>OX459114.1:26712911-27929786 GCA_949775065.1 Brachyopa scutellaris | reverse complement strand
TTAGTTCGCTTATATAGGTACAGTTTCTTGCAAAAATCAAAAGGTTATTGTGACAATAAACTGTTTGTAGATTTGATAACTGTTTTATTAATTTAATAAAATTGTTTATTAATACAACCAATGAGTGCATAATTTCAATGAACATTTTTATGAAAATTTAATAAACTGGTTTATTATCTCAACGAATGCATTTATTAAGCAGAACGAAACCCAGACTCTTCACCTAACAAAAGATTTGCTTGGCACAATGTATGAATTTATTGTGCCAATAAATATATTCTTAAATACAAGCAATCGGTTATTAATTTTTCGAAATCGTTTTTTAATAAATTGTGTTTTATTGGCCCAACGAACTATTTATTAAATGGGTAGTATCAAAATAATAATATTTCGTACTATTAACAAAAGTTTTATTGAGACAGTAAAAAATGAGTTGATAAACGGCGTTTATTGATATTACGAACGATATTTTTTTCAGTGTATAGAACTATTAATATCAAAAGCTCTCAGTGTACATATGGAGGCGAAAAAGTAGATACAACGTTTTTTATTTTAATTTAATTTCATTTTATGTTGGTCTGGCAAAGCATTTGGGTATAACATGTCATTTAAGTTGTACGTTTGATATGATTGGACGCATTTGTGGTCGCCGTGGTCGTTGTGGTTAGTACGTTGCACTACTACACATGCTGCCCGGGTTCCATCCCAGCAAAAACACCTAAAAGTTTTTTCACGGTGCCACCTCTTTCGAATGTCTGACAAGCAATCAAAGAGTATTATTTGTCACGGTTGAGCTCCTTAACTCGCCGTTTGGAGTCCCTTCCATTTCGTGGAAAAAATAACACGCATATACAAATGGTTGCGAGAAGCTAGGCTTGCTTCTGTATAGGACTGCTAACGCCGTATATATATTTTTGTTTTTTTTTCTATAGAATGGTATGAATTTTTCGAAATAAATTGTTTGCTAAATTGTTAGAATTGGACACTTTTTCGCCCCAAGATTGTAACCCTTTCTGAACACGCATGAATAAAGTAGCGCTAAATAGCGGAACATGAGGGTATTGATCTAGGCCCAATAAGAGAAACATTAAGATAGCAGAAAGCAACTGGAGATTTAGAAAATAAATGCAAGGGCAGATGTGGCAGAAACGATAATCAACTTTTGGTACGAAAAATTTATATTGATCAAATAGAAATAGAGATCTTCATGCACTAGTAACCGGCCACCCTGGTGCTTTTCTAAGTTTAAAATTGTTTATTTTCTAAAATGTTGAGTATATGGAATTGAAACGAAACTCACTTTAAGGCTCATACACACCGGCGCGATAGCGATTGCGATAGCGATTGTATAATATGTAGTACAAAACAAAACAAACAAAACAACAAAATACACTATCGCGCCGGTGTGTGCGAGCCTTTATTCCTTGGAATATATATTATTATACGTGGCATACAAAGCAGGTTTATTGCGCTAAACCGTTTATTTTGAAGGTAATGCTTATGATTATGATTATCACTTAAGTTTTCTAAATATGCTACCCCGCAAGCCGTCCCGAAAAGGCTTAAGCCACTAAGACCGTCTACGGTCTTCACAAAAACTCAATTTGAACAAAAAAAAAATCCAAAAATCAAATTAGCAACAAATAATCAAAATACAACTACAAACAACTTGGCCCCGATTCGATTGAGCTGTTAGAAAGTATTTATTTTAAAATTCAAATTTGCATCAAAATCACAAATAATTTTTACGTCTTTTTTTTACAAAAATCTTGACAGATGGCTGTATCTCTCATACTATTCCACTATGTACGTTCAGACTGGCACCGGTCGATACGTTAATTCAGCAGACGAAAAGCGGTTTTGACGGTTAGAGCGCAAAAAATGTTGAGTTGGAATAGAATTGGATTAAAGTGATGACCTACTGCAGGCGGCCTTAGTGCTTAACCGTTAACCCTGCCACGGCAAACAGTGCCACGACTTTGTCAAACTCGATGCAGCGAATCGAATGCGAAATATTTTGAAACAGTTGTCCATATTTCGTGGAACAAAAATACAGTTGGAGTAAAATTTGAACGTTGTTTCGCGTTGTGGTCTGTCAGACCACACACAAAAAAAAAGATTTTTCTTGGAATTGAGGGTGTGGGAGTGGTATGAAGGTGTGGTGGGCTTATCACTCTAATACGTGATATCCATTGCAGAGTCAAATTTACACAGCTAAACCTCCCCATGAAGATAGAGAGGTGAATCAGGACAAACGAGTGGTAATGGATATTGTTATAGCGTTTTTTTTTGGTACAAGACGAACAATATACGCTGACAACTTCTATTCCACATTCGACCTAGCCAGTGCCTTGATGTCCAAGCAGCGTTGCCATTTGGGACGCTTTTGCGTCATTTTGAAAATATAGGACCTTTATTTCAATTTATATTCAATTCCAAAAAACTCGTTCTGCATACATGTTTTTATTGTCTTTGTTATTTTTTTCTCAATACTTTTTTTATTTTAAGTGCAGCAATATAGTTTTTCGAAAATTGCATTTTTTCATAAAAATAAAGAGGGACCCCTTTTTTGGACCCTTTTTGAAATTTGCTCCCGGCAACCCTGTGTCCAACTGCCTTGCTTAAGTTGAAACAGTTCGTGAGAAAAATAAATTTGTTCCACCAGAACTACTGGCCTTCATTACAACAAATTCTCATTGTGTTCCTACTTGTCAAAAAAGAGTTATGTAGTCAGTTACAGTAGGAACTCGATTCTTGCAACTAATTAAAACCGACCCTGTTGCACTCATTGGATTAGTTGCTTCTACTGACTATCTAATTTAGATAAAAATATTTGGGTTATTTAATATAGGAAACATACAAAACTTAAAGGCTTTTATTCAATCTAACGTATAAACACAAATTAGGCTTAAAATTCATGTACCATGCAACATATGGAGGTGAAAAGTTAGAAATTAACATGTCATTTCAATCAGACATGAATATCCTTTGTCAAGCAATTCTATCACATATTTCCATTTTTTGTTTAATCGTCAACACTGTTTTTTTTCCACTCATTTTTGAACGGAAAAAAAAAACAATACGCAGAAAACTTATTTCGTAGAAGTAAACACAATCTAAACTTTTTGCACCAAATCGAACAGAGGAAAATATCCAGAAGCGTATGCGTTGTACGTACTTACATTATGTACATGAACTTATCTGTTAGTTCAAGTAATGATCAACCATAGCAAGAACGAAACAAAGAGAGCAAATTTAACGGGATATTTTTTCAGTTTGCCCAGGAAATTATCAATTCCTTTCTGGTGTTGCAAGAATCGAACATACAATTTTGTGAACGTTGCAATTATAAGATAGCTAATGAAAACTTTTTGGGGGTTGCACTAACTGAGTAGTTGCAACTATAGGGGGTTGCATGAATCGAGTTCCTACTGTATTCTTATTTCAACTGCACACTTAACATGTAACGTTGATGGAGAGGCTAGTAAAACCCATAAGATATTGGACTACAATAAATAAAAGGCGGGATTGGTACAATGGATGGACCCATATGAAATATTTTTACTTTTTACTTTTTTTAACGTGCTATGTTTCTACACTCGCTTCTTAAATAATATATATTTGTTGAAGGATTATTTACAAAAGAAAAAGCGTCGCAAGTCAATCCCCAACATCGCTTTTTCAATATATCAAAGATGCCATGAGCATTTTTGGCATAGCTGCGAGTATCAAAATCAATACTCCTCCTCCCTAACTATTACACAATATACGAGTATAATCATACTCCGAAATTTATGAACGATAACGGACTTTTGTTTGCACCCGTCTGCCTCTTACCGCTCTGTAAATGTAAGTTCTACCAATATGGAACTAAACCCGCCTTTCTTTTTTGTTCTTCCTTTCTATCCAATAAAGGTAAGAATCTATCAACACAAGCATACATAATTTAAAAACTTTACTTTACATCGATTTTACACCTAATCTTACACATGGAATAGAACATACCGCAATTTTATAGGCCACAACTGGAAAATGGATATTGTGGTCTGTTAGACCACAAACCAGACGTCCCCCTTTACCAAAATGCTGTTTGGAAACCTCTGTCCCCCTTATAAAGTAAAATTCAAAAAGAGAAATTATATATTTCATATATTTTTAAAAAGATTCTCTGTAAACACATCCATTTGAAGTTGAAAATCCTTTCAAAGCTTAACGCATCCACTTAATGACCCACATACATATGTATCACTTCACGCACAAAAGTTTTCCTTCATCTGTCTGTTTATGATTTGTGCTGCTATCTGTCCTCTGTCAGTTTTTGTTTACAAATTATTTACAAATTATTTTCGTAATACATAGTACCTAAAGTGTCTGAAAAAGCGAATAAAAAAAGAAAGTCTGCGTATAGTCAGTGCTGGGAAAAGTGTTGCGAGTGGTTAACAAAAAGCAAAGAAGGTCCTGAATATGTGACATGTTTAATTTGCTTTAACATTTTTACTTCACTTTTTTTACGCTGGTGTTATATTTTTCAAAAACATATTTTGTCTCGCGATGTTCCCCTTTTCGTCATTTTCAATCTGGTAACCCTACTTACCGCCTTTTGGGTCACCGCTAAACGGAAGGTTAAAGGGATAATGTATCACTTAAATGTATACTGTCTGCATCAATTCTAAAGCTTAACTATAAATATGTAGTTCGCTGTGATATGTTAAAGTTGTTCCCATGTCGCTGGGTTAAAACTAAGCGGAAACAATCTTTTCATTATCCCAATAAGAAAACTATAGCTAGAAGGCTGCCAATCGAATATTCGATAGAGTAAAAATGTAGAGTTCACTTTGAAAAGGACGTGTTATGATTTATTACTGACCTCAAACGGAAGGTGAATCTCCACATATTTTTTTATTGTTTGGATTTTACAATCGTTTTTATAATTTAAGATCATTTTAAGAGCGCTTGGTTTTCATTACATTTTCCAGTACTTTAACTAAGCTCCGTTCAGTGCAGACCGTCATTTGGCAATAAAATATTGCTGTGTGAGAAAACCCATAAATGCCGTCCTGCTGCGGTTCGAGGCACTCAAAGATTCCCCACAAATGATTACGATTTCCAATTCCATTCGGAACGTGTCATTTTCTCTTCTTTGACCGGAATACATACAATAGTGCGCCGTATGGTACACCATAGAGTGTACAATAATTACCTCATGAACTTGACCCCATGATATTTTTCTATTATAGACAATGTGGCACCTCATCTCAATCCGGAGAACGAATTAAATGAAAAAAAAAAAACATACAAATAAAAATTCAATGGAAGGTCGGAACAGGTGTTCTCAACACATTACTCAAGGAAGATGCAATTGGCATTACCACCACCACCCATCGTCATCGTCGTATGACCGAAATCGTGCGCGCACCACTATACTCGTACATATTCCTTCTGAGGAGGACTCCAGCATTCATTGTCCGGACAGATGCCCCCAACACACAAAAAGTCATTCCGTCCAATTCATAAAATCGAACGTTGAATTCTTAGAGAGTACTTGCGCGCTTGGTTCGAAAACGCTTCTCCATCGCATCGAGGGCAAACCGATCGAAGTCGAAGCTGAAGCTTATTAGCTTCTTGGCAGCCATCGATGATTGTTGTGAGTTATGATATCATAGTGGTTGGTATTCGGCACCCCATTCATGTAGCCCGACAAGAGTCACTTCACCTGTGTATGGCTATGAGTATTGTGATGGCCAGAAGAAGGCACATTGTTCCGATGGGCTATACATATGGGCAATCGGCACTGACTCTTAAGAAGCATAGTAATGCCAATAACTAACATCACGAATTTATTTTATTAGTTTAACATCGACTGTAAGGAGTGGTCTGGGTGTCAGTACGGCGAGCTCGATTTCAAAAGCCAGTACCGAGGGACAAAAAAGACAGATGTCAGGAGGTGTGATAGTAGTACTAGTTTGTGGAATATTGACGCTGCGATATCTCGAAATGATGTAAAATTAATGAGAAAAGCGTGCCGTTCACCCCCTGTTGATAGAATATTGTGCTGAAAGGTCGGTTTCTGCGTGGCGGATGATGTTAGAATACATTGGTTCTGTGATCGTACATTCAGGACAATATAATTCACATAGAGGTGGATCAATGCGACTTCTAAAGACTCCCACTGTGGCTAATTTGAAAAATTGAGCTGATATTTCGAAATACATAATTACATTACATAGTAGGTACATATCTACATCCGATCATCTGGGGAGAGAGAGTTTTTAGGGGTTGGCTCTAAAATAACTTTTAGCCAGAAATTCGAATCTGGAATCCAAACAAACTTTCATATCAAGTTTCGGTTTAGGTACAATCATAAGATGGTTTCAGAGGATCGCGATGAGCTCATTATGGTGTCTAGTGTTTTATGACAACTTCATAACCCCTTTGACCCTGACCTGCTGATCCGGGCCTGCTTCTCACAACCATGTGTGTGCGCGTGTTATATTTTTGTACGAATGGAAAGGTCCTACAGTTTTTTGCCAACTCCGAACGGCGAGTTGAGAAGCTCAATCGTGACAAATGATACTCTTTGATGCTTGTCAGACATTCGAAAGAGGTGGCTTACTCTTTTAGGTGTAAGACCTGGCCAGGATTTGAACCCGGGCAGCATTGCGTGGTAGTCCAACGCACTAACCACCACGTCCACGGGGACCACCTAACCAACACTCACAAAAAAAAATTGCTAATTCCTCAGTTTTTTTTTTAGTATTGTGCATGTGATAACTAACAAACTGTACATGATACAAAACTTGTTATGGTACGTTTATGATCAGGAGATGGTACATTAGAATAGAGAAAACTTTATTATAAATGTCTGAGTAAAATCAAATACCTAATAGAAGTTGTAAACTAGTGTAATATTGACTTCCCAGAGTCCAGTCTCACCTCGAGTCAAAAATCGCTAAAGTCTAGAGAGGAATTATCTATATAGAAACTCGGCTGTATACCAGCGCTAATAAAAATATATACTGTGGAAATACTGAAGGTGTGCAGAACTTTGGGTGGTTGATCTGATAAACGCTTCTTAGAACAGTGAAAGCTTGATGGAGCGAACTGTAGTAGAAAACCAAAAACATAATGAATTGAGTCCACAGATCTAAATAATGCATACTTTCTGCGGTACTAACAATTCAAGTCTCACAACTTTCGGAAGGTATTATGATACTTTATTTCGTGCAGTGATGTTTGCGAAAGTTTTTGATTAGCCTATAGTAGACAGTTAACACTGCCTGATCCAGAAAAAATAGGACGGTCACTGTATTCGGTTTTGTAGTTCTTGATTAAGACAAGCTTAAAGGCATTACGATAGTTACATATTATGTTGATGAAATCAGAGATCTTTGCGACAAAAGCAATACTACCGCCTCGACGTGGCATAAACAATCCAGATACGGCCAATATTCCTTCCCAGTTGGGCAACTTGCGATCTGCATCATCAATTGGTAAACGAGCAAATTTTCACAACCATTACAACCATTGTTGGTGAATTCCCAGGAGTAGTCGAGAACGGTCTGTTGCGATAAACGCACAATGTTACTATTACTGTATACTGTCGTTTAGGAAATATCTACCCTTAACAGCACTGATAGTTGAGAAAGGCCAACCAGATCCATAGACTGATTTCTTTTTAACCCTTTAACCCTCCGCTTAGCGGTGACCCAAAAGGCGGTAAGTCATACTTTGTGGTCTGACAGACCACATTATCCATTTTGCATTTGTGGGCTATAAAATCACGGTATGGTCTATTTCATGTGCAAAATTAGGTGTAAAATCGGTGTATAGTAAAGTTTTTAAATTATGTATGTTTGTGTTGATAGATTCTTAGCTTTATTGGATAGAAAGGAAGAACAAAAAAGAAAGACGGGTGTAGTTCCATACTGGTAGAGCTTACATTTACAGAGCGGTAAGAGGCAGACAGGGCAAACAAAGGCCCGTCATCGTTCAATAATTTCGGAGAATACGGTGGCTTCAATGTCGATTAAGAATATATGCTCGAAGTCAAAGGAATTATAGCTAGGGGTAATATTAATTTTGATACTCGCAGCTATGCAAAAAATGTTCATGGCATCTTTGATATGCTGAAAAAGCGATGTTTTGGGATTGACTGCCCGTAACTCCATCTGAGGTTTTTTCCAATTGATGCGCGAGTTCAATTATAAACTCACGACGCTTGTTGCTTTTTTCTGTGTAAATAATCCGTCAGAAAATATATATTATTTAAGAAGCGAGGGCAGAAACATAAAAATACATAGCACGTTGAAAAAAAAGTCAGTGGCCAGCGATTAGTAGCGCGTAAAATTCTACCATTTGGTCCATCAATTGTGTCCACTCCCAACTTTTATTTATTGATTTATTTTAGCCAAATATTTGATGGGTTTTACCAGCCTCTCCATCAGTGTTCAGTTGAAATAAGAATAACTGACTAACTCTTTTTTGACAAGTAGGAACACAGTGAGAATTTGTTGTAATGGAAACAAACAAACCTGCTGTTCTATGGGCGAGTAGAAGAGGCCAGTAGTTCTGGTGGAACAAATTGTTTGTTCTTGCGAACTGTTTCAACTTAGCAAGGCTCTTGGACATCAAGGCACTGGGTAAGTCGAGTGTGGAAAAGAAGTTGTCAGCGTATATTGTTCGTCCTGTACCAAACAGCGCTATAACAATATCCATTACCACTCGTTTGCACTGATTCACCTCTCTATCTTCATGGGAAAGTTTACCTGTGTAAATTTGATCCTGCAATGGATAGCACGTATTAGAGTCAGAAGCTCACCACACCTTGACAACGTATAAACACACACTCCCACCCTCAGTTCCAAGAAAAATCGTTTTTATTTGTGTGGTCTGACAGACCACAACGCGAAAGAACATTAAAATTGTACTCCAACTGTATTTTTGTTCCACGAAATGTAGGTCCCTTCCATTCGTGCAAAAATATAACATGCACACACAAATGGTTGCGGGAAGCTAGGCTTGGTTCTTCCTAGGACTGCTGATCTCCCCTACTTTGCCAAAACACATTACTTGCAATTTGTACTTTTTGAGAAAAAGCTCATTGTTTACAAAGTGATCGTAATAAGGAACGGTAGAAAGAATGTTAATAAATGCATATACAAAAAGATAGATATATTTACGATTTTTTTTTTTTTGAATTATAAATTATAAAAACTTACGCAGGCAGTAATTAGTATTAATCATTCAGTGTTTCTTTTTTGTGATACATATGTAGATTGCGTATGGGTGCAATAAAAAACACATTATAGTCGCTGAATGTGTTTTTGTATGTGCATCTTATTTGTATTCTTTGGAATTAAAATTTCCAAAAAAAACATTATCCGCTGATAATGCGTTTTACTATTTCCATGTGGAGACTATATATCAATTAAAATTAAACCAACTTTTTACGAAACCTTTTTTACATTATATGCTCATAATGCGTTTTTGTATTGAATATCAACAAATTTCGTTGCTATGTCCAAAAATGAAAACTCATTAACGGTTTTTAACGCGTTTTTATATTGCACTACTCCAACAAAATTAAACCTTTTGCAATACAGAGCATCCTTATCCTTATTTAATGTGTTATGTAATTGTATTGGAAACTCATGACTTACTCATTTACAATTTAACGATGCCTAACAACGGATAATGTGTTTCTTTTCTGTAAAGGAGTACAGTATTGTGCAATTAATGCGTTTCTGCACCTTTTATCTCCGAAATTTGAAACAAATTGGAAAAAATTTGAATGTAGATATATTAAGACTGTTATTGGGATTGCAAAAAGCTATCCAAAGCAAAAACACATTATATGACATTAATGCGTTTTTGCAAAGTAGGGGAGTATTGCACGGTTTGCCAAAATATTTACAGGAAAAAAAATTACAGCACAATAAGTTTCAAAATGGTCTGACGGACCACAACGCTAAACGGAGGGTTAATGCATACGAAGCCATATATGGCTTTTCGCAATTATTACTTATTTTCTTTACTATATGGCATTCGAAATGAACAAAACACAAAATGATTACTTCGTATGTACTATTAACAACATAGAACGGTACTTTTCATATTTGTGAGATAACGTCTGTCGGCGATTTTCGCGTTTGCACTTCAGTCCATCGCGCATTGAAAAAAAAGTGACAAACAAATTGAATTTTGTGTGCAAAGAATTGTGTTTAATCGGTAAGCACAATCAGTTTAAAAATACATTTTGATGGGAATACTTAACTTACTATATTGTTAATGTATTTGCATTATTAAAAAACCACTCCTTTGATTAGTTTAATAACTGGAGCCATACAAAAAACAAATGCTATTTTTTAAATTAATTATTTTTTTCAACTTTTTTTAATAAATTTTATTAAAACATAACCAAAAGAAGCCATTCCAATCGTTTTCCATATTTTTCTCCCACGCAAATTAATTCGTGCATTAAAGGGTTAACAAGAGTAACAGTGCCTCGTAGCCTCTAATCAAACTATTCTCATTGTCTTGCAATTTATTGGTATTGTCGAACCCTCCAGATTATTTAAATCCACGTCATGCCAGCGTGCGGTTCTTTAAGTGGAGAAAACGAATTTTCTGACAAGATATTTTTGCGGAGCTTATGTTCCCTTTCATTAACATAGCGAATTCCATGCTTTCCAGTTCAACATCATGATCCTCGCAAGGATCGGAGAAACCAGCCCAAAGCCATATCATTTCGAAAACTCGTCCTGAGAGTAGTTATCTTAGCCCAGGAAGTAATGATCGTAGTGTGATGCCAACAGAACTGGAATAGGCATTCTGCATAGAAGCTTCGGCGGATTTTTATAGCGTGTCCAAAGACTGGAGACATTATTCTTCATGCCAATGACTTCCTTTAGGCGGGATTCCAAGTAGTAGTTCCGTTTCGATTAGAGTGAAACTTTTTAAATCAGGTGTGGATCCCGACGAGATGTGCTAAAATGTTCCAATTACATGTAAACAGGTATCCAGGTGGTTTCTGTAGCCAATTTTAATTGCATAGCCTTAGCCTATGTCTTCCGGAATTTCACAAAAGCAGGTATAAAAAATACGAAAACTCCATTCCATCTCATTTTAATAAATGAGCACTAATTACGTGAAACATGTATCACTTTATTAAGCTTTAATCAGGCCTGATATTTATTTCCACTCAATTCCTACAGCCCCGTGTCCCTATATGCTGCCGCTGTCGATCCGACAACACGTCTTTTCCACTCTCCTTCGACAGCGACACTAAAAATAATTTAAATCGGATTTTGAACTCGTTTTGACTCTCTGTGGCTTTACGAAAGATTAAATTAGGAAAATTAATTCGTCCAAATAATTAAGACAGCATTCTGCGGTCCAAAATAATACAGACAAAAAAAAATCCCGAGAAACATCGAAAAAGTGTCCCAAAAACGACACTGGACACAATGACACAGACTGAATTATGATGTCGAAGTAACATCCATAAGTCTGGCTTTTTGAACCGCCCCAATCCTTTGTTTTTGGTTTCTTTTTTCCGGATCGTCGCTTAATGATCGGACAAACAAAACTTCGTGTACACCGATTAAGACCCGTCGCCGTTAATTCGATGAATAAATCTGTTGCATTATAGTTGAAATGCGATGCGTCTTCGCTTGTTGCATTTATCCGGATTGGTGTTTTAGTTGATGTTTTCGAGAAACACATGTGCGTCTCGTATTTCCATTGTGACATTTGCATTAATTATTATCGATTAAATTAAATGATTCGATTTGAATACTTAGCTGATGTATATCTATATGTGTGTGATTTCCTGAGTATTTCAAGAGCAATTGTGAGTATCTGAAGAAATGAAATCATAATCGTGTACTTAAGGCTTTAAGTGGTCTCTTGAGCTATGACGATCAAGAGCTGATCGATGCAAAGTACGAGATTCGTTATGACTTTATAAGGCGAAAGCTGAAGTGACTCTTCAGCGGTGAGCAGGTGAATAACTGAATTGGAGCAACATAGGTAAACATAATATCAACGCTTGAAGTTCGTCATAACAATTTAATAACACAAGCAAACATGGAATGATGGAGTTGATTCCAATGACAAATGATGCTTTAGTTGAGATGCTGACACTGGCACACTCGGCATTGGTAACTCAATTGCGCCTGATGTTATAAAATTTACCCCGAATTGTTTGGGTATAATCGCTTCATGCTGATTTGTTAACATTCAAGCATACATGTCAGACGATTGACGTTTTTCTCGGTGGCAAATGGTGGAAATGTCAAATTCTCTATTTTCAGGATACTTCCAAATTGAAACCTTTAAAAAGATGACTCTTATGGGAAACTACAATGTCATGTTTGAGTTTTGACAGCCGATTTTGATTATGCTTGAAATGACAGCGCTGTCAATCGGTGTCGTTTATTTCAATAAAAATAAATAAAATAAAAAATATTTATTTTGATAAATCTTCCTGTTTGCCAAACTTTACACGAGCTACTTTAAGCTTGAGGTCAGCAAGAGCGTTAGCTCTAGCGAATTGTAATGAAATTCAAGGATACTGGTTGAGTGTGTAGTAGAGCAGTGTGCATTTCGCCGCAATGATAGGTGGAACAAAAGTCTTACTTCTATTGCTGTAAATGTGCGTGAGAACTGAGAACCAAACATTAGCGACAAACCACATTTTTGACTTTATTGCGTCGTATATACATACATACGTATTATCAAAATTGTCGGATCTGGAACGATACCAATCTCGAACAATTACATTGGTGTGGTTAACAGCGAAAAGCGTTGAGTTTTTTTTTTGGCTTTAATCGGATGATATCGACATACAAAATACATGGTTCCAATAAGACAGTTCTACATGTACATACTATACAGGGTGTTTCCAAGTTTAATGTCAAGACTTTGGCAACTGATTCCTGGGTTTATTCTAAGAAAAAAATCGTCCTAAAGCAAGGGTCTATCTCCAATTTGGACATCATTTATCGAGAATTTAAGAAAACACCTACTTTGGTATACCTTGACCCATACTAACTCAAATATCTCCGCTAATACTTACTACAGAAACTATTTTTAGGGCTTTGATTTTAGAAGAAATAGCATCCTTTTTAAATGCGTTTCAATAAATTGGAAACCTTTTTTTGCTTTCCAGATATTTTATTTTTAAGCCAATATCCTAAATCTTGCCCATACATTTTTTGACTTTCATGTCGCTTTTCTACAAAGAATGCGTAATAAACATGTCGTTTTATTATTTTTTCTTATGAACGTAACAATTGTAAACAAAAAAATGTGTGGTAAGTATTCTGAAAAACTATTCTGATTTTATGATACTTGGAAAAAACCGCAACAGGTAAAAAGCGAAAAAATGATTGTTTACCTATTTTTTTAACCACAGTTGGCAATTAGTGCGATTTTCTAACTAAGTCATAAGTTTGCCATTTGTTTTTTAAATAAAGTATGACCTTACAAAGGTTTAAAAAGTATGCTCATTTTTTAGAATACCCGTCAAAACCCTAATTTCCATACCATTTTCCCCTTAACATCCCAGACTCAAACCTAACTGAGTATGTAGGCCTAGTTGGAAAATTTAACTAGGAAAAGTGGTATAAATGATTAGAAAACAAAATTCAATTCATCAGTTTAATTTTTGAAGCCGAGGTTACACAACGGTTGTTTAGAAACGTTATTTGAAATAGCATCTTTTACGAACTAAGAATACGCAGATATTATCTACGTTTATGGGCTGTGTGACGATAGTTCCAATAAAGCACGACAAAGATACCGTGAGCTTTATCCTAACCTTAACTGATAAATTGAATTTTGTTTTCTAATCATTTATACCACTTTTCCTAGTTAAATTTTCCAACTAGGCCTACATAAGACTCAGTTAGGTTTGAGTCTGGGATGTTAAGTGGAAAATGGTATGGAAATTAGGGTTTTGACGGGTATTCTAATAAATGAGCATACTTTAAAACCTTCGTAAAGTCATACTTTATTTAAAAAACAAATTTTCGCTTTTTACCTGCTGCGGTTTTTTCCAAGTATCATAATATCTGTGAGTTTTTCAGAATACTTACTACACATTTTTTTGTTTACAATTGTTACGTTCATAAGAAAAAATAATAAAACGACAAAAAGGTTTCCACTTTATTTAAACGCAGTTAAAAAGGGTGTTATTTCTTCTTAAATTAAAGCTCTAAACGAAGTTTCTGTAGTAAGTACTAGCGGAGATATTTGAGTTAGTATGGGTCAAGGTATACCAAAGTAGGTGTTTTCTTAAATTCTCGATAAATGATGTCCAAATTGGAGATAGACCCTTGCTTTAGAACGCTTTTTTTCTAAGAATAAACCCAGGAATCAGTAGCCAAAGTCTTGACATTTAACTTGGAAACACCCTGTATAATGGATATAGTTATTGGGAAAAAGATTCAAGGTCGCATTAACCCAGATATTGCCACCGTCCTTTTAAAAGAACACTAAAACTGGTGTAGTGTTTTAAACATATTTAATGTTTGGGTAAGTGCAAACCAATTTTTTTTGTTGGTCTTTGTCAATAAAATAAATCACAGTTACGAGTAAAATTAAGAAAAGCGCTGTTCGGAGATTTTTAAGTGAAAACATTTTAATTTTTTGTTTTGCGTGGGATGGAGAAACAAAAGTAAGAAAAACTTATTTAATTTGTGAAAAGAACAAGTTTTGTTAAAAAATAAATTAAAGTGGTACTGTCTATGTACAGTAAAAAAAAAAAATGTTTGATTAAAATTGTGCACTATGTGTTTATTGTTGTAAGATGTGTACTGTCCTTTTAAAAGGACGGTGGCAAAATATGCTACCATACACACGTTAGGTGTTTTCTTGGATATGTTGAAAATATGTATATACATTTGGGCTTGGGAGCAAGTGTGGTACTGCAGTTTGCAGATGTTTTACAATTCAGATATCCTGATTTACCAGTTGACAAACATAAATTTCGACAATTTCTTCACATCTGTAAAGTTATTGAAAGAGCTGCGTGCAAGAAATTTGAGAGGAACTGGGAAGGTAAGAGAACATAGGATTGGGAAAGAGTGTGTGCTGCCTTATTCTCGCATACTGTAAAACAAAGCACGAAGGTATTTTGATTACGTTTGCTCAGAGGATAACAATGTCGTTATTTGCAAATGGGTTGACAGCAGCGTCGTGACAATTGCTTCAAACAACTGTAAGATTTTCCCAACGTATACAGCCCAACATTATTCACAAAGGGAAAAAAGAGAATAAATGTTCAGCAACAAAAGATAAAAAAAAAGTATAACGACAACAAAGGAGGGGTTGATAGAGCTGATCAGAATACCAGTTGGTACAGGACGTCTTTACGTGGAAAAAAGTGGTATCTTTCACTAATAAGTCACTGCTTGGATAATTATGTCCACTCAAAATGCGTGGCATCTTAAGCGAAACTGTGATCCCACCTAGTTGAATCAACTAGGTTTTCGTAGGCAGATTTCAACTGGCCTGCTGGAATCTTTTAAAAAATCATCCAAGCAGGGTTTAAGTAGACAAAGTTTCACAATTCGACGGACACGATCATCTAGTGGAATATAAGATGACCCAAACGCACTGCATTCGCTGCCATGATAGAGTCAATTTTATCTGTTGACAATGTGATGTCACATTACACCCAAAAGATTGTTTTTTGGCATATCATACAGTTTTGTAAGATATTTTTTTAATAATGGTTTTCTTTGTTAAAAAAATATTTGTTTTTGTTTTTTGAATAAAATGAATTTGAAAAATATAATAAATAACATTTTGGAATTTAAATTTGGTACAGTACTACCTCGTTAATTTAAACTATTAGATACCTACCCTTATTCGAAATACGGAGGTTTTCGAATTACTGGATACTCTTCAATATTTCGGTTAAAAAAGCAGTGTGGAGCGTTTGTAAAAAGAAAAATACAAAAACTGGTGGTGCTTTTGAGAACGGTTCATGTTTATCTGGCAAAAATGTTTGAAATGTCACTTAAAAACGTAATTTATTAAAATAGCAAACCAATCACAAGACCAATCGACAAAAAATGCGAACTACATGCAACCCGTTCTAGTATACTAATATTTCTAGGAAAATACTTTTAACTCTGTAATTATTGTAAAGGCATTCACAAAGAAATGACGAACAGAGTTCGATTTACAAAGTACTAATTTTGACAAGTGTTCGAATTACAAGATACATAATGTAAAAAAATAGATGTTCGAATTAGTGGAGCGTTCGAATTACCGAGTGTTCGAATTGGCGAGGTAGTACTGTAGTGCATTTTGCCACTGTCCTTTTAAAAAGACGCCCATTTCTGACTTAACTATACACAAACTCAAAAATGTCTTAATTGATCACCGGGAAGATATTTTAAACTTGATATTTTAGTCCAAACCAAAATTAATAAAAGTAAAAACCTCGACAATAAGTGGGTTAATTCGACTCAACACAACACAACGAGAATTATTTTAATGTTAGAATTGTCGAGAGACACCATAGTGTGCTTTTTTCCGTTTATGGCTAGAAGTGGCTGTGCCTAATCATAGTTCATAGCCAAACTGGAACTGTTTGTTTCTCAGACAATAACATATAAGGTCGCCTCCACCTCAATGACATATTAACAAAATTTGAGTTTCTGGAAGGAAAATCCTGAAAAAACTTTTTGATGTTTGCTGGGATTGAACCATTGCTACTACGCAATGCACTTACCACTACACCATGGTGCTCAGTAACGGGAGTAACGAGCAATGCTCGTAAACTTTTAATATCCGCAGCTAGTTCACATATCCCGCACCCGTAAGTGGTTTCAATAAAACGGTGCTACTGGACATACACCGAATTCCCAGCCCGAACAAACTCAAAAAATTGTGACATTAGTTGGCCGGCTTCTTCTCTGGACTTAACAGCACCAGACTTCTTTCGAAGGGGTTATCTAAAAGAAAAGGCTTAAAAGAATAATACCCAGTTGTTGAAATGCCTAAATAAATATTCACATTTAAATTTAACTTAATATTTTTGGCTACGTCTCGTGACTTAATACAACGTTTGGATAATTTTGGCAGTGGCTTTCTTAGTATTTAATTTCGGATCGATGGCGCTCTATTTGTATTTATATTCGAGGTCAAGCAATTGTGCGTATTTTCAAGTTAAAGTCGCTGGAGGTTAAAGCGTATTTGTGGTCGTTTGTCTTATTATAAAGGGTGATTTTTTAAGAGGTTGAGAACTTTTTTTAAAAAAAAAACACAAAAAATTCGAAAAAATTAATGAAATATTTATTTGAATCGATAGTTTGAACCTTGCAATTTAATGTTTAAAGATAATTTCATGCAAATGTTGACCGCGGCTGCGTCTCAGGTAGCCCATCCGCTGAGTCCAATTTTGGCATACTCTTTCACACATATCGGCCGGTATCTCACGAATGAATGCATGGATGTTGGCTTCCAGTGCGTCAATCGAAGCGGGCTTGTCCCTATAGACATTAGCCTTGACATACCCCCACAAAAAATAATCTAATGGTGTCAAATCGCACGATCTAGGCGGCCAATTGACCGGCCCGAAACGTGAAATTAACTGTTCACCAAACTCGCCTCGCAATTGCGCCATTGTTTCGCGTGCTGTGTGGCATGTGGCACCGTCTTGTTGAAACCACATATCATGCAAGTCAAGAACTTCCATTTCGGGCAAAAAAAAGTTTGTTATCATCGGCCTAACTGCTGGGAACGGCGCCGAATCGACATTTCGCGGTCTTCTGTCACACTAGCTGATACGGCCGCAATATTTTCTTCACTACGCACAGTACGTAAACGTGTTGGTGGTTTAATGTCCAACAAAGTAAATTTGGTGCGAAATTTGGTCACAATCTTCCGAATAGACTGCTCAGAAGGTCGAGAATGCCGATCATAAAATGGAAGCAGCGCGCGATGAACATTTCGAACCGAGCACGAATTTTGATAGTAAAATTCAATAATTTGCAAGCGTTGTTCATTTGTAAGACGATCCATGGTTAAATTGCAAACCAAACTGAAGCTGTTTGACAGTGACACAAGGTACTAAACACACGTCAGCTGTCAAAACCAGTGTTGCCAAAACCAAACCAGCTAAAAAATCACCCTTTATTTGAGAGAGTCCGCGGTTTTTTTTTTAAACTTGAAAAAACTGCTTTTTTCCTTCAACAGTTTGTGAATATGAATTGGTATCCAGTTGATTTCATTTTACGAATTGCAACTATAAATTAACCCATTAGTGCGTGAAGTTAATTTAAAATGTATTTTTACTTTGTATCGTTTGTTTGCAGTAAAACACTCTTTATTTAAAAGAAAAACCGCAAATTCGGAGCATTTTGTTTTTTAAGGCCGAGATATTGGGTGTCCGTTTAATTTAAACGGACCTTATGCAGAGAAGTGATCGCAAATATGTATAAACATATGTTTATTTCATTTTGCAGCATATAATTTAGTCTGTGGTAGTACTGATTTCAAAAAGCTGTCATGAAAGATGGAATTGGCTCACAACTTGTTTCTACCTATAATATATTCCAGCTGGGATTGCACCCAGTAGCAGTGGCTGCCACCGGTAGTTTGAGTACCAGTACACTTAGGCCAATAGAGGTCCACTGTGATACCAAGGATGTTGGTTTATATAAAGCGACATCGATTTCTAACATCCGTTCGGAACCTAGCACAAGGTTGGTGAAGCCATATTCACCTAAGTGTAGTTGTCTTCGAAGAGCTGGACATGAAAGGAGATGAAAAGTTATTTTTATCTCTTTCTCGTCTCTACAATTTCTGCAGAAGTCGTTCGAAAAGACGTCTGGTTGAATACCTGCATATAAGGCAGGGTACTATGTTGACTCCAATTTGTGGTCTTTTAAGGGACAGAAGATATATGACCGTTTTAGATCCAGTCCGGGCCAGATCTGTCCGTTGGAAAGGCAGGTGGATCCATTTTCCCATCTAACATTGGTTTTACTGACTATGTCAAGTTTCAAGGATAGCTTGTAAGTAGCAAGTGGTATACCCAGATTTTCATTGTCCGCTGGAATAAGTATTGTTGTTCCTAAAGCTTGTCAGCTTTAGAATTCACTGGAATGTCTCTGCGCCCGAAACTAAACAGAATAACAAACATGATCGTATAATCAAATACATAGAAACGACTACTCTTATTAGGAAAACAATATAAAATGACTTGACAGCATGGTGTCCGTTCAAACGGACATTGTTAAAAAACTACCACAACTTTAACTGCATGCTAACAAATCCATTTATTTTAACAAAACACAATGACATAAATAACTGAGTAAGGTTTTTAGACAAAGTTATTAATTTTGTACCCTTTTGGAAATAATTATAATTAAAATAACTTAGACTCTTCGAATTGCCATTTTGACTTCATGACGTACACAACTAATTCTTATTTGTAACAGCTCTCTCGTGAAATGGTTTGAAACAATTTTGCCAATTTCCAAATAACAAAGCCAACCTTATTCGATTATTAATTCCAAAAATAAATTAAAATATAACTTGTTTCGGTAAAAAAATTACATTTAGAGGCCGTACGTTTAAACGGACCATATATGCACTAATGGGTTAGTAAATGTACAGTAGAGTCGAGTCAGAATGGTTCCTAAGAAAGGTTTGATGAGATCATAATATTCTTTCAGTGGAATTAGATCTGCAGTGCGCATATTTAACATTAAAATCACCATCTGACAATAATTAAGTAAAGGTCTTTGAATTTTTTCTCTATGACTTTTAATTGAAGTGAACAGTTGATCAGTGAGATTGTTAGATATTCACTAAATTCGCCCACAAAAATTGGATATTTCAGTTCCTGAGGCAACTCTGCATTTTTTACAGATAGAGGGTCAAATCTTTGCTCCCATTGTATAGTGGACCAGTATTTATTTTGAGTGATTCGTACTCGAATAGAACCACAAGAACCACTAATAGGTACTGTGGAGGAGGAGCGGGAAGAACAGAAGAAGATATCGATCTGTAGCAGATATCTATCAAATCAAAAAATCAAGAAATATCGCCATTTGAATATCGGCTTTTACGATCATCACACATTATATTTTTTTTCTTCTTCTTTTTAAATCAAAAATTCATATCTTATCTTCAAAATTAAGTTATTAACATAAAGATATAATTTCTTGATCTATGCAGCCGATAGGATTTTACTTTATGGGTTCTATAAAACGAACGCCACAATTTAAATTAACTTGGTTTTAATTAATTTCTTATGCTGATGAACGCTCAACAGAAAACAACACACAACACCAAGGTTCGAACTAATATTTCACGGTAATGTCAATGAAACACACTTCCTCCAGCTCATAAACAAATCCAATTGAAGTCCGACGAAAACAAAAGTAGTCCCACGGCGCACTAAAGTATCTAGTTTCAGACAGAGCATAACTTAGTTTTAATCGAATGCATTTAATGTGGTTAAATATTTTTTTTTTTTTGTTGTTTTGTCATGTTATCCATATCGCTTAGGGTTTTGGTGAGCAGCAGCAGGTCAAACGTAATAATCTATTAATAAACATTAGCTAGTGCTGTGCTGGTTATTTTGTTTTCACCGATGGAATTTTAATTATGTCGATTTTTAAATTAACTCGAATTCCGTGGTGGCGAACGATAGATCTGAATACATAATGAAAATTTAAATTAATCCATATTGCTTATGGGGAGAGTTTTGATATCTTCTAAGTTTCGAGAATGAGAGATTAATAACGTTGGCTAATGCCTTCTGTGTATTTTTTTTAATCAGAAATACGAAAGGCATCTAGTTTACCCACCCAACGATCAACTAAATATCCATTTATCTTTTTTGACATTTGCTTAAGTTTCAATTGATTGGCAGCTAATCGTTGTGTTTAGCTTAACTTAAACCGGTCAGGCTACTTCGATGTTTTTTTTTAATGTTTTTTTAAATCGACTAAATATGGTTTTATTAGCCAAAACTATTGTCCTATGCGACTTTAACTCGATTCGGGTACGATACTTGAATTGGACTAATTAAGCAAAAAATGAAGCTAATGAATTCACTTCAAACCTAACGAGTTTAGATAGTCCACGTGGATGGCTTCGACTGTAAAGTTGTTGGTTAAAGATTGGGAAATATGCTAAGTAAATTAAATGATTGCGTACTTCATAGAGGAATTGCAGAAGCTATAAGTATTCGTTAAAGATTTTAGAAATCATTAGCTTATGCTAAAAATTGTAAAGGAATCAAAAACTCAGAACCATAATGAAATTATCTCTCTATATGTCTCTCTATCATACATAACTCGAACAGCTGATTACACGATTATTGAACTTACAGTTCCCATAAGATAAGCACCGTGGTATAGTGCGTTGTACTACTATGCAATACTGCCCGGGTTTAATCCCAGCCTGTGTCCAACACCTAAAAGTTTGTTCCCGGTGCCTCCTCTTTCGAATGTCTGACAAGCATTAAAGAGTATCATTTGTCACGATTGAGCTTCTCAACTCGCCGTTCGGAGTCAGCAAAAAACTGTAGGTCCCTTCCATTCGTGCAAAAGTATAACACGTACACACAAGTGGTTGCGAGAAGCAGGCCCAGGTTCACCCTGAGCGTAGCGGCACCTAACATAAGTAAGAAGTAAGTTCGCATAAGATCAATTACTGGACTTGTATGGCGTACGCTTTGCTAGAACCAAACATCGTCCAAGTTCGTTTCTTCAGATTCTGACCAAAAAAAAGGCTACCATGAGGCATAGTAGCGCTTTTTGTATACCGTTACGCTACTGCTATCTTCAGTTTCGGAGAAAAATAGGCCAATATTCCCGCTATTCCACTTTCGACAGAATCAGCAATATTCTCTGTTATCAATTAGCATTAGCACATCGATCACACAAAATTACTTGTTGACTTTTGCTCATTACTTTTTGTAATTTTTTTGCAATAAAAAAATAGTAAAAAAAAAGATATTGCTTAGAATTGAAGTTCACATAGATCGTAGGTATATATAAATATAAAGATATATATAAAGAATAAAATATCGCCGCTATGGCTTAAGATATCGCGGATGAGGTTACTGTGACTGGTGAGCGATACAAAATCCATTATCAGTTTTTACTGCCGCAAATTGATGAATTGGGACTGGAGTACATGTATTTTCAACAGAACGGTGCAGCCATACGCACAGCTCACGACGTTTTGAAGGATGCGTTTCCAGGTCGTCTAATGTATCGTTTTGGCGATTTGTAGTTGCCGGCAAGATTGTCTGATTAGACCGCTCCAAACTTCGTTCTTTTTTTTTTTAAGTCAAGGGTCTGTTAGAAGAAGCCACTGACTCTGGAAGCTCTCAAAGAGAATATCCGACAAGAGTGCGAGAACTTATCGCCCGAAATTTTCGATTGAAAATGCAGTAAAAAGAGCCCAAATGGTCATCATCATCAGCAATGGCGGCGACCACTTGACTGATATCATCTTCAAAAAGTAATTAAAGAAAACTTAAAGGTCCAAATAAACATTGAAAACAAACTATGAAATTATGTCGTTTAATTTTAAAAATATAGCAAAACAACATCGGAAGACTGTTTTTGGGCCACCCTATACATGGAGTGTTCAGAGATTCTTCTTATCAACTAATATAATTTCCTGAATTGAATATTTAACTCTCTTTGTTTCTTTTTGACAAGCTCTTTCCACTTGACTTTCTTGTTTGTACTCCGAAATCAATGACAATAATCCCACTTTTCTTAGAAAGACAAACCTTTAAGTCCTGACCAAACTTACAGTGTTACCTCGAAATCGGGTACTATACTGGTCTAAAAGTTTTATGAAATACGTGCAGGAAATAATGGTCTCTTTTGGCTTACAAAACTACTTATGTAGACCGTATGTGCTTAGAATATAAATATATCAGCTATGAAGGTTAATTTACATTGGAGTAAACGTTTGGATGAAACAATGTGGACTGGGACCCTCAGAAATCCCATCTTGTGCTGTTCACTAACAAAAGAGTGATATCAGAATTCACGCTACCGACCATTGAGGGTACTCCACTTAAGCTGTCCGATAGAGCGAAATAGTAAGGCGTCATACTTGACAGAAAGCTTAACTGGAAGCTGAACATTAAAGAAAGAGTTCAAAATATATAAGTTTACATCTATACCTGTAGTAGGTTCTTCGGGAAAACTGGGGATGTTGGCTACCAATAATACTGGGGATGTACTCTGTGATAGTCATACCTATATTAACATACGGAGGATTGGTCTAGTAGCACGCTGTCACCAAGATCAGCTACCTTAAGGATATGACCAAAGTTAAGCGAATAGTATACACTGGAACATTGCTAGCTGCGGAATTAGAAGCAATTCTGAACCTTCTATACGCAGGAGACCGCAGCAAAGAGTGCTCCCATAATAAGCCAGTCAAAATACTGGAGATGGAATCTGTAAGGATACGCCGAAATACTTCGCAATTATCGCAAACATCAGTTCAGACTATACTGTTCCAGACCTGCATTTTGAAAAACCCTTCTCGTGGGCCTATCCAAGTAGAGAACAGTGGGAGATATCGTAGAATCGAATGACTCAGTATAGGAGCGGTTTGCTTCTCGGAAGAACTGGGGATAAGCAGTTCCATATGACTCCCAGACCACAGTAGCGTTTTCCAAGCTGAGGTTCTAGCACGGACGAAGGCTGCTCAATTGGTATGACAATAGCGCCTGAGGATATAACAATTTACATTGATAGCCAGGCGGCCACAAAAACAATAGCTGCTACACAAAAAACATTTTAGCTTGTAAAGTATTGCCGCGAAGAACTGAAGATTCTTGGCACGCAGCAGAACGTAAAATTCAGCTGGGTACATAGTCATAGCGGAATACCTGGCAATGAAGCCGCAGATGAATTGGCCAGAAAGAGCTCAACCCTTTGCACAAGCAAATAGTATGGTAAAACCTCCGCTCTGTAAAGTAAGGGCCAAAATTAAGCGGAACTACTAAGTGAAGCAAATAACAGGTTAACCACCTGTGATGTATCAAAAAGAATCTGGCCAGAGTAGATATAAAACAAAACGAGAACAAGCACAAAAAGACAGGAAATCTCTGTCAATGCTGATAGGAGTGCTAACTGGCCACAAATGGTTAAGATACCACATGAAAAAACTAAGCCTGAATGATGATTACATTTGCAGGCGATGCGGTGATGAAAAGGTTGATGAGGACACAGGCCATTTCCTCTGTCACTGACCTTACCTCTGCCAACTTAGAAATAACACCTTGGGAAAATTCTTCTTCGATCACATCGACGAGCTATCGGATGGATCACCATCGGTCGCACTTGAATTTGCCAGGGCGTCCGGATGGTTGGAACCTAGATAATAATATGACAGGCATCACAATGAGTCCACATGGACCTAAGTGTGATGAGGATGTATGTTAAAAGCCCCTCTAACCTAGCCTAACCCACATTGAAGTCGATGTCAAAGGGAACTAACCATTAACATGATGATGGCATACTATGCCCTGTTAAATATTTGCTTTTGTCAACACGACACAAATCTGATAGTTCTTAAAAATCTGTTCTATTTTATATAGAAGAAACTTCTTTATATAATAGTTTTAAGAAGGCGTTAAGTCGACTGTCTACTTCTTGGTAATTTAAACCTCGCACCTAGCATAGTCGTCGTTACAGCCATCTAATAAATATCACTTACTATCGGAAATGCAATTGTTTGTTTGGTTGTAAATTTTGGATTACCACTGCCACTTCATTTCACCCAAACAATTCCATAAGAGACACGGTCCGAAGCATTTCTCACACTCATTGCAACGAAAACGCATTTTTTCCCATAGGGATTCCAAATTAGCTTACCATTGTTATCATTCCTTATAGACCAACTGAATATGACAAAATGTCATAATCCCCATCGGCTAAGTGCCAACATCTTAAATTAAACTCCAATAAACCACTGTTTAGCACCCATTCTCGAATACTTTCAAACCACTCTGCAGCACAATGAGTCCACATTTTATCGCCTCTTAAGTACCACATTCGTATGTTAATCCTCTGTTACTTTTTTCTACACCTTGAACAGCGGGTAGAAAATGATAAAAAAAAGAAACACGAAATACAAAACTGCTCACAAATCGCCCAATAAAATCATATTTTCCCAAAACATGGCCCTCCGGCTACAACGTACAACGGCAACAACCTGTCACAACTCTACACGAACATCAAAGGCACATTCCACTTCG
Organism: Brachyopa scutellaris; assembly: GCA_949775065.1. Classification (NCBI taxonomy): domain Eukaryota; kingdom Metazoa; phylum Arthropoda; class Insecta; order Diptera; family Syrphidae; genus Brachyopa; species Brachyopa scutellaris. The sequence continues at coordinate 27,904,516 of OX459114.1, read as the reverse complement.
GCACAGTCGTGTAGTGGTACGTACCACTGGACAACAACCCATCTGTGTGCCATGAATTCAGTTATTATCTAATCCATGTCAGATCTACCAGTTGTTAGAGCTCCGTAAGCCCCCATTTTAACACTTCAGATACTTGCGTATCCAACAGATACACAGAACCCGCGAACACCGAACCAAATCGAAAATCTCAATCTCAATATTTATTTTGGAAAATATTGAGACAATTGTAACGATTGTCGAACAAAAACGAGAGCGACAGCGCGACAAACTGGGAAAACACTCTTCTGGGAACATCCAGATCAACCACCTCTCATAGTCGGAGCAATTTTGTGGTCACAAGGAGTTGGAGCTTGTCGTGATGGGATAGGATGGAGTATGTCATCTCTTTGGTGTTTAATAATACAATTAACAATTTGTGGTCGATTCTTGGTCGGAAATTAAGAAGCACAGAGAGCTCAGAGGGAGATGGGAGTCTCAGACCTGGGAAACATCAAGTGGTGTGGGATATGGAGGCGTTGTCATTCATCGGTAATGTTTGCCATGTTTAACGCATCAATATTGACGTGAGGCTTTCTTTTCTTTTCTTTTTGAACAATAATAACAATTTAGATTCCTATTGTAAGGAAGCTGACGGCAGACAATGGTTTAAGAACGGATTGAAAAGTTAACAACGGGTCTCAACAGAAAATACGGTCTTATGCAGCAGTAAACGAGTAAACAAAAGTGCCGCCGGCCGAGAGTTGTTTGGTGTTGTATAGTAGGTCAAATAAAGATACGAATACGAGTACATCCATAATGTACTGGGTTGTTTTTGTGGTGCACTGCAATCGAAAATGTGGTCACCTTTATAGCATGGGAATTTCGTGTTTTTTTTTTGTCCAAGTTGAAATGTAGACCAGGAAAAATGTGGTCCAAAAGTGTCTATAAAAAGACATATAGTGTATCTTTGCATTGGGATGATAGTCTACCTAGCTTCCTTCTCACAGACCAAGTGAAGGATGAGTAACAAAGTGTACCTTTTCTTTTTTTTTGCAATTTTGCTTGGAAAGTTGGAGGGCAAGATTGATATTAAAAAGTAAGGTCTTGCAGTAAATTACCTTGACTCAAGTTACTCATAGTAGTATTTACATACAGTGAAACCTCTCTTAAGTGGACATCCATGGGCCCAGAGTTTTTTGTCCGCTTATGAGTGCTGTCTGTTTATAAGAACGCATTTTGTATGGGAAATTAGAAATTGGTTCCCCGAAAAGGTGTCCGTTAATGCGATTTGTCCGCTAAACAGGTTGTCCGCAAATGAGAGACTTCAATGTGTTATATATAGTTTTATAGTATTGTTTCTACAGGGTGGCTGAATATTGCTGCATTGAAACTCAATTAATTTTTTTTCTTTTTGAATTTATTTACATAATTTATTTATTTTAGTTCATTTTAAAGACAATTCATTTTTATTATGTGTTTTTAATGGTTTCTAAGAATTACTGATTTTAAATGGCCTCCGCGTTCATGTGCGACATCTTATAAAAAAATTATTCATTACTGCCTGTAGTCTAGCAGCGGGAACTAATTCAATTATTGTTTGAATGGATTGCTTCACGTCATTCAAATTTGCAGATTTAATTTTGTAGACATCCTGTTCACAATAACCTCACAAAACAAAACAAAAAATCAGGTGCAGTCAAGTCAGGAGACCTAGAGTTCCTGGAAATCAGCTTATTTGGGAACTTTCGCTGCAATTCTGTTGTAACAGGCCTGGATATGAGTGAAGTTGCGCCATTTTGCTGAAATCAGACAAACCTGAAAGGGATTCTCTTTTGGCGTAGTTCTTACCTTCATTTACCGTTGCAGTGGGACTGCACATCACACTGCGACTCGAGCTGGATGCAGTTCCATTTCATGGAGTATCTCCGAGTTAGAGTATTCTACAATTTTACTTGCTTATATTGCCGTTTAAATAAAAATGGGCCTCTTCAGGCACAAAAATTAAGTAAGTTTGATATGTTGTTGTCCTCTTCCACCATTTGAATAATCTTCTGGCAAAATTGCAGGCGAATCGGCAACTGTTGCAATGCTTGTTATTTGAACTTTGTACGGAAATAAGCCCAATCTGCTTATTCCTATCTGAGCAGACAAGTTTCATGTCAAAACGCTAAGACAGCAGCAATCGTATCCTTTCAGGACTGCCAGTAGTCCTGATTTTAGCGGGACAGTCTCGACATTTGAATTCTGTCCCGATGTATAAAATGTCCCGACTTTCCTTTTTTCTTATTCTACTTCGATTGAAAAAATATTAACATGTGTTATGACTTATGACCTTTACGACTACCTATATGAAATTACAATAGTTGCTCTGAGTATACTATATACATACTTATATAATTTAACTACTCCTTTATTCGTAGAGTACGTACCCGTACATTAATTATTATAGCTATGAGACTGAATATTGAAAGTTCCTGAAGTATTATTATTTGTTTTTTGTTTGTAATCAATTTATGTATGTAATATACATTAGGGTGGGTCGAAAAATAAATAAATTAGGAACGTTAGGAACGCTCATTAAAAATGGAAGCATTTATAGTATTTATGACTCTTTCAAGTAAAGAAGAAATAATTTTCTGATTAATCAGAGATCAGAGAGAAAAATGGTAATAGGTAGCATATATGCAATAGTTCAGCACGAAAAAAAAAACCCGGTAAGAGGAACAAAAAACTTCAAGTATTTCGTAGTAAAAATAGGGCTTACAAGAAAGATACAGTTGACTTCTCAAAGCAATACTCCATTTCATTTGGTAACTCAGAAAGTACTCAAAGAGACGATTATTTGCAATCAACTTTAATATTAGTGTCAGAAAACAGAATTCTAAGACTTCCAACCTTGTCCAAAACGTGTGACCGTTACGGCGTATCTGATAGAGCTTCTGCAGCAATTGCATCTGCTGCGCTTTATGACACCCAGTCACAGTCAGCTGTTGAAGTGATAGATAAATCGAAATAACGTCGTCGTGAAAGAGTAAATCTTCGCAACGAACTCTGTGTTAAGGACAGTTGTCTAAATATTCCAGCATTATATTTTGATGGCAAGAAGAACAACACATAATAGACTAATATACTGCAAAAAATATCGCCAAGCTATCGTCAAAGAGCATATAAACGTCAGCAATGAACCAGGCTCAAAGTATATCGGCTATGCTGTTCCAAATGACGGGACGTCTCAGGCTATCGAACTCGCTATATTTCAATTGCTTTCTTCTCAAAATATTTATTTGAAAGACACAACAGCTGTGGGCTTCGATGGAACAGCGATAAATACTGAAAAGAAAGGCGGTATAATAAAACTTGTGGAACAACGCTTAAATCAACCCCTACAATTGATCATATATTATGTTTGCTACATATGTATGAATGAACTGCCTGACACCTGTTTCTACACTTAGATGGTACAAATACTGGACAAATTTTTAAGGAGAGAGTATTGGAAACCTTCTTGAAGACGATGAAAGAAAACCTATTGTGCAGTTTCAAAAGTTAGAATGTTGTTGACATCAAATACATCACACTCAACCGCGTGAACTGTTTTCAGCGATTTTTTTCAATGTGCAATCAATTGAAATACGAATCAGAAAATCCCAAATTAGGTATACGGTTGTATGCTGTCAGGTTTGATTAAAACATATAGGAAATACTTTAAAAGAGATCAAAGCTACATTTATCAGGTAACATCGGCTGTCATAAACGGCGAATGCTCTTCCGACCTGCCAAACAGATCTCAGGAAAGATGCCACACGGTCGTTAGATGAGAAAGTTTCTAGTTCTCGATATCTTCCAGCTCATCTAAAGGAAGTAATACAGATCCATTTATTAAGCGCAACAGTTTCTTTGCACATCGTGAAAATATTTTACTATCAATGATTTAGATCCTTAGAAACACATTCGAGTACTTCCTGGCAGGAGATTTTTACAGGGAAGGCGTAAGAATAATTTTGATCAGCATCCCCGTGTTTTTACTATCCTGGACATACATCCTAATGGTTTCTATTGACGATGTTGGCGCCGATGTTGCTGTTGATGTTGCTTGTCCCAATGTTGTTGCTGCTGGCCCGACTGATGCTGTTGCTACTCTAGAAACTGATGTCATTGGTCCCAATGTTTCTACTGTATGCCTGGAGAATGTCGCCGCTGATGGTATTTCGGCACCTGTATGGTTTGTTGTTCGCAACAAAAAGCAAAAACACAAACAGCTGTTTGGCTCTGATATTTAAGCTGTCACTGACCTACCATCTGTACCAAGATTGCGTTTTCTACATTTATCTCGTCTTTGTAACACAGTCACCGAAGACGATATTATGAATTACATATCACGCAGGCTTAATCTGCCTAAATCCAGCATGGTTTGCTCCAAGTTAGTAAAAAGGGAAACAGATATAACTTATCTTCGTTTTATAAATTTTAAACTTGGTATCGCAGCTGGCTCATTCAATGCTGCTCTTCAACCGTCTATTTGGCCTGTCGGAGTCCAGATAAAGGAGTTTCTAAGCCGTCCAAAAAACGGTGCACCTGTTCAACAAGGGGACCAAACATAAAATCTGCCGATGCCTCTGTTACTACTGCGGCCAATGAATCTCTCTCTATGTTCTATCAGAATGTAGGGGGAATGCGAACTAAAATACACGACTTCTTTATTGCTGCTGCTGATTGTCCTTACAACATCATCGTTCTCACTGAAACTTGGTTGAACAATAATTTTCTTACCTCGGAATTGTTTACATCTGATTTCGATGTCATCCGGAAGGACCGATGCTACGATCAAGCTGGTTTAAGTAGAGGTGGTGGTGTTTTATTTGCGGTTCGTTCTAATTTTAAGAGTAGACAAATTATTTTACCTAATTCATCTCCTGAGATTGAACAAATCTGTGTTTGTGTGGATTTGCTTATGTATGCTGATAATAGAATTATTCATGTATACTTTTTTGTTTCTTATATTCCTCCTTCTTCTAATTGTTCAATATATGATGCTCACATAAAAAATATTAGTGATATTATGAGAAATCTGGATCAAAATAACTATTGTGTAACCTTAGGAGATTTTAATCTACCAAATTTGAAATGGATATTTTCAAATGAAGAAAAACGTTTTTTTCCTTATAATGTATCTCATGATTTTGAAGTTAATTTAATTGACGGTATTACTTCTTTGAATATGTATCAAGTTAATCATATTTGTAATTCCATGAGTCGTATTTTAGACTTGGTTTTTATAGATCAAGATCTTGAGGTGCAATTGGATGAAGCAAGTTTTCCATTACTAAGCAATAGTATTTTTCATAAGGCACTTGAAGTCATGTTCAACTTCTCTGTTCTTAGTGAATCAAACTCTTTTAGTAATATTATAGCTCCAATTTATGATTTTAAAAATGCGGATTTTGTTGCTGTGAATTGTTTTTTTGAATCTGTAAACTGGCAAAATGTATTCGATAGTCCTAATTTAGATGCAGCTTTTACAATGTTTCGAAACATTATAGATTCTGTTATTCTTAATTTTGTCCCAACGAAAATTTTTCTTTCTTAAGACCATGTCACACTCAGGCTATAGAATGTTCTGTTAAAATGGTAACAGAGTCTTCGATGCAGTTTTGCAAGAAAGACTCTAGAGAAGGTCTCATTAAAGCAAAAATGAGTTCAAGAAGATTTATGCTAAAATTTGTGAGCAATCTAGATTTTTAACTTCTCTCTAACTAATTTTTTAATATTTTTATTGAGACTTGTGCGTTCTTTTAGTAAAAAAAAGGTTTATGTTCATTGTTATTCTTATCTCTTCCTAAAAAATTAAAAACTTTTTTTTAGAGTGAAATTAAAATGGCATTTTACGAAAAATATCGTAATTTTCAAAATCAATGCGCGGGTAGAAGGAAGGTACGTAGAAATGTTTTTTTACGCTTTCAAGAATCTCTTAGGTATGGATCAATCTTTTATCACTATTCCAATCCAAAATAAGAAGAAAAAAAATGTTTTCCATACAACAGTGACCCACCCTAATGTACATACTACGATAATAAAAATATTTTTTTGAGTCGTTAATTGCGTGTATCTACATATTCCATTTAATGGAATTGTTTTAAAGTTTTTGGATTGGGATACTTTTAAAAGACAAGGATGGTGAATTCTTAAGTTCTGAAATCGAATGAAAATAATCGAAATGAAGGAGAAGTACAAGATACCTTAAGTATAAAAGCAGAAAAATGGAATGGAAGGAAAAAATATTTAAAATTTCGGAGGGGCTAGAAAAAATCGACCGGACGGGGTTGATGAAAAAACCCAAACACTAACGGCTATATTATTCACTCACTTTAACCCGGGTTAAAACTTACACCCGGGTTAAAGTAAATTTAAACCGAAAATTAAACCCAACTCCATAGCATTCACTCGTTCAAACCGCACATTAACAGAAAAACTTTTAAATTAAATTTTAAATCCGAATAAATTTAAACTGCCTCTGGCAACGAGTTTAAATATGTACTTTAACCCGGGTTAAAACTCAATTTCATAATATTGACTCTATTCCGTTGTCAGTTCACACATTCACGTATTTAAGTTCACATATTCACATAATTAAATTCACGCATTCACAAATTGAGATTATGCATTTTCATTGGTGGAAGCATAGAGAAAATGTAGAGAAACTGTTATCGCCGTCGACAATCGTTTAACAACGATTTTGTTCTGTTGTCAGGACACACTTTCAAGCATTTAAGTCTACACATTCACATATTGAAGTTCACGCATTCACAAATTGAGAGTATGCATTTTCATTGGTGGAAGCATAGAGAGAGAATTCTCAGTTTTTAATTTAATTTCAACTGACATTTTTGTTATCTTATGAATTTTTAATTTGTCGGGTTTAATAAACGTTTTTGAGTGAATATTATGAACCTACGTTTAAATTTTCGGGTTTAAAAAATGCGGTTTAAAGATCGGATTTAAAATTCATTTAAATTTGATTTAAACCCGGAGTGAATAATATGGCCGTAAGAGACAAAAAAAAAAAAAAACAAAAGCAAAAGCAATCGCCGTTGAAAATCCCGAATTATTGAAATTATGTACATACCTTACCTATGTACATACGTATCTATTTATAAGGAGTCGCGTGTGCCGCAATTTACCGGTATTTAGCGCTCAATTGTCTACCAAAGTTTCCAAATTATCCTACCACCAAACTTCACTACTTACCTTTTTTGATTCATGATTTCCTTTTTTTCTCCTAGGTAAGCATCCCTTTCTGACAAATTTCGCCTGACTCATGCGAGGAATTCTTCTTCCACAATCTGTTCACTACTCTTTCACCAACTTATGCTTCACGAACCTCGTTCTACTTTAAAGTTTTTCTAACTTTTTTTTACACTTCTTTTTTCGAACGCTTTCTTTCTTCCTTCTTTTACCACAACTCCATCGCATCTCGGCCAATCAAGAAATAGTTAACTAGCCTCATCACAGTCCATCTGCTCGGAGGAATGCCAAACGTTCGCCTAAGCTCTCTTTGGGCTAAAATCACCGACTCCAAAGCATAATAGCGACGTACTATTCGAATCCTAAATTATTCCAATCCGTTAAATAAAAATAAAAAAATGGAACGACTGATTACACAGAAAAAAGTTATTACGTTTTCTTTCGGTTCGGTAGCACGTTTCATACTTTCATCAGCCACTCTGTATTTATGCGTTTAACTGCCAAGCGCCAAAATTTGCTCCGTTTATTTTTTTTGATGATAGTTGATAGAAAAACAGGCTTTTCTGAAACCTTTAAGAACTATTGAATTCCAATTTTGCTCGATATTGCGGCCTCTTTAACAAGACTTGATCGAGCTTAAACTGAAAGTCGATTTAATCCTTAAATCAGGTTAATGTACTGGCCCTCAATTACTTTCTTTCTCCGTAGGAACAATCAACCAAAAATATCTACCTACATAATACAAACATAACTGTCATGATTAATTACGTACACAGTACACTTAGGTAGTCTTCTCGACAACGGCGATAATAATTTTCACATAACTCGCGTGTTGTTGTTTTTTTAGTTCACACATTAGTGTTACACTGTGGCTTGAAACAAAAATGTTAAATCCAACATCTGTCATCGACAATATTCCACAAAAACAAAAAATAAAAAAAAACAAATAATCTTAAAACTTTGCTAAACGCTATTTGTCTACAAACGTTTCGTGTTTGCTTATTGTTATTTATTTCGATGTCAAGTGTACAACATTTTTGATTTGTTGTCTAATTTGAATGATTAAAAGTATGACAAATGGATTTTGGAAAAAAAAACGCCAGATAGTTTTAATTTAGTCAAAATGTTGGTGTGGTTGGTTTTACTTTTTGTGTCGTTTTGATTGAGTGTAAGATGAGCTCGACACATCAAGGACGACAATGATTATTTAGATTTTTTATTTGGAAATAACAAAAATAAACAAAATTTAAGATAAGTGTTATTGAAATAAATTTATTTATTATATTAATCAATTTCACGCGTCAATTTTGTGCTAGTAATAGGATTATTAATAAAAAAAAAAAAATGAAACAGGATTGCAGGTCGGGGTGGAACTCATCCGTCAACAATTTGACTGATTGTGGTCTGCAAAATGTGGTTTTTAGTGAATAGCGACTAAAGTCGTCATTGCCGGTTTTGTAGAAACCAAAAAATATGTCAAAAATAGTTTTTATTCACATTTGACTAGTCGTATTAATAATCAATGTCAGCGTGTGTGAAAAATATTATTTGTCACTGTCAATGCAAACTATTGTATGGAAGTAGTTTATGAGTAATCATATAACTAATGAATGGACAGGATCGATTTCATACTTTGCTTGGAACTTTCTTTGTTGAACAAATATTTAAGCTTTTTAACAGTCACCAAAGCTTACACATTTTGATCAAGCACTTTCTACCTCTAGTTTGGCAGTAAGCTTGATTTAGCCAATTGCTACCTACGGGTGTCAAATTTTGTTGTTGCCATAACGCAGAAACACGAAGGAACCTCACAGTGGCATTTAACAACATTATGCGATGATTCAGAGTTGTAAAAGAATGCAATCATTTTGAAATGCGTTCTTTAGTGAATTCAATTTTTTGATCGCATTCAGTGACTTCAATTTGAAACTTCAAAAAAATGAATGCAATCACCATTCATTAAGCATTCAAAAGATTGCATCCTTTTTTTGTACCATTCAATTGAATGCAATCAATGAATGCATTCTTTTGCGCTCTTTGCATTCATTTATTCATTTGAAGTCTTTTGCATTCTTTTCGATTCTTTTGGATTGATTTTAATTAATTTGGTACTGAATTTTCTAGTACTTTTTTAGTACTTTTTTAAATCCTTTTTAGTATTTTTTTTAGTACTTTTAATACGTTTTTAGTACTTTTTTAATGACCTTATGGTGCTTTTAAGTACTTTTTAGTACCCTTTTAGTACTTTTTTAGTACTCAGTACCAAATTAATTAAAATCAATCCAGAAGAATCGAAAAGAATGCAAAAGACTTCAAATGCATGCAAATGAATGCAAAAGAATGCAAGCATTCAACTGAAGACACAAGTGATTGCATTCATTGATTGCATTCAATTGAATGGTACAAAAAAAGAATGCAATCTTTTGAATGCTTAATGAATGGTGATTGCATTCATTTTTTTGAAGTCTCAAATTGAAGTTAATGAATGCAATCAAAAAATTTAATTCATGCAATGATTTTGAAAGAATGCATTCCAAAATGATTGCATTCTTTCACAACTCTGTGCGATATATATACTATACTGTATACAATCTTAAATGATTTGATTATGTTTCTAGTTACTCGAAGAGGAATCTGGGTTGTGATATACACACCTATTTCAAATGTTGTGCCCTTAAAACACTAAACAATATCTTGAATTGCAAAGAACCTCAGTATATATATAAGCAAGACTTAATTTCTCAACTTCCTCTTATTCGTTTGATTTTATTGAACCCAGGTTCACATAAACTCGGAGAACCAATATCTTGTTTATGTTGCCAGATAATGAAATGCTTTACCGTTGAACATAAGAATGCTTCGTGGAACCAAGTCATTTACTAAAGTATTATTTAAATACTTGACCGAAGATGCTTTTAACCCATTTTGGCCCGGTACCAGTTCCTGTGGACATTTTTTCACGATATTTTCAAAAGTAGCTCATATGGACCCCATCAAACCAAAAATGTTAACAAAACATTTTTCTCTTTAACCGTTTACCTGTTATGACCTGGGTAGTTTACTACCCACTGGGCCTATAAGTATAGAAAAAAAAATTATTTCAAGAAAATCAACATTGCATAAATTAAATAGCTAAGTTATAAGTAGTACGTAGGGGTAAATAACTATGTACTTATATGTTTGTAGTATATTTTCCGAAGCATTTAGAATGCAAACTAGCTAATAATACACTTTATACAAATAAAGAGCGCCCTACTGTGACGAATTCTGCAGCGCTTTTGTCACTAATGCTACCATCAAAATATTGTATTATGCATGTGGATGGGCGATTGCGGTCTGCTCTCAAAACCTCCTTAGATACATGGTCTCTTAGCTCCAATTGTGGCTTGACATTTCCCGATTTCGTGACCAAAACAAGCAATTCTCATGCATTGAGCATCATGTTGGAAGATGTATTGACAAAAAGTGGTCACCACTACTTTTTACTGTGAATACCTCAATAATCGCCTACGGTGATTGATGAGCCGTCTTATTTTGGCAAATGTATCCGATCGAACTTCGTGTTGTCTGATAAATGAATAAGTCATTTGATTGATTCAAATATCGACATTGAAAGATTCTTCGCAATTGAAACTCAAAATGTATGCTGAATTGACCAGTACATACAATTTCCATGGAGGAAGTGTATGGTATTCATTGCGGAATAGTGTATCCAAGAATCTCTTCAATTCGTGCAGTTTAAATTGAAGCTGTGCATTATGCTGTGCCGCATATTGGTTATTAAATACTTTAATCATTTCGGTAATGCCATCAGTATGGAAAAGAGAAAACAACTGAGATGACGATTTACCACCTAACCTACGACAATGGTAGGTAATAAAAGAGCGTTTTAGCATATTTTATACTTGCTTTAGCGGAGTATAATACCCAATAGCTGTGATATAGATTAAATTCTGGCTGCTTCAGCATCCACTTCCACGTTAAGAATACTCAAAGATACGTTATTCTGACAATGATTAAAAGGTGGCTCCAAGGTGGCATGTAAACCACCCTCCTCTAAATATCCTAGCTCCAAAGTTCCACCAAAATCTATTAAAAGGAGTGCATTGTCGACTTTTGAAGGTACATACACAACATTTGCGTATTCCGTTCTGTGCGCCTTATTGACCACATAATCTTCTTCATCAGATGACTAAAGCAAGGCCATAATCTCCTCCATTTGCATTGTTGTTGTTTTAATCTATGATATCTACTAGTACACCATTTATTATCTTGACTAAATACTGAATCTGGATGAATCACCTCGAAATGCGGAACAAATAAATAAACAAAAAACGGTAATTTCAAATTGTTTCAATGTTATACATGACTTGTCTTAAAATGAAAAAAATTCTTACATATTGGCCCGTTGGGTAGAAAACTACCCATCAATTTTTGAACGTTGATCTGTCAGGTCTGATACACGGAACACATAAAGTAATGATACAAATGTTTAGTACTTCATATTGACGTCACAGAATAGACATTATATTTTATTGTTCATATATTTATAATATTTTTTTTATTTTTTTTGTAAATGCTTTTTTGAAGCCTACATTTTAGGCCCCAATCATAGTGTTAAAAGAGAGGGGTGGGGGGAAGAATGAAAAACAAAATGGTAACTAACACTACTAAAATTACATTTAAATAGAAACATTTTACAAACAGTCATTAATCCTCTGGAGAAAAAATTATAAAAACCTGGGTAGAAAACTACCCACTCGGGCCAAAATGGGTTAAATGAGTTTTGTAAAAAGAGATTACAGTAAAACCTCCTAATTGGGACACTCCAGAGGACCAATACAATTAGAGAACCTCCAAATCGGGCTAAAATTCAATTTGTTTGAATAACATATGAAGGTTTTTTTTACCGACATATTTCCGATATTCCGGGGGAATCCCCTATTTTTATGCATCGTGACATGCACATACGATGAACGTACATGCATACATACATACAATCAGGTCTGACACTTGTAATCTCTCCCTCTCTTTGCTTTTTGCACCAATTTGGAGGTTGTTCTTCAAGCAATCCTAAGGCAATTCGCAAGCAATTCGTTGCCCCATGATCCAATTTAGAGGTGCCCCATTTTTAGAGGCTCGCTTATATGAAAAAACTGTTTTACTGTATTTTGTTTTCCCTTCTTTTCTTTTCTATGTTAATCTTTTTTTATTTTTCTTTTCGAACACCATTTTTTCCAGTGTTAACATAATGTACACACAGTGAACCAAAAAAAGGTGGACAGCAGCTATATTGCAGTTTTAACTTGAATAATCTTGAAGTTTGTAGGAATATTGAAGTAAAATAAACTGCCAATTCTATATTCCAAATAATTTTATATCTTTTTTCTAAATTATTTAATATTATTTTAAATCGAATAACTAGCCGATAATAATTTTTTTAGGTGGCGCTACAGCTCGGTGTCAATCAGGGCCTGCTTCTCGCAATCAGTTGAATGTGCTTGTTATATTTTTCACGAATGGAAGGGACCCATAGTTTTTTGCCGAACGGCGCGGCGGCGAGTTGAGAAGCTCAATCGTGACAAATGATACTATTTGATTGCTTATTTTATTAGACATTCGAAAGAGGTAAAACCGTGAAAAAACTTTTAGGTGTTTTCCTGGTATTGAACCTGGGCAACATTGCGCAGTAGTCCAACGCACTTAAAATGGTGATCATCCCATTTGCTGCTAATTCCTATTTTGCAGGACTACGACCCTATTGTGGGATTCATTATTGGTTCTTTTCCGGACATCTGACTTCTAATATAACTTTTTGTCAAAAATTAGACTCAGTTACACTTCTGGCATAAGTAAGGTTTGTACCGTTTATAAAAGAAGGGTGTATAGTTAAGATGTTATACTTCCTAGTGAAGAACACCCGTTCTTTCTCATTGGGGTTGAGCCACAATTGGCGGTTTATTCGGTGAGTTTGTTAAATATACCGTGCAAAAGCTCTTTGAGGGTGGGAAGATGCTTACCGGAAACTGTTATAGTGACTTTATCAGCATATGCGATTACTTTGGAGTCCTTGGCTTCGATTAACTAACCCCCAGAACATTTTGTCACTGAAAAAAGCAAAGTCCGTGTCTGCAATTATTTATCAATCTTGAAATATTTCATAGCATAATTTTTCATATTCGGACCATGAAGGGTCATACCCTTGTAGCATGGTGAAATCTTTATCCCTCCGTGTAAGAGGGTCCGAGTCCATCATACATACCTGAAGACTCCTGGCGCTACTGTCTTCGCTCAGTAGTTTCTTGTTCAAATCCACCTTATAAAAAATCCTTTCAGATTCTTCTGTTAGTACTGGAATTAGCCTATTAGTAAAAAAAAACATCATCTCATCTACTGTGCGCTGGGATTCCATACTTTTATTTAACTAAAGCTAAAACTACATGTACCTACGTTCATTCGAATATTTAGTATAAATGTAAAAAATTGTTTAATTTTACGTGTGTATCGAAGCCCTTAACAGTTACCAGCCACCTCCACGTCAACATTCGGATGCATCAAGCTCATATCCTGGTTAGTCGCCGAAGCCCAGTTGCGACGTGGCAAAATTCTACCAAAGCTAAAGTATTTCTGTCTCAGTTTACCTTTAATCTCGTCCTCATTCATTATGGCGCTAGCTTCGCGGAAATTTAGAAATATCCTTCCCTTTTCGTCGGTCTTGATGGGAAGTATTTCCGTACAAACATTACGAGCTTTCAGAAGAAACCCTTCTTCAACATCAAGACGTGAGTCAACCGATTGACTGCGGCTGGGCTTCGAAGTGTTTCGCTTTTTGTTACGCAAGCAGAAAGGATCACGATCACTCGCCTTTACGTACTGGACAACGGGCCGGTTAACACCCCATTTCGGCCGATCGTCCATTTTGTCCTTCCTCTTCTTATCCTTTTCTTTGTCCTTGGCTTTGGCCCGAAATGTAGTGGTTGTCGTTGTTGTAGTTGTGGTAGTAGTCTCGTGGTCTTTTTCTGAGCTCGGGGTGCTGGCCACATGACAGGGCTTCGATTTAGTCTTCGATGTTTGTGTCGTAGTAGTGGTAGAGACTTCCCGTTTGAGGAGGACTTTGTAGAAATTATCGTGGAACAGGCACAGGTCACAGTTTAAGGGAAGCTCTGTTTGTGTCTCCACATCCTTAGAAACGCCTTCGTTCACTGGACTCTGGGAGCTAGCGCCTAGGACGGGTATTAAGGCAACTTCCTGACCCAAAGCTTCTGAGCTAACCGCAACCGCTGCGGGCTGTTGATCGATTTCAAGTGAGTCCTCTGGTGATGCATCTGTATCGTGTCGGTGTCGACTTGATGAAAAACCATGACACTTACCACACATATTGCACGGCGCATCATCAGCCAGGCTACTTTTACTTTCAGTCGATGTACCGGATCTTTGAGTGGCTGCGTCATAGCATGATGTCTTTCCATTCACGATCTCCAGTACTTGAGGTGGCTTCAGCTGTTGCTGCATGATGTACGTCGCGATTTGAAGATTCCCAATGACATTTTGCAGGCCAAACACATCGGTGGTAACTGGCAGTGGAATGAGCGTAGTTGGTTGGAGTACCACAGCGATATTCTCATTGTCCTGGGCTGCTTCCATGCGATCGACTTTCTTATCCGATGGCTTTTTGACATTCATGCGCAAATTTACTGGGGTTCCGATTAGGACTTTCTCTTCTTCCTCGGGTTCGGCTTTATTGGTGCGCTTCTTTGCAATTTCCATCTCCCCATTGATAGATTTTACCTCATCCTTGACCTCTGTTGTTATTGGAATTGTAGTTGCAATATGGACTTTCGTCGTCGTCGTCGGTTCTGGTCTAGGAACATCACGAGTTGGCTCTTCAGCTGCAACCACCACATGATGATGATCAATGGCATCGTCATCGTCATCAACTGGAAGCACTTGCAATATTTCTGGTTCACGATTTTCTACATGATGCTGTTGATGACGATGCTTCTGCTGTTTGTGTTGTTGTTGTTGTTGTTGTTGCTGCTGCTCAATCATATTGACCTTATTCACCGGTGAATGCTGCACTATCGCATCACTTCCACTCGAGGCTGAGTCATTTTCTGCGGCTTTTGTTTCACTAGTGCAGCTTGTACTACTGTGGGCAAAGCTACTGCTGCCGCTGCTGCTCATGTTGTTGTTGGTGTTTTCAAGTGGTAGCATCTTATGCCGTCGCTTGCGCTGCTTTTCCAACTTGGCTGCGACCTCTGCTTTGGAAATGGCATCTAACATTACTTGCTGTTTCTTCTTTTGTGCTTCCTCTTTCTCGATTTGCATTCGACGGTCGTACTCCAAGCGTTCCTGCTCCGCTTGATGCTGACGCATAAGACGATCTTCCTCGATGCGTTCCTCTTGTAAATGCCTTTCTATCTCCCACTGACGGATGCGTTCACGTTCCTGTAGCTGCTGCTTGATTGCATTGTGATATTCTACTGCCTTGCGACGCTTATCCATCCGCTCGGCCAGAATGAGCGGGTCGAGTGGAACGTTTTGCCCACGTATATGCGATTGCACTGAATTAGCGTCGTCCTCGCTGTCCTTCAAATCGTGGAGACCTCGACTGAGCCACCCCGGGCCGCTGGCGGTACTCCCACTATCGGCCATGTTGTACTTGTAGTTACCCCATTTGGCGCGTTCTTCGCGTGACTTTGGGTAATATTCGACCGGGTCAGCTGGATACACGGGGTACGTGTTCGAGGTGGAGATATCGCGGCTGACATTCGAAGGACTCGCCGGTGGAATATAATAGCTGAAAGTCAAGAGACGATTTAAATAGTTTTCCATTGAAAAATAAACGCAAACTTACTTTGGATGATATTCTCCATTTTCCACGACGTGTGTGGCTTCTAGGGCGTTGCTCGAATTATCCATGATTTTTTCATTTCTGGGCATATATCCTTTACTGCCATGGTAGCCATTGGTATTGTTTGGCTGCTGATAATAACCCCGTTTGCTGTTCCTGGATCGATTGCTGCTTGTCTCGGCCTCATTCCCATTGCCTTCGTCATTGTCGTCCGTGTTGTTATACCATATATCCGGAGTGTGGGTATTCTTCGGCGAGTCACTCAGGTATCCCGACGTATCCTCCTCCTGGCAACCGGGATTGTTTATTCGACTTTGTGCGTTGTTGTGATTATTATTTCGGCGCATTGCCAGTGCATAGTCCCTATGCCGTATCGCTGGCAAACTGGGACTCCTTATGCGCTGCTGCTTTGCTTTCTGTAATCCTCCCACTACACCACCGACCCCATTTGAATATCGACTCTGATGCTTGGTCGATTGAGGATTTCTATGCACGGTATAAGTGGCATCTCCATCGTTTAACAAATCATAGCTATTGCCGCGTTGGAGTAAGTTATTACCGCCGACGGTATTCATTTGCCTGGTGCTTCCATTCGACTGGCTCAGATCAAGGTTCGAGTAGTAGGTGCGTATCGAGGTACGCTCAAATCGGTGCGAGGACGACGACGACTGATGCTGCGAGGAGAACATTTCGTTCATTCTAGCCAATTCCTCTGCAAAGCGAGAAAATGGATACAAAATGCGTCCTTAAAGCGAATTTAAAGCTTACCCCTCTCCTTAGCCCATTGCTGCCTTTTCAGTTCCAGAAGAGGCTGTATTTTTGAACCATTCATTATCTGTTCTCCACCAGGGAGGGAGCTCCTTCAAAAATATTCCTTCTGCCGAATATCCTTACGTCGCGCGGAACAAGTCTATACAAAGCGAAAAAGTCAAGAACACTATTTGTCTGACAATTGGAAATTCCGTCATATACCCTTGCTGTTGTGGTATTTGCCTATTCTTGTTGTGTGTGTGTGCGTGGTTGTCCTAGGTAACACGATAAGTAAACAGTTTCGAGGTTTAATGTTAGTTTCTTCGTGGAACGACAACAAGAATCCTTGCAGCCAAAAATGTGAAATGAACTCATGTGTACATGAGAAAACGTGTGCCATGCAAATAACTAATTACGTGCTTTGGCATGTGATACGCGATATACTATGTATGTATGTATATGTACATACTGACATGCAAGTCTGGCAGTATATAAGAATTCTGAGCGACATAGAGATAGGACTTGTGCTTCGTAATTTCATTTCAAAAGTTTCACTTTGAGTATCATGTTATGGAACTATAACTCAGAGTTGCGCTTTTCTTGATGGTGGTACTGGCCTTTTCTTTCACAGGCGAGCAACAGTCTAATTCTAAGTTAAGGTCCACTTGTATTTTGAACTACTGTGAGGTAACCCTAAGCCACAATGTAGGTTGGTACGCAGAAAGAAGTGGTGGTTTCGGTGGAAGAAAACCCAAATAGCGCTTAGAGAGCGCCGTTTTGATACCACAACCTCAGGAGACCCGTTTATTTGTATGTAATTTTGAGAAATTTATATCCACTCTGTGGAGTTTAAGAAGAGGATCAGCTCTCCAGTCCTTTTACCGGTTATCTCTTTAACGGTGTCGAAGAAAAGTATGCGTTGCCTGGCCCTTGCTAGAGCTGGACATTTGCACAGAAAGTGAACAAGCGACTCTTTTTCATTTTCATCTTTGAAGCTATGGCAGAAACTGTTGTGGAGGATCGCTAGTTTGGCTGCATGGTACTCTATTGGCTAGTGTCCTGTTCTAACTGCCACTACTCTAGGGATGTGTACGGGGGTTCTTTGCAGCAATTCGCTTTTTTTTTGACCCGTTGTAACTTGGCTTTATCTTTCTGGATATGACACAGTTTGTCAGATTGGTCCACCTGATACCGGCTAGTTTTAAGAAGTGTGAGAGTACCTTTTTGGAATATGAACGTTTTCCTCTAGAAAACTTTGTTCCTAGTTCCCTTCAATGAAGCCGCCAGGTAGTATAGGTACTATCAGAAATATTTTAAGGTAATCTGTTGATGTCTTGAAACATTTACTTGATCCCTACTATGTACATACATATCTGCAAATGTATTCAATAGTTTAATTGAAGAAATTACATTTCTTCAGTTTTCTTAAAATTAATTGTGGATTTTGAGTAAGTCAGTGGCTTGAAACTTGAACCTGTTACAAGAGTTTCAATATTAATAGCGACAAATAAAGCTTTGGAAATGTTAACATGTTTCCCGAAGTTTAGGAAACACACTAAAGACTAGAGGTTTCGTTTTACCGTCCCATGCACTTTGAAGTCTAAATCCTTTTTCACCATGCTATTGAGGTGGATTCATATGCTCACTGATTTTCATCCAGTCGTATAAAAAAATTGTCTTTAGTTAGATGTTTGTATTGTAAGACGAAACTCTAAGAACAATAATTATAACGTTTCCGTATGGGTACGGAACTCTAAATATGTGGAACTATCCATTTCGTGGAAAAAATAACGCGCACACACAAATGGTTGCGAGAAGGTAGGCTTGGTTCTGTATAGGACTGCTGATGCCGTATATTTATTCTTAATTATTTTTAACTAAAAAGGGTAAATTAAAAATATTTGGATGGAGTGCTAAGCGACAAAGAATTCAAAATTAAAAATAAGTAACCTTTTTGTCTTTTAAATGAATTTTTAATTTTCAAAACAATTTTTTCGACACACGCGTGGCGTCGTCAGTAGTTGCTGGTGTTCAACCTACCATTGTTATGCAAATAGTCACCAAAATAATTTTATTACAAGAAAATCATTCGAGAGAGTGTATATGGACAAGAACAAACAAATACCAATACATTGTATCGGAAACAAAGTCACAAATTCATAGTCAGCCCATGCCTATTATAACCGACTATAGTTACAGCCGGCACTAAATATAAAAGTCGACTACAGCTTTTTGTTATTCATAAACACATTTTTGCCTGTGTATTAGTTAGTATCGACTTTGGTATGTTTTTGTAAAGTGATTTGAACGAACAAACCCAAACGTCTAAATATTATATGAGAAATTTATAGCTGATTCTAATAATTATGTATATAAAGTGACGTTTGGCTTATTTTAAATTTCGAGCTGGCTATAAGTTCAAAGTCGTTTATAAGGTTACTATGAATAACAAAAAGTATATTTTAGGTTATGTAGGTGAACAAATTATTTTATTGTTGGCCTTATCTGACCATGAATTTGCGCCAAAGTCATTACAAATAATCAAATGTACATAGACTATTTTAAGGCTGAAAAAAGGCTTGAATCTCAATATCTCTATTGACAGATACTTTTCTATTTAAATAAATATGTAAGGATTCTAAAATATTTAATCTATTCACATTAGATTCCGAATTAGTTTATTTGAAGTCATTTTCATTTAACGAGTGCTCGTTTTGTAAACAATGTTCAGCGATTCCGCTCTTTGGGTCGAATTAATGAATACATTTCATGTGCTTATTTTTTCTTATACGAACGAACAGTGCGTGTAGACTGTAGACTGGCAAATGTATTTTGCACCGTATATTTCGTCATCACTGAGGTTGTGTTCGCAGGTAACTGTGTATAGGCAAGGCTTGTCTAAGGATCGCATATCTGTCTTTTGTTGATCTTAACAGAGATTTCAATTTTGTTGATGTTTTTGGAGCTACAGCGATATTTGCGTGTGTATGATTCTTTGATGCTGTTGAAAAAAATACGAGTCAAAAGTCATGCCAGATTCCACACAAAGTCTTCTCTCTTTTCTCGTTCAAATCCATGAAAAATTAACTGTTCGCTCTCTCTCTCCGTTCTTTTTTGTGTTTGTGTTTTTTGATCAGCTGATCAATCACATCAATGCATAAGCCGTTGTATTTCGCAATATTCATAATTCGTGATTTTTCCTTATCGAAGTCAACACTGTTTAACGGGACGTTTATCAATCGGTGAACTATTGAATTGAATGCAGCTAATTTGTGTGAGAAATGATAGTTTGACTGTTAAATCTATCCGTTGTTGTAGGTTTTCGATAGATATTAAATTCAACATTGCCGTCGGCATTTCGTTTCAACATTAAATCTAAGAACAGCAGCTCATTATTATTATTTTTCCTACAAATACGCTTAGTAAAAAAGGGATTAGAATTATTATTATTCGTTGCGAATACTAAAAAAAACAATACCACAACGCACAATTTAATATGCGGTCAAACAAATAGCAGTATGAAACAACATAGGGTAAAGCAGCCTTTTGTTGACAATTCTACATTAATTGACATGTGGACTAAAACAATTTTAGGCCGATGTTCTTTTCGGATTTGACTTACAAAACAATTTACTAAAATTATACTTTTTTGTAATCTTTGTGAAGTTTATTTTTTATTAAACTTGTTAATTTTAAATAAAACTATGGCACCAACTTAAAAATTAACAAGAACACAACTTTTGTCTTCAAGGTAAGGAATTATGTCGGTCAAAAAAATTGCAGTATTCATAATAATTTGGAAAATGTGGGTATTGGAGCAAAATTAAATGAATTGAAAATGATTCGCCGTTGCCCCGGAGTGCAGTGTTTACCCCGGCCCATACTATACAAGTAAATACCATTTTATTTGGACTTGAATTTAAAAAAAAATACTCACAAGAGATACATTATGTACGTTGTATACATAGTAAAAATCATTTACAGAAAAAAAATTGTTCAAAAATTCGACATTTGTAAAATGTAAATCGACAAGTGTAAACTTCCATTTTAATCGAAATAAATTGCATTTTAGAAGCGAACGATACCAAGGATATACAAGTACATTGATTTTTGTTTCGTTCAACAAGTTGACAGCCTTTTCCCTTTTGTTTGGTTCGTAGCAACAAAAAGCTTTTTTACTAAACATATCCTGTCTGACATTAGTTGCCAATACCCTTACAATTTGGTTCATTGAACTAAACTTGGCCTATGCAGCCGATTTCCCATTCCCAGGAAGTAAACAAATTTCCGTTTACTTCCTGTAAAAATAGACTTCCTTGTCGTTAGGTAGGATTGCTTGGGCTGACACAATCGATTTTTCATTTATTTTGGTGGTGCATTTAACCCTATTTCTGAAAAGAGTTATTTACTTACATATATTTTAATCAGATTTCGCGACTCCATTTAAATATAATTTTATGTATGTGCCTTGATTTTCTTGATTAGATTGAGTACGTTCTCAATCCACTACTGGTGTTAAATGAGGTTAATATTATTTGCTAGCGTATATGTAAATTTTGACCGAGTCTACGGTGACCCAAAGAACAATTTAACTATCAAAAAAGGTGTTTGACATACCATTCTTACAGTCGTGCTAAGGAGTAGACGACATATGTTGCAATTGGGGTTTTTGTTTTTATTGCCATACAAATGGGGTTAAGGTTTTTGTACTTCGAAACCTGTAAGAAATCGTAAACTGGTTTATTATATTCACTGTGGCGAATCAGTTTACTAATGTGTTATGTTAACGTTATTGCTAAATAAAGGACTTTTTGTAGGCAAACGGTGGAGAAACAGTAGGGCATTGAATTGCTAACGACTTGGTTTTTTTTGGGCTTTTTAACAGTTCTGTGTAAAAACCGTAACATTAAGCCTCCTTTAATTTGATCAGATAGATAAGTTGTACAAACAATCAGCCCTGCAGACCATACGGTCGCGTGATACTATTTGATCTGTTAATATTTTATTAATAAATAAAAACATTGGAGAACACTGGTGCTGAATAAAGTGAGTTTATAATGTGATACGAGTACTCACGCTAGCCTTTTAAAGCTAAGTACAATGGGGTAAGGAAATAACAATTTATCGATTCTTAGGCGTGGGGACAAAAACAGCCTTTAACAATATGGAAGCATCTGGAAAGGCTTATTTGCTTATTCTTCTTAGTTGGAATAGAATCCACAACTTCTGCATAAAAAGCTAATGAGTATCTGTAAGCGTCGTAGCTAGGGGCTGGCCAGGCAGGCGGCTGCCAGGGGCGCAACCCTCAAGGCGGCGCAGCTTATAGAGCTACAACACAAAAAATTAAAACTTTATGCATACAAAATAAAAAAAAACTTGAAATTGATTACGATAGGCACAGAACATACAATTTGTACCAAACACTTAATAAAAGATAAAAAAAAAAAACTCTACACACAAACCAAAATTGTGTCGTTTGTCCACTCTCCGGCACCCCGTGGCGTTGGTGTCTTCCCGTAGTTTCTGCCCCAAAACTCACAGATTCTCAAATTTCAACGAGTGGGGTGTATAAAAGTGTAAAAAAAGTACAGAAACTAATTGACCAATAGAAAATGGAAAAAAATATTTTCTTGGGCTAAAATTTGCATCATGGGTACATTACTTACTCTCTTCTAAGGTCTCTTTTCTGTGACAAACAACGATAAATCATCATACGGGAACAGGATTTGAGTAATTTTGACAGTTTTGGACAAGTATGAGAACAGAATTCATCATCACTTGTGGGTTTTTTGATTAATTTCAGAAAAAATCCAAAAGTGTTGTGTATTGATTCAGCAAAAAAATCGAAGATGGAACCGATAGAACCGTAATTTTCTGAGAAGCGTAAACGAAAGGTTAAAAAATGTTCTACGAAAGGATCAAAAATAATGCGGCCATAATGACACCACTTTAAAAGTTTAAAATTCAGCTTTACTGTGTACTAGACACACTTATTTTTAGAAAATGGGATGGAGATTTAAAAGTTTAGCTACCGTAGCTTCTGTGTTTGGTTTCCTAACAGGACTTTTGTTACACGAAACGTACACTATACTGACAACGCTGCCGGTTCAGCATTCAAACACAAAGATGATTTGACTACATAGTTGTGTTTAGAGATGGGAAGACCATATTATTGACAATTTGGCCGTAGGTTAGGTTAGGTTGAGAGGGGTGTGTGATTCAACGAGCAATCATTTCCACTCGGAGACCGGAAGGTCCATTGTGAATCCCCTCATAATTTGGGAGTTAATCCTCTTTTTACCAACTCGTAAACCAGTTTGTGCTCTTGATGAATCGTAGAAGATCCGGTATCTTAGAATTTCCGAGTTCTGTTATGTCTTCCAGGAATCTAAAGTACGGGGTATCGATTCGCTTTCTTCCTCATCTCCGCAGCCTCTACAGATATCGTTGGACTCAGGAAGCCATTTGCTTGTCATGTGACCTATGGCACAGTGTCCTGTGATTATTCCGGTGATTAAGTATATAGAGGATTTATCTACATGTAACTTCGTCTTTGTCCACGTTTCGGCCATAAAGAGCGAGATGTGATGCAGTCGGTTCCTGTAAGCCACAGAGCGATGGTCTCTTTTTCGATTATATTGTCGATTGTGCTGAACAGTGTGTTAATCGGTGGCAGTATGGAGGTATCAACATCACTATTGCTCATGGCTGATCCAGCTCTAGCTAGCTCGTCTGCTAACTCGTTCCCTTCAATATTGCTTTGTCCGGGTGCCCAGTACAGCCTAACATTGTGGTGCCCTATGTCATTTAGTGCATTGCGACATTTTTGGACTGCCTTTGATTTTATTGTGTTAGATTCTATTACTTTCAGAGCTGGCTGACTATCCACCAGAATGGCTTTCTCCGACGGAGGGAGGTCACTTCCTTTTATGAATATTGCGGCCTTTTCGATCGCTAGTAATTCTGCTTGGAAAACACTGCATGTATCCGGATCCGGTAGTCTGAAGGATTCCCGTTTATTTAGTGTTTCTGAGTAGAACTGTGCTCCAGTACCTAAGTCCATTTTTGAGCCGTCTCGGTGAAAAGTGCTATTTCCCGGTCTCTGATCACCTTGTATGACAGTCAGTCTTCCCTACTGGGGAATAGGATTGGTACGTTCAAGTTAAAGTCATATTTTTAGGATTTGCCGCAAAATGTGCGGGCAAATTTTTTGTTTATTTAATTTCCCCTCCTATTAACATTTTAAAAATCATCTAAACCTCCCGGAAAGTGGAGTTTAATTAATTAAGCGCGCGAAGCTCCGCACTCACCCACTGTTGGATCTATGATGACTTGCGCTCCAGGCGCCTGCCTGGCAGTTCTTGAAATACCCTTAGCGGAGCGACGAAGTCGCGTGAGCGTCTAAACCTCCCCGGAAAGTGGAGTTTAATTAATTAAGCGCGCGAGGCGCGGCACTCACCCTCAGTTAGATCTACAATTGACTTGCGCTCCAGGCGCCTTCAGCAAGTAGAGATATTTTTAATGATTTTCTTCAAAGAGAGTACCTTTACAGAGATTCTTTTCCAATAAAAGATTGCAATATTTGCTCAATTCGTGTGTGGATGGTATGCGAAAATAATTTCCAGCTAAAATGCCTCCCAAATAAAATTAAATTCTATTATTTGATTTTATTCAAGATGGGCCTTCAAAAATGTATATAAGCACTGCAAATTTTGATAATGTTATTCAGTTTCATTACATTATTTGTGTGTTGTGAATATTAAAAAAAAAAAAAAGTGAAAAGTGAAAAGTTAAGTGGAGTGAAGTGAAATGGCTGCTGAGTTAATAAGATCAAATAGAAATAAATGCAAGCTCTGGTACTGTGGATATACATACTACTTAGAGTGAAAGATATCAGTCGCATATAGTTGGAGTTGCGAACGGACGAAGTCAGGTCACTGTGCTGGTCGTGTCCAGAGTCCAGACTTGCATAGTGTGTGACAAGCATATTGTGACAAAGGGCCCAACTTCCCATACCCATGAACCGACAGCATCCGAGAAGCATGTCACAAAGGCAAATACCTCAGTCAAGACGCAAGCATTGACGACAGTCCAACCGTCGAATATCATTCGCAATGCGATCGTAGAGTGTTAGGGGTCTAGCCGTGTCTACCTGCCGTCAAAAGCCACTCAAAAAGTAAAGATTACTAGAGTTCGGTCGGATCAAATTAAAGAGCCTACAACTTTGGATGAAGTTAACATTCCCAATAACCTTAAATACATTGTATACAAAGGCGAAAAAAATGTTATACTGGGAACTCTCAGTAGCTTGAAACTTTTGGCGGAGGCAAAGTGCTGGCTAATGGACGGGACTTTCCACGTTGTTCCAAGAATGATGACACAGTTGTTCTCGGTTCATGGGTACATAGAAGGAATCATTGTGCTCCTTGTATTTTGCGTAATGAGCCGAAAGAGTAAGGAGGCTTACCAACAGTTCTCCTTCGATTTGCTACGCTTGGCGTGTGATGCAAATATAGCGCTCAACCCAAAGGTGATCATCAGTGACTTTGAAAAGGCGATCTCCAGCGCAGCAAAGGAGTCCATGCCCGCTGTAGAGTTTAAGGGCTGCCTTTTTCATTTCGGCCAAATTATTTGAAGAAAGGTCCAGTAGTTCGGACTCAGCAGGAAATACGGGAGTTCGGAAGAGTTCGCTCTTGAAGTCCGAATGTTGAAAAGCCTTGCTTTTGTGCCGAGTTGCAATATTACCTCGATCTCTATGCCAAGCTGAGGGATTCGGATGCCAAGGACCTGGCAAGGTGGTTAAAAGCCAACTATATAACCCGCAGATCCCCTTTATACAAGCCCATGTATCACCCAGCTTTTTGGTCAATAGCTACAGGCGTTGGTGACGATAGATTTCCAATAACGCAGAATAGTGTAGAGGCCTGGCACAGGCGCCTAAAAGTTGTGGTTGGGAAACAACATTCACGGCTCTACAAATTGATTTGTGATCTGCGAAAAGAGCTCATTGTAGCCAAAGTGGAAATCGGAAAGGAAAAGAGCGGGCAATGCACGAAGCAGCAAGGCGAAACAAAGAAACGCGGCCATTAAATCAGTTGTGGCACGGATGAATGTTCTGGATAAAACTGAGTTTCTCCGAAACATTGCCATCAATGTGGCACTGTCTTAAGTAATGCGTCCTTTTCAGGACGAACAATATTTCAGTAAGAGTTCTTTAAAGTTCAAGTCCAATCCGATTCATTCATCTGATATAACTGATTCTGAATTCTATTGTAAGTTTTACGAAACAACGCCTAAATGAACGACTTGTATTGTTTTCCTTCCTGCATAGTAATGTAGTAATGTAATGTAGTAATGTAGTTGTAAGTTGGAACTAATTTTATGCTTAAATGTATACATAATTTAGAGTACACTTTCAAAGTTATTAGGGGTACTCACGTTCGATGTATCTAGTGTTGTACAAGTGTAAAAGTGTACAAGTGTTACATTTTCATACAATACAGCAACAAAATACACTACCTGTCATTTTGGTATACTTGTACACTTCAGCAATACTCCAACCCTATTGCTACTGTGTACAAGTGCAGCTTTTTTGACAGCTTTTCAAACGTATTTTGTTCTCGTATTTAATAAAATTTCTACAAACAATAGCCAACTGAAGCTCAACTGAAAATTTCTGAGTGTAATATTTAAATTCCATGTCATCACATAATAATGATATCAAATGAGCAACCCGATTGTGTTTTTTCCAACCTTAACTCCACGTAATTTTATTTCCATCATCTTTCTTATAAGTGCTAGTATGTCCTTGGTTGACGCATATTTTAAATCGTAAGGTCTGAGAAATTCTTCATGGATGGTAAGCCGTCTGGCCCTGAAAAGTGCCAGGCCTTCACTAAGGATGTGCTCGGCCGTCTCGACCTCCTTTAACCCCAGAAACATAATCTTATTTTTATGTACGTTAAGGATAATCATACGCCAAATTGACGTCTACTTTAAAATCGGCTATATTAACTATTTTATTTATAAATATGAATGTCTAAAATAACTGTAAGATAAATTTATATATTTATAAATGAAATATTATAAATAAATATATATTATAAATGAATTTATTTTTTATTGAACTTTTATTTATTTTTTTAAATAACAAAGCAAACTAAAAGATCATTCAAGATCACCAAAAAAAACAAAGTATTTTCTTCGGACTTCAAAAAATAATAAGTTTGTACTTTAACACATTTTTTACTTTAAATTTAGGTTTAAGGTATACATATGTATCAGTGGCGTGGGCTCCATATAACACGATTCCTATCGGCTTCCCTTTTCAAATTATTAACTTTATAAATTTCGAATTTCAAATTTCAATCAAGTATGCTTTGCTTATATTCATATGCCCACAGTAGAAGTTTCATTCAAAAACAACTCAATTCGACTGCAAAAAAATACTCATAAGCCGAAAATTTCCGAGTTGTTTTTGGTATACAGAATATGCTCATTTTATTTGTACGTATATTTGCAAATTCAATTGGCTGATTGTGCGTGTGCGACGTGCGATGCCACTTTTGACTATTTTCATTATTTTTTCGCAGTAGATTCTGTAAAAAAGTGCAGTGAATTGATATCGTACACAGTAGATTTTTATTTCAACGGAAAAATAAGGTACTTTAACACAAATTGGCTTTCTCTTTTATTATTACGGTTTATGGTTCATATATGCTTTTATTTTCCTCAACTGCAGTATCATTTATATTTTTAAATATACCTAGAACATAAAAAACTTTGAAAAGACAAACCAAAACCAATACTCTTGCCAATATAAAAGCTAGTTACTTGCTAACAACTCAATTACTAACGAAGTTCTGCTGGGTCCAGCTATTTGCTCGTAAGATAGTACAAATGGTTTTGTAATTGCTTACGTAAGTTCTACTTACTTTTAATTTACGGAAGTGTTTCTTTCCATAAGTTCATTCATAGTGTAAACGGTCGTGTTAGTTACTTCTGTAAGACTTACTTAAGCCGTAAGTAAAACTTACAAGTGATATCGTTGCCAGAAGGATATTGAAATCTTCTTTAGGTGGCGCTACAGTCAAGGTTGAAGTTATTATTTTGCAAATGCTTCAATATTATAAATACAAATAGTATAAAATTATAAGATTTAACTTCTTTATTTGATTAAATTTAAGATCCTTGCTGGTTATATACTTATATATATACATTTGGAAATGGTACATTTGGAGCAAATTTTTATTGAATTGGACATAAAATCACCTATCGCTATCATCCAGGTAACTTTTAGTTAATTCGCTGAATAACGGTAGCATTTTGTTAAATTTGATTCATAGTTCCTTGCAACTTTTATGTAGACCAAAATAAAGGTATATACATACATTTTACATATGTAGGTACATAAGTACAGCGCTGGCAAGCTAATTAGCACACCCCTATGAAAATTCAAACTTGCAATTTATTTTACTTATAAGCGAACAAATGCGTAAGAGTTTAATACGTGCATCAATGACAAAACTTAATCGAGAAAAAAATATATCGTCTTGCAATACGATTCCGTGCTATATAAGATTTACCGTAAGTGTGTGTCTTTTACAGTGGCATTTTAATTAGCACACCCAAGCATTCAAGTAAGTTTATAATGAAGGCAGAAAGAAGTCTGATTCCGAATTTGCACCAAAAAGCGCAGAACATATCCGAAATTGCAAGATTAATCGGATTTTCACCGAAAAAAGTACAGAATGCACTTAAGCATTACCATTAACGTGGGATTTTTGCAAATCTGAAACAATCAAGGTCAAAAAATGCCTAAAAACATTCGAATAGTCCGATAGTCAGACATACCCTTAGGCACTTCAATGGAAATAAGAGCTCAAATGCACCAAAATTGCTGTGTGAATATATCAGCTAGGACTGTTAGAGCTCGGCTTTTGCAAAATCATCTTCAAGGATGCCAGAGTCTCAAAAAACCAAAGGTTTCAAAGCCTAATCGAAGACAACGGCTGGATTTCGGAAAATGCCATATCTTCAAAAGTCAGTTTCTCTGGAATTCTGTCATCTGGAGTGATGAATCCAAATTTAATCTGTATGGAACCGATGGCAGAACCTACGTACGACATCCTGACAACAAGGATTTGGACCCAAAGTGCACTATGAAGTCGGTTAAGTATGGAGGTGGCAGCGTGATGTTATGGTGTTGCTTTACCGTGAATACTGTTGGGCCAATAGTCCAAGTTAAACGAAAATTTGATGGGCTTATGTACCAGAACATATTGGCCAACAATTTGGTAAATTTCTATGATGATTTTCCACTTGCAACACATCGGCAAATTGTGTTTCAGCAAGACAATGCCTCATGCCATACGTCCCGCACAATTAAGGAATGGCTTGATGCAAACGATATTACCGTTTTGACTTGGCCCACCAAAGCCCGGACATCAATCCAATAGAAAATTTATGGGTCATCGTCAAACGACGTGTAATGGCATTAAAACCAAGGACAGCAAACGCGTTATGAACCACTTTTCGGGAAGAATGGTACAAAATTCCTCCTGAAGTCTGTGCTGACCTAATGACGTCATTAAGCAGGAGATATGCTGCCGTTATTGTTCAGAAAGGATACCCAACCAAATATTAAGTAAATCTGAATAACCAAAATCAAATTTAAATTACTTTTAAGTTGTTCTCACTATTTTTCAGACTCTCTAAGTATCATTTTAGAGAGCAGCTGCCTCACATAATAACACGACCATAAAGCATTGATCTTGATCATTGTTTTTTTTTTTCTCGAAATTATAGTTACATTCTCTATTTTTGTTTTTTTATTTTTCGTAAAATATAATAATGTGTTCAAATAAAACTAAATATTTGTATTTGGAATGCATTAATGAATTTTGTTAATGCATTTTGTCGCCAGAAAGAAAAATGTGTGCTAATTAGCTTGCCACCCCTGTATATTAATAATTTTCCTTTTGGTTGCTTTAGGTCAGGTGTTGATTTAATTGCTGGGGAATAAAGCAAGATGTTGCTATATATGTTTGCAACTTAAGTTAATCGCAGGATTTTAATGGAATCTTGAGGTAAATAGTCTTGTTTACTAGCTAGCTTAATGCGAGCATTCTTCTAATACGAATATGTGATGATGACAAAGTTCACAGCGAGTCTACAGTCTACTCGCATTTCCTCCGTATCGTTTAGTACTGGATTTAGAAGTTTTAACCCATCTGTTTTGTAAACTGATATAGCAAAGATTTTGTCGAACCTACTTAAACCCTTTCTGTCCCATGGTAGCCATTTGGCTACCACGAAAAATTGTGATCAAAATTAAGGATCGGTAAATTTCAACGTTGGAATTTTATGCTGACATTTTAAGGATCGTCTTATTTTATGCTTAAAACCATTCCTGCAAAAACTAAAAACGAACTTTTGCGCATCTCTAAACGAGATATCGAGCAGATGCATGCTCAATTGCTCACCTTGTACTGGGTTCTTGGTCATAGAGACATCGCACGTGATTGTGAAGCATACGAATTAGCCAGACAAGGTACAAAACTGGAATCCAGCAACAAAAACTGAACCCCAATATAATATATACAGCCACTATCCGAAGAAAAGGTCTGGCTGTCTGTCTGTTTGTCTATCTGTCTGTCTGTCTGTCTGTCTGTCTGTCTATATTAATTGATCAAAATCTTTCATATGCATATTTCACCTGAAATTACGAAATTTGGATGACAGGTACCAAAACCACCGGTTGTTGAGTAATTACACTGATGCTATGTTGTATTCTATATTAAGAAAATCGTACTCTGAAAATCTTACCAAAATCGGTTGGGATATATAGATCCAATAATCTGACTCCAGCGCCACCTATCGGGTCCAGATTTTATAATTTTCTCTTTTGGCACTGAACCAACATATATTGTTAATATGAGCATTTTTGGTCAATAATTATAGAAGTTATTAGTAACTTGACTCCAGCTCCATCTAGCGAGATGTAAAAATATACCTATTCTCATACCTACCATACACAAAAAATTTCATAAAATTCGGTCGAGCCATTTCGGAGGAGCGCGACTTACAAAAAAAAAACCATTATCAACTCCACAGGATTGCCTCTGAGGCACTGATTGCTGTGATAGTATGCTTTCAAAAACCCACTACGAGGACGCCTGCTAGTAATACGAAAAGGAGTGCAATGAGAGAATTTAAAAAAAAAAACTCATCATCAACTCCACACGATTGCCTCTTATGCGGACCTTACACGGTCAATCAAATGACATCAATCACCGTGTACGTGTAAAAATCAAACACGTTTTGATTTTTGTCAATCAAGCGATGTGACACATACAATCATATTTTCACTAACACGTTTAAGTGATTGATGTCATTTTGATTGAACGTGTAAGGGCCGCTTAAGTGCTGTGATACACATTAAAAGTCACTCAGTATGCTTTGAAAAAAAAAAAAATCAAAAACCCACTACACGTACGCATGCTAGAAATACGAAAATGAGTGCAATGAGAGAATTAAAAAAAAAAAATATCATCAACTCCACACGATTTAGTGCTGTGATTCAGCTTCTGCTTGAAAAAAAATTTAAAAAAAATACGACTTTGGAATGCATTTTGTACTATTATTCAGCTTCTATTTATTGCACAGATATGATTTTGGTCTTTAAATCTGCGTATTAAATGTAATTAAGCTGAGACTGAATATTAATCACATGGGAGAAGCTGTTCTGAAGTAATAGCCGATTGTTTTAAATTGAAATTACGTTTTCTCATTTGAAGTCCATTAAACTCTGAAACTAAAAATTAATCTCATTCAGAGCTGATAAATAAACCTTCTCTGAGAAATTAGTAATATTGTGCCAAAAGAATCATTAAGATCTGTTCGGCGGTTCTTGAGATCCTTTACCAGAAACGTAATATGACACCGATCTGGACTTTGCTTTATACTTTGTAAGGATAAGTCGCGCCAAACAATAAAACATAAAAGTGTACAAAAAGTACTTGAGGCCCAGGGTGTGGTCAACGACACGCCATTTTTATCCGACACCTGGCGGAGGGTAGAGTTACCTGTGGAGCCTGCAAACATTATCAAAAGTATATATGGACTTTTGCCAACATATATAATAACAAATAATTTAATTTTTATTCGTATTTTTATTTTTAGTTTTTAAATTAAAAAATGCATTTTTGACACTTTTTCTATCATCATTTTGTTTACTTCAAGTTAGAAAAGGTCCTTACCTTCCTTAACCCTCATCCTGTATTTTGGGCAAATTATGCCCAAACGCATTTTGAGACATACAAAACTCGTGCGATTTCTATAATAATGTATGCTACCAAATGTAACAAATGTAATTCAGTTATCTGTAAAAAACATTCATTTACGGAAATAAATTGTAAAAAGTGCAAATAATGCAATAAAATTGTGCTAAGAACAATTCACCCAAAACACTGAATATGTAATTTTTTTTTCTTTACAGGATGAGGGTTAAAGTGAAAGTAGTTAAAGTTTGCTTCTAGTCGAAGATTATGCTTCTTAATTCCTTCTTCTTTCCTTATTACATGTGTCATTGGATACCTCTTTATAGTGGGGCAATGTTTTGTTTCGTTGTTTATTTAGGCTTGACGTCAGACCACGAAACCATTTTTCGTATTGTCTCGTCATGATATTCCCTTCAAGTTTTCTCAACGAATCCGGCACACAATCTTAAGAGCTGGATCTTTAGACTAATTTAAAGATCAATTCACCACCGTTTCTTTCTAGTTCAGTCTTCATTTCATCCAAGCTCTGAGAATGTACAAGTGTAGAAAAAAGTAAAACAAACAAACCATTACCATACCCATCCTCTATAATTATTATATTCCAACGGATGGCATTAAGAATGCCACCGGTTCTGTGAGAAGCCATTGATAACTAAATGACCAGTGATTTCGACAATGCTGTTTTAATTGTTCATTTCTGCGATTAACGTATCCGATTACCCTAACAGCCCAATCACACTGCAATTATCAGTGATAACTTTTGGAACTCATCCCGTAATGATCCATTTTTTTTTTTTGCAAAATCTACCTCCATTCCTACAGACATTCCAAAATGAAGACAGAGTCTCTCCATCGTCTATAATTATAATGCCATCGTTGTACTCGCAGTGGTTCCTGTTTGTTGTCTCCTAAAGCATTCCGACTCTTTTTCAATTACCCACATGTTCAGAGTTCGGTGCAGGAAATAAAACTGAAGACCAACTGGCACAAGCAAAATTAAGATTTTTCATAATTTTCTCAAGGCCCTCATCCCATCACCAGCACCACCGCTGCACTGCTTCAGGGAAACCGCAAGAAGTCATCCAAAAAACG
This sequence comes from Brachyopa scutellaris, assembly GCA_949775065.1. Lineage (NCBI taxonomy): Eukaryota > Metazoa > Arthropoda > Insecta > Diptera > Syrphidae > Brachyopa > Brachyopa scutellaris. The sequence goes on along the minus strand of OX459114.1, from coordinate 27,871,318 downwards.
ATTCGATATCTCAATTTACCTCACACGATGCTTCAAGAGTATAGAGGAAAAAGACTCACTCTGTGGTGGCGGCTGGCTACCAACAACGCCGCCGCCGACGACGACGTCGAACGGGCAGCAGCACCATAAAATAATAAAAATTCGCCAAAGATCAAAAAGTTTGAACGGATCTGCGCAATCTAAGGTTGTATCCACGTGCATTCGAATCCACTTCTACCAATTCTACACCAAGCATCGCATCGAACATTGAAGAGATAAAGACCGCAAAATAATTAATTACTGGGCGGACAATGGGCGTTGTTCACTTTGCCGCGACTGCCATTAAATTTGGGCTATGCCCCCTCCTGCTCAATTGATGGAACGTATTATAGCTGCTGTGGTACTATACCGAGAGGAGATGTATAACCTCTTCAAATATTATTCCTTTTTTTCGGCTTTTATTTGTTTAAGAATTTGTTCACAGCATATCCTTGCGCGTCTTAAGGATCTACACCAACTGTTGAAAGGCTAATGATACGGGATCAGGGGTCGCAAGGTAATAATTATTTAAAGTATCTCTATGATGCGAAGGGAAACCCCCGGAAGTAGTGAAAACCGCAAAACCCGATCATCAGTTGCTTGATTTGATGTGTCCTCGCTAAGTCCTTTTTTTTTGGGAAAAAAACCAAACCGATTGATGCGGACATAATGGCGTGTGTTAGCATTTCGATTACTCGCATGTCGTGGATGCCTTTCCACGACGAATTTCCAAACATCTGATACGACTTAATGATACTCGTATGTCCTGGTTATCCTTGTTGGTGGTGTGTGGGCAAACGTTTGTTCGTAGCGATTAGGCATTTACATATACATTTGTATACTGATGCACTGTTTGCGGTTTCGCAGGCAAAATGACACACATTACTATGAACCAAGGAGGGCCGTGTGTTGTTCTTTTATTCCCTGTTCCGGACTTTCCATTCTGTTAGAGATTATCCTGTGCATTGGGTACACCTAATTTCGGGGTAATTACATGCGTGAGTAGAGTGCGAGTTGACGTTTAAAATACTTTCCGGTGTTTGTTTTGCGGTGTGGACTTAATGTTTTGATCAGTTTTCTACAGCACACGTTCTTTGGATTAGAGTGATGAGAATTTCCCAAAGGATCGCAAAAAGTGAAGAGGCTTTGCGTACAATGGAAATGAAAAGCGATAATAGGTGTGAAGGTGAACGTATCGTCCTATTGAAAAGAAAGAAAACTGAATATGAATGTAAATACGAACATTTTAATAAAAGAAAAAAACGTGTGGTCTTTGTTAAAAATTATATTTTCTTTGGTCTAGGACACGTGGAAAGGATATACGAGTGTGGTTTGTTATTATTGTCATCTGCCAAAATGGAATTATTATTCGCCACATTTGTGTGAATGTCACATGTTGACGTTTTAATAATATTGTAGATTTTAAACTGATCACACATACAGACATGTACGTGCAAATCAAACAACAAGACTAAAGCTACGAGCAGACGATATGCAAAAGTCGCATATATGTATATGCGAGTCTGACGTAATTTTTGCGTCATCATATGCGATTAATGCTCGCATATCGTCTGAACACCAATTTAGGACAGCCCGCATATACTCGCAAATCATATGCGGACGATATGCGACACCCAGTTCGCAAACCAATTTGCGACTTTTCCGCATATCGTGTGAACACTTTCGCATATCATTTCTGACAATTTGCGAGCATATGCGATCATTTGCAAGCGTCCCAACCATATGCAACCGGACGAAAACCTTACATTGCATATGACCGCATATTTGCGAACAAATCCGAGATCTCAAAAGTTTGAAAATTGAGTTTGGGGTGTGTGTAGGTACTTTTTTTTATTTTTATCTTACATTTTGCTTTGGTTCTGTTGTGTTGCGAGTTGTGACAGTTAAATTGTGAAGATAATTATTAGGTCTGTTTTTCGTAATACTTTGTAAAATTACATAGAATCACATGAATCTGTGTTTGTTAACTCGAAAAAATCACGGTACATCGCAAGCTGAGAGCGAAATGAGAGCGTAAAAAATAAAGAGCGATAAAATTGTACGCAACATCTTTTGCTTGTGATGAGCTGGACAACTCTGTCAAATCAGGCCATCTGACAGTTTGTGAAATTTCATAAATCTTCATTGTTAGTGAAAAACTAAAACAAATCGAAAGGTTTGACCAAAACTGTGTTTGTTTACTTTTGTGCAAGTTTTCTGTCTTTGACTTGTCCTCGCTTGTGCACAAAAAAGATACCAAACAGACCTTTTATATGTAATTGTGTAAGTAATCAATCCGTAGGCTACCTAGCGGTACACGAAAAGAGTACGTGTCGCCATGTTATTATAGTCGAAATAGTAGGTCTCTTTGGTAACTTTTTTTTGCATAAGGAATTGAGACCTGTCAAATAGTAAAATCCTCTCAAAGATAGAAAACTTGAACAAAAGATACCAATCGCTTTTGAAACAACACTTGGTAAAAAAATTTGAGAGCCATGAAACTGTCATGATTCTATGAAAGTTTACATAGTAGGTTCGCGTACTTTTTGCACTTAATATTGGTTTTCTGTCAAATCTCGAAGAGTGGGGTTAAAATTCTCTCAAAGACAGAAAAATCACGAAAAAATAATCGAACGCGTTAACTGGAATACGGAAATAGTATTGCAAAGACCAAACATTTTCGTCAGTGGACAAGAAGCGCAGCATCAGCAACGGGCCATCTGACGCGGGAATGCTTAATCGCATGTTCCTGTCCGCTTTTTGAATTCGCGGTTTTACCAAACTTAGTAGATGACCAAATTGATCGGACGACATTCGAACGAAACCGTGATATAATTCCGGTTCATCTCCACGCAGTTCTAGCAACAATTTTGCGCAAAAGCCTTCAGTCTCGCGAAGTCGCAACCAATCTTTGGCAAACACACGACGAATCCTTTGCACTTGCACACTCGCTTCTTCGTGGCTTCCATCATCGTCGTCATTTTCCATCATATCTATTGCCAAAATAGCGATAGCAGCCCATTTCCTTTTTGACATTTTTAATATATTCCCACACTTTAAATTGTCACAAATCACCAACACATTACAGAAAATACAAAATGTCAAAAGATTAATAATGCTCGCAAATCTGCATATGATTGAAAATATGTGATCTGCAAATTGTGTCGCATATCGTGTGAACACCTCGCATATAGGCCACAACATTTGCGACTCCATTTGCGAACATATCATATGCGAACACCATGTTCGCAAATGCATTTGCGAGTTTTGGGACAAAAGTCGCATATCGTGTGAACACGTCTATATGCGAGTTTGCAAGCAATGCCTACTTTATAGCATTTGCGATAAATTTGCGAGTTTTATCGTGACGTCAGCACTCGCATATATATGCGACTTTTGCATATCGTCTGCTCGTAGCTTAACTGGCACATCATATGATCGCTCATTATTTCTTTGTATAATTTTATTATTTCTATGCATTTTATTGGCAGCAGGATACAAAATAACTGTGGTTATTAAACAACAATTCAGTTTTACATTACGCAGTTATAAGGTAATACATAAATGTAGTACATACAGAAAAACATATTCCATAACGTATTGTTAGCTTAATGTCAATTGTTAGAACTTACTTGAAAATTATTTTCATTGGTTTTAAATTTTAAAACTGCAAATGTGAAAATGATGAAATGGAAGAAACAATCCTGAGAAATAGGTTACATTTTTTTGAATTTTATCAAATATCCGTCTCTTTTTATCCGACTAGGCAAACGGAAGGGTTATGATTTTAATAGGCTGAATTTGTTTGGAGAAACTTATTAATTCCATATTTCAACGGGAAATAATTCTTTGTTACCTTTAGGATATCACAGTCCTGTGGTAGCCACACATCAACAGCTCAGAAAAAGTCGTGCAAAATTTATTGAGTTTTCGTTTACTCAACGCAAAGGAAAACCAGAAATATGCACTTCCTGCGAAGAGCCTGTCTGTTTGCAATGCAGTATTCTGTTACATACATATGTAGATCAGATGCCATTGATCCCCATACAAAATGCTAGCCAATTAAGTGGAAGCATTTTGATCACGTTCATGGCTGTATAAGCATTTGCTCTGCACGAGAGAATATTACACAACATATTTTCCATATCTAAAACTAATAAAAACTATCACGAACAAATTAATTCAAAAAAAATCACAGGTATTGATATTAAAAATGAAATAAACACAATATAAAGAAAGTATTTACTTACTAGTTTACGAAACAACAAAATAACGAAAAAATAACAAAAAAAATTACATAAAAAAAATTTGGTTGTTCCATTAATATTTCAATGTATGTAAATATTTTTTTTCATTTATTGTTTTATTTTTAAATGAATATTATAAATTTATTTGAATATTCGTTGAATTGTTATACATATTTGTTTTTATTTTGCATTTATTGTTTGTTGCAAATAATACGAGTTATTAATAAAAGGCTAGTGCATATTATTACCTTTGTTTTAATATCACTTATTTCTATTTTTTTTTTTCTAATCTCGCTTTTGCAATGAGAACTATTTGTTTTATTTTAAAAGATGTCTTGCAATCAATTGCATGTTCAACAAATTTCGCGCAATAGAAAAACGGGATTATAAGAAGCGGGATTATAAGAAGTAGGATTATAAAAAAGCGGGATTATAAAAAGCGGAATTTTAAAGTCGGGATTTTAAGATCGAGATTTTATAAAACGGGATTATAAAAAGCGGGATATCGTACCCAACCCCTTCGTATGTGTATCAACGTACATAGTATGTATGTATGTATACCAACATATATTATATTGAGCTTCGTAACAGCCTAACCTGCATTAACAGGAATGTACACTGTATATTAGGGTGGGTCACTTTTGTATGAAAAAAAAATTGTTTTCTTATTTTGTTTTGGAATAGTGATATAAAATTGACCATACCTAAGAGATTCTAAAAAGCGTAAAAAAACATTTCTTCGTACCTTCCTTCTACCCGCGCATTGATTTTGAAAATTTCGATATTTTTCGTAAAATGCCATTTTAATTTCACTATAAAAAAAAGTTTTGAATTTTCTCAGAAAGATAAGAGATAAGAATAACAATGAACAAAAGCCTTTTTTTTTAATAAAAGAACGCATGAGTCTCAGTAAAAATATTAAAAAATTTGTTTGTGAGAACTTTAAAATCTATCTTGCTCACAAATTTTAGCATAAATCTTCTTGAACTAATTTTTGCTTTGGTGAGTTCTTCTCTGGAGCTTTTCTTTTGCAAAACTGCATCGAAGACTCTGTTACCGTTTTAACAAAACGTTCTACAGCCGGAGTGTAACATGAAAGTCTTAGGAAAGGTATTATGTCACACCTCCTGATTCCACTAGGGAAATCAGTTTTCATCTATAATATCTGGAAGAACAGGAAGCCGTTAATACTCTTATTGCTAGGATATGACTTTGCATTAACATGTTTGTCTAGGATCAAAATCATTCTTTAGCCTTGCCTTTAAAATTTTCTTGCCAGAAAGTACTCGAATGTGTTTCTGAGGATCTAAATCACTAATAGTAAAATATCTTCAGGATGTGCAAAGAAACGATTGTGCTTTATAACTGGATCTATTACTTTCTTTAGATGAGCTGGAAGATATCGAGAACTAGAAACTTTCTCATCTAACGACCGTGTGGCATCTTTCCTTGAGATCTGTTTGCTAGGTAGGAAGAGCATTCGCCATTTATGACAGCCGATGCTATATGATAAAGGTAGCTTTGATCTCTCTTAAAGTATTTCCTATATGTCCTATCCCTTACCATATAAAATAGTATTTGCTTATTTGTCAAACAACAAATGTTTGGGATTTTCTTGGAGTAGAGGGTTAAGTCTTTGATGTCAACAGCATTCTAACTTTTCAAACTGCACAATAGGTTTTCTTTCACCGTCTTCAGGAAGGTTTCCAATACGCCCTGCATAAAAAGTATTTGTACCATCTAAGTGTAGAAACAGGTGGCAGGTGGTTCATTCATACATATGTATGTAGCAAATATATGATCCATTGTAGGGGTTGACTTTAACGTTGTTTCATAAGTCTTATTATACCGCCTTTCTTTTCAGTATTTATCGCTGTTCCATCGTAGTTCACAGCTTTTGTGAACCTATTTCAAGTAAATATTTTGAGAAGAAAGCAATGGTAATATAGCGAGTTCGATGGGCTGAGACGTCTCGTCAATCGCGTAGCTTATATAAATTGAACGTGGTTCATTGATGCCCTTTGACGTTAGATTGGCGGTATCTTTCTGCACCTTTTTCAAAAGTCTATAATGTGTTGTTCTACCTGCCATCAAAATAAAATGCTGGAATATTTAGACAACTGTCCTTAACCCTAGACAGATAATCTACGTCTGCCAGACGTAAGGCGCGCAAAAAAATGTAATATCCTTTTAACTGAAAAACCGCATCGGGTTGGCTGCCTAAATATGCTTAGTCGGTGGTCAGAGCTTGCCCGTGACGATCGTGTTGCGACGGTAAGTACCTGTGGTGACAAGTTATAGCTATGCCATACGTCTGGGAGACGTATGATTATCTTTTATGTAACTTTTGTGAGATATTTGAAAAAATTGTTTATTATTATTTACAGAAACCTTTTATAAGTTTCTTGTGCTTATTTTTATTTTATTGTCATGAGGAGCTGAGGAGTGTTGAATTATAGTAAAACTAAGAATTTGTTGATGGAAAATGAAGAAGTTATATCATCAGAATGTGAAAGTGTGAAGATTTCCTCTTAGAGGCCGACCTGCAGAGTGACACTGGAGACAAATTTATTGACGATGCTGAGGATGTACCGGACAGTTCTGGTGAAGAACAAGCAGCGTCAGGAAGTAATTTAACTTCATTTTCAGATGCCCGCATTATTATTCCACATAAGCGCAATCTAAGAGCTCGTAACAAGCACTGCTTGATAACTATCAAGCCATTCTTGACATAGCTTCCGTTAACGCATACGTCATTTACTGTCACAATATGCAGTCAAGGAATGAAAAACCTATCAGCTGCAAAAATTTCATGAAAAAAACTAAGCACCTACAGAACTCACTTCACATCTAGATTGCTAGATTGAAGAGGACTTTTCGCCAAAATATTTCGGAGTTGCTACCTAATGCTAGTAGAAATAGTGTTCAGGCAAATGAAGAAGAGCGTACTACAAAAATGATGAGATATTATTCGTATTGTCTATCGAAAATTCGCAGAATGTCAAAAATATCATGTGTGGTATGCAAAAATGCGGTTTGCGGCGGACGTAAAAATGTCATTCTTGTATTTAATTTAATCGTATGCGATTCAAAATAACTATGACATATTAGTACAGTTATTTGTAACCAAAAATTGCTAATTAGGCACCTATTAAGACTTAAAGTCAATTTTAATGTTCCTTTAAAAAATAAGTTTTTTTTTTTTGTTAATTTGTAATGGAGTTTAAGTTTTTTGTTTTTATTGTTTAAATTAATATTTAATTTTATTGATTCATTGCTTCATTGCTCTTAATATGAACTACATTAATAAATAAAACATTAATATTTTGTAAAAAGTTCATGGGTTTCATTTAATACACTAACAAAGTGCCACACGTCTCTGAGACCTATGATTATCTTTAACGTCATAAAAAATATGATTATCTTTCTAGGGTTAACACAGAGTGCGTTGCGAAGATTTGCTCTTTCAGGACGTTATTTCGATTTATCGAAATATTTATATTTATTCAATAGCTGACTGTGACTGGGTGTCATAAGGCGCAGCTGATGCAATCGCTGCAGCAGCTCTATCAGATACGCAGTATCGGTCACACGTTTTGGACAAGGTTGGTAGTCTTAGAATTGCTGTTTTCTGACACTAATATTAATGTTGATTGCAAATACTCGTCACTTTGATTACTTTCTGAGTCATCAAATGAAATGGAGTATTGTTCTGATAAGTCAACTTTATCTTTCTTGTAAGCCCTATTTTTACTACGAAATACTTGAAGTTTTTTGTTCCCATTACCGTGTTTTTTTTTTTTTGCTGAACTAATGGGTATATGCTACCTATTATCAAATTTGTCTCCGATCTCTAAATAATCCGAAAATTATTGCTTCTTTGTTCGAAAGAGTCGTAAATACTATAAATGCTTCCATTTTTAAAATAACGTTCCCAATTATTTATTTGGAAACAAAATTACGAGTAATGATAAAATGAACACTTTTTTTGGCATATTTTACAAAATATCATTTATTTCAAATGAAATGCGCGGGTAGAGCGACTAGACATAAAAAATTAAAAAAATATGTACACGCATATTAGATGTTGGGGTCACATTTTGGTTGCTATTCCAAAACGATCGGACGAAATTTAGTTTTTCGACCCACCCTATTGCACACTGCACACGCACAGTGTTCTTATATTCTGTTTTGAGCCATTTGAATACGCCAACATCAGCTGGCTGGGTGATATAATTTATTTATTTATTTATTTATAGTCTATAAGTACAATTGTTGGTATAATTTACTTCCTTAGAGCTAATATTCCTAGTATAATATAGATATACATATATTACACATACACAATTCCGTTAATGATAACATTTTTGAATACTTCTTTAGGACAATTTAGATCAATTATATCGGCATATTTATTAAAGTAATAACAGGCTTTAGTGACTGGCTCATTACAGCCATAGTTTGTTGAGTGAAAAGGTATTGAAAAGAAGTAAAAAGCCCTCGGTCTTAAGGATCGAGCTGGTGAATAAAGCTTAAACAAAGATGATAAGGGAGCACAATTAATTTGTCCATAATTAGCATAGTCGTATTTAGCAAAAGTACATTATTTCTGAAAAAGTCGCTCAGTTCCATAGTAAGATACGACTTATAATCATCGACCAGAAACAATATTGGCCGTTTGATGTTATTTTAAGTTAGCCAGTCATTGAAACTGTTGGCCACGTACTCAAAAAACGTCTCGAAACGCATCCAGCCACTATTTGGCATTTTTAAAATCCATTCGTCGGGGGTGCTTTTGACCACATCTTTAAGAGGGCGCAAATATGGAAAAACGACTAATGGAGGTAACGTTTTGCCATGGACACTGAACACAAACAAAACGGTAATCGTCTGCTTCTCATTTATAGGACAGATGATAGAGGTATTTCCAGTCCTTAGGAGCCACAAAAACACCAGATTTCAGGGTGATCCTTGAATTTATAATAATTTTTTGAAATCCGTCATAGGTATCTACTATCCTTTTTTCATCTAAAACATAAAAGGGTGACATAAAAAAACCTGTCTCCCTAGTCGGCCACCCATTCTTTCATTATGTCGACTATTGAAAATATGAAAAAAATAGTCAAAATGTAGTAGTCGGCCGGTCGGTGGGCCGAGCTTAGAAGAATCATACAAAAAAGGGTCCTAATGTCGGCCCCTCTATATTTATTTAAAAAAAATATATATTTTCGTGCAGGAACAGTAAACTATAAATAACCCCAAATAAATCAAATAATATACGTACTTTACCTTAAATAGCTACTTTACTGATTTTAATGCTTTCACTTTCACAATTTTTTTCTTAGTAAAAATCAAACAAATTACCACTCGTAAGAACTAAATTTATACTAAATTTATTTATTTATTTCATCTACAGAGTATACTCAACAGATTACTAACAATATTTACAATAATAGTATGTACATAAACATATGGATATGAGAAGTACAAAAATATTTTTTATTTTATAAATTAGATATTAATAAATAAATTAAATGTAATATGTACTATACCTATACTGTACCTATTATAGAAAGCTAGATTAAAGAATTATGAACCAAAGATTTGAATTCAGTTCGATTTAGGGATAAATCTAATTCAGTACATATGGAGTTGAATAATTTAACACATCTGGTAAAAGGCTCATTGCATCCATAACTAAACCTAAGACTAGGAACATGAAACAGTTGCCTGCGGCGCAGTTGTCTTTCCGGAACGTATACATCAAACATTCTTAAAACATCAGAACACTAAATTCGATAAGACACAAACATTATACACTGAACAGATCGTCGTTTTTCTAAGGTCTCAAGACCAATGAGAGCGGCGCGGCGGCCGAATACTAGAGTGGGCCGACATTACATGCCATCACCCTATGTAAATGGAAAAGTACCTAAAATAATATTGAATTCTGTTCACTTAATTTTCTAATATCAACAACAGCCTAAATGCGTTTAAACGAATGTTTGTGACTGTACACGTCTGTGTAAGATTGGCCATAGTTACTGGATTAAGGGGTAACATGGGTTTCCTCGGGTAAAGAACGGCTTATTTTTAACAATTTTTTTTTATATAAAAAATGAAATATTTCAGTCAAACTTTTTACTGCCTTAAATATACACATTTGGCAAAGAATTTCTGAAATTTTTGTAGAAAAATATTGTATTGTGACGTAATTTCCGGTGACCCCTCGAAAAAAAGGTGCTTGCGAGTTGACAACAGAACTCATGACATGATCAACTGAAGTCAAAAAAAAATTCGTGTTTTAGTTAATACCTTAAACTTGAGCTTGGACGAAGGAAAAAAAAAGTGAAAATTGGATTTTTGGCAGACCTTTTTACAAAAAATTACAATTTTTGGGAACATTTGGTCTACATTTTATTTAAAAATAGTTGCATTAAAAAAAAAAAACTTCGTCCAAGCCCTTGTCGGCGCAGGGATATAAGTACCAATTTTTTCTTTTGGGACTTATGTCCCACTTAAGTGAGACATAGGACCCATATCGAATCTGGGACTTAAGTCCCACCCCATCGGGACGTATGAAATTTTAGTTTTTGACAACTTCAGAATTTGAGAACATAAAACTAAAAAAATCGGGCGATTTTGTTAGTTTTATTTTCTCAAATTCCAAAAAAATATAATTTTATAAGGTTCTTTTCTCAAATTCTCAAATACTACTATTTGTACGTACATAAGTACATAATGAAAAATGAAAAGAATACAGCTAGCTCTTTGACGTTTTATGTATAAAATTTTTGTTCTGTTTATATTGAAATATTTTGTAAATTCAGTTCTTCTTGTATGAAATAAGTAATGAATATTATTGTAATCTATCAAATTGTTTGTATAATTTTCTTACAGTATACATACATATGTATATGGTAAGATCATTGTATATACATAAGTGGATGATAAGGGTTCGTATGCCTAATGGAAATCCACAACGTTGTTTCTTAAATACTATCTCTCCGAAAATTTGGGACTTATGTCCCATCTTCGACAAAAAAAAAAAATTGGACATATGTATGTCTCGATGGGGTGAGACATAAGTCCCTAACTTGATTTGGGTCTTATGTCCCACTTAATCGGGACATATAAGTCCCAATTTTTACTTTTGGGATTTATGTCCCGGGGACTTATGTCCCTGCGCCGCCCTTGACAATAATATCTCGAAGACGTGTGTAAAATTTTATCAAGATCGGTTCAGTGGTTTTCGAGAAATCTTGACAACCGACTTTGAAAATACAGTTTCGAGAAAAGCGCGTTTCAAGTGACAATAAAACTGCTTTAAGCGCGCAACTTCCCAGGGGCTCTATCTCCGAAACTATTACTCCGATCGACTTGAAAATTTAGGATAATATTCTAGAAATGTTGTTGAATTTAATAAGACAATAAAACAAATACGATTTTTTAAATCCGTGAAAACAATGTAAATGTAAATGTAAAGCTTAAAGCAAATGAAAAATATTTAAAAAAAAATGTCCTCACTTTAAATGTATCTTTTTTTTCCAATTTGCAATTTTATTAATCGCACTTGAATTATTGAGAACCTATCCCTCCTTTTAATCCTCTGGTGTTATTTTTTCCAACTGACTATACAACTACTACGATAGATAGAAGTCTCTTTAACTGCCTTGAACTATATGCCCTCTCCTATAGTTTTCCTGCAGCAACTATTTTGACAAGCATACAATGCAAGAATGAAATTCAAATCAAAATGATATCCATGAAATACTTACATCCTTTTCCATCATCCACCAATCACTGCCAAACAACTTATCATTAATCACCGATTTGGCTTTCTATTTTATTCTATCTCTATCTCTTGTTCTCTCTTTGTAGGTACATACATATGTATGTATGTACTTTGTATAAAATTTCTTAACATCAATTAGGTGTAAATATGATGGATTGCTTATGATGATCCTTACACGTCTATCGGTCCATGTTCCACTCGATTTTAGAGAGTTCCGTCCGTCCGTTTGTACGTCTATCTGTTAGCCTGACAACGGCAAACAAATTTGAACGAATTTTCGATTAAGTAAAGATACACAATCTGCAATCACTCCTCTTCCTGTCTGTCTCTGACTGTGTCGATGTGCCTGGCCTGCCTGGCTGCATTCATGCCCTTTGGCATCATCTGTTGGACACCCTGATCAATCCATCCTTCATTTTGCCCCGTACGCGGATTTATTCAACATACAGAAAACCGTCCGTCGATTGTATTGTAATACAGAGTAACAAGCCGTGATATGCACCCTAACGCGATGATGCCAATAATCGATCTTTGTGTGTAGTGTAACAACGTAATCCCGTTGATCTCTGCTGGCGTGGCTCTTCGGTTTCTTTACGCTTTACGTGTGGAATTTCGTTTTTGAAATAGATTTTCGAAACGACTGATAGTGGGTAGGTTAGGTAGGTACTCGTATACGAGTAATAGGGAGGGGGGCCCAGGAGAAACAAAATAAATAAATTGAAGCCTTGTGATAGATTAGATCGTGATTTCAATTAATCATAACGAATTATTGATTGAGGCTCGATCTGAAGTATGATGAGCAGTGAAGTCTCCTGCGTGGAATCTCGATTTGGCGCCCATAGGCCTGTGTTGGATGTTTGCGTTTCTAGGTTAAATGTTGTAAACTTTCCCATGTATGTACATATGTATATATACATAGTTTAATGACTGTTGTTTTTTTTATTAATTTCCTTGCATTCATGAGACTGGATTGTGGAAGTGGAAGCCCTTGTTATGCAGAGGAAGTCATATGAGATGAGAAGGTATTGATCTACTCCGTGGATAATAATAAAACGAGCGGATTTTCAGCTCAATCTCTCTAAATTCCCGGGACTTTCAAAGGTTGTCGATAAAACTACAATCACACTGATAGAACGCATTCGGATAATTCAATCAAAGGTGTACTAAGGTTTCCATTTTATGTTGTTTTCATTCTGTAGAAATTAATGTTTGCCTTGGTGTATTGTATTTAGAGGGGGGTTGTCCCACAGAGACAACAAGCACGTAGACCTGTAGGTCCATTGTACTTTGGTGAAGTACCACCCCAGGTGCTGAGTTAGCGATTTGCTGCTGAGCTATACATCGATCTAAATGGCCTTTCTGATCCGAACAAAGGCCGGACACTCGCCAATGAAGTGCTGAGCTGTCTCGTCTTCTTCCAGGCACATCTCGCAAAGGCCCGAGCTTCTGATTCCAATTTTGTGCAGGTGCTCGTTTAAGAGAGTGAATCCAGTGACCAGTCCTGTGAGGATTTTTATGTCAGTTCTGCTAAGGTGTAACAGAAACTTAGTTCTGTTTGCCCTGGGCGCGTCCACTAACATTTTGGCCTGTCGGCATGACCTAAGCTCGTACCAATGGTTGTAGTGTTGTAGTCGCAGCAGCTCAAGAAGCTGTTTGCCTTACTTATAGTTAATAATAATCTAAGTAAGTATAATAATAATATTTGGCTTCAGCAGTCCTAGGTAGAACCAAGCCTAGCTTCCCGCAACCATTTCTGTGTGCGCGTTATATTTTTGCACGAATGGAAGGGACCTACAGTTTTCTGCCGTCTCCGAACGGCGAGTTGGGAAGCTTTGCATGACAAATGCTACTCTTGAATGCTTGTCAGGCATTCGGAAGAGGTGGGCACTGTGAAAAACGTTTTAGGTGTTTGCGTCGGGATTAGAACCCAAGACCGCTGGCTTAGTAGTCCGACGCACTAACCACTTGCGCTACAGTGCCCACCCAAGTAAGTATATAGTTGGATTTACTTTACAAAAAGCACTTAAAATATAGGAAATTTGCTTGTTCTGCACGCAAATTAGGTTAGGTTAAAAGGGCTGATGAGAATGATAACATCCCCATCACACTTAGGTCCATGTGGACCCATTGTGATACCCATGTTGTTTTTCCGCCCGCCCGTATTTAGTTTCTAGGTTTCAGCCAGCCAGACGCCCTAGCAAATTCAAGCATGACCGATGGTGATCCATCCGATAGCTCGTCGATGTCCTCGAAAAAGAATTTGCCCAAGGTTTTGTTCCTAAGTTGGCAGAGGTTAGGGCAGTGACAGAGGAAATGGGCTTTGTCCTCATGAGCCTCTTCATCACCACACCCTCTGCAGATGTCGTCATCATTCAGGCGTAGTTTCTTCGTGTGGTATCTGAGCAGATTGTGACCAGTTAGTACATCGACAGCGATGTCCTATCTTTCTGTAGGAGTTTTCTTGTTCTTGTTTTGTTGTACTCCGGCCACAGTCTTCTTGATACGTCGCAGGTGGTTAATGATTTCCACCAGTGACGTTTATTCTAAGGTGCGCAGGTGTTCTCCGCACACCCCAACGAAATCCATCCTTATGAAAAATTTATTTGTTTATGTACATGCGCTAACAATATCTAGTTGAGTTGTAATTCAAAAATGCTCAATTAAAAATACTGCTTTAACATCCACTTCTGTTCACTCTGTTGTGTCGCACCGTCGCGTCATAGCCAAATCAACCAAACCAAACACCGAAGTCAAAATCGCAATACCGAAATGTATATAAATCATTCAATACAAATTGACGTCGAACAAAATATTCTCCTCTTTTCGTAAGTCAATCGAACGGCGCGCGCCGTCATACATACTTTCAAAGCTTTATCAACCTATCCAAACCAACAAAACAAATTCAGTTTGATGTCAACTCGCCCGGTTGTTCTCCATTTACTAGCGCACCAACCCAACGGAAATATCCATGTAAAAAAAAATTCTACCACATTCAAAGTCCCAATAAACGTCTGTACAAAAACACTAATTTGGGTTCTCCAGAGAACTGCGCACCCAGGATCGATGCAACACATTTCTACCCTTTTCTTTAGCGATGGTGATGTTAGCTGTGGGTATGATGTTGCTTTTCATATTCTGTTTTATTTCGCATCAATTTGAGTTCTCCAGCAAACTGCGCACCCATAGGCTCGATACAACACCTTTTCTATCCTTTTCTTTAGTGATGATGATGAAGATGTTAGCTGTGCCTGTGGCTGTGGGTATTATGTTACTTTTCATGCTCTGTTTTGTTTCGCATGTTAACCTTTGTTTGGTTGAATTTTGTTCGATTCTCTTCTCTTGATATTAGTATTTGATCGATTTCGATGTGCTCTATATTTGTAGAACTCCATTCTCCATATCGACTGAAGCGAAAGCAAAAAGCAACACAACACTAGTCGTTTTTTTTTTTGCAAGCCTATATAGGCTAAACATGTTTCAGCAGCATGTTTACCATGTTAAATACAGCCTGGATAATTATGCAGTCTTATTTTTACTCTGAAATCTTTTTCGAAATCTATACGGGTTATAAAAAAAAACACGCCTACTAATCATTGTTCATTCGCATTTTGGCAGTAGTAAGATGTGCATGTCGTTCTTTTAGCCAAAGTATATAAGAGAAAAATATGACCTGTCGATGCGCTATTGAAAAATGATTGGAGAAGCAATATTCGCAATTAAATTCGGAAGAAAAACTGGAAATAATTAGTTCTGGAAGGCCAACACCGTCTCTTCCGGATTTGATTTGTAAGGTGGAAATTAAAAGTAAATCTTTTAGTAGATATTTTCAGTTTTTTAACTATGAAGGAAAATTTTGGTTGTGTGGTTGCCCCGTTCTTAATAAATTATTTTGTTGACCTTGTTTACTTTACGTCCTCGTCGTGGTCCTGGAGAAAACTGAGAATAGACGTTTTTAACTAACAAAAAAAAAGTAGAACAACCTGCTTCGAACATCACGGCACGTCCCTGATTTCCACCCGTTATTTGCTTCGCTTAGTGAACGCAAATTACATTGCAAAAGCTTGAAGAGTTCAAACAGGAAACGATGCCCATTTTGCATTATTCACCGGACATTGCCTCTTCTAGAGGGAAGGATGTGGAACTAGGTAAACAAACGAAATAAATTTCCTACTGCCGCGCTGTAAAATGAGCAAAAGTGCAGTTTTGAAATTGGCGGCGTTTTATATATGTAGGTACCTTTGATATGCCAAGGATAGGAATTCCAAAGCCGGATAGCATTTGCAAAAAATAGGCGAGACGAATTTAAATACTGAAAGTGACGTGTATTAATGGTAAATGTTCTTTGAGAATGAGAAAACTCCAATTTAGAAAATAAATATGGTGGTGAGTTCCTGAAAGTTCCTGAAATCCACATACTTAAGCAGTGAGCACCATAGCCATCACGAACTTAGAGCAGTCAGATCTTGTTATCTGGCGATAGGTCTGCTCTATTTCACTTGGCAAATTATGCTCTTATAACGGAACTGAGTATGTGTATACGTAACGTTCCCATCTATCCTGTATTTCGCAGGATTATCCTGTTTTTTCATGCAAAATCCTGCCTCCTGTATTTTCCTGTGAAAATCTTGTAAAATGTTGCACCTAAAAATAAGTTTATACCCTGAACTCTTCCAATTCAAAATTCACAGAATTCGGAATTATTCGGTGTGCTTTTCATTATCTTCACCATTGCACTTCAAAATACTCATCACACACATGTGGGTGGCCGTGGCGTAGTGGTTATCATCGTCGCTTGTCACGCTGAAGGTTCACGGTTCAAATCCAGATGTCGATGAAACATTTATTTCTCACAAAATAAAAATAAGTTGATCAGTTTCAAAAGCTAATATCAAAACCTACTGCGAAGGCATAACACTGGCAGTAGGATGGTATGGCTGCAGAAATTAATCGCACAAACTATAATAGGGAACATCTGGAAAAAGCTTCTGTGAATCATAAGCAATGGCATAACTTTCAATAATACAAAAAACTCTCCAGTTATCCTGGACACCACCCATAGAGTTAGTTGAAACCTAACATCTGAGTTTCCTATCACTACGTCGATCTGTCTGTCTCTCGTTCTTGTCCTTCCTGTGCTTGCGCTGTGTGTAAGCATTAAAAGGGTATTCATATCCCCTTTAGCGTGTAGATTATGAAATAAAAAAAAACCAACTTTGCCGTTGTGTTGTTTGTGTTCTATGCGCCACACTGCTTCTGTCGAACAAGTTTTCGCCGCAATAAATAAAACATAGACCGAAGAAAAAACCCGACTCAAAGTAGAAACTCTCAAAGCCATTCTTACGGTCATAACCAATATGCAAATGCCATGCCTAGGATTTCACAAATTCATTAAATCGACAACTTCGAGGTAGTAAAGGACTTCGTCTACCTCGGCCCTGCCATAACATCAAAAAATGACATCTCGTCGGAAATCAAACGAAGGATTACTCTTGTCAACCGCTGTTTCTCTGCGCTAAGAAGGCAATTGAGTAGTAAAGTCCTTTCCCGATCGACTAAGGAGACTCTATGTAAGACCTTTATCAGACCCAAATTTGCTATATGGAGCTGAAGCATAGACCTTATCGAAAGCAGATGAAGATATCCTTGGTTGCTTAGAGAGAAAAATCCTCCGTAAGATATTCGGTCTCGTTTGCGTTGACGGGTTCTGGAGGAGAAGATTCAACCATGAACTGTAAGAGCTGTACAGCGATGTCTAGGACATGTAGAGCGTATGGACATCAACACTCCGGCTCGGAGAATATTCGATTCTAACCCGGAGGGTCGACGCAGCAGAGAACGACTTCGCCTAAGGTGGCGCGCACAAGTACAACAAGACCTCAACCAACTTGAAGTTCGCAACTGGCGGCAGTTAGCTAAGGACCGGGCTAACTGGAAGAGGTTGTTGGTTGAGGCCTTGGTCCACCCCGGACTGTAGCGCCACCTTAGTAAGTAAGTTAAATCGACTCCAGAGATGCTTCGCACAATTGCATCGAATGAAAAATATAATGTACGAATAAGTAAAAGCACCGAACAGATCGATAACGATCAGATGACGACAGTTACTGAAGTAAGAGCGTAACAGTAGAAGAAATAGTAACGTAGAGAATACAGAACCCTCTGGCACACTAGCATTAGTTGGAAATGGATTGGAATTGCATGCATCTATCACGGCTAATTTTTATCAGTTACGGGACGATGGGTGATGATTGAATTTGATAGATCATAGAAGACAGCACTTGGGTTTGAATGTATTGAGTTCCATTCTATTGTTAGTTTCCTATATAATCATAGCATTTCACATTACATTTCATTCATGAGATAAAAATTATAATATTTTCCATTTTTATTGCAGCATGAACATGAATCTGGAAGTATGTAATTACGAAGAAGTAACAGTACTGTTATCAGCAGGGATATGATTTTGCTAACTTTGCCTCCTGCTAGTAGCACTGCAGGTTAAACAGACGTGTAGAAATTATTTGATGTGCATCGCATCGGCTACTACCACTTACTGCTACTGTTTAAAAATCACATTTGCTTTTGCAAAAATTATTTCGATGTAATTTGAGAAAAAAGGATAGTAGGGGAAGGTGGGGACACCTGATCCCCCCCTTTTTAATATATCAAATATCTCAAAAAGTAAAACATTAATTGCCTTTTTATTTTAATGATATTTTAAACAATTTAATTGTTCATCATATTGTACAGCTTAATTGAGAAAGTATGTAAGATAAAATGTATTTTTTGCCGTTTTTCAAAAACTATCAAAAATAACCAAGTGTCCCCTATTCTGGGAGACTTGATCAGGGCTTAGGGTAGACTTAATTATGGAAGGATACAGCAAACAGTTCTGCCAATTTTAGTGTACGAAGATCATAAAGGGCGGAAGATAGTTCCCCATTGTGTTTAGGTATAGCACAGCACGCAGTTTCCAGTTCACAGCGCTCGCCTGAAGACATTTTGTTTACTTGTTTCTTCCCCTTGGTAGCAACCACTCTTTGGTTTATGGACTGTGGTTAGCCTAGTCTCGTCAATGTTCCATATAGATTCTGCCCCCAAATTTAAACTTTTTAATCATAAAACGTAAATTTTCGAAAAACTGCAAAGTATTGTGCTTACCTGGGGTCATAATTTTTTATTGAAAATTTTTTTTATACGTATCGATATTTTTATTTAATATCAAACCTTAATGAACCAATACCTATGTTAAAAAAGCAGTTAAAATACTTATGAAAAAACAATTTGACAACTAAAAAAGACAAATACGTCACCACAATACTGCTATCTGCGCGCGAGCAACAACAAGCAATTTCAGAAAGCGATATTGCTTTTATGTGTGCCACTCTCTAGTGGTCGGCCACTTAAACCCTTTTCCTTATGTAATACAAATACCGTTAGGAATTTTCTTAATGTGAAGATGCAGATACAAGCAGATACATGTCCTACACATAGCTGGTAGATGCACATAAGTCCGTGCACATTTGAGAAAGTGTAAAAATGTGGTGATTGCTTGTTTTTTTTTAGTTGTGCGTATTTGCGAAAGTGTAAATTTACATATATGTTTGGAAGATAACATTTTAATTTGTATTGTTCTTAAAAGCATAAGGAATGAATTTAGTGTATTTAGCTTAAATCTATCTTTTGACGTACAATATTGAAAGTTTATTAATGAATTGCTCTGATTTCACCGTTAAGCACACAAATGTTTGAGAAGTTTTAGTGCTCAGCGACCGACTATTGAAATTACCAAGCTAGTGTTCGGTCACTGATGCCTATTTCGATTGGTATAAGCCTATTTGTCCAATTTACTAATACACTATTCAGAAGATAACTAAAGACAGTAAAAGGAAAACACCCTTCAAAGATTGCAGGCCTGTTTTTTTTTATTTTCAAAACAAAGTCCTGTACTGGCTTCAACGGAAGCTTAATATAAGCGAAGCTATAAATACGCTCTATGTAAACATTTTTGAAATTCCTTAACTATGTACAGTATATATCGGATATAAGAAAGTCGTGTATAAGAAAGAATCGCTTATAAGAAATGCAAGCAAATAGACCGTACACTTTTTCATACAACTTCATATAAAAAATAACGTGTATAAGAAAACTGCTTATAAGAAAAAAACTGATATAAGAAACTTTTTCCAAGCACCAAATTGTTAATAATATGTATTTAAAAAAAGCACGTTTATAAGAAATTTTTAAAAGCGTCTTTTGTTGTGGAATACCTACATAGTATTTAAAAGTGATAAGGACTGTCTGTTAATTATGGAAGAACTTCTTTTCAAAAAACGTGATACTAATACTTGTTCACAAAAATTGAAGATTACGTATTTTCAAAATCAGAATTTTTTTTGTGTTTCGTACCTACCTAAATAATATTTATATATATTTTTTTTTACCTACCTAAAAACGAAACACTAATGGAATCAGTTCGGTGTCTGTCTGTCTGTCTGTGACAGGCCTTTTTCTCAGAGACCATATGACGTACAAATTTGGAAAAGTTGCAGCAATTATTGACCAAAACACAGACCAGAACTTAAAAGGTTGAATATCGACTTTGGGGGCTAGTTTTCGCAGGATAAATGGGATATTAAAAAAAAAATTTTGAGGTTTTCGTGTGGGATGTCAAATGAAAGCTTGTTAAAGCACGAATTAAAAAATGTATGAAATATTTTGTTCTTTTAA
Organism: Brachyopa scutellaris; assembly: GCA_949775065.1. NCBI lineage: Eukaryota > Metazoa > Arthropoda > Insecta > Diptera > Syrphidae > Brachyopa > Brachyopa scutellaris. The sequence continues at coordinate 27,850,531 of OX459114.1, read as the reverse complement.
ATTTTTCTTAACACTTTTCAAAAAAAAAAGTTAAAAAATTGTTGTCGCCCTACCTTATCTCTAAAAATATCGCTTAGAAAGATCTTAGAACCAAAATTATCAGGACTATCCTGCGTTGCAGTTTTTTTTTTTTTAAATTTTAACTACCCAACTGCTTACGTATCCAGAAATGACGTAACCCTATCACAATCTTATTAAAGCGGATACGTATAGGGAAATTGGTATTTGTGACAGTAAAAATTTAATTGTTGATCTTAGAAATCTGCCCCAAAAAAAATAGCATTGAGCTTATATTGTACTTAAACCATTGATTTGATGCACATAAAGAAATCTTGAGAGTTTCATATACATTATCATATATGTATATAAGTTTAACTACATTCAGAAAAATTGAATTTGTGTACCAACACAGAGAGACAAATTCCAAAACTCCACGATTTTAATACAATTCAACGAATAACGAGACGAAAAATGAAATCTGATCTTGCACTTGACTGGATTTTTCATATTGTTCAAAGGTGTGCACATATTTGATATGTACATTTGTATTAAGATCTCCTTTTTTTTTAAATGTATTGGCTAAGACTTAGGACATGTAAATGTGATTAAGATGAAATTAATTGTATGAATGTACCTTATTTTTTTTGTTATTGTTGGGTTTAAGAAATTATAAATGTTTTTCTTTTACAATTTTTTAAGAAAGTTTTTTTATTATATCTGTTGTTCGGATACAAGAATTTGTTCTTCTTATATCCGTTTATTGGGTATAAGAAAAAACGGATATGATCAGGAAATTCTTGGGACTTTTGGACTTTCTTATATCCGATATATACTGTATTTTTTGTTGTTTTGTTGTTTAAACTTGTTAATCTCTTAAACTATACAATAACTTTTTATAAGATTAATATCTAGCAATTATTTATTTTATTTCTAAATAAGCAAAAATAATAATAAGTATAACTAGTATGATTTGATACAACAAAACTGATTTCAACAAACTGATGCGAACTTAGTGTTATTTTGTTTATTTTACGCTATTGAAAATAATAAAATATCATTTATTAAATATTTTGCATTCAAATAAACCCCCAAATGGTCATTGGATATGTTCTTTTCATCAATTTGGTAATTTCTAGAGAACAGTGAGGGTTTAATTAAAAATTATCTTTTTAATCGATTAATACTTGTTTCGACATTCAATGAAATTCTGCTTAACCCTAATCTGCCCACCCGGTGACTTTCAGTCACCTTTTCAGTTTTAATGAAACTCCTTGCTTAAGTTTAACAAGTTACTGCACCCAAGTTTCCTGACTTTATTTACGTGAGGAAATACTGTGTAAAAATAGAAAAAAATATTTTACAAGGCATTGCCATATCAAAAATATACCGTTATTTTTAAATTTGTCCCTAATCCACCCAAGTGGTGACTCATAGTCACCAAACCTGTAAGTTTCAACCAACGGGAAGAAATAGTACCGTTATAATCTTTTTGTGATTCAAGGAAGGAAATTGGTATACCTTTGCAGTATTTCTAAATACATATCTCATTTAAGATATAACTTTTTTTCGTGATTTTTATTCGTTGAAAAAGTAAACAAAGATATTTGCAAATTCGAGAAGAACATTCGTTACGAACACTCTGAGAAATCACAATAATGTGCCACACTTGCATATTACTTTTGAATTAACTCGCAGGTCGATAAAAATACAAATGCACACAAATAATGTTATCTTTTTATTATTATAAATAAATAAATCAGTTTAGATAATTATATTTTAATGTTTTAAACTAATTTTTTAATATTGTGACTTTGAGTCACCACCTGGGTGCATTAGGGAAATAATTGACCTGGGCTGATTAGGGTTAAACGTTTTCTATCAAATACTTTAGTAACTGGAGCAAAGTGAAAAAAAAGTCAGGTGGCCGACCACTAGTGCCTTTACCCTATTAGTCCTATTGGAAATTAATTTTCTTTTACAAATTCCATTCATCTTCCATTTTAAAACATAAATAAATAATGAGACTTCAAACATCGGTGAAACTAAATATCTCAAACTGTAGTTTTTTTCTTTTGTGTCGTGTCAAGACTGTCGATTGCAGCGAATTTAGAAATAGAGACATCCTGCAGAACAGCGCTGTATACAGAATTTACATGTAGCTTCACGAATTAAAACATGTATAGTGAACTCTCTCATAACCGGACACTGACGGTACCGAGAAATTTGTCCGGTTATGAGAGGTGTCCGGTTATAAGAGGTGTTCGGTTATAGGGGGAAAAAATAAATTGACATCAACGAAACACAATTAATAGACATATGGTATTAGTTTTATTTTATAAATGAATTCATTTTTATGTGAAAAACAAAAATTACCAAAAAATTCATATTTCTGTCTATGGCAATCAAGCTTCAAATTACACATACATACATACACTTAACATACAAACCTATTTAAAAAGGGCAACGGGATCGGGATTTATAAATGCACATAGTTCTTAGATGTTCGCGGACAAGATGGCATATGCCCTCATTGGTTAAGGAAATTAGCGGGTCATGATGGCATATACCGTCAAAGAATTTTAGGTATGCATGTTAGGACAAGACGGGATACCCCCTAGAGAAATACAGTTTCTATACTTCCATATTCCGGCATTATTTTGTCCTACCAGACACAAATTTTCACGTCACTGTGACCAGCGGAATCATTTTTATCTTTATACGAAATTCGCACAAAATAATATAAAATATCTCTCAAAATGTCGGAGACATGCGTGTGTTATTCTAGCATTCTCCACCGAAAATTATGAGACCGCGAACGTGATAATAACGCAAAGGCACACCCCACAGTTTACATTTTTGTTTTGTTTCTTTGCAAAGTGTTAAGAAGAGGAAAACAAAACAAAAACAAAAAAAGTATGTAAAAAATTTGCCATACGTAGATGTGTTTTATCCAGTTAAGAGAGAGCGACATTCTATGGCGGTTACGAAAATTGGTGTCCGTGTCCGGTTATGAGAGAGTCCGGTTATGGGAGAACTTTTTATATGAAAAATCGAGTTTTTATTTCCGTTCTTTGAAAACCGTCCGGGTATGAGAGGTGTCCGTAAGGAGAGAGTACACTGTATATTCTAATTTCTCTGCATACAGAATTCTGCACATGTGTTTTGGGTGTAAAACGTCTAGTCTGTGGAGAGAGTAAACATGAAAATATCGTACACTGGCGGATACCATGCCAGTAATAAAAAATACATATTAACAGCATTGCTGCCACCAAAAGAGCCCCTTCCTGTACAATCGATCATTGATCTATATAGGTATGTATGTACAATGTATATATCTACCCGCTTTGGTTTGATAATTTTTATTGCTTGTGTTCATTCATAAATATGCATGTATACGTATTTCGGCAAATTGAAAAATATTTTCCAGAAAGTACCGTCAAACATTGACGTAAATAATGTTGTAAGCTTTAAATGGGCTCCACTCGTTTCAACTGAAGTAGAAAGGTCATTTAGCTCCTTCAAGGCGCTTCTAAAAGACAACCGGAGAAGATTATCAAGAGAAAATGCATCTATAATTAAATGTGCATTTACGTTCCTTTTTCTTGTTTCTTAATAAATGCCTTTTTTGCCTTTTTAAGTCTTTTTTTTTACTTTTTTAGGTCAACAAAAACCTATCCCTGGTCATCAGTTTGTATTGAAGTTTAATACGCATGTGAATTTTATGAAATTATCGTTATACATCTTAGCCCGAATCTGAAGCCGCAAATTCGATGTTGAAAGGACTAAATATTTACGGAAGCTCATAGAAGATTGGCCATTTCAAGGCGTTCTTACGTGTTGTACATGCACCACAGAATATTTCCACTCGATATTTTTACAATGAAGGGTAGGTAGGTAGATTGAAGTGGTGGTTTCGATGGAGGGAAACCCAAATAGCGCGTGGGGCGCCGTTTTGATACCTCAACCTCAGGTGACCCGTTTATTTGAAAGTAGAGTTTTGATGTTTATATCCATCCTGTGGAATTTAGGAAGAGGATCAGCTCTCCAATACTTTTCCCAGATATCTCTTTGAGGTCGTCGAAGAATAGCTTGCCTGCCTAGTATGCGTTGCCTGGCTCTCGCCAGAGCCGGACATTTGCACAGAAAGTGAATTAGAGATTCTTTTTCATTTTCATTTTTGCAGCTACGACAGAAACTGTTGTGAGGGATCGCTAGTTTATGGCTGCATGGTCTCCTTTTGGCCAGTGTCCTGTACTGACTGCCACTACTCTAGCGATGTCTACGCGTGTTCTTAGTAGCAGTTCGTTTGTTTTAGACCTGTTGTAATTTGGCCATAAATTTCTGGATATGACACAGTTTGTCAGACTGGTCCACCTGAGACCGGCTAATTTTAAGAAGTGTGAGAGTATATTGCCCTTAACAGCACCTATAGGAATATGAACGTTTTCCGCTAGTGAGCTGTTAAGGGCTGATCCTCGCCTGGCAAGTTCGTCGGCTCTCTCGTTACCCTCAATGGTTGTACAGGCGGCTGAGCTGTTCCTGGCAGCGATCTACTAATTTCGAAGAGGTGGTTGCCGAAATGATGGCTTTAATTGCGGCTTGGCTATCCGTAATAATAGCGATATAATGTTTGGGTGTTGGGTCATTTATTAGGTTGTGACAGGCTTCGAGGATCGCCAGTACTTCCGCTTGGAAAACGCTAGCGAAATTTGGAAGACGGTAGGACTTAGATATGCCGAGTTTTTCCGAGAAAATTCCCGAACCCACACCGCATTCCATCTTTGACCCATCGGTGAATACCGTTGTATCAAAGCCTGTCACCACTCTCACTCGCTTCCATTCTTCTCTACTTGGGAAGGTTGCGTCGAAGGGTTTCTTGAAGTTAAGATTGGGGATAATATATTCTGTAGGAGACACAACCAGGACATTTGGCAGTGTATCCAAGATTTTACTGTGACCATACGTCTTAGCAGTCCAGCACTTGGATTCTTTGAGTCTGACTGCACTGCACAGTGCAGTGCTTTTTGTATGAATATCGAGTGGCAGAAGATGCAAAAGCACAGAGAGAGCATCAGTTGGGCATGACTAGGGTGTCCGCCTGAGACCTTTCTAAAAAGAGAACATTTTGCACTAGAATCTATAAAAAAAGAGAACTTCGAGGAAAAAAAGAGAACATTCTGAATTTGAAAAACACGAAATTTTTTTTTATTCAAAATAACATAATCAACTAAAAATTCATTTTTTATAAGAACAAGAACAGGTACAAATAAGTACAACATTAACAAAATATACATAAAAATATTAGTTAATTGCCTAAAAAAGTATTAAATAAGTCTTTAAATTGTTTCAAATCACATAACTGTTATTTATTTCGAAGCTATTCAAACAAGCTTTCCTCTTCATCTTCATCAATGTCATGTTGATATTTTTCTTTCTTTTTAATGTTTTCTAGTATGACTTTGTCGTTCTATTGACTTTTATAAATTACACAGGGAATAGATTTGACAGTAGAAAATCTGAATCTATTTCTTTCTTTTGTCCATTGGCCCCCAATAAGGGAAAATATTCTTTCTACGTTTGCACTTTGTCCTTAGATTGCAAAAAAAAAAAAATCGGAAATTTTGGAAAGCTCTGAAAAGTGCTCAGGATAATTTCAACTTTGAAAAAACTTTGTCCATTTTTCACTTGAAAGTGATTTATTGAAATTAAATACTTTCGAATTCTTCTTAAAAAAATTATTTAATTCACAAAATTCATCAAAACATTTACTTGATAGTAAATAACTTTTTTAGCATTTAAATAAATTGTAGTTTCGACGTCTTCCCATTTTAAACTATTTTTTAGTGCCATTCAATAAAAACATGAATACTTTTACTTTACATCATGGTAACATCTTGTTGAAAACAACATAAATTTATTTAAGTTGTTGAAAATTATTTCAGATTCATAAAAAAGCCGTTAGTCAATAAATCATAAAAGTGTATAGTGTATACAAAAATGCAATGGACAAAACAAAAAGATTAATTACCCCAGGTGGCAGTCCAGCTTTACTGGAAAATCCACCCTCTTCGGAGGTCGGCTCTACGGATTCTGGGGAGAGCCATTTATTGCAATCCAATGACCCTTTCACAAGAAGTGCAAGGGTATCTCGATCTCCTCCATCAAGATCGAATAACTCCGGGAAAAAAAGTCCGCCGGGAGCGCCGCAGCGCGAAAATCAGGACTTAGCGAAATATAAAAGCTTTGAGGAAGAAAATAAAGTACTCCGAATAAAGCTTAACGAAATGGATCTACTCTATCAAGATCTTAAGAAAGAGATAGATCTATTAAAAGAAGAGAATAAGGTTCTAAAGAACACACACTCGCAGAAAGAGCGCGAATGTGCTCCAGCACTATTAGATAGTCGGGAGTACCACACCGATGAAGAAGAGCTAGCACGCGAAACGAATCGGGTCCCTAAGAAAAGACCTACTAAAAAACGGAGAGCCGGTTCTTCGCCCGAAGTCGTGCCCTTAAACGAAGAAAAGCGTAAAGAACTGCAAGAAAATCAACGTAAAACGCAATTTCGTTTACCGCCACCAATAAACATCGTCGGGATAACGGAATATAATAAGTTGCATAGCCTCCTTAAAGGAACGATAACATCGAAATTTAAGGTCACATCTTTGAGGAATAATGCGTGGAAGATTAACGTCAATGACCATGACGACTATCGCGCACTGTCCCAGAAACTTAATATCGATAAGATTCAGTGGTATACTTTCGAAATCAAGTCAGAAAGGCCACATCGTGTTGTAGCAAGGGGACTTCACCCCTCGTGCACAAAAGAAGAGATTATGAGCGACCTTCAAGACAAGGGCTTTAAAATTCTTGATGCCGTTAATATCATCAAGAAGGAGAAGCAACAATCCGAAATAGATAAGGACATCTTGGTAAGGCGTGGACTTCCGCTTTTTATGCTAACATTCGATAAAGCTGATAGTATCGACGATATTTATCGAATAAAAACCATATTGAATATCGTGGTCAAAATCGAGCCCATGCGTAGAAATTTAAAAATAATTCCGCAGTGCAAACGTTGCCAAGGATTCAATCATACGCAAACGTATTGCAAAAAAGAACCACGGTGTGTGAAATGCGCCGGAAATCACCTCTCCCAAGACTGTCGAATAAACAAGCAAGCCTCTGCAATCTGTGCTAATTGTAAGGGAAAGCACCCGGCAAATTATAGAGGCTGTGAAGTAGCCAAGGAGTTGCAAAAACGAAAAGATACACTCCATAAGCCTCAAAATAAAATAATAAAACCGCTAACTAAGGCAAATGGTAAGATCGGTCAGGAGAACGTAAACAAACAAAAACCACCGGGTTCAGAGCGGAAGAAGGTGGTGATAGCAGAAAAGCCCTCGACTTCTGGTCTTAAAATAAACGGTAATGAAAAGCCATTAGAAAAGACATCGGGTAATAGCCCTCGGACAGCAGGAGTGCAGACCTACGCCCAGGCTGCAGCATCCGAAAAATCAAAAAACCTCGAAATCCCAACGGACCCTGCTTCTCAAGTTTTCTCAATTATTCTCGCGAAACTTGAAGAGCAAAGCAAAATAAATAAAATGATTCTCGATAGGTTGGTTAAGCTCGAGAGTTATTCATGGAAAACGCGTACTTCACCTAGAATATGAATGAAAAAAGAATGTTAAAAATATGTACTTGGAATGCAAACGGACTTTTGCAAAAACTTGACGAATTGGAAATATTCATGCGAGAAAAAGATATTGACATTTGCTTGATTTCTGAAACTCACGTGAAAAAGGAATCGCATTTAAAAATAAAAGGCTATACTGATTACCACGCTTGTCACCCTTCGGGCAAAGCGAGAGGCGGATCTTCCTTGTTTATTAAAGACTGCATTGAACAATGCGAAGACCTAAAGATAGAGCTTGAAACTCTGCAACTGTGCACAATTCGAGTTAAAAATAGTCAGCGTACTATTAAAATCTCATCTATCTACTGTCCACCGCGTTCCGCGCTTGAAAAAAGTGATTTTACTAACTTATTTAAATCGCTGAAACCTAATTTCATTATTGGCGGCGATTTTAACGCGAAACATACGTTTTGGGGCTCTAGATACATCTCGCAAAAAGGTAGAATGCTCTATGGGGCAGGTATGGAGTACAGTTGTGATTTTCATTCGACGGGCAAACCGACTTACTGGCCAGCTGATACTTTGAAAATACCTGACCTGATCGATTTCTTCGTTGTGAAAGGAATATCTAACAACCACATAAAAGTTGAAGAGAGCTTTGATCTGTCGTCTGATCATTCCCCAGTTATTTTGACATTGAGCGAAAAACTAGTATATAACCGAGAGCCAGCGAAATTAACTGGTAGAACAACTAACTGGGAAGGCTTTAGGAACGAGATCGAAGTAAATGTTGAACTGAGCGTACCGCTTACGACACCCTATGAACTTGAGGTTGAAGTCGATCGCTTCATTCAGATAGTACAGCTCGCCTCTTGGAATAATACGCCCAATCCAAGAAAAACGCCGGACAAATACGGTCTACGATATCCTTCTGAAATAAAAGAATTAATCAGGGAAAAAAGAAAAGCGCGTAAAAGATGGCAACAGAGTCGTGCTCCACAGCATAAAGCATATCTGAATCGTCTCTGCAATTTGTTAAAGAATAGCATTAAGGATTTTAAAAATCGTGCGATAGGCTCTTACCTTGAGAGTTTAACAGCGAAAAAAGATTCCAATTATTCCCTTTGGAAAGCCGTAAAAGGCACCAAAAGGCCCAAAATCCCTGCGCCGCCACTTAAAATAAATCAAAATGAATGGGCAAGGGAAGATAAAGAAAAAGCGGATATTTTTGCCGCCCATTTGGAAGAAACCTTTAAGCCGAACGTTGGTCAAGTGGTTCATGACAACATCAACATCACAAGGATGGTAGTTCCACCATCTGACGATTTTTACGATTTACGCGCAGATCTGCGACGCTTAGAGAACTCGAACGTGAGATCGCGAAACTAAAACCTAAGAAAGCTCCTGGTTATGATTTGATCACCGGAGAAATTCTCAAAGCCTTACCTAGAAAAGCATTAATTAAGCTTCTCCATATTATAAATGCTGCACTCAGATTAAAACACGTACCGAGCCAATGGAAAGTTGCGGAAGTCATAATGGTTTTAAAACCAGGAAAACCGTCATATGAAGTAAAATCATACAGACCAATATCGCTTCTTCCAGTCATATCCAAAATTTTCGAGAGGATATTACTAAGGCGTCTCCAACCGGTTATAGAAGCAAATAATCTAATACCTGACCACCAGTTTGGGTTCAGAAGTAAGCATTCGACGATTGACCAGGTGCATAGAATTACTAACGTAATCGAAAAAGCACTAGAAGAAAAAAAGATATGCTCAACCGTATTTCTTGACGTCTCGCAAGCCTTTGATAAGGTGTGGCATGATGGCTTGAAATGCAAACTACGACAAGTACTTCCCGCAAACCTATACGAGATTTTGAATTCATATCTCGGGAATAGACTCTTCCGTGTTAGAAATGGAAATGAATACTCCGAGCTCAAAGAAATTTTGGCCGGCGTACCGCAAGGAAGCGTTCTGGGGCCGCTTCTCTATCTGTTATATACTCGTGATATACCAAAAGAAGATGGCACTATCCTTGCTACGTTTGCCGACGACACCGCTATCCTAGCGGTAGGTAAAACAATCGAGGAAACGACTGCCAAACTGCAAAACGCATTAAATAAAGTAAATGAATGGACGAAGGACTGGCGGATCGCCCTTAACGGAACTAAATCTGTTCACGTGAATTTCACTTATAGGAAAATTAATGACTTGCCCATTTTTATAAATTTGGCCCGAATACCCTTTGCAAATGAAGCCAAATACCTGGGAATGACACTCGACGCAAGGTTGAAGTGGAATTCGCACGTGAAAATGAAACGTAAAGAACTAGATATCAAATATAGAGAAATGTACTGGTTGATCCGAAAACATTCCCACCTTAGTACCGAGAACAAACTGCTTTTATACAAGCAAGTGCTAAAGCCGGTGTGGACCTACGGTATACAACTTTGGGGTTGTACCAAGAAAACAAATGCCAATATTTTACAAACCTTTCAAAATAAAGTGCTAAGAGAAATTGTCCAAGCACCGTGGTATGCTAGAAACGACGATATCCACAGGGATCTCGGAATTCCGACAATCGAAGCTGAAAGTAGAAGCTTCGCGCGAAAACATAGAAATCGACTAATCGGACATGTTAATAATACAGTCCTACTTATTTTGGATGAGAGCAATTTATTGCGCCGACTACAAAGAACAAAACCTTTCGACTTGGCGAGATAAGGATTAACCGCGTCTAAATTGTGGAACATGCAGGATCTTTCATTGGAAAGTAACCTGCCAAACGTTTATATTTCGTGATAGAAAAATTGTTTGATAAGTAGTATAACTTAGTTGCAGTATCTAACAAATTTATATCGAAGGGTGGTGTTTTTGGTCAGTAAGAATCTGACACTACTATGAGCACGTGCTTGCTATTCTCATAGTGTCTATGGAAGATTTTCACCTACCCTCGGCAAAAAAAAAAAAAAAAAAAAAAAAAAAATAAATAAATAAAAAAGCGACTTGCAAAGAAAAAAGAGAACAAAAAAGATCCTTACAGAAAAAGGCATGACCTAATTGCACCTGTGATGCCTAAGCTTGCCATTCTTTGGACTCTTCTGATTCGGTTGATATTGTACTTTTTGCTTAGGGCGGGCCACCACACTAAAGAACCGTATGTGAGATTTGGACGTATGTACAACGGCTGTACACATCCATAATGTCATCTTAGGCTCCAATCCCCACTTTTTTCCGAATGTTTTGTTGCAGGCGTAGACGGCTATGCATGCTTTCCTGACCCGTAGCTCAATATTCTTCTTCCAGCTAAGTTTAGAGTCAAGGACAATACCCAAATACTTAGCACTGGAGGATAGTGAGAGTGTCTGACCGTTTAGTTTTGGAAGATCAAAAGTTTGTACTTTGGTTTTTGGGGTAAAAAGTATCATTTCAGTTTTGCTTGGATTAACCCCAAGGCCGCAGCTCGCCGCCCAGGAGCTAACTTTCTCCAAAGCATTCTCCATGACTTCGCTTATCACAGAGGGGAACTTTCCTGATACCAAAATTACTACATCATCCGCGTACGCTACCGCCTTGACCCCATCGTTGTCTGGACGCACTAAGATCTTGTTCATGACCATTAACCATAGTAGAGGCGAGATAACACCACCCTGAGGCGTTCCTCTGCTTACAAATTTGGTTAGATTGCTGTTTCCTAGGGATGACTGAATAATTCTGGTTTTTAGCATGGATACTATCCATTGGCCAATGAACCCCTCTACGCCTAGTTCAGTTAGAGATTGTTGAATTGATTCAGTGTGTACGTTGTTAAAGGCTCCTTCTATGTCTAAGATGGTAGCTAGAGTGTAATCCTTATAGTGGATGGTGTGTTCTATTGTACGCACTACCTCGTGAAGAGCAGTCTCCGTGGATCTACCTTTGAGGTATGCATGCTGAGATTTGGATAGAGGAGATTCTTGTAGAACCTTCCGTATATGGGTATCGAGGATTCGTTCCAGGGTTTTTAGCACGAAAGGCGTGAGGCTGATAGGTCTAAAATCCTTCGCAGATGCATGACCTCGTCTGTCGACTTTTGGGATGAAAACCACACAGATACGCCTCCACGACTGTGGGACATATACATATAGTTGAGGAAAACACATCCTCTAAAAATAGGGACTAGTCAAGGAATTGCTAGGTCGTGCACCTTCTGTAGCATAATGGGTATAATGCCATTAAGTCCAGGGGATTTATATGGGGAGAAGCTGTTAATAGCCCAAAAGGTTATTTTCTCGGTGACTATGGTTTTGATAGTGTTCCATGGTGCGGAAGGACTGCAGTCACGGGGGGCTTCCGTACTGCAATCTTTGCAAAGTCTAAGACAGTCTCTGTAGGGCTGCCAGAAATTGTGGTTATAGCAAATGTTAAAAATCGCTCTGGTCATCCGCCTGAGGTTTGAGAGGTCTTCACTCCACCACGGTGAGAGCGACTTTTTACAATATCTGACTGGACACGAGACTTTGTAGGCGGTGTTCATTGCCTTCTCGAAAGTCTTAATCTTTGCATCCAATTCTGAGGGTGATACTATGAATTCTATTGGAGCATTGACAAGTTTTGATCTCAGGACTTGTCCGAACTTGGTTCAGTCTGTTCTTTTGGGGTTTCTAAAGGTTCTGGAATCGCTACTGTGAAGTTCACATTGAAGAGTATCCAGTATACAATGAAATTCCGTTAGTCAATAAATCTACACCGTTTATCCAACACGGTTACGCGTAAAAAGGGGCCAACTATTTCTACCATCCTTCCAACGGTAATAATGAACGTACCTACTTCTAATGTGACGTTATGGTAAACGACTCTAGATATCATATCATCATCATCATCATATTGTCTACATCTTGGTCAGATCTTAATGGTTGGCTCTGCTCCGTCAACAAACCGTACTAGCTATCCACTTGTTTGCTGTTGGAATACAGCTCTCCGATGTGCCTGTGTACGAGTATATGCGCCCTAGGGCATAACTCATGCACTCCAGTATCATTTAGTGGACATAAAATCCCATTATGGTGTCCTATATCCGCGAAGCAGGTTCAAATAGATTGCTTTTTGGTACCACCAAATGCACACCGAGCAGTGAGACCTGCCTGGCGCGTATATACCCGAAGATCACCACACAATAATGTGACGGTGACCTTTTGACAAGACCGCTGATTTGACGCCCACGTAAGTCTTGTTTGGAGAGATAATTTAGATCTCGGCTAAAACTTTCCATCAATCTGTGAGAATCCCGTGTGTGAGTGCCATGTTCGAGATGAGCTCTTCGCTTTTCACTATACAACACGTGAATCAAAATGATTCCGCCACGACTTTTTGACAACTAATAGTGGTTTTGTGAAACCACTGGCTGCTTACTTGTAGGAGAGTATGTAACATCTCTGTCGGAGGAGGAGAGTTCTTGTACTCGTAATGTCATAACGACCGATCACATCGTCATGCGGCGGTGGCGGCGGGCGCTCAAGCAAGACACAGCAGATTGACCGAAAACGATTACTTTAACGATAATTATATAAACGCTCTTAGATTGTTATTTTTTATTTGTATTTTGTTTTTTTTTTTACTCTTTCAATCGAAATTGATATTTGAAGTGTGCGCACTGGTTGTCAGGCAGAGTGAGCCTTACAAACAATGTCGCTTACAGAGCGAAAGTCTTGTGAAGATTATGGACACAGAGCGCCTATCATGATCACTTAAGATGGCTTACGAATGCAATCGAGTACCTACTATGGGATGCGAGAGTTATACATATGGATATCGATCATTCAATGAAGTTGATGGTGGGAAAGTGAAATGTATGAGCGAAGTAAATTCTGATCCAGATCTTATTCTCATAATATCAATTTTCAAAAAAAAAAAAAACAGTCTGAGTTCTACTTACACGAGAAGTAAATTTCCTTCTAGTTTGGAATATTAAGGTAAGATATTTAATCACTTAATGGGTTATACATATACAGTTAGAATTTGGAAAAAATCGATTTTTTTTCATTTTCGTAATGTACTTATGCATATATATCAACAGGAAGCTGGGCGAGTCCTCTTCCAGGAGATTTGTCAGCAGAGGTACCCCCAAGGTGGTGTCCTATCCCCCCTTCTTTGGAACCTGGTAGTAAATGAACTTTTGCTACTCTTGGAAGGCGTGGGATGCAAAGTAATTGCATATGCTGATGACGTCGCTATAGCTATTTCCGGCAAGCATCTTCACACGATCAATGAACTCATGCAAAATGCACTAAATAAGCTCTCGAAATGGACCGACAAATGTGGACTGGGGGTTAACCCTCAGAAAACGGAGTTGGTTCTGGTTACTAGGAAATACAAAATCCCTCAGATAGACCCCCCTTCTTTAAATGGCACCAAGCTAGTTTTCACCGACAAAGCAAAGTACCTAGGTCTCATCTTGGATAGTAAACTTAGCTGGAAACTTAATATCCAAGAAAGAGTAAAGAAAGCTACCATAGCACTCTACTCCTGCAAGAAAGCTATTGGCAGCAAATGGGGTCTTCAACCCCGCATCGCCCACTGGCTCTATGTTTCTGTCATCAGACCGATTCTGATGTATGGCGTAGTGGTCTGGTGGACCGCCCTAGATAAAGCTATACATCGCGACAGCTTGAGAAAAGTACAAAGATTAGCATGTCTGTGCATTAGTGGAGCACTAAGATCAACACCCTCCGCAGCATTAGACATCCTACTATATCTCCCACCCCTTGACTTAATTGGTAAGCAAATGGCAACCAGTTCTGCCATAAGACTCAAAACCATCTCACAGTGGTCAAGTAACTACACTGGCCACTCCATAATACTAGACAATCTTACTCTTCCCGAAAACATAGACTACACTGTACCCAAGCCCAATTTTGACAAAAACTTTAAGGTCACTATTCCAGATAGGTCTTTCTGGGATGACTTGTGGGTGGCCGTGGCGTAGTGGTAGTCGTCGTCGCTTGTCATGCAAAAGGTTCACGGTTCGAATCCAGATGTCTTCGAAGCATTTATTTCTCACGAAATAAAAATAAGTTGATCAGTTTCAAAAGCTAATATCAAAACCTACTGCGAAGGCATAACACTGGTAGTAGGATGTTAAAAATGGCTGAAGAAATTTATCGCACAAACTATAATAATAAGATACACAACTCTCCACTTATCCTGGACACCACCCATAGAGTTAGTTGAAATTAAAACCTATCATCTGAGTTTCCTACCACTACGTCGATCTTGTCTGTCTCTCGTTCTCGTCCTTCATGTGCTCGCGCTGGGTGTAAACATTAAAAGGGTATTCATATCCCCTTTAGCGTGTGTAGATTATAAAAAAAAATAAAAATAAAAAACTTATGTGCTGTAACAGACAAGTCGATACACTTCTATACTGATGGCTCTAAAACCAATGATGGTGTAGGTGGAGGTGTTTTCTCAGAGAGATTAAAACTAAGTCTCTCCTTTTGCCTCCCTGATCACTGTAGCGTGTTTCAAGCGGAGATCATGGCGATTTCGGAAGCACTGTCCTGGATCAAGAGGAATGTAATATCCACTAACGATATTAGCATTTTCTCGGATAGTCAGGCGGCGTTGAAATCTCTGGAATCAGTCTCATCCACTTCTAAGACCACCTCCAACTGCCGTTCATCTCTCATGGAGATGGCTAAGCAGTTTATCATTCACCTTTGCTGGGTGCCGGGGCACAGAGACATTCCAGGGAATTGCAAAGCTGACGTGCTGACAAAAATACCTATTCTACCACTCGCTACATATAAGCTAGCACTCCAACTTGACACAGTCAATAAAACCAACGCTAGATGGGAAGGTGGAACTACCTGCCTTGCTACAAAGCAAATCTGTCCTAGATTAGATCTAAACCGCTCTAGATACCGTTTGTCACTAAAAAGACTACATATCAGTACGATTATCGGTGTCATAACAGGACACTGCCTTATAGGCAAACACGCTACTAGACTTGACGTCATTTCGAATGACTTCTGCAGAAGCTGTTAAAACGAAGAGGAGGAGGAAAGTCCAACACATCTCCTCTGTTCGTGCCTAGCTCTTTCTCGTAGTTGGAAACTTCACCTAGGAGAATACTTCTTCGATGATCTAAGTGATCTAACAAAAAAAGACGTAGGAAGACTTCTTCGCTTTGTACAAAGCTCCAAATGGTTCTCTTGAGTAGCGGGGTAAATATCACCAAGATCCTTGGTATCACAATTGGCCTCAATAGGTCTAAGTGTGCTGGTACTTGTTACCGGCAGCCACTGCTACCTAACCTAACCTATACATATATATTTAAGTACACGCACAGAAAATTTTAAGTCAATCTCACCGATAAATATATTTTTTTTTATTAACAATTTAATGCCGAAATTTTGGCCAAAAATCGTTTTTTTTTTTCTTGAGAGCACGCCATTTTTGCAAAAAATGTTATTTTGCTTATTCCTTCGATTAATACCTAGAATATACATTTCTTTAACGATATCCGTTTGGATTTTTTCATTTTCTATGAGATATCGTGGTCACCCCAAGACGCCATTTTTGAGAGGAGCTCCGGGACATCAGCTATAGCAGCCTTCAAAATTATTATTTTTACAAATAAAAAGAGTCCATTCGCATTACCAGATACAACAACCACTTGCTTTGAGGAGTTCCATGGGTTCTCAGATGCGTCCAATAGTGCTTACTCCGCAGTTTTATATTGTAGAGCCTGTCGTATTTATGGAAGTTTTTCTGTAAACATCATTACAGCAAAAACTAAGGTTGCTCCAATAAAGCAAATAACATTACCTTGCCTTAAGCTATGTGGTGCTGTTATGCTGGCGAAACTTTACAAGAAGTTTTTCATTGCAACACAAGCTCAAGAAACAAAGTTGAAAGCATTCTTTTGGACCGATTCGACTATAATTCTTGCATGGCTCCATTCGTCACCTATTCGTTGGAAAACATTTGTTGCTAATAGAGTTAGCGAAATTCAAGAAATCACGAACAATAAGGAATGGTTTCATGTACTTTTAGAACACAACCCTGCGGATTGCGCTTCCAGAGGAGTCCAACCTCAGGACTTAGAGAAACACCATCTTTGGTGGAATGGTCCTCAATGGGTCAGTTGCCCGAAATCCGAATGGCCTTCTCAAAGAACTGACTTTTTTCACACTAAACTTGAACAAAAATCAACAGTGGTTGCATTTAATACATCCTCAGTTCAATTGAACTTTGATTATCTCGCAAGATTCAGTACCCTTAACCGTTTGCCTCGAGTAACTGGTTATATTTTACGGCTAAGTCAGGTGAAAGGTAAGAAACGCTATTTTGGTGTTTTAAAGAGCGAAGAAATTCAGCTTGCACTTTCAAAACTCATTTCTCTCTCCCAATCTCTGTTTTTCTCAGCGGAATACAAAGCGCTTTTAACTAATCATGAAATATCTTCCAAAAGCAAAATCCTCAAGCTTCATCCATATTTAGATGAACATAATCAGCTACGTGTCGGCGGACGGTTGCGTTTTGCTGAAATCGACGAAGGAGCTAAACACCCTTTAATTCTTTCAAACTCTTGCCACTTGGCAAAGCTTTTGGTTGCTGATTCTCATGATAACACCCTTCATGGTGGAATACAGCTTATGATGAGCTATATTCGTTCCAAGTACTGGATCATAAATCTGAGACGTCTTGCCAAAAAGCGATTCCGTTCCTGCGTCCTCTGCACTAGGTTCAATCGTCAACGCACCACGCAGCTTATGGGATCACTGCCAAAGGTAAGAGTTGTAGAAAGCAAACCCTTTAGACACAGCGGAGTTGATTATGCTGGTCCATTCGACCTAAAAGTTTCGAAGGGCAGATCACCTAAAATATTTAAAGGCTTCATCTGCATCTTCATTTGCTTTGTAACAAAAGCCATTCACATTGAGCTTGTTTCGGACATGAGTTCTGAGGGGTTTCTAGCTGCGTTTCGCAGATTTACAGGTCGACGAGGAAGCTGTAGTCACTTGTACAGTGATAATGGTACTAACTTCGTCGGAGCCAACAAAGAACTCCTAAAGATGAATAGAATGTTCTTGGAGCAAATCTCATCAGATTACTGTTGCCAGCTGGAAAACGAAGGAACTTCCTGGAAATTTATACCCTCATTTCGGAGGATTATGGGAAGCTGGGGTGAAATCAGTTAAGTACCATCTTAAGCGAATTCTAATGAACAGAATTCTTAGTTTTGAAGAATTATATATGCTACTTGTTCAAATTGAATCTTCTTTGAATTCTAGACCATTATGCCCTCTAACTGATGACCCAACGGACTTGAGCGTGCTTACCCCGGCGCACTTCTTAATCGGAGAACCTACGATGGAGAAAGGAATTTCTTTCACGTCTTCAGCAACGCCCAAAGTGGACCCGGACTGAGCGAAATTTTAAAGTCAATGATGTAGTCATCATCACCGATGAAAGGTATCCACCTGCGAAATGGCCACCAGCTAGAGTGGACTTAGCGTACCATCGTTGGAGACGATTTAAGGTTGAAACCCTGCGACAAATATATCGAGCACTTAGGAATAAAGTAACTCTTACAATAAGAACGGCTAAGAAAAACTTCTACGCCAACCGTCTTCATCCCTCCGCTTCTAGCAGAGAGCTCTGGAAAAATTTGCACCAATTAGGCCTAGGCAAGTTTCAGCACAAGCCTGGTGATAATGTCGATTGCGATACCTAGAACTCCATCTTTACCTCGCCACCTTCTTCACATGTTCTTCCCCAAGATTTCTTAGATGATTTTGAACCTGACTCGTCTTCTTCAAGAAAACTTAACCTACATCCTTTAACTGATACTGATGTTGCTGAAGCTATTCTTTCAGTTAAATCGAACGCAATCGGACTGGATGGGCTTAGTCCCAAATTTATAAAATTGTCCCTCCCTGTTACACTGCCGCTTATCACACACATCTTTAACAGCATTCTTTCCACCTCCACTTTTCCGACTGAATGGAAGAAATCGAAAGTCGTTCCCGTACCTAAAAAAGCAAATTGCAGCCTGTCCGAGTATAGACCCATATCGATCGTGCCCTTTTTGGCTAAAGTTTTTGAAAATGCAATCCTTCCACAGATTTTGAGACACCTCTCTGTTGAAAACCTGTTACACAATAGCCAATCGGGCTTTCGATCCAAGCGGAGTTGTAAAACCGCCTTGCTGTTTGTCGTCGACGAGATTCGGAAAGGCCTGGATAAGAAGGAGATCACTGTTCTAACACTGCTTGACTTTTCGAAAGCCTTTGACACAGTCAACCACTCCCTTCTTTGCAAAAAGTTATCGCGAGACTTCAAATTTTCAAGCCAATCTGTAAGACTAATGCAATCAAATCTTGTCGATAGACTTCAAAGCGTTGTAGTTGGCGACCGAATGTCCACTATTCTCCCCATAATAACTGGCGTGCCACAAGGTTCCATTCTGGGCCCTATCCTATTTCTGTTGTACGTCAATTAACTACCAAGCATCGTTAAGCACTGTTGTGTTCATATGTACGCAGCTACAATGTGCAGCTACAAATTTCTTTCCCTCTAGTCTCGGC
The DNA here is from genome assembly GCA_949775065.1 of Brachyopa scutellaris. Lineage (NCBI taxonomy): Eukaryota > Metazoa > Arthropoda > Insecta > Diptera > Syrphidae > Brachyopa > Brachyopa scutellaris. Next base: position 27,831,314 of record OX459114.1, on the reverse strand, counting down.
GGAACTCTTCACTGCCAAGATGAATGAGGATCTACAGAATATCCTCAGCTGGGCTTAAGAAAACAGTCTTTGCCTCAACCCTAGAAAAACCAAGTCACTCGCCATATACCGCAACTCGCTGGATACCTCAATCCTTCCAGCCATCAAGCTAGGGCAATGCAACATCGACTTTGTTGAATCTGCGAGAATCCTTGGATTAACCTTCAATCGCATCTTATCTTGGGATGACCAGATTACCACCTGCGTTGGGAAGGTGTATGGTGTGCTACGAGTTCTCTGGACAACACAACATTACCTACCCGTCAAGACGAAGATGCTTCTCGCCAAAACTCTGCTGCTACCAATCCTACTGTTTTGCTGTGAAGTTTTTTCGAATGTAGACTGCAGATCTAGGAGAAAGTTGAACCTGGTCTTTAATAGTATTACCCGCTATATCAACAACATTCGTAGGCGCGAGCATACCTCCGCCTATTCTAAAACGATCTTCGGCTGCACTTTCGACAACGTGCTCGAATACCATTGCCTTGTTTCGCTTCACGAGATTCAGCGTACCCAGCAACCTTCCTACCTCTTTAACAAGCTTGTCTTCCCTTCTTCCCAACGAACTTGCACACTCATAATGCCAAGATTCACGTATTTGACATCCGAAAGACAATATTTCGTTTATGCCGCTCGCCTCTGGAACTCCCTCCCCATCACATTAAGAAGAACCAGAAACGCAAATCAATTTATAAATCTACTTATGCAATATCTGGCCAATGCTCATAATTAGTTTACCCTCAATATTTTGTTTTTAACTTTATATTATTTGTTCTCATTAGTTTCATTACTTTAAATACTTAATTTTTATCTCCAATTAATTTTTATTTAAAACCACTATTGAATTTTTAAGTTTCTTCAACCACATTAACCTTACACTAGTTTATAAGATATTTTATCTTAATATGTAAGCATATTAAAATCTTAATAAATACAAATACAAAAAATACAAATACGTTTGCTTCCAGTCAACAACTCAGTTTCTTTTCCTTCATCTTTAAACACCAAGTCTAAATCATTTTCATCACTTCATCAATTTCCATCAAGTGAGTACCAGGCGCTAAAAAACCCGGTCCATGCAACGACATATTGTCATATGGAAGGAAATGTCCATATACATACACATACTAATAAGCTTAACTTTGAATTATTTTGCATTATTTGTATTATTAATTAAGAACAGTCGTTCTTGCCCGGCGGTATGTTAAAGAATCCTTCCCCCTTATTCCAATAATCTACTCCAATTTCCCAAAACAAAAGAATATTCTTGGCAATGCCATTTCCAATCGTTAAGTCTACTTTCCAATCTACACTCTCTTCGACTGAGCTTCTCCTACACGCTTTTCCCTAATCTCTTTCACTTTTGCAGCAACCGCCAGCGAAAACGATTCATATTTTTATTTCCTCTCATTAATTGTAATTTCAATCGAGTAAATTGTTTATCTCTTATTTGATATTCATCTTTCATTAATTACTTTTCTTTGCTATCGAACATATTGAAATACAGTTAAAAATGTTGAAAACCTGAATAGCTATTTGTAATTAATGTATTTGTGAAAGCTGAACCCAAATACACTATACGCCGAAAAAAGTACGACATTCACTTTTTCAATAGATCGCATGCAGTTAGTAACAGCTTTTCTATTATCGAATGAAAATGTAAGCCGAAGTGTATCTTGTTAAAATGCGCTACCTCCTTTCGTAGCAGTCTTGAACTTCTAATGCGGACCGACTTTCCAGACCGACTACCCCACGGCTAGACAAGGAATAAACGACTTCATAGCGAAAAGAATAGTATCATTCAAAAGTGCAGAATGGACTCTACTGAATATCACCCCACTTCACCTAGCAATACAGGAGGAAGCAGCTATATAAGCTCTGTTCATAGGATCTATAAATTCAAAGACGGTAACATAAAGGGGCATCTGGGTATACTTAATAATGTCTATCTAGCTAAAAGACAGCGTTCACATGTCCCCGCTAAAAACTACGACACATTCTTCCAAAATAGAGACGAATGGAATAACAACTCAAAGTGGACCAGATGGACAGATGGATCGAAAACAGAGATTCGACTATTGCTATAATATTTAAAAACAAGGCAAAGATGTTGCTCTGATATGACCAGCCCAGTTACAAAGAAGTAGGTATCTCCTACTCATTTTCTAAATAACATAATTTAAATGGCAAACCCTTAAGTTCGTATGTGTATGCATGTATGTATGTTTGCATATGTAGCTCTGACAGGTGGCCAACTATGCAGAAGTGCCTAACTTTAAAAATGTTAATGTATACTTGCAATCGCCTTGATATTCAACAAAGGATAAATGAAAAAGCTTTCGAATTGAATTTGTCATTTATAATGTTTATTCAAAGAAGAAACACCTGCTTTGTGATGATTATAGTCAATGAATCTTCGCCGTGATTCAACATAATTGAAATTCCTATCCCGTAATTGCCATAGTTAGATACTGATCATGACCCTCCTGTCCAATAACTGCGCTAATGATTATAATCACCGCTTCCATATCATCCAAATAACGTCGTGATTTTTCCATTTTAATAATTCCGTCAGCCTTAGTCGTAAGCAAAGTGCCAATGATGCAGAAAAAAAATTACAATACAAAAAAAAATCCACCATCCAATCTATTATTACGAAATCAGCAGAGCATCATCTTTGTCACGGCCTGAACTTGAATTAAATTCCACGATCATCGATCATGCACCGAAATATAAACCAAAATGCCTTCCACTCTCAGCCGCCCCAGCTTCCATCATTGAGGATGGATTTTCCTTCAATGATCCAAAATTTTATACACTTTTCCATACCAAAATGCAGGGAAAAAATATCACGGTTATCGTGTCTCGTGTGTTCTGGAGAAAAAAAAAAAAACTGCAAGTCATGCTAAGGGAAACGACAATCCATCCATGCCAGTTCGGGGGCAAAGTAACAATGTCATTTTCCACGCTCGGCAAGACAATGAAAATCTACGACTGCGCTGTGCTCCATTCCATGCAAATCTCAGGGGAATTTTCCATCCTTCATTGGAGCACATGGAAGTGCTCTTGGTGTTGTTATGGTTAAATGAGTTACGGTCAAGGTTGTAACCTTTTGTATGTACGTGTACGAGTACGAGCTGCTGTCATTCGGTCGCGTAGTTTACTTGATTGGCTTGAATAATTTGTTCCCTCATCGCTCATGTGTCAATTTATCATCGTCAATCCGCCCATCAAGTATCAAGTAGTAATCTGTATTCAGTTCAAGATCATTTTTTTGTTTGTTTTATTCTACAAAAAGATTAATAAAAAGCTACAATTATTTTGATAAAAAAAAACAATTGTAAGAACGTGTGGTGACAGGAAATTGAAGGTGAGGAGTGTGTGTCCAAATGTCACAAACATTGATTTACCGAACAGATTTTTACTGTATGTGCCGCAGAAAGAGGTGCAGGTTGAATTTTGTTGACTAGCATTTTTCATTTTTAATTCATTTTTATTTATCATTCAATTAGATCTTAAATGCTAGACAAAAGTGATTAAAACTAGCTTAACTAACCTAACTACCTTACTCTAACTTACTGGCCCCACACGGGCACTCTAAGCTAAACTTAATACTTATACTATGTCTTTCGACGTAACCTAACTTATAATATAGAATTTTAATTAAAGTTACAATTTTAGAGCTAAGAAAAGTTTGAAAAAAGAAAACTTAGCAACAGGACATGTTTTTTGCTTAAAACTACCTTAAATAAAACTTACAACTACTTAACCTATCTTAAGTCTAGCTACGTAATTAAATACGTAATTTTTTTTGTTTTTTGTGCTGTGTTGTTTTATAATTTTTTTGTGGTTTTTTTATTTGTTTTTTATATTTTTTTTTTTTTTGTTGGCAAAGTGCTGTGCGTATTTTTTTTTTATTTTTATATATTTTTTATTTTTTTTTTTTATTTTTTATTTTTTTTATAAAACTTAATAATACCTATACTACCTAAACCTATGTAAGCCGGCCACGGCATGTCTACATAATAAACATAAAAGGCGGCCAACTATGCCTTGGGGTCTACCCCGGATCAAACGGAATCGACGAAGGAATTCCATCTCTTTCTAACAGCCACCAGAATTTCTGATGTTGCTGTTCAACATCGTGCCCATCGCGCCCCGAAACCGACCTACTAAACCGGAGGCGCTCCGTTTGGCTCTGTGCGACGTCTCTGTCGTAGTTGAGCCGCCTATCCACAGTCTTGCGAGCAACATGGAAGATTAGCGGTACCGCTGTTCTATCCTGGATCAGACCCTGTTGGTCAAAATAGAGGAACGCTTTTGGTGGAACGAAGCCGTTAAGGCGCAATCTTTCGTGGTACGTGAAATTGGGGTAATAAGCCCCGAAGATCAGGCTATTCATCGAACTCATTGCTCTTGCAATGTGCCTTCGAGTCATCTTGATCAGGAAATTATCCACTCTTATTAAGTTAGCCCTGTTGTATAGGACCTCATTGGCATAGAATTTTTCGTACTCAGACTCTGGTGTTCTGTATAAACGAAGGCAAGCCCGAAGACAAGCCCTCTCAAACACCCGAATCCTTTCCATCGAACTTGGTCCGACGTTGAACCACACGGGACAACCATATGCTATCATTGGCCGTATAAGGGCCGTGTAGCAGATAACCTTTACCCTCGCATCGAGTTGGCTGCTATAAAACAGTCTCTTTGTAAGGACAAAAGCGCCTCTAGCTCTGGCCAGAGCAGCATCTATATGTTTGTTAAAATACAGATACTGGTCTAGCCAGAGCCCGAGGTATCTGACTACATTCCGACATGCAAGTGGTCGCCCGTGCCGTCCAACGATTGAGAACTTTCGCCAATTCTTTCTGGTGTCCCATGAGGCCCCAGACAACGGCGTCCGAAACAAGATGGTTTCTGACTTCTGGAGGTTGATCTTCAACTTCCAGTCGTCACAATATCGCTGAATCTTATCGAAGTCACGTTGCAAGAGAATTGCAATGACCTCGATCTTTGGTCCTGATCTGTACGCGACCAAGTCATCTGCGTACGCAATAGCATGGTGAAGAGACCCTACGAGATCACTTGTGTAAATATTGAAAAGGATCGGCGAATTAACCGCACCTTGTTGTAGACCATTTTTAATTTCAAAAGTACCAGCAGAGGTCACATTGCCATTTTTCACAATGAACCGCCTACTGGTGAGCATATTATAAAGTATGTACAGCAGTGGTTTACTTATGCTCAGCCTGCTCAACTTGTAGAAAAGTCCCTCTAGCCAAACGGTGTCGAAGGCTTTTTCCAAGTCAACCAGACAGGCACCCGTGCATTGTTTCTTGCTTTTGTTCCATTGGATATCCGATACGAGTTTAGACGCGGCATGTATGGTATCATGCCCCGCCTTAAAACCGAATTGGTTATCTGGAATTATATGTTTGTCGTCAACCCACTTAGTCAGGGCTCTATTGATCACTTTTTCGAATACCTTGCTGATGTTCGGAAGGAGACTTATTGACCGGAGATTTGCCGGATTGGAATTGTCCTTACCCCTTTTAGGGATAGGATGCACTACTGCTGTTTTCCAATGCGCTGGATAATGTGCATTATTCAGCACATTATTAAACAAAATGCAGTAAATGTCTACCGCTTCTAGAGGGAGATGTCTAAGCACAATGTTAGATATTCCATTGATTCCCACTGACTTCTTCTTTCTCAATGATTCGAAGATCGCTTGGAGCTCTACCTTCGATAAGAACGGGGGATGTATCCCTTCGTTGGCGATGGCATTATTTGCCCTATTGTCTTCATTGAACTCTGTGAAACCGATGTTCTCTGATCGCCATTGCTGTAGTTCATTTCGAAGGTAGAAGTTGTGCACAAGGACTCGATTCTCCAGGTCATGGTTCGGGCAAATACTGCTATTCACCTTATACACTTCCTGAAAAGTCGCTCCTATAGCCTCCACCTTCTCCTGCGGATCTTCGATCAAAAAGAAATTGTCGTCATCGACTGCGTTTACTGTATCTATACCTGCTGTCACAAGTATTCGTTCGTTGTCCGTATTTCGAGGAATTTTGAGACATGGAAGGTCGTTGAGATTATTCCTCCGAAATATTTTATTTATTTGCGGGAACATACTGGGGTTGTTGGCTTTTACAGCCCCAATTTTTTTGTTCCAGTGCAGATTTACCGCTAATCGGTAGTTTTCTTTAATTAACTGTTGGAGGTTTTTAATCAACGCCTTCAGTGTCCTAATCTCTGAGTTTTGTCTGTCAGTAAACCGTCTGTACAAGGTTTTTAATCTCGACAGCAGTCTACTTTTCTGTAAGTGTAGTGCGTTAATTGTTGCGTTGCGGTATATGCCTACATTGTCAGTTTGTTGATGTCGAGGTATCGTCCTGTCCATCGTTTGTTTTATTGTCTCATCCATTTGTTTTAGGTATCCGTCAATCTCCTCATTTGACAGATTCCTATTGGACGGTGGGTTGAGCGAGTTTGAGGAGAGTGCTCTTGTCATAACTCTAGAAAAGCGTGTCCAACGCACCCTACTATAATTGTAGGGATGCGCATGAACAAACGCTTCAAGTTCCGCAATCTCGTTGGGAATTGTAATTTCGGCACTGAGTCCGCAATGGTCACTGTCATACACAAATGTATGAAGGCAGTTTAAAGTTTGTCCGTTCGTCTTAGTCAGTTGTAACCGTACGTCGAACAGCAGGAGATCCAGATATGATCCGCTCCTAGGAAACGACGGATTATCTGTGGCTTTCAAATCGAGTCTATACTCGACACTGTGCTGACCCCACCAATTAAAAAGTTGGTTCCCTCTAGAGTTAGGAATGTTATTTCCCCAATCTCTATGTTTGGCGTTTAGATCCCCGGCCAAAAGGAAATAATTCTCCTCCGACTCCAGCCTAAGGCATCGGAAAAGTGTCTCGAGCTCTGAAATAAACAAAGTTGGTTGCGTAGCTTCAGGTGCATAAGCGGAGATCATGTATAACCTCTTTCCACTATGGAGAGGGATGCACACGATACATGCTTTTAGCTCCTGGAATCTCCGCACTTCACCACTGTACACTACCTTATATTTTAGCCTTTTACTAATGAAGATCGCAACACCTCCTCCTTGTATAGAGTTGGGTCGGTCTCTTCTTACTATATTATAATTATTGTGCCGTAACTTATGTTTCTGGTTTAGCTTGGTTTCGCTAACCAAAAGCACATCAGGGCTTTGATCTTCTAACAACTTAAATAGTACGGCTCTTCGTTCGATCCTAATCAGTGAATTAACATTCACCGCAAGGATCCTAAAGGTATTCTCCGCCATCGCACACATTATGATTGGAGATGCGCTAGGCCCGGCAGAAGCGCGCAGATTTGGTCCACCCTCTTCGCCTGCTCTTGTACCTGACGTTGTAGCTGACCCATCTGCCCTTGAATAGAGAGCAAGATAGCCATCAAGTCAGCCTCCGGTGCTTTAGGCAGTGGGGCCTGTGAAGCAGCCTTCGGTTGTTGCTGTACCGTCTGTCCCCTTCCTGCCGCCATTTGGGCGTAGGATATTTGGGGTGTGACGGTTTGACTTTGGCTTGGACGTGGAAGACTTTTCACTACGCTCTTCTGCTGTCGAACCAGGTTCACTTTCTTAATGTCTTGGAACTTGGGGCAACCCCGATAGTTAGCGGTGTGTCCCGAGTTCCTACACAACGCACACGAGAGCTGAGATTTCTCTGACGCCCCCTCTTTCCCCAGAGAACATTCTTCGGACTTGTGGTTCTTTCCACACTTCACGCATCGAGGCTGCATCTCGCAGTTCGACGCGGCGTGCCCGAACCTCTGGCAGCGAACACATTGAATAATGTTATCGCTCCTCTTTACTTTTTCCCATGTAACAACCTGGTAGTCTACGACCTTAATATTCCTTAGACCATCCAGTTTGCTGTTGGGTGACAGCTGAACCAGGAAGAACGGTAATTTCCGCTTCTCCCTTTTGGCCCTTGCTGTGGTGAAAGGCTTGACTCCTACGAACTCGAGCCCATCGCACTTCTTCTCCTTGAGCATTCTAAGAAGCTCCTCCGGTTCGGTGGACGGTTCCATCCCCGTCAGCAGCATAGTTTGCAGCTTTTCCCCCTTCGGGGTGAAGGAGAAGAACTCCGTCGTCGAGTCCGCTAACAATTTCTTAATTTTCCTGTACTGATCTACTGTGTTACAGTGAATAGAATGCCTATCTACGCTAAGTCTTTTAATAAAAAAATTGTTTCCAATGGCCGACTTACATAGTTCAATAGTTTCTTTCAACTCCATTTTGAAGGTGTTAATTGGGGGCACCTTCTCCCTCGTTGTCTTCTGTTGTTGTTGTTGCTGTTGCTGCTGCTGGTTCAGCTGATGTTGTTGTTGTTGCTGTTGCTGCTGCTGGTTCTGCTGTTGTTGTTGCTGCTGCGGTTTCTGCTGCTGTTGCTGGTTTTGTTGTTCCGTTTTTTGCTTTTGCTGTTTTTGTTGTTGTTGCAGCTGAGGCTGCGAATGCTGCTTTATCGGCTGCTGTTGCTGCTTTGGCTGCTGGTCTTTTTGGTTGGCGAGTTGTTGTTGCTGCTTTCGCTGGAGCTCAATCTCTTGCTCCTTTACCCTTCTAGCCACTTGTTTGGCCTTGATGATCAGAACCTTTTGTTGCAGCTCTCTGATGCTGCGGCTTAGGAGCTTCAACTCGTCGTCTTCATCCTCTGACTCTGAGGCTGCCAGAGAGGCGAAGCTATTGCTATTGCCGGTGTAATGACCTTCACCACCGTCGGATACGTAGGTGATTGTATTATCATCGGCTGCTCGTGGACGTTGTTGATTGGCTGCTGCTGCTGCTGATGTCGTTGGCGCCTCCTCTCCCGCTTCCACATGCAGCTGTTCTGCAGAAGCTGAAAGAGAGGGGCGCTTTCCCATGTTGGGAGTCGGCCTCAGCCTCCTCCTCCTCTTCCCCGCTCCTTCGATGACCACCGTTGTTTGGTGGCCTGATTTTACAGACGCGTCATCATCGCCCGATGTTGTTTTGTCCGCTGTTCCCGTTTTTTGGGACGCGGACCGTTGGCCATCAGCCATCGCCGGTACTATCGGCTGTTGCCGACCACTTTAATTTAATTTTTAAATTAAAAAAAAAAACACAGAAGAAAATTTTTCCCCGACTGGTATTTGAACCTCGGTCTACTGGGTGACGGTTCACCACTAGCACCACAAGGCTATCGAGCTAATTAAAATTCGCTGGTCAAACGATGAACTTTACTCACTGGTTACACTTTTCGAAGCCGAAACACGTGCGTACTCCACGGAGGTCTGTGAACGACTCTTTTGTTGACTAGCTTTAGTAGCTGCGTGCGAAACCTATACTGGAAAAGTGGAAAGGAGACACGTGTAGCACGCCAGACCAACGTTTGGAGAAAACGTAGTTGAACGATTAATATATAGGTACGAGCAGCGTTGCCGCTATGCGACTTTAGTCGCAATTTGACCCTTTTTTGACGCAAAGATACTATGACCCGACTTTTTAAAAAACACGTCTTTTTGACCCTTTTCAGTTTTTTTGGAGACTTTTTGAGACTTTTTCGTACAAAAAATATATTTCCAACAATAATTCTATTTAGTTTAGCAATCCCTCATAATAAAACAAAAATCAATTCATCACTAATTTCATATTACACAAAAACTCACCAATTTATTTTTTCCAATGTGTTCAGATTTAGTTTAATTTTTTTTTTTTTGATGTGTAAACATCTTAGCTCTCGGTATTGGCCTCACGAGTTTCTCGCCGTCGCCCGTCACGCGTAGCCAAACTTAGTATTAGTTCTCTGTATATGATTCTCTTTATTCATTTTTCCCTCACACAGAGTAATAGCAATAGCATAGCAACATCAACGTTCTCTGTATATGTTTACACATCAAATTTCACGAGTACCTGGTACTTACTCACGCCTTTTTTTTTTATATATGTAGTCTAATTCGTTCTTGTTTTGCAATAAAGTAACAAACGCTTTTGAAACACTTGGTCAAACCTATCAATTTCTTTTTGTTTTCCACTAACAATGAAGATTGTGACAGAAGACCCTCACTCATTCCAATAAAAATTTGTAACCGGATAAAACAGAAAATAACCAGGTGGGACATTTTTTGACACTCTCATTTGGCTCTCTCTTCTCTGATTTTTTGTAACTTTTTTGGGTTACCAAACACCGATTTGAGTTATTCTTGATAATTTTACGTAATTTTTAGCAGTTACCAAACAGACCTAATAATAATGGATATGGAGGTCTAACGTCGTTACCATGTTTACATTATTTCTTTTTGTCTTTTTTTTGCGACTTTTTCAAATATTTCAGCGGCAACCCTGGGTACGAGGGATAAGACCGAAATGTAATTACCGGTGATTTTTTCACTACTTCTTACCAGCGTTGCCAGGTTGCGGGAATTTTTTCCGTTTCCGGGGATTTTCAACCCAAAAGGGGAAACGGGGAAAAAGATTTCAAAACGGGGAAAATGAACTGCATTTAAAAAATGTCCATACATTGGCATTTTCAATTAATAAAGATTATTAAGTAAAGCAATAGATTGCAAATATCACAGGAATACATTGCGTCAATGCAAACAAATTTAGACACACAACCTCACATTTACATTTGACTAAGGGTGCCCACAGCGCATGCGGCACTGACTTCAACCCTTTCTATAAATAGTGGACGTAGTTAAACGAATTTCCAATACAACGAATCAGATTTTTCCTATTGATGGCTCTATATTACGAATGATGCAGAAAATGTCCGCTCGGTTTAACGGATGCTTTACAATTTCTGGTTAAAAACAAAATAATAATTTGTAATTTGTGTGCATTTATCCCTACTTCTGTTATTTGGTCTATGTGATGTGAATTGATTTCTCTTTTCTTTTAATAAATACATTGGTAGGATTATTGGTTGGATAAAACGACGATCGATTTAAAGAATTTTTCGATTTAACGAAAGGCTGTGCCTTTTATAATTTGTTATATTGGATCATTCGACAAATGTAAGTATTTTAATACCAAAATGAAGTGATGTATCTACATATCGATGGCCCCATGCAAAAAGATACTAAGTGCATTTTTGCTATTTTTCAGGAGAAGCGTTTAAAGTTTTTTGACAATAACTTCTTTGTTTAGTAACGGATTTTTAAGCTGAATGCTTTGTTACTCTCATAATTTGTATACAATTTTTTAGAGATGGAGTTAGGTCTGCAATATTGTGGCTTATTATTTTAAATTGCAGTTAGTATTATTTTGACTGTCCAATTCAAGCTTTTGAATATACTATTTAATGTAAGTTCTGTTTTACATGGAACAAAATATATCAAAAACTATTTTAAGTGCACTTAGTATTAATGTGGCTGGAAATCTATACACTGAAAAGTATACTAAGATACACTTAAGTGTCATCTTCTTTTTCTTGCATACTGTCAAAAGTATACTAAAAGGCACATTAGTGCATCCAACTTCAAAAAATTCCATGCAAAAAAATAATATGTCAACATACATGCATTTATTGGAAAATTTAGTGATAAAAATATTAAAAGCCCTTAGTATGATTTTGCTTGGAATAAGTGTTTACATAAGACATTATACAGGGATGTCACAATCAATTTATTGGAAACCAAGTTTGGAGAACGTGTTATCTCACGAAATGGTCCAGTCGCTTGGCCGCCTCGGTCGTGCGATTTGACGCCGTTAGACTATTTCCTGTGGGGCTACGTCAAGTCTATGGTCTATGCCAACAAGCCAACAAGACGATTGATGAACTTCGTACGAATATCGAACGTGAAATTGCAGCAGTATCGGCCGATTTATGCTTGAAAACCGTCGAAAATTGGGTTCAGCGTCTGGACTTCTGTAAGCGTGCCCGTGGTGGCCATGCAAAAGAAATCGAGTTCCATACATAATGGCATCGAACGTACTTTCACAGAAATAAAGAATTTCGTCGATATCCAGAACCGTTTTTGTTTTATTTAAAAAAAACTTTTGTAGCGCTCTTATTGAAAAACCCTTTACTAAGTGCAATTATAGCTCTATTTTCATGGTTTTTGGTTCGATTCACACGAAAAAATTTTGAAAAATAAAAGACAATGTGGGGATTCTTATGGTATACATAGCTCAAAACTATACTAAGTGCACTTAGTATCTTTTTGCATGGGGCCATCGATTTGTATTTCAGGTCTAAGCGCAAAACATTCAAGCAGTATATGTGGTGCACAAAGTCAGTATGCGCAAAAATTTGGTAAAGTGCATTACTTGCATCGCTGCCGAACCATAGTTGCAGTCAACATTTCTATATTACTGTTACTTATTTGTTTCCAAATAAAATTTAATTCAAAACTAATAATCTTTTGTAAACATTTACATTGTAAAAATATATTTTTTGAACATAATTCATAAATTAACACACAATATTACCATATAAAATACACTGGAGTACCTGAGTACCACAGCACACTTAAGTGTACTTTTTTGTTGCCACTCACACAAGGGTTAAATAGGTACCAAATAATTATGTAAATCTATCCATCATTTTGACCTCCATTTTCTTACTGACAATTATTAATGCATCTTTATTAAAATGTTTGCATCTCGGCAAGCAGCGTTTCTGGTTCTAAATTAAGAACTGCAGGGCGCAAAATAATAGTAAGAACGTTCTTTCTACCCCAAATTTGACAGTTTTAACGCCAAATGCTTGTTGACATTTGATTTTGTCCTGAATGTCAATGAATGAGTACGACATGGGGCAGATGTCATTGCGTAGTTCAAGTCGTGTGTTTGGTATAGTTTAGGTGTCATTGAATGACAATACATTAAATTTCGGACAAAACCGAGTCCAAAACAACGCATCCTTGTCTGAAAACACGGTATAATATACCGAGAGATATTATCTCGAAGGCTACAATTTCCTTTGTATAGATTTATTGATATACAGTGAACTCTCTCATAACCGGACACTGACGGTACCGAGAAATTTGTCCGGTTATGAGAGGTGTCCGTTTATGGGAGAAAAAAATAAATTGACATTCTTGTAAAAAGAAGCATAATAGACATATGGTAGTATTAATTTTATTCTATAAAGGAATTCATTTTTATGTGATAAACAGAAATTACGGGAAAAAACTAATTTCTGTCTATGGCAATCAAGCTTAAAATTACGCATATAGGGGAAGGTCATGTACCTTGGACCGGAATTTACTATTTTTACTGCAACTTTTGTTCGACGTAAATGTTTCCAATTTAGTTTGTTTATGTTAAAAGTGTATTATTTTGGATATTCAATAGTGTTAAAACGACATCTTATGTGTTCACCGTATGCTTAGAAAATGCTTTTTTGCAAGGAAACCTCAAACGGTCCGAGGTACATACACTGAATGTACCTTGGACTGTTAGTGTATGTACCTTGAACCGAAATCAATTGTGTTCAAATGATGCAGTGTAAATACTATTTTATTTCATTAAAAAAAAAATCAATCCATTTATTAATTCATTAAAAAGTACATTTAAGAGAAAATAAAAGAACAAAGACAAGAAAAAAATAAGAAAAAAAAAACGTTAGAAATTTAATATTCTTTTTCTGGCAGCTGTGAGAAACTCCGAAATCGACCAATCACTTTGCCAGGAGATCTTCTTCTTCAGGCGAAAATATTTGGTGGTGGATAATTCGGCTTTCATAAACAAAATCAGAATGGTTCGATGCTTTGTGTTTGGCGATGTTCCGCATTAAAGTAGTCTTGGAAACGTTGAACATATTTGCTGCAGTGTTTTGCATGGATTTTCCACTGTACACTACTTTCTCCACAGCTCGCCGTAAAGCGTCAACGTCAACAGTTGGTCTTTTTGATCCTGACTTACTCCTGGGCATTTTTTTGAGGAAAATGGAAAACAGAACTCTTAAAAAAATTCGAAAAGACTGTACCTTAGACCGGTCCAAAGTACATGCATGGACATAGATCCAAGGTACATTCACTACACTTTTTTTAGAAATACAAAATTTCAACACATTATGTTGTATAATTGTAGCAAATAAAATATTGAATTTTGAAAAATATACATATACTTACACATTAAAACCAGTAACTTGAAAGAAATATAATAACTGAATGAACAGAACACTTCAAAAAAACATAAAAAAAAATACTTTTGAGTGTGTAATTTATATTATGTTGTTTTGATTGCACGTCCGTCTCATGCGATAAATGAACACAAGCTGAAATGAGTCCCATAAACATACTAGAAAATTTATTGAAGAACTTGTTGCAACATGTTCAACCAATTGCCAGGAATCGGCACTCGGTCCAAGGCAAAATCGGTCCAAGGTACATGACCTTCCCCTACACTTAACATACAAACCTTAAAAAAAATGTAACGGGTTTTATAAATGCAATGGTTGAAGAAATTAGCGTATCATGACGGCATACATATGCAGTCAAAACATTTTAGGTATGTTAGGACAAGTTGACATTCTTGTAAAAAGAAGCATAATAGACATATGGTAGTATTAATTTTATTCTATAAAGGAATTCATTTTTATGTGATAAACAGAAATTACGGGAAAAAACTAATTTCTGTCTATGGCAATCAAGCTTAAAATTACGCATATAGGGGAAGGTCATGTACCTTGGACCGGAATTTACTATTTTTACTGCAACTTTTGTTCGACGTAAATGTTTCCAATTTAGTTTGTTTATGTTAAAAGTGTATTATTTTGGATATTCAATAGTGTTAAAACGACATCTTATGTGTTCACCGTATGCTTAGAAAATGCTTTTTTGCAAGGAAACCTCAAACGGTCCGAGGTACATACACTGAATGTACCTTGGACTGTTAGTGTATGTACCTTGAACCGAAATCAATTGTGTTCAAATGATGCAGTGTAAATACTATTTTATTTCATTAAAAAAAAAATCAATCCATTTATTAATTCATTAAAAAGTACATTTAAGAGAAAATAAAAGAACAAAGACAAGAAAAAAATAAGAAAAAAAAAACGTTAGAAATTTAATATTCTTTTTCTGGCAGCTGTGAGAAACTCCGAAATCGACCAATCACTTTGCCAGGAGATCTTCTTCTTCAGGCGAAAATATTTGGTGGTGGATAATTCGGCTTTCATAAACAAAATCAGAATGGTTCGATGCTTTGTGTTTGGCGATGTTCCGCATTAAAGTAGTCTTGGAAACGTTGAACATATTTGCTGCAGTGTTTTGCATGGATTTTCCACTGTACACTACTTTCTCCACAGCTCGCCGTAAAGCGTCAACGTCAACAGTTGGTCTTTTTGATCCTGACTTACTCCTGGGCATTTTTTTGAGGAAAATGGAAAACAGAACTCTTAAAAAAATTCGAAAAGACTGTACCTTAGACCGGTCCAAAGTACATGCATGGACATAGATCCAAGGTACATTCACTACACTTTTTTTAGAAATACAAAATTTCAACACATTATGTTGTATAATTGTAGCAAATAAAATATTGAATTTTGAAAAATATACATATACTTACACATTAAAACCAGTAACTTGAAAGAAATATAATAACTGAATGAACAGAACACTTCAAAAAAACATAAAAAAAAATACTTTTGAGTGTGTAATTTATATTATGTTGTTTTGATTGCACGTCCGTCTCATGCGATAAATGAACACAAGCTGAAATGAGTCCCATAAACATACTAGAAAATTTATTGAAGAACTTGTTGCAACATGTTCAACCAATTGCCAGGAATCGGCACTCGGTCCAAGGCAAAATCGGTCCAAGGTACATGACCTTCCCCTACACTTAACATACAAACCTTAAAAAAAATGTAACGGGTTTTATAAATGCAATGGTTGAAGAAATTAGCGTATCATGACGGCATACATATGCAGTCAAAACATTTTAGGTATGTTAGGACAAGATGGGATACACCGACGAGAAATACAGTATATTTCAATATTCTGGCATTATTTGTCCAAGAGACACTTTTTCACTTCACTGTGACCAGTGGAATCATTTTATCTTTATACAAAATTCGCGTGTGTCATTCTAGCGATCCCCACCGAAAATTATGTGTCCGCGAACGTGATAATCACGCAAAGGCACACTCCACAGTCTATATTTTTGTTTCGTTTCTTTACTTACTTACTTAGGTGGCGCTACAGTTCGGGGTGAACCAAGGCCTCAACCAACAACCTCTTCCAGCTAGCCCGGTCCTTAGCTAGCCGCTTCCAGTTGCGCACGTCAAGTTGGCTGAGGTCTTGTTCTACTTGTGTGCGCCACCTTAGGCGAGGTCGTCCTCTGCTGCGCTCACCCTCCGGGTAAGAGTCGAATATTCTCCGAGCCGGAGCGTTGATGTCCATACGCTCTACATGTCCTAGCCATCTTAAACGCACAATGTGCACTTTTTTGAACAGGTTGATGTCGCTGTACAGCTTGTACAGTTCGTGGTTGAATCTTCTCCTCCAGAACCCGTCAACGCAAACGGGACCGAATATCTTACGAAGGATTTTTCTCTCGAAGCGATCAAGGATATCTTCATCCGCTTTCGATAAAGTCCATGCTTTAGCTCCATATAGCAAGACTGGGATGATAAGGGTCTTATATAGAGTCTCCTTAGTCGATCGAGAAAGGACTTTACTACTCAATTGCCTTCTTAGCACAAAGAAACAGCGGTTAGCAAGAGTAATCCTTCGTTTGATTTCCGACGAGATGTCATTTTTTGAAGTTATTGCAGAGCCGAGGTAGACAAAGTCCTTTACTACCTCGAAGTTATAGCTGTCAATTGTGACGTTCTGTCCAATTCGTCGATGTTGGGAGTCTATTTTTGTTGACAGCATATATTTTGTTTTGCCCTCGCTAAACCCATTTTAGCCGCTTCCATTTCTATACTCGCGAACGCACCGGTGACAGCTCTCTGTGTTCTACCAATGATATCAATATCGTCGGCGTATGCAAGTATTTGAGCGGACTTTTGAAAGATCGTTCCTTGTGTGTTGGCTTGTGAGTTTCGAACAATTCTTTCAAGAATGATGTTGAAGAAGTTGCATGACAGCGCGTCACCTCGTCTGAATCCTTTTTTGACATTGAAGGTCTCGGTGAGGTCATTACGGACCTTGGAGCAGCGAGCTTTCTCCATCGTCATCCTGCACAGACAAATGAGTTTGGCAGGGATGTCAAAACTAGACATGGCTCTATACAGTTCATCCCTCCATATGCTGTCATAGGCGGCCTTGAAATCGATGAACAGGTGGTGGGTATCGACTTGGACTTCTTGGGTTTTTTCCAGGATCTGCCTGAGAGTGAAAATTTGGTCTATGGTGGACTTTCCTAGCCTGAAACCGCACTGATAGGGGCCAATCAGGTTGTTGACGAAAGGCTTGAGGCGTTCACACAGTATGGCAGATAGGATCTTGTAGGTGATATTGAGGAGACTGATGCCTCTGTAATTGGAGCAGTTGAGGGGGTCTCCTTTCTTGTGCACCGGGCAGACGATGCTGAGATTCCATTCATCTCGCATACTTTCATCTGACCAAACCTTGGAGATGAGTTGGTGTATGCTCACTACCAAGTCATCTCCAGCTGCTTTAAATAGCTCTCTCTCTTAAATAAAGTATTTAAAAAGTTTGCCATACGTAGATGTGTTGAGTGACATTCTATTGCGGTTACGAAAATTAGTGTCCGTGTCCGGTTATGAGAGAGTCCGGTTATAGGAGCATTTTTTATATGAAAAACCTTGTATTTATTTCCGTTCTTTGAAATCTGCCCGGTTATAAGAGGTGTCCGGTTATGAGAGGTGTCCGTAAGGAGAGAGTACACTGTATTATACAAAAAATACTGCAAATATAACGAATCTTAGATGTGTGTAATTGTGAACTCATGAAAACAAGTTAAATATAAAAAATCCAGGACTAAACGCATTTGACACCGTACCACGTATCCATGCTTGCTCACACCACTGTAGACCTTGATCGAGAAGATAATGCTTACAACATTTGTTCAGTTTACTTGATTTCCTTGCGCGATAAGATTCACCTCATCACTTGTCAATGGACTCAACCCAGAACGGAAATAGTATTTAATTTTTTTTTTTTGTTTTTGTTAGTATTCAAAGCAACACGCCCCGCGTTAGGGTTCATTTTGACATTCTGTTAGAATATATCAAAAGTTATGAGATTTTCTTTTTCCAACTCCTATGCATTGTTGTACCTTCTTAGGTGGCTCCAATCTATCTTTTTATAGCCAGCCATGATGATATTTCAAACAATATCAATCCGAAGAATATTAATGGCGATTAGGTATCCGATGCCCGTAGTCATCGACGTTGCTTCACGCACATTATGACGTATCTACTCGTAAATTGTTAAGCAGCAGCAGCAGACAGTGCGCGTTCTCCAGGTGTTGTAGTTTATTGATGCCACTTGTTGTATAGAGAAAATAATTTATACACAAAGTGTCATCAAAACCGAATAGTATCGTAAACTAATACAACGAGGCGGGAATCTGTGTACCGATAGTAAACCCTTTTGCTCACCTGTTGTCTCCTTTGCATACATTATCCCCGAGCGATTCACATGCTCGTAGTGAATCTAGCCCGCGGCGGGTTTTGTTTGGATAAAGTAGCACTTGAAGTGGCATGAAATTTCATCGTTTTTAATATGCACTTTTATAGAGGTCTAGACAGTGGATTTTTACTGCCCGAATCCTGCTGTTGCGGGGCTACAAAAATTATTACATACTTTTCATTGCTTTATATAAAAAGAAATAAAATAAAAAATTCCATATTTTATGATCTAAGGTTTCTTACAGTCAAATATGCATAAATGCAGATGAAGAGTCATCAAATTTATTGAGGATTTAATAAATCACAAATATGTTTAATCATAATTGGTAATATTTCAAAAGAACGATTGTCAGGAGCCAAGTCAGGAGCTGTTCATTTTGTTTGAAATAGATAAAAATGTCTTCAAATAAAAATTACGATACCTTAGCGATTCATGCTAATTCCTAATAAAGATATTATTTACGACAAGAGAATGTTCAAAGATAGAGTCAAGTATAATTATATGCCTACATACATAGATTGATTTTGTAATACAAGCTTCTAGATGATATGCTAATGCTAGGTTTCCACTTGTCGATTTGAAATTGACAAACGACGTATTTTTACGTCAGTTATAAAATTGGCAATTGGAAATAATGGAGAACTGCTTATTTATCATTATTTCCAATTGCCAATTTTCTAATTGACCTAAAAATACGTCGTTTGTCAATTTCAAGTCGACAAGTAGAAACCTAGCATAAGATATTCTCTAATTTGTGTCAATTGTGATATTAATAGTAAAAAAAAATCGACACGTAATTCGAACGTATTGACAATCTTTGTAATCAATGTGATGAAAAATTTTTCAACCGACTACTATGGCAATTTACGATTTTCATTTTTCAACTTCATAACTTGTTTTTTCATATTGACAATTGCAATTGTCAATGTGATGAAAGTAGTTGTCATATTGAAAACTTTGATTTTCAAATTTAAAATGGTATTGTCATATTGAAAACTTCAAAACAAAATATCTACTAAGAGCAATCGTGAATGCTCCTTGGTATATAAGGAATAGTGATATTCACAAAGATCTAGGAATTGCTACCGTGAGGGACGAAGTAACAAACTTTGCTCGCAAACTTCGTACCCGTCTTCATGTTCACTGCAATAATGAAATAATCCGTACTATGGACGTGACAAACCTTGAGCGCCGATTACAAAGAACAAGACCTTTCGACCTAGCGCCGTAAGGAAAACCGCATTTAATGACGGTGTCGACGATTCCTGCACCTCCAGGCGCAACCAAAAAAAAAAAAAAAAAACAATATTGAAAACTACAATTTTCAATATGACAATTGCAAAGATACGATAATCATATTGAAAATCTAAACTATCAATGTAATAACTGCAAAAGTACAGTGTCAAAATGCTTCGTATAAGCTTCTTAAGGCCCGCGGGCCCGCCGGGAGTTATGTTCTGGCCCGCGAAGCTAAGTTAGATGAATCTAAATGTTAACTTCATTGTACATATCACCAAAAGAACATTACATCATGAGTCATTTGTATCATATATTTTTAAATTATAGCTAAGAGAAATTTTGAAATATCTCGTATTTTTGGAAAAATAAATTGACTTGAGCTATTTTAAAATATTCTGTATTTTTGAAAAATTCATCGATTTCAACTAATACAAATATCCCGCTATTTGACACTCAAGGTTACTTAGTTTTTTGTCCGACGCTAGGTGTGGATAAAATCGGTGTCTACTCATAACTACTTTCAGTCCAGCTTGCCAAAGTTCCGTGTTATATTGTAGTTCTGTGCTATTATCGCCCCTAATTCTGGAGAGATTTTGCGATCGTCCGACGTTTAAAAAACATACTTTGGAAGAGTTTGGACGAGTTCTATAAAAAAAATTTCCTGCGTTTTACAAACATGCTCTTTTTCGCTATTTGGAAACACTTATGCGTGTGAACAGATTTTTAAATGCATGAAGTACATCAAATCACAAGTGAGAACACGAATTACTGATGTTCATTTGGAAAAGTGTTTGCGTATAGCGACAACATCAGTCGAGATCAATTTCGATGCATTTAGTTCTGCTCTGTCTCTATTTTAAATATTTTTTAATTATTTGATTCTCAGTTCTTTTATCAGTTGAGGGTGAATTTTTGTTTTTTGAATAGCTCATTTATTTTCAATTTTACATGAAAATGCTGATTGCCAATGTTGTTTGGAATTAGATTTCCTACAAATTTGGTCTTTATCGATTTTTCCCTAGGAGCGATATTTTTCGATTTAGACCCGAAAAGAAGGGTTATTACAACTTCGGTTATAACCATTTTTCGTGTAAAATTGAAAATAAACGAGTTCTTCAATAAACAAAAATTCACCCCCACCTCTTTTTGGGTCAGCCCCTCTTTTGATTTAATTCGACTAGGCTATTAGAACATTAAACCAGGCAAACGTTTGACCACTATCTCATCTAACGGGAAACGACGATGTGCTCGAACATGAAGCACGCTTGCTTGTTTACTTTAATTAACAAAAAATAAACTTGGTACGTGGCCCGGCAGAAAATATTTTTCCTGAAATTTGGCCCACCTGCTGAAAAGGTTGGCCACCGCTGTTCTAAAGGATGTTTTTAAAAGCAGTCCCTTATTCGATGTATATTTTGTACTAGGTGGTTTCACAAAGCTTCCTAGAGTTATGTAGAGTGTTGGGTTTTTTTCACGGTGTCACGTCTTTCAAATGTCTGAAAAGCAATCAAAGAGTATCATTTGTCACGAGTGAGCTTCTCAACTCGCTGTTCGGAGTCTTCTACCAGCTCATCATAAAGTGGTGTTGGTGTATGGCACTACATTATAACACTACCACAAGCATTAAATAATTAAATAATAAGGAAAAATTTACATACACTGGACGTCCAGTACAACGAATGCCTATATAACGAACGTCCAGTATAACGAAGCATAATTTGAAGTCCATTGATATCTCTAAATAAAAATAATTATAATGGAGAATTTTACTACTCTATATAACGAATGCTCTTCAATTTCAATGAGAATTCAGAATCAACAAATTGGGTATCATCTTTCTATAAATTCTGGCACATTCATATCTGGATTCTGCTGTTGAAGAGTGAATTTGCATGGGAAAACAACAAAATTCATTAAATAATTTTCCAGTAGTCAGATTTCGCAGGTTTCCACTGCATAAGAGTGAGGTTGTATGAAGAAAATTAAAATTGGCATCCAAAAATGTCCACTATCTAGGTCTCGCAAGATTATTTTATTCGCAGATTCCACTATTCACAAGCTTTAATGTAGTTAGAAAGATGTTAACGTGTTCCTTTTTAACTATTTTCACACCAAGAACTAACCTATTGAGCAAACAACAAATACGCTATGCACTAAAAAAAAACGATGGTCCCTACAATACCCAGTTATCCTTATGGGCGTAACAAAATTAACCTCATTTCCATTATAAGAAATCATTGATACAGAGCTAGAGCCTCCTAAAGAACATCCAAACAAATAATATAAGTGCCGAATCAAATGGGAGTGAGAGTGACCAATAAGTCTTTAAGTTGCCCTCCTTTCGCTGGAAGAAACTATGACTCAAAGTTCAACAGATTTCGCTAGTACCCAACCGGCAAAGTAAAATTTCATTATCCAATTGGATTTGTCATGACCCCCAGAGCAAATAAAGCAACAGCACCACGATTCCAGTCACGTACTCGTACTACAGCCAAGAGTAATGAGCCCTTTTAACAAGTTCAATGCAATTCAAGCGATTTAACCTTAAGGTAAATCCGACCGTAAATTAACACTTTTCCATTTCCCAGCTGTGTTCTAGTTTTTTTTTTCTATTTTTTTTTAATTATGCTCTTCGAATCTGGTAGGTTCGCGCCGCTATTAACAATTCTGCGATACTTTGCTTGCCAATGTCATGAGAAATAGGCAACCGCATAGAGGAAAAGCATAATAAAATCATTCCATTGTAGCTGAAAGGCATATTGCACCGACCTACTTTGGTGTTTGTAATTACAAGCATTGTATCCGTTGCAGGCCCACCGTAGTAAGGCAATCAGTCTCTTTGACTGCAGTGTGACTTTAATGCATTGCATGCGGCGCGGGATACTTAATTTGAATTGCACCCGCTATCGAGAGATTGCGCACAGATAAACGGAACTTTGGTGCATTCTAAATGAATCTCCCGGCTCTGAGGTGCAGATACAGAAACATTGTCAACGCGAAGATGGTGAGCTAATCTATAACCAAGTCTGATCGTATCAAAGAACTCTCGCGCTACTGTGCAGCCCATTACACAATAGATTCTAGCCGAGGTCCATGCAGAAGTTGACTAGGGTTTCCCACAGTAATTAAATGTCCTCGAGGCGTTGCAGGGTGTTGCGTCATAAACCGCGCACACCATTCGCCACTCATAGAGCTCATAATTTAATCTAGGCTCGATGTACGAGTATCTTTTAACAGCTGCACCGTCCCCGGTACGAAAATGCATAAAACGCCCCAAGAGACGTGCGGATGGACACTTTAACACCTCGCTCGGGGCACATAGCCCAGGAAGACATCGATGCATGGTCGGGTTTGCCGCGTACAACCAATCGATTGGGATAAGTTGACGCGATGCGCATAACTCAAAAAGTTTGTCAGACGTAGTGTACCTTTAGTGCAGTGCAGTGGCTGCAGATTGGCGAA
This sequence comes from Brachyopa scutellaris, assembly GCA_949775065.1. NCBI lineage: Eukaryota > Metazoa > Arthropoda > Insecta > Diptera > Syrphidae > Brachyopa > Brachyopa scutellaris. The sequence continues at coordinate 27,808,001 of OX459114.1, read as the reverse complement.
TGGACGCTGCTGGTGCTTCTGATGATGATGCTGCTGCTAGAGGTGTGGGTAATGATGAAAGAGGTATTTTGTCACTTTGGTGTTTGTTGTTTGGCTGGCGTGGTAAAGAATCTATATATTTCATATGTCATAAGGTCACCGAGCCAACGTCGGATAAAATCGCCACAATGATGTCTAAAATGTGGACAAATATGAAGAGGGTGAAGATGGGAGCTATTGCATCAACATAAGGATGCGCTGTGAACTTGCCGAGACCTCAATTTATAGGAACGATAAATATTGTGAAACTTCGCTTTGGAACGCAGAAGTTATATGACAGGTCTGGGAGATGAGTTTCGATGGGCACAATGTTGTAGTAGACACTTTTCTTAATTGAACCCGCAAATGTATGAATATGAAGTGCTTGGTTGCACTTAAGTTTGAATTGACTAATAAAAAAATATATCTAGATACTTTTCATGTCAGCTTATACCGTTGGCTTTTTGTTGAACTTTGGTGTTAGAATATAATGTTTTTTTATTGTCCATTAAATTTGTTTGAACCATCCTCTGGCCAAATGGAGTATTTTTTGATGGATGTGGTGCTCACTTTTGTTTCACGATAGATACTTCATGTTTGAGTTTATTTTTAAAAAGCTATTTTAGGCTTATTGGTTAAAAGATGATTTCACACTAGATACTTATGATGCATTCAATAAGGGAAGATTATTGTATTTAACATGTGAAGGTTTTTCCTTCTTCTTAAAATTTATAAGGGTTAGACATTTTGCTTGTTTTTTTTTTATAATCTGCACTTGAAGAGGTCATTTGGTTGCCAGCCAAATGTATCTGGTGCAAAAAATTCAAACAACTTTAAAGATAAAAAATTATGCAAGTGTTTCTTGAGCCTCTGGGCCTAGGTTCAAGCTCAAGCACTAGCATCTTTCAAACGAAGATTATGCTACAGAGCGCTACTCGTATCTTCAACCGCTCGTTTGAAAGACAATCCAAAGTCAGCCCATCAAAATTGCCTAGAGCCAAGTTTAGTTATAGACGGCACTAAATAAAAACGCCGGCTATAACTTTTCGTTATTCATAAACACATTTTTGCACTTTAACACTTTAGAAGAGTGATTTGAACGAACAAACCCAAACGCCAAAATATTTTATGAGCAATCTAGTTCGTTTCAATGTTTTTGCTTTGAAATTTCAAATTGTCAGTGAGAGAAAGAATAAAAATGGAATTTCATAAATAATCGAAGGAATATTCAAATATTTTATATTAAACAATTTTATAATTAGAAGCTGAATGTAATTAGAATTACAGATGAAACAAGAGAGGATACACAACTGGGAGCCTTTGAAAAAGGAAATGGTGCGGCAGTTTGTGGAACAGCATTTGGAAGTAGCTGAAAACAAAGGCAACGACATTAAGATGATAAATGCTGCCTGGTTCTCTATTTCAAAAAAGTATTCTTGCTGCTGCCGTAAAGAAAGCAGTAACGGCTGCGGGAAATCGCATAACAATTCCAGTTGTCAACACTTCAGATGCCCTCGTCCAAGCCATGATAGCTGATGACTTGGAGAAAGGTGTCATTCTCATCGACAGCAACATCATACTCGATATTTCCTCAACGTCTGTACCATCTCCTGTCGTAGTTGTCTTTGATGCCGCCCTAAGTCTTCCACAGACTGCAATTGATAATAAGGATACTGCAGTTAGCATCAATGCTGCCAAGCTAAGCACTAACAGGCAAAGTGTAATTGCAAAATTTAGGAAATTATCAAAAACGCAAAAAAAAAACAAACGAGACGAAAGGTCTCGAGTAATTGCTAGAGTTGGAGCCAGGGCCGGAGCTAACATAGGAGCGAGTGGCGCAGCTGCGCCAAGCGCTAGAAGGCAAGAGGCGTAAAAACTAAACAAAATACTATCCAAAAAACAGATCTACTCGTTTGCTAATACATAATATGTACATATTTATATTCTTCACAAACAAATATTTCTCACCGTACTTCTCAAATAACAATACACACATTTCAATCACTGTACTTTGAAAAATACACACCCATTAAAATCACCAAATTTCCATATAAATATGCACATAATGTTTTTTTTTTCTATCCCTTCCCGTTCCCACAAAATTTTATTCTCTGGTATAACAGACCAGTTAGCAGAATTTTTATCTGTACCCAACTACAACCAGAGGCAAACATTGTCTCTGCTGCAACCAAAGTAGACTCGGTTCGGTTGTTTCATATTAAATATCCAGTCGACCCTTTCAGCCCATTGCCAAAAATGAAATTTTCACTGCCAACATGCTGTGGAGCAGTCTTATCATACCGCTCCATTTGCGCCTACCAAAATCCATACAAATCAACAAACATGTCGGAAGTGGTGGAGCAGGATTCAAATTTTGCGCCAAGGCAATGCGCCTACCTAAAACGATGCGAACTTCAAATTTGGTTTCACAACCTTGTTCGAAATATCAAAACGTTCGATTTGACTGAAGAGAAAGAGAGTCAAACTCAGGTCATACCTAGTAAAATTTATTGTTACATTATGTACAGATCGTGACAGAAAGATAGCACATTTGCTTTTTTTTTGGATGCTTTTTGCACTGTCGTGTTTTCAACCAATAAAAAATCATTTCCTTCTTATATGTTGTGCATTTAATATTTAGTTGATAACAAAACAAGACTACATACAAAAATTCAACCTGAGGATACGAAATCGAAAGATATTATTCATTTCAGGACATTAGCACTTCAAGTGGTAGATAGCACATTTTTAACTATATTGCAAATTAGTATGTAATTCTAATTATATTCAATTTTCGCTGCGTTTAGTAATGCGTTGATTCTCATTGGCTTCGATTATAGTAGATTTTACGCCTGAGATACATAAGTAGAAAGGAGCAATTAACTTTAGTAGTTAGAATAGTGGACCAAAATACGAAAAAGTTTAAAATTAGAGAATATTTTTTGGGATTGTTAGTTGCGAAAAAAAACAGCTGGGTCTGGCTAAACTGACCTAGTTTTGAATGAACTTGCTGATTTTGATATTCTATTAGTGAGTTGTAGAGGACAAGGGTATGATAATGGTACTAATATGAGAGGGAAATATTGTAAAAATTGCGTGCCACCAGCAAAAATAGATAGAAAAACACCCTTTTTCAGTTTTTTCAATACATATAACGCGTTATGACATATTTCTCAGACAACATTCAAATGATTCAAACTAGAAAATAATTTGGCGGATAAGGAGTTGGCACCAATGAGGATAATCGAAAATGAATGTTTTCAGCGCAGCGTATGTAAATGCTGTGAGTGAATGCAAAGAGTTAAAAAATTTGTTCTTTTAAGGAATATTTTTGCGCTTCCTTCACATTATTTTACTTATTCCAAAATCAATGTGAAATGGTGCCATATGGAATCTTAAAGTGCCACCGTGCCATTTTAATTAAAAAGTGCCATAATGGCACGATCGTGCCACATCGGCAACGCTGCTTCTGCTGCAGTTGCATTCGTCGATACAGTTGAGAGTCTCTATGTTTTCTATTCAAGTTCTGTAGGCAGATGGTCGGTTTTAAAAAAAACATCTTTGTAGTTTGACTCTTAAGTAGAATATGCAATAAAACCACTAAAACTATACTTGGGAGATGTTTATAAGGCTCTTGTTGAAATTTCAGAAAATGATGACCAAAAAGTCCAAAATATGCCTCAATCTCTTGGTAGCTTAGCGAATTTAAATTTATTTGTTGTGTTGTTATTTGGTACACAATATTAGACACAAAGCAGTATTTACCTAAAGCTTGCAGTTGAAATTTTGTGCTCAATGAAACATTTTTTAGTCAAGTTTTTTTTGAATATTTAGATAAGTCTCGCCTTATAGCAAATGAAATTAAAGTTCCTTGCACTTTTCCAACAATTTCAACTTAACGGTCCCGAAAAAAAGTAGTTCAGTTTTCCTATGAGGATAGGGATGAGGTAATTTTAGACCCTCAAGAAAGATTTAGGGTTGAATTTTATGTTAAAGTCAACGCGTCAATTAGGTACTCTATCTCTTCGGGTGATGTGGAAAAGACCAAACATTTTTTAAGGTGCTTTTGGGGCGCTTATTTTTTTTCCTGCGCCAGGCGCCAAAACTGTTAAAACCGGCCCTGGTTGGAGCACCGCAAGCAACTGTTCTCTTTGCGAATGAAGCAATTGGAAGAGTAAATTGACCACCAGCGGGAATTCCATGAATTTTTCATTGAAGAAATGACAAAATGTGATATTGTTTGTTAATTATGTTATTATTGTTATTGTAATTATTATAACTTGTTTTGTAAACTCAATTTAATATTATATTAATATACATATGTATGTATGTATTAAAAAAAAATCTATTTATGAACCCATTTATAGTCTCAATAAAATCTAAAGAACGGCCTGCATCTGCGTTATTGGAGCTATGTGAACCACACCCACCGCCGCTGCTCAGGAAACAATATTAAACTAGTGTGCCCGTGCGAGAACTCTCGCAAGAGAAAATCCAACTCCCAAAATCCAAACTTCCCATATGACTTCCATCTGTCAACTCATGGAAATCCCATGGAAATCATACCGGAAGTGTTTTTTGTTTCGGGAGTTAATTTTGAGTAAAATATTTTTGATCGGTTTTTTAATTTGTTAAAATTTATAAAGTGAAAATGCAATGTGTCAGGGCTCTAGGGAATTCTCTTTCTTTTGACATCTCATTTGTTAAGATCGGTTAAGTGTGAGAGCCGCAAATGGTATCTATACTACAGAAATAATGACTAGTTGATGTACCCGCTTCGCAGCGCATACAAAAATATCTCTTCATATGTAGATACATATGTATGTGTATTTATAATATATTGTCTACTGGAAGGAGACTTCCAGCTAAATGCTACCCTTGACCTTGCACCTTAAAAAGTGGCATAGATCTTTGCTCTACAATTTGCTTAGCACCAAATGAAGTCAATCTAACTTCTCCGCTTCCTTAAATATACAGCACGTTCTTCCCGCCAAACCGTCAAAACATTGAATGTATTATATGTATCTGTATCTATTTCAAGCCCTGCATCTACTTATCATAAACAAAATTGCAACCAAATTTATCCAGTTATTGAATTTGAGATGATCGAACAATTATTGCAATACCGCGAAGCAATCCCAATCACGTATATAACACGCATGTACCGCATACACGCATACCCGCTGATGCATTGACAGTGGCAATGGTCTCCACTGACCACGCATACAAAAAATATTTCCTTATGTTATTACTTTTCTCACAGAAAATTTACAAAGAAGATATATACATACAGTGAAATCTCTCTTAAGTGGACAGCCACGGGACCGGAGTTTTTTGTCCACATAAGAGAGTATCCGCTTTAGAGGAATAATAATACAAAATTAAGTTAAATAAAAATAAATATACGGCGACAGCAGTCCTATATAAATTAAGTTAAAAAAAACTTGACTACGTCGTTATAATAACGTTTTTATATGCACGCATACCTAGGACAAAGTGGCATTCGACTACGGCTGTACCTACTCTTTAAATTATCGTTTCGTTTCATCTTGTTTCGTACTTTTTAGTTAGTTTACCCACTGTCGGGCTATAGTTTTTTTTAACTTTATTACTTTTATAGTCTTAGAAAATATTTAGAGTGTAAGTACATAGGTAAAAAATGTCGTGGTCTACTTGTCAAACCCTTTCATTTGATACCCATATTAAGGAGGGGAAGTAAAGATAACGATAATCTGCCATCTTTGTGCGTCCGCCATATTGAATTTAGAATGACGTCATAGCGTCTCGTATTTTAATTAGGCCTTTCATTTGATAACACTATCAAGACAGTTGCAAAGATTAAAAAAGGTAATCCGTCATCTTAATGCGTCTATAGGATATGTATGCGACGTAACAATACGAATCCAACGACACTTCATTTGTTGAAAGCAGTTCCATAGCTTAGGTTATACGAACCCAGCCTGTAAAAATCAGAACCTTAATTTTGCCATAGTCGGGTAAAAATAAAAACGGATGATGCCTTTAAATTTTTGAAATCTCCATCGCAATTAGCTTTCTTTCGAATAAATGGTCCAGAAATTGGGATGCGCTTATCGCGAGCTTTGAAAAACCATTCATGTGTCCATGTACTGACCTTCTTCACATCTTTACATCTTTACATCTTCATTACATATGAAACCTCCATTTTTGTAGTTAATTCGTGACAGAAGTGCTCCATTCAGCAAGTAACGATTTTTTTGTTTTTCAATATGCTGACCGCCAACGATTTTCCAACCAACGCCCAATTTTGTTTCTATGGAGCGCACTCAGGATCGGCTAACGCAGAATACTATCCGCCTTCTGCTAACAAACAAAAACTTCCTATTGATTCTCTTTTACATTATGGAGATCTACTCCTACAAGTTAACGCTATACGAACAAATCGTTCTAGATGCCGATAAATAAATCAAACACAAAATTTGTTAGCCTACACATTCATAACTTTTTAACCGAATGCGAAAATGCAAGATTTTCCTGTACAATTTGTGTGTACACCCCCGTTTACACATACACGTGCTTGCCCTGCTGCTAAACAAATACATATGTATATTGTATGTATACAACGATCTTTCGCCAGAAGCGAAAATGCCTCGATTCGTAAAAAAGTCTCATTTTCATACGAATGACTCATATTGTCCATTTAAGGGAATGTTTTTAGTGTTCGCCGTGGCCGTGGTGGTTGGTGCGTTGGACTACCACGCAATGCTGCCCGGGTTCAACTCCTGGCCGGGTCTAACACCTAAAAGAGTTTTTTTCACGGTGCCACCTCTTTCGAATGTCTGACAAGCATCAAAGAGTATCATTTGTCACGATTGAGCTTCTCAACTCGCCGTTCGGAGTCGGCAAAAAACTGTAGGTCCCTTCCATTCATGCAAAAATATGACTCGCATACACAAATGGTTGCGAGAAGCAGGCCCCGGTTCACCTTGAGCTGTTGCACCAACTAAGTAAGTAAGGGAATGTTTTTACTCAAATACAGTGAAAATACTGTCCATGTCCACCTAATAGAATCGTCCACTTAAGACGAAAAAATCTCATACAAAATCATGCCAGCCAACCATTACAGTAAATCTTGTCCACTTATGGGGATTGTCCACTTAAGAGGGGTGTCCGTTAAGAGGAATTTCACTGTTAATTAGGTTTACCAGATTAAATATGACGAAAACGGGGACATCGCGAGACAATATATGTTTTTGAAAAATATAACACCAGCGTAAAAAAAGTGAAGTAACAAAGTTAAATCAAATTAAACATGTCGCATATTCAGGACCTTCTTTGCTTTTAGTTTACCACTCGAAACACTTTTCGCAGCACTGATTATATGCTCACTTTATTTTTTTATTCGCTTTTGCAGACATTTTATGTACTATTAAACGCAAACGAAAATAATTTGTAAATAATTTGTAAACAAAAACTGACAAGGGACAGAGAGCAGCACAAATCATATACTGAGATATGAAGGAAAACTTTTGCGCTTGAAGTGATAATTATGTAGGTGATTGAGTGAATGCATTCAGCTTTGAAAGGATTTTGAACTTCAAATGGATGTGTTTACAGAGAATCTTTGAAAAAATATTTAATGAAAATCTTTTAACAGTTTTAAAATGAATGTTTTCTCTTATTGAATTTTACTTAATAAGAGGGACAGAGGTTTGTATAGGGGGGACAAACAGCATTTTGGTATGAAAAAGGGGGACTGTCCCCCCTAAAGAGGGACGTCTGGTAACCCTAGTTTATGTATCAAAATCTTTGTTGTGAAATAATCAAAGCAAATATGTAAATTTTATTCTAATACGTTATTTAAGAACTAACGTAGAGCGAGATAAATGCCCAAAAGTCGAAAAAAACTTTTATTTTTCTCATTTAGAAGTTTTTTATTGAAATACATATATTGATTTTTTTTTATCCATCTTATAGATTTAATCTAACCAGATTCCATTGCAGAAAAGCGCATTCAAATCCGTTCAGTAGTTTTTCTTGTTTTTACGGCACAACCATACATACGTATTTTTTTTTAGACTTTCTTTTATAAAAGTACTGATTAAATATGCTGCTGATTAAATTGTCCGTTTAGGTATTCAATTGTACATTAAGGGAGTAAAAACCTTTCCGATTAATGTAATGGCCAGCCATAAATGGTCCCAAAACTTTAGTGGGACGTTTAATTTGCACATGGGTGCCATCTTTTGCTCCAATTATTTTTTGCTTTATTTCATCGAACTCTGCCACTGTGAACAGTAATTTAATGAAATGAGGAAGCAGTGCGAACTGCGCACTGTTGGTTGCGCGATATTCCATGCAAGGCAACTATTATTATTGTTTTATTATTCATATAATTGAAGTAACATAAAGTTTAACATATTTCTGCGAAGCTGTCAAGGCTTATTTGCAGGAAGTTATTCAAATAATTTTTAACATTAACGTTGGAGTGAACAAATGGAATTACTTAAATCACATAAAGAATAAACCAATTGGTTGTTGTTTTTTATTTTAATATTTTGTATTTTTGGAAAGCATTAAGTGCAGGGTAGGGACTACTTAATGGATTCGAGGAAAAATAGTTTCAATGTTCTTTTTTCTGCTGAATCTATTGCTGACATTTGTGGGGACCTGCGGAAGTTTGTCGCAAATGTTGGGTATTGTATATGTACATATGTTAGTTGTCTCTTGGAGTCAACAAGGGCGTAATAAACACGCATTTCTACATACTTTCGAGGTCGTTTTGTACTGAAGGTAAGCCAAAGCAAATAGAGATCCCCTCAGGTTGTTCCTCGTATTGTTGATTCGTGTTTTTCATTTTCAATGCATTTTTATTTCTGAATTTAATGAAATCATCACTATTGCCGTGTCGTCTGTAAAAGCAAAAGGGTAGCTTTCTTTAAGGCATTTCAGCATGTCCTTTGTGAACAGTAAATTCAACAAGAGAACTGACTCCGACTCTTTCTAGTGCTGCTAGTAGCTTTATGTTGTCCAGAGTATGAAAAGCTCTACTGAAGTTTAAGAAAAGCCTAGTGCTGACATGAAAGTTTTTTTTAGACTGTTGTTTATCAAGTTGGCGAAGTCGCCAAAAAGTTGGTGCTCTTGCCCTTTTGGAACCCGTACTGTGCTTTAAAAAATATTTTATGTTTTTCGACGAGTTTCCAGATCCGATCTGCAACAATCCATAATCTTAATCACTACTGATAATATTGCTATTGATCGATAGTTGAATATTTCATTCCTACCACGTCCTTTGTAAATCGGTCTAACATTAGCCTCTTCAAGTTTTGTTGGCACTGTTGATTTGTCGAAACTGAAATTAATAAGCCTGGCAATTATGGGAGCAAATATTTCTGCGTTCACTCTTAAGTCACTTGTTCTGATACCGTCAGAACCTGGTCCTTTTTGTGAATTTAAATGACGTATTAGGTTCGCTAACTGGGTACACTCTACATCTTCCACATAGTAGATCGAGCCGCGTACTAATCTGCTTTGGTTATTATATGTAATTGTGCTACATATGTATGTGAATTAAAGGCCGCTTGTTTTGAGAAAAAAATTGCAAATTCTTCTAATTCGATGTGAAGTTTTTCGTGCTTGTTGTGTCTATTGACGATTTCTTCCTTCCCTAAGACTTCATTAATTAAAGACCATGTTTTTTTCTAGTCGCATTTGGTATTTTCAAATTTGTGTTGATAATATTGATTTTTACTGGACCATATTAGTTTGTTTACTTGGTTTCGTAGTCAAAGAACAAAAATGTGCAATAGTAATTGCCAGTAAATAAAGTCACTTATTAGTATATCTTACCCACATCACATTGATGGATATTTCTTCCAAAAAAATGCAAAGCTACCAGCAACTGTAAATCTGTTGGAAGCGGTAGTTAACGATTCATTTGCGGTTCTTTTATATCCAGCACTAACTTTTCTGTAATTTTGTCAAACCTTTACCGCGAATAAAAATCTTCAATCCTTAGATCTTGAAATACATTTGATCACGGTCTGTATATTTTTGGACGTGAAATTGATTTACCTTTACTTTAGGTGGCGCTACAGTTCGGGCTGAACCTGGGCCTGCTTCTCGCAACCATTTGTGTGTGCGTGTTATATTTTTGCACGAATGGAAGGGACCTGCACCTGCAGTTTTTTGCCGACTCCGAACGGCGAGTTGAGAAGCTTATTGACAAATGATACTCTTTGATTAGTTGTCAAACATTCGAAAGTGGTGGCACCGTGGAAAAACCTTTAGGTGTTGGACCCGGGCAGCATTGCGTAGTAGTCAAACGCACTTACCACTACACCACGGTGCTCAATTTAAATTAATTAATTTAAAATCTCGATTCTTCGGAAACACTTTCAAAACAAAACACTAAGAGCCACCGCACACTACAGACTTTCTATCGGTCGGGTTGGGCTGGTTAGTGCGAACACTGGGCCGATTAAATAGTCGGGTTGGTAGTGAGTGCGCACATTAGACAAACAATCGGCCAACTGTTCTCGAACGATTTGTTAATACTAGTCGTTAATAAAAAATGTTCCAGAGAGGAAATCATTGCTTTACGCCTAAATAATTATGTCCATAATTCCATATTTAAATACGACGAAATATCCAGAACTTAAAAAAAATTTATTTAAAACTCAGAGCAAACTGAGCTATCGAAAAAATCGGCCGACTTTATAGTCTGTAGTGTGCGCAGGCGCACGTAGAAGAGCGCCGTACTGATTACATAGTCGGCCGATAGTTTTCCGATACTTTAGTTTGAAGGCAATCATGTAGCCTATCAAACTTATTTATCGGCCGATATTATTTTCATACTGATTAAGAGCCCGACTAAACTGTCGGCCAACAGAAAGTCTGTAGTGTGCGGGGGCTCTAAATAACTACTTAAAGAAATTAAATCAAATAGTCGCTTACAGCCGACTCTAAATATTTAATGTGGTGTTTGGCTCATTTTAAATTTTGAGTCAGCTATAAGTTTAAAGTCGACTATAAGCTGACTTTAAATAGCAAAAAATCTATTTTAAGTTATGAAGTAATCAAATGCTTTTAATGTTGGCTTTATCTGACTATGAATTTGTGCCAAATGGTTTGCTTGGCACAGTTTCCACTCCCTTAAGATCTGGTAGGTGACAAAAATTGGACTATCTGAAAACTATTTCTATCAGAATTACGGTGATGATGAAGATCCGACAGAACTCATACTCTGCGAATGTGCTGCACTTGCAAAAGAAAGAGTAATACCAAAAAGCGCCCCAAAAAAAATTTAATATAACAGTGTATAGAAAAACGCATACATCTCTTTGGAACGCAGGTAAATAGAACAACAGATCTACGCCAGGTTGCGATGCATAATGGACATAGAAATCCATACCGTATAGTGTCAAGTGTAAGACTTCCTTCACTAAAGATTGTTAACTATTTCCTAGCCCACCTGGAAGTGTGAAACCAGAAACATTTTTCCAAAAACCGAGCACACTTTCAGCCATTTGCTACACTTCGTTTGAATACTGAGTTACCGTTAACAAAAAAAAATCTGCAAACCTTAAATATATAATTCAAAACAGAACAATTTTTTGTTTGCAAGAATGACAAATGAACACTCACCAGTAGGGGGTAATCACAGTCTAAAAAGATTGTCAAAATAACTATACACACCTTTGTTCGGTCGTTAAAATGAATCAAAGAGGATAACAAAACAGTCGGCTAGATCTGAATGCTGAACACTACCGAACAATTAATCATTCACAATGATCCATCGAAACGGTATTTGACAGCATATCGCGCAGTCCTTCACGTATCTTATTAACGAATAATCAAAAGAAATTTGCACAAACTCAACCATTAGGGATGAGAGCTGTAAGAGGGCCACATGTCAAGTTCAATACAAATATTTATCCAGCCAAGCGGCAACAACACAAGCGCACATCGCCCATTTGCGAAAATACTCGCTCTCATATATCCTTCAGACTTCTGAGGCATTTGCCAAAAGAGCCCAAAAAACTTCGTTCTTCTCCTCGGTCGAGTAGGTATTTGCTGAGACATCCTACTTTGAAGGAATGATCTATTCGGTGTCGACTGCATACGTACACCGATTCCCCAAGGAAACAAAAAAAAAAAAAAAAAAAAACGGATCACCCCAGGATACGGGGCCTAAACTAATTTCCATTATTTATTCTTTGGGCTGCTCTCATTGTCTGCGATGGTTTTGTGTTTGATATAGGGTTGTGTTGATAGCGAGTCCCGATATCGTTATACATTTTGTGTGGATTTGGATTCCTCCTTTGGAATTTAGTTCGGCGTGCCAGGCTCCCGTGATAATGATTTTTTGTTTTCTTTTTAGAGTCGATGATTCTCCCATGGCGATGCTGCAATGATTTATGAAAACGAACTTTTAATGAAGATCATTAATCAAATCTTCAAAATATTGTGCCGTTTTGTTTGTGGCTTCTATGTGCGCACAGAGGCAGAAACTAATAAATCAAATCAAACGGAATATATGTAACAAGTAAATGGGTTGGAATTTTATTTTTAAAAAGATTCTTCTTTCAATTGAGAAAATTTGATATGCCCGCGGATTAATTTAGGAATACCAAAGAATCTATTCTATTAAGCTAATTTTTTTGAGGCTATAAAAGTTGCGACATAACCAATGTAAACAAAAATACGGATCGTGTAGTGTAGGTACTACTCGTACATGATTTTTTCGCTCCGCATAATCGTCCAACCGAGCACACAAGCTTTAATATCGTGCATAAATTCGAGACAACTGGATCGATGGTAAATGGGGCATCACCAGTGCCAGTATCTTCGTACAGTTCGTTCCATCGAAAACATTACAGCTGTACGCGAAGTGTGGCCGAGACTTCATTGATCCCAGGATCTGTGCATCTCATGGAGGGAAAAGGACTTAAGTTTGCACGAGTTACGAATTTAGATTTTGGAAGTTAAATAACAAACAAACAACAAAAATAGATTTTATTACATATGAGTTTCTTTATTAATACATTATTAAACACTAAACATTTATGCGACATTTAAAAACTTTTTCACAGGAAAAATATATGGTAGTTTTGTTTTGTTTCAGATTTTTCTTAACAATTCAATGTGCTTATTTGAGTTTTCTTACGTTATTTTAAAGAACACATTCGTACCTTCTCAGAATTGAGTTAAAACATCATATTGATTTGATAGATTCCATTTTATTCGATAATTTCCTTAGAATTTATTACAGTACAAACATTATGTAGGTTCAATACAATTTACTCTTCGGTGTACGTTAAGGCCAACTGTTTAATGCGAACTTTCAAAAAGATATAGATGTAGCTAAGTTTAAGATCTTTAGTGCCACGGGCGTCGTTTAGTTATAGTCTTGGTAATTGAATTATTTTATCAGTCGTGAATTTAAGGACCTTGATGTTATATTTAGCTCCAGGTTGTCTTTTTCAGCTCATATAGATTATATTGTATCCAGAGCCAATTCTTTGCTAGGATTTCTTAAACGCAACGCGGTAGCTTTACTTACTTAGTTGGCGCTACAGCTCGAGGTGAACCTGGGCCTGCTTCTCGCAACCATTTGTGTGTGCGTGTTATATTTTTGCACGAATGGAAGGGACCTATAGTTTTTTGCCGACTCCGAACGGCAAGTTGAGATGCTCAATCGTGACAAATGATACTCTTTGATGATTGTCAGACATTCGAAAGAGGTGGGCACTGTGAAAAATGTTTAGGTGTTTGCGGCCGGATTCGAACCCAAGACCGCTGGCTCAGTAGTCCGACGCACTAACCACTTGCGCTACGGTGCCCGCGGTAGCTTTAAAGGACTCTAAAAATGCCCTTCTTATCTTTAGTAATAGCCAGGATAAAATATTGCATCGTTATTTGGTCTCCTTTTAACAATATTATTCTAACAGAGGAATCTATTCAAAAAAGATTTAACGTGAAGCTTGAGGTGGTTTGCCCAACTATAGTTCTAGATGCATATTTATTGATCTTAATTCTTTGAGAAGCTCTTAGTGTTTCTTTTATTATGGACATACTCATTGGCAGGATTAATTCTCCGGATTTAATTGCACTCATACATATCTCTGTATGTTCCTAAGAGAAACCTGAGAAATAGGGACGTACTCTTCTTTATTGCTAGTCACAGGGCAAAATATGGACTAAACGAACCCATGGACCTTATCGCTGTTCAATTTAATCCATCAAATCGACCTTCAAATGAATAGAACTGTGTTTAAACAAATAGTACTGAATTTTTTTAATAATGTTAATTATTATCTTCGGAAGAACCAAAACATTTGCTCGGAATGGAAAATTTCCGATCAGGAAATTTTGTATCAAAGTATTTGTTCCGCGATAAGTGGCGACTATTTTACGGCTTTTGCAGAGTTTTTATGTTCTTTGACAGAAAATCGTTGAGGAATATTGTTTTCTCTGAACGCAAACGGCGTTGCACAGTGGTTCACTCGTAGGCCAAAATTCAATAACAGTAATGTTATCAGAAAATAAATTTTATTGCATATTTACATTTGCCAATAAACAAATTACTCCAAAACACAAGTATTTACTCGATTTGTTTACATTATCATTCAATTGAGTGCAACGAAAGTGAGCACATGCAACAAGTGGAGCGATCGTTTGCCGTATAGCGTGCGTGAGACTTTCGAGTTTTTAGTCCGCTATCCGAGATTTGGTTGTCTGTTGTTTTTATTTCGCAATGGATATACAAGAACTAGGTATGTTTATCATTTCGTTATATGCCTTAAAAAAAATTACTCTATATTCCTGAGAATTTTTCCCCACAAAGACACACCATTTTGCATATACTTTCTTCTTCTAATTATTAACTTACGTCGACTTTTAATAACCTTGCAATCACTTGCAATGATTATGACTTATAGGACTGTATTACTCAAACTTCGAAGTTTCTTTGGTACAACAAATCGTTTGCTTCTACCTGCTTCTTCGCTTCTAATATGGTATGGATTGTATTGTTACAGGTGAATTGTGCAAGTGTGTATTTTCGAGGATGCATTTCTTTGACATTTGGCAATCCAAGAGTAGAGATAATACGGAAAATACACGTCAAATCTTAGAAGTGCTAATTGAAGCTGTACCTGATGTGCAAAATATAGACATAAAGAATTTTGAAAATCGCGTTAATAACTTATGTAAAAGTATTGCTAATCACTGGAAAATTGTAAAAAGGTCTAAATCCAAATTTCTGCAAAAGTAGCTATTCTCTTTGGTTTGCAGCTGTAGAAGAAATTGAATTACCTAGAAATAATGTGCAATGCCCTCAGTGAGAAAGTCTACTCATTTATTCACGTGGTCGTCCAAGAAAAGATTACGCGGTGTGTAGCAAACGTTGAAAATATAGAAGAATGGCTGAGTTTTCTAGATCAGATGAGAACATTTTTGATGTCTAAACATCTAAGCGCGCGTTAGCAGAATTTCTAGTGGAGTAATTCCTTGATTTCGGGGAGTAATTTCGCGATTTCGGGGACGGAATTCCGAACGGTTACGAGATTTGGAACTCAAATTTCATAGCAGCGCGATGAAATATGGACATAGTGATTGCTTATGTTCCTGGTCAACTTTTATATATTGCTTTTTATCCCGGAAACTGGCATGGTTTTCAGAAAACAGTGAAAATACTGCATATTGGGAGGGAAAATTTTAGTTATAAGTTAAGAGTTAGGGCTGTTAACTCAATAATGGCTTATCGGATTGAAAAACAAAAAAATAGGTGAAATTAGTAAATTTGTCGCTGATTCATTTGAGATATAAAACATCCTTCTGCATTGTCCTGAAGCTGAGCAATGCTCAAAACAATTATTCAAAGCATCGCCCACAATTTTCTTTCAGTGGAGACCACTGCCAGCAGTCGGGCAGCAGTGGGTATCGTTGCAATAGTATGTGCATGCTTGATCATAATGCTTTGCGCTTCAATGTTCTGCAATCATTATCACCATTTGCGGATCTCGCACTCAACCAATCTTAACAAATAAGGTGTCAAAAGAAAGAGGATTTGCATTTTTAGTTTATAAATACCACACGTAGAAAACCTACAAGCTACAACCCTTTACTATTTACGAATAAAATGGCTACCTACCTCTAGTGTCCTAGTGGCACCTTGTTCCAAAAAATAAGAGCTACTTTTCGAATTGTTTATATTTCTAAAATCAGAGTGCATATCGCCATTGCTCCAGGACATTATTTTCTTTAGACACCTCATTTGTGAATGTATGTAGTTACGTTGAAATAATGATAATGATGATTAATGATATATAGATATTATTATATTAACAATCTCGCATGTACAACCTATTTACGAATAAAATGGCTACCTACTGGCCTCTAGTGTCCTAGTGGCACCTTGATCCAAAAAATAAGACAGCGTTGCCTCTCAAAAAAAAAATATCGTGCCTCATCTGCTGAAATACCGTGCCATTTTAAGCGAAAGCGTGCCTTATCAAAAAAAAATTACAGGTTTTTCTATTTCTTTAAAATTTCAAATATTTTTCAAATTTTAGCAAACGTTTTTTACAAAATTGTTGGGAATCTTTTTCTCTAAATTTTTAAACCCTTCTGTATATTTAGTGCCGACAGAAAAATATCAATATATGTATACGTACCTATTGGCTTAAAATGATGGGTTTAGTAGCAAATATCATCATTATGAATTAACATAATCTTTGTTCAATGAGAAAATAGGCAGAACAGCACAGATTTCTCACAAATCTGTCCTACCTCAAGAGTAGGTGCAGAAAAGCTGTACAGCTCAGAGTCATTGAACACAAAGCCGATCAATGTCGGACAGAAAGTCTTCTCATTGAACACGAAAACATTGTTGGTACTTTTCTGTTCTTTTCTGCCCAGAACAGTCTCATTGGTTCAATGACCTATAATTTCATCATTGCTCCAAGACGTTTTTTTCCTTAGACACCTCATTTGTGAATGTAGTTACGTTGAAATAATATTTTTCCATAATAACTTCATTCACATGCTTTTTTCAAAATTATTTATACCGATGAAGCCTTCAATCAGTGTTAGCATCATTGAAATCGGTGAAATAAACTCTCTTGAGGAATCACAAGCTCTTGCGCTAGCGATTTAATTACCTACATACATACATACATATATAGAAGATAGATAGCGGTTTTTTTTTTCTTTTCTAATTTTCTTATTCGTGATAGGATGACAAAACAAAGTACATATGGTATGTACATTATGTACCTACAAGCTGATATTATTTATGCAAGAACTTGGATGAAAAGTTTTTATAACCGCGGCCGTGTAGCGCATCGGTTTTCCTACTTTTGACGCAGTATACAACTGAGTTTAGGGGTCCCAGGTTCGTTTCCTGGCGTCGGCGTCGACTGCTGCTAATGGAGTGGGTTCGATAAGTATATATGCAATTGGCTTGAATTTTATCGAACATAGACTAGTTATTATTAACTTTCATTCCAATAAAGTGGAGCTACACACCCCATCCGCGTGATGTTTACACATAGCTCGGGACTGTTGGATACATTAGCATCAATTTTTTTTTAATAACTTAGCGATATCCGCCCAAATTACAGGTCTAATAAAAGACCTTATCTATCTTTTTGCACAATTCCACAATGTTTATCATCAGGATATAATATTAATAAAAAACAAATTTAAGGAAATTGCATTGGAAACCGCACATTTGCTAGTCAAGGAGTATTCGTAATACAATCTTCTTGCTTCCGTCCATAAAGTGCTTATCCATGGATCAGATGTTATAGATACGCTTTGTTATCAATAGGGCAGCTTTCCGTGGAAGCAGCTGAACCAACAAATAAGAATATCTAGGCATTTAGGCGCGGAAAATTTCACGCGAAGTTACAAATGCAGACTTATTGCAGACTTTTGCTTGGTTCGGATCCTTTAACAATATGTCTTCGGAAGTTACCCCGCAAAAGTAAACACCTTATTTCTAAAAATGTCTTGGAATTATTATACAGTTAGTTATGTTTAAACAATTTTTTTTTAGTTTAAATTAAAAAAAAAGGAAATACAAAATATGAAGTTTTTACCTATCTTATGTGTTGCTACTTTCATTTTTATTTTGTTGATTGTAAAAATGGGAACAACTCCTCATAGATCTAAGCCAATACTTTGGTGAAATGTTTATCACAATCGATTGATTAGTTTTAGAGTTAAAGCGTTTCGAACATCATCCAGTACAATTTGTAAAAAAAATTATGGACCAATGTATAAAATACGTATTTTTTCCATTCCATTTCCATTTTTCCATTAACTTGAGATTAAGTGTGATGATCTACAATTACAGTCCCAAATACGTCCCTTTAATTTCATTGAATTCTGTAAAGGGGTTCAGGTTTTATAGATTTATGACCGCCTCTCCATACAACTTGAACCACTGTGCGTTGTGAGATTTTTTTTTCTTAAGAACATCATATGCATGAAATTAATAATTACTAGTGGACCAGCGCGAGCAATCTCGCATGTCGAAACCCTTCAACCGTTTATGGCTTCCGAATGAAAAATAAAGTGAACATGTATGTAGGTATAGCTAATAAATAATGTTTTTTCGTAGTTTTTTTTACGCATATGCATTTTTTTTTTAGAATTGTTTATACTGCTGAACAAAGTTCAGTTGATAATGTTAGAATCATTGAAATCGGTGCAGAAATAAACTCTCAGGAGGAACCACAAACTCTTGCGCTAGTGATTTAATTATATGGATAGATTGGTAAGACCTGATTTTTAATTCTCCGCTGTAGATTCCTGAATTTATTTAGGATATAGCCATCATTGCCCCGCTTTAACCCTTTTTGAAGGCTAATAAATAATTAAAGTCATTCCCGCTTAGTTTGTATCAACGTAACACTTTTAAGGCAGATCCTTATATAATACACCCTTACAGTTCAACTTTCCGATTCCATTGTTATTTCGGACAAACAAGATTTAAGATATGAACTCAGAACAACCTAATAAATTACAGCCCCAAACTAACACAACTATTGTCCTTCATTTTTGTAAAGCAACTACCCAAAGGTCATCAAATTTTTATGACTAAAGTGTAACACAATCCCGCATTAATTTTTTATTCCCTGGAATAAATCACAGAAATTCAGGACCCATATACGAGTAAGCATTTGCTATCCATTCGTCGATCAATTTCAAAAACCAAACAATGTACCTTCTTGTATGTACATACATATATCCTTTTCCCCCTGCTTATACATTTTTTTTTTTGGAAACAACTTCGAAGGAAGAACAAAACAAGCCAATCGAATATCCTATTGAAAATGTCGATTATCCAATGATAAATTGCTCACAGCATCCTATCTTTGTATTGATCCCTTGAACCGATCACAAAAAAAAAAAAACAAATCAGAAGGCGATCGTTATATCACATTTTGTCACATAATGAACGGGAATCATCAACATCATAGCACCCAAAGATCGATCAAGTAAATCCAAACATCTGAACCACCTGCGCGACATAGGCATGAAATTTGGCGAACTCATCCTCGGAATCCTGTTCACTAAAATGTCGCTAGCAGAGTTAACACTGACATCATCTTGTCTTGATTCTGGGCGGGTTATCTTTTCACGAACTTTATGTGTGTTAAGGATAACAAATATATTTATTGTATTATCGCAGGGATAACCACCATGAAGCTGTGATTCTACGAGTTGCTACCAGTTTCAGGTAATCTGTGGCTGTCAATCGCAGAGAAGCCAAAACAAAAGGACATCTCAGGATCTGATAGTAATCGGATGAGAGCGTGTTGTAGTAGTTTTTTTTTTTATTGCGAAATGTGCAATTACTAGGATTTAAATGCGGGGCATACCATCGCATCGTTTCGATCCTTTTTGGTATAGTATACGAATAAATGGTGGTTTGGGTACCTTATGCACGTATGAGATCGTGGATTGCATGTACTTCCTCTTCGTGTGGGTTTCTAAGGGAAGAAAGACAGGACACAAATTATTTGATCGATAAGTGTATTAAGTGTGAAGGATTTTTCGTAATTTATATTTCTTAGTTATGGTATTGTTTGATTTGAGAAATCAAGATAGGATCCTGCATTTTATGTCCTAGAAATGTGGTAGCAAAGACAGTGGCAGGAAATGTTATGTGTTTCTAGAATACGATTTTTTTTGTTTGATAGGATCTATTTGGTTTTGTTTTTTTTTATTGTCCTGGGAGAGTGTTTTTAATGCGTGGCATGGCGTAAATGATTAATTGGCATTCGGGCAAACATTAATTTTGTATGCGCAGCTAGTTAGCTGAGAGATTAGACTTCCAGGCAAAGGGATGACATCTTCATTTTTCTTTTGGCAGTTTAGATCTTCATGGGAATCAGTTTATAGAAATTTACAGTATAGTTGCGTAAATATTAATCTTAAGGAGATGTCATGCATTTACTAAGTTTGCCGAAGATGGGGAGAATATATAATATAGTGTTTTCCTGCCAGGATTCCACATTGCTCACTAGAAATAGTAGTGTATGAGACTCAATTCATGGCCGGAATTGAAGTTGCACTAATAACACTGCATATTAAATTCCTAAATAAATAAAATAAATAGCCGAAATACTAAAGAACCAGTTGGAAGAACCCAAGGTATCTAGAGAAAGTTTAAAGAGTATCTGAAGGTCTAGATCCGAATTTTTTAAAGGCGAAGACATGGAGATGTCTTCAGAGCTTAGTTCGGTTGATATGATATGAGAGACATATATCGTCATATTTATGTCATCAAAAACTATCAAAATCAGAATCGGAGAGAGCTGAACTATGTGATACACCAGCTTTATTTAATAATGGAATAGAGAAAAGTAAATAAATAAGAATGTATCGATCTAGTAAAAGTTGAAGATAAATAACTTGATAAACTCCAAGAAAACTTGGAGATATTTAACTAATATAAATACTTTGCATTCGTCATAATAAGGTCTTCTATGGGCAATCAAATTAACCCAGGAGTGCTGTTTTTTGAAAACATAAGTCACAATAAAGTACTGACTTTATTTTCGATTAGTTTAAAATACATTGACGTTAAAGCTATGTATCGGTAGTTGAAAGTGAAGAATTTATTGTACTTTTCTGCGAATTGGCTGAATGTCTAACAGTCTTTTATGGTTGTGCCCGAAAACCAACAAATTGACTGCTTCTATATGGTTTTTAGTTATTTTACGTTAGGGTTAAGTAACGTGGCTATTCACCGTACTCGGTAGGATTCACTTAGACCAAAGCAGGTCCATTGTATTGCCACGTGAGTCGATTCTTATCGTTAGAATTTTTTTTTTTTTACACCAGAAGGCCTCATTTACAAATATCTGTAGTCCAGTTCATTGGTCCTTGAATTTTCCATATAATTTTTTTATCAATAATATCAAAGGTAGGTACTTGAAAAACATTTACTGAATCGCATTCAAACGGTGTCTGAACGCCCTATACCTATACCTGACTGAATTTGGGTTCAGATCAGAACCAAGCATTTCACAATGGACCTAGCTTATAAGCTTATAGAATAACCAATGAAATTGAAATAGCCCTAAGGCAAACAATTATTTTCTTGACGTCTGTTATGCCTTCGACAAGGTTAGGTACAGTGGGTTGAAGATGGGGAGGTGTAAAATACCGCCCTAAAGTCTGCGTTTAATCACCGAAATAATCACAGTACACTCTGCCATAGGTAGGCCATAAGCTACGAATACGACAGAACAAGTCTATCGATCCATCATCTACGAAACTACTGCTACGCTCAACAAGAACATCGCCACAGATTCCTGGACAGCATTGCAGAGCTCAACTCAAAGATATCGGTTCTTTTAAGATTCATAAGGAGCACACAGTGGTCTACGAGCTGGTAAAATAAAAGAGGATTTATTTCCAAACCATGAAGGGATTCACAATGGGCTTTTCGGGTCTCCGAATGGAAATGATTGTCTTTTACTCAAATACCCTTTCCAACCTAACTAACCTAAACTAACGTCGTTGTAAACGACATGTTGTTTGATGGGGCTATGATGAATTTCTGGTGAGACCTAAGAATTTGGTCGCTATAACTGATTCATTGTTATAATCGATTTCGTTGTAAGCAGTTTGATTTAAGTTTAACTATTTAAAAACATTTATTTATGATACGTACATATATATGCTGCCTATATTAACCCTCAATTCACTTCTTGCGTCCCGGGGACTCACGTACCATCTTTCAAGCCACACAAGCTATTTAAAAAACTTTGAAAGTTTCTTGAATAAAATAAAGATTGTCACTTTTTTATAAATGTCATTATTTTATTTAGTCAACAGATAGTTAAAGCTCTAAAAACAAAAGTTGATTTTTTGAAAAGTGTTTCCTAAGTATTAAAAAAAACAAGTGTGTGAAGATGACTCCTAGGTTCCTGTACTCCTGGTGTAGTTTGTTAATCATGACTAACAACATCGTTAGAGTTTTCGCGAGGATCACAATGTCATTAGCGTACAGCAGAAGCTTAATTTTGAGACCCTTGAACACAATCACTGGATGCAAAAAAGTTTTGTGGTCTTTGACCTTATTGTGAGTAACTAGGAATTGGAGAGCATTGAGGCAGCACTTTACCAGTATTTTGTCCAGAGAGTAGGAGCTCAAAGTTTTGAGTGAGGGAATGATCCAAGAGGGACGGAGACTCTGGTGTTGGGCTCAAAGATCACAGCACCAATCTCAAATGCCATTTTTGATTCATTAGTGTACCATACACATACTAGACTTTTTGTGGGTCCGCCGTTTGACCGTGTGGTACGTTCCGGTTCCCCAATATGAACTTCGAATTTTCTGCCAAAGCATGTTCTGATCGGGAATATTGTTGATAATGTTTAGGTGATTCCTGAGATTATCTGCTTTGCACTTACGAATAAGCTGTAGTTAATTGATAGCGCATCTAGCGGCTGACCTTCAAATGCAGATCTGCAATGGCGAGATGCCAATTATAGCTTCTAGAGCTGCTGAAGGGCAGGCGTGCATAGCACAGGTTATACCAAGACATGCCATCCGTTGAAGCTTCTCAAGCTTCTTGGCTGTAGTCTTTTCTAGAAGTTTGAGCCACCAGACTAAGGCCCCGTGCAAAATGATGGGTCTGACCATCGTTGTATACCACCAGAATATAATTTCTGGGTCGAGAAAACTCGCTGTAAACTGTTGATTTGATAAAGTAATCTCTATATCTACTACTACTTTTACTTCTACTTTTCTTCAGTCTTCTCGATTTTCTTTCCTTTAGGTGTGCTTTCGATAGCTTGGTTATCAATGTAATCCACAGGTATTTATATTAGACTACAAGTTCAATATCTTTACCACCAAGGTGCCATTTTTATGCGCTATCTAATAATCCACTAATATCCCGTTTACTGGTTTTCTATGAATTCGTTGGTTTTTTTTGATGATGACTCCATCCATCTGTCCGCCAGTTCCAATTTAATATCAAAATTCAGTAACTGCCTTCGTTTAACCTTCGACACTATTACCCTATGTAACCAAGTTAGAGTTTGGTGCTGAATTGACCCGACTCTGTTCTATTTGTCCTGATTCTCATCGCTAAGCCTATTCTTTGACCTCAAACACTTTCATATTTTATTTTCATACTTAATACACCATATCGAAATAAAAGTACTAACTGTCACATTAGCATTTAAGTCGGTGCTCTCCTCGACAAGGCCCCATCATGATGTATCGGGGGCCAATTTAAAACACCATGAGAATGACAATAAACACCGCGCAGTGTAACTTCCGGCACGACCTTGAAATATGGGAACTCTAACTCTAAATTGGCCGGAAAAAATTGTGTCAAATCACACAAGCGGCCAATTTACTTTTGCGCAACTGAATTTTCCTCCTCCAATTGAATGCGCTCCCTCAAGCGGACCATGTTCCGAAGTGATCATTACCTTGAAAGACAATAGCTCGGCAGCATGACGGGGTGTAAATCGGCCTGAAATGAGCTCGATCGCATGTACATATGGTTGCATGAGTGTTCTTAATTCTAACGAAGATTGAAAAGCGTTCACAGTCCACCGTTGTCGTCGCGTCGCGAGCGCGCATGTACGTATGAGTATCTAATTAAAGCCGCCCAAATAAAGTCTTGTGCCTCATGTGAGATACCAGAATTATTGCCATTCTGACCTTCGAGGAGCTATAACATACTCGTACGAAAATACCATCACGAGCTATGCAACATTTTCGGTTATGCAACGCGATATTATGAGCTCACGCGCCGCACTCGGTATGCGACTTCTACCAGAAGCCGGTCGTCAGAGGTACGTATACAGCGTGTGCCATTTACATTGTTCAGTGAACTTCTATTGCGTTTCCAGAGACAAATTTATTACAAATTTTCGCATTGTAAACAAAGTATCTAACCTACGAGTAAGAGTGTATTTCTTAGTCCAATTGGGTTCTTTTAATTTGGCGGTGGCGGCGGCACTGGCAGCGAATATGATGGTGGTGGAACGCAATTGTCTTCCATTGTTGAGTGAATTATTTAATTTATATTTTGTAGGTTAATTTTCTTGTTCATTTGCTTGAAGGTTATGGCGGCCGTAAGTTGTTTCAATGGTGATTGCACGCAAGCAATGTGAACTCCGTGGACCGACGACGGGGGGTGGCCGGCCTTTTATACGATTATTTGTCTTTATTGTTCTTTTATATTCATACACCATGCGTTCTAGATTCATATCGCTAGTTGTTATGATTTTCGTGGGCGATAGGACGACTAACGATCTTATGACGAATTCAGTTCTCAAGATTTATAACTGCAGCGCAGGCTAATTGAAATTTAGAAGGTCCCTCTGCTAACAATAATTAGGTATAAGCATAATGACACAAGGCAGCGAAGAAGTACTCTAGCCTAGATAAGGTACGTGTAGCGTATAGTTTTTCTTAGGTGGAAAAATCTTGAAATCATTCCCATATTGCTCATTGTTTTGAAATTTTTAGATGCGCTAGCTATCAGGGTTTCCCCCCAAAAAGTAAGAAATCTACAAAAGGGGCGTATTCCACGATATGTGTGCCAGTTGAGAGGTATAATCCTTTAAGTGGAAATTTCAAAAGTTCCGGATGATGAGATGCAACTCAAAAACTTCGGATCTGACGGAAGACGATTCGATTTGAAATACTCTTTACCTATTTTCAAACATAGGGGTGGATCAATCAAGTCCAATCAATGCTTCTCGTGGAATGGATTGATTGTATCTTGACAAAGGAAACATACCTATCGCACTAATAATACAATACCTACTGTTGTAACTCAAAATTTGTAAAATTTGACATAACATCATATTCCAGCGTAAAATTCAATTCCCTGTGCGTCAATAAAATAAGAGATGGCACTGTGAGTTATTGTTCTCATGATTGACTCGGCAAAAAGTCATATATTGAGTGCGATATGATGAGATATTGAAAAAATGTGATGTTGCTATAAGTTTGAGCAAAAATTTCTCTTTATATGGAAGTTTTAACGGAATACCGTTCCAAAACATACGACCAAGCTCAAGAGTTTTTTTTTAAGAAAATTCCATCGATATTTTGGATTGGGCATCGGGAAGTGCTGATTTTAATCCCATGGAATAATCTCACAAAGATATGGATCATCTTTTTGAAAATCTCATGTGTCGGCAATCCGTGGAACTCTTTACATCACTACAGCACAGCGTCATTGTGAAACTGTTATGTATCAGAAAGGTTTCCCTATAAAATATTAATAAAATTTTAGGAAAGAGAAACTATAAATCCAGCGATTACAAAAAATGCGATTAATGGAGGATTTTTTTCATTTAAAAATCTCTTTTAATTTAAAATGGCTACTTTCTAACATACGAATATAGTTATTACGAAAAAACATTATTACCTATACATACCTACATACGTTCTCATTTTTTTTAATTGGTAAACCGTAAGCGGTTGCAGGGTTTCTACATGCCAGATTTCTCGCACTGGTCCACTAGTTTACTAATAAGGACAAAGTTGATGGCTAGCTTGATCTGGTAGTCTTAGTACCAGAACAAATGAACATAACCGGTACCGATGAAGTTGGCACTCGAGTTACTTTGTTAGGAATATAGTCAAGATGACCATGCAGTTGCGCATAAAAGTTTCCACCACGAAGGAAATATGTTAATAGCAGTGCTGGTCCTATTGTAACAACTAATTTCTAAGACTTTTAACGCTAATTCAAGACGATAAATTATTTTCTCACCGCAATCTGTGCACACAAATTGCCTCCTTATAAGCTGCACACTCACTCCGATGAAGTTTAGTCGTAAAATAAAAATTCTCTATCAATGAAATATTTGCAATTAATTTCAATTGCATACTTCACACTACGCCTTACATACATATATAATATGGTAATACATTTAGAGATACAGAGCTACGAAATAATGTACATACATAAGTGGATACACGAAGTAGAATCACTTTTAGCGGTAATGTTTCCACGAAAGTAAATTGCTTTACGGGTCACAATAATATATTCCGGTCTCTGGTATACTTTCTTTCACACATCGCCATTCCGGCGAAACAGAGAATCCATTGCATATCAATATACCATAACGCACCATTTACAGTTGTTATCGTATGCAAATATCCCACAAATTTAACAAAAATTTATTTTATAAGAAATGTACTTATCTAAATTGTCGGCTTTCCTGTACATGTTTTCGTAAGTATGTTCAATATAGTTTATTCCATTTGAAAATAAATACTGCGTTGCGTAGAGCTAGGACGGCTGAAAATGTGGCTAAGTAAGGAATTGAACAAGCGGCACATTAGAGCAGGTAAAGTGGAGAAACTATCTTTGAGAAATCCATTTATTAAGACTTAATAAAAAAAAAAAATTAAAAATATCATCTGCTAGTAGTGGATTCGTAGATGGTATACGACAGTGCTGCACAGATAGGATTGTAGGAATTAAATTGTTACTAATGGACCAGTGCGAGAAATCTCGCATGCAGAATCCCTACAACCGTTTACGGTTTAAGAATGAAAAAAAAGAGAACGAAGGTATAGGTAACAGCGTTGCCGTTTGGGACGCTTTTGCGTCATTTTGACGCTTTTTCAGCGATGGGACCCGGGACCCCACTTTTCAATGAAACTCCAATTTTGACGCATTTTGAAATATATAGGACCCTTTTCCAATTTATTTTCATTTCATGTTTCTTTTATTTGTAAAACATGGTACTTTACTCTTAAAACACACCCATTTTGTTCAACCAGGGATGAAATCAACAAAGTATTTTTGTTAGTCAGAATTTCCCTTCCAAAAACTCGTTCTACATACATGTTTTTTTTATCTTTATTATTTTTTTTTCCCCCAATAGTATTTATTTTATTTTAAGTTCAGCAATAAGATACAGTTTTTCGAAAAATTGCATTTTTTCATACGAATATAAATGGGACCCTTTTTTGGACGCTTTTTGAAATTTGCTCGCGGCAACCCTGATAGGTAATAATGTTTTTTCGTAGTAACTTTACTCATTCATATACACTTTTTCAAAATTGTTTATACTGATGAACAAAGTTTCGATCAGTTTCAGAATCATTGAAATCGGTGCAGAAATAAACACTAAAGATCCTGCGCTAGCGATTTAATTATAAAGATAGATAGATAGATTAGAACATTATAGTGACAACTAAAGCTGATTTCGATAGCTTTGAGTTTGTGGGGGACGCACCTACTATAGACATATACACTACGTCCCACTTGAATAGCATCCACGATTACTCTCGAGATTAAAACTTTTTTTAAAAGGGAAATCCATACCGAAAAGCAATGCATTTACAGAATAATGCAAAAAGTTATGTTAGATTGTTACTTCATGGAGTTTTGCATGGGATCACTACAATCCCGAAAGACTAAAATCTCGAAAATTTATTTGATAAATCTCGAAAACAAAAATCTCGAATGGACAAAATCTAGAAAATACAAATATGCATCTCAACTTTATCTCGAAAAAAAATCTCGAAAAAAATTCGCATTCGAGATTTTTAAAATCTTTTCGTTTTATTGCAAAAGTAATTAAAACGGGTCCAAAATGTATATTCTGAAACTTTTTTGAAAATAATAAGAATTTAACAATCTTTTTGCAACAAAAAATGTTTTTCCAAATTTACTGTAGTACAATTTTTACGTTATACAAGGAGTAATTCTGCATATTACATTGTGTAAATGTGTTTATGTCTAAATACTAAAATAACTCATTTATTTACAGTGGCGAGCATATAAATAGGGAAATTCAGTCAACATAGTTCAAATCACCATATACCGGCACTTAAGGAAATAGCTTAGCTAAAATGCGAAGTTTATCCTCAAAACAGATTTTTTAGAACTAACTGCAACCTGCATAACATATTTTGGTCTACGTTTCACGGTACAGATATAAAATACCGTGCCAAGTGTTAAATTGGTACGTTCTTAGTTTGTATTCAACTTCTGTGTGAAAATGTTTAATTTTCAGTATGTGATGTTTACATAAATCTTGTTTTGTTATTGTCTAGTCGTAATAACTCGATTTGTGATGTTATAGGAATGGGACGGGGCAAAAACATAACGGCTGAACAGCGGCGAGAAATTTGTCGTTTAAGAAGTGAAGATATTACGCTCTCTGCAATATCGAAACATTTAAATATATCAATTAATGTTTGTCATCGAGCTTTGGAACAGGTCAAACGCTATGGTAGCAGTTTTAATAAGCCTCGCGATCCCAGACCACGAAAAACTACACCGCGTGTTGATTGGATGATGCAGCACCTTTCTGAAAAGGATCGTTTCAGTCACGCTGAAATTTCGGCACAAGAAGACTTGAATGTGAGTGTACACACAGTACGACGTCGCTAAGCGGTATTTGGATTAAGAAAAAGCCGATTATAAGTAAAAAAATCGCAAGGCTACATTACTGTTTGCGAAAGAACGCATAAATGGCGTTTTAAAGTTCTCCAACAAATAAGGATTTTTCTTCACCCATTAAGTTCAATTATTCCTGTAACTGATGTTATAAGATACCTAATAATATTACACTTAAAATGTATACTGCTAAAAAAATAAAATTGATAGTTTTCCAGTTGTTTAAAGTTTAAGCAAAACACACAGAAATTACTGTCTTTGGTTGTTTTTCCCTATTTATATGGTCGCCACTGTAGGTACTCAAAATAGCTATGTATGTATGTATGTACATTACTAATGCATTGATATTATATAAAAATTTCAAAATCAAGTTGTAGGCAATGCCCCTTGAATATCCCATAACTCTTTTCTTTTAAAGTGTGGACTTCCCCCCAAAATTTTTAGCGTCAACTTTATTTTGTGCTTGGTAAGCTTAGTTGTGCTTGTTCAGTACATGACCCAAAGGAAGGCAAATTTATAAGTTTATATAAATTTTTTGTACAACCATGTCCACGTCGATCAGATTTTAGAAGAGCTGTTTGTATTGAGTAAACTCATTTGCATGCATGAAAAAACACTTGCAAGTTGAGAATTTTTTTTTCTAGATTTTTGTTTTCGAGATTTTATTTTTCGAGATATCGTGGTAAACCAGTTTTGCATTCATGCAAAGGAAACACTGTTTTTAGTGTTCTGTACCAAAAACAGAACACTAATGATATCAGTTCGTTGTCTGTCTGTCTGTCTGTCACAGGCGTTTTTCTCAGAGACTATTTTAATTCTTCCCTTGTAATTGCTCCCATAAAAATCGCGATTATTAATGTAATTTAGCGCAGCATGTTCACTTCGCTCTATTTTACGGGCAATTTCGCGGTTCGAAAAACCTTCCGAATGGTAGCATCGCCTATTCGAGTTGCCTATTTCTTTCAAGTAAAAGACCAATTCTTCCTTTAACCACAAATTAATATTTCACTGCAATTTGTATGATCACTCTTTGTCTTACTTACTTAGTTTGCGCTACAGCTCGATGTGAGCCTGGGCCTGCTTCTCGCAACAAGTTGTGTGGGAATCAATATTAATGGCAATATTTTAAATGCGTCTAAACATACATACAAGTACTATTATAATGAGTTGGAATAAATCTAGTCTAATCTAAATCTGGAATTCTGGTATAACCGTATACCTACCAGCCTTTCTGTTTTTGTTTTTTTTTTTAAATTAAAATTAGTCTAGGTGGTTTTTGTTCACTCGAATAAAATTGTCGAATCCAATCCATTTCCTTTGTGCTATTGAGCGATTCTTCTCTTAATGATGATTACGCAATACACAATACATGTATCTCTTTAAAACAGTAAGTAACAATACAGCAAAAGCACAAATATTCAGTTACAAAGTAACCAACTTCCTTATGTTTGCATAATCTGCATAAATAATTTGATTACAGAATCCGCTATAAATCAATCTGACTTCAACCGCAACCCAAGACATTTATTAGAAACCCTAAACTCTGTCAAACAAAAAAAAAAAAAAAAATGCACAAACGTCTTCATTACGCTGCGCACTACTCGTTTATTGAGTGCTCTCGATTCCCTAACCGCACAAGCGAACTATTCCTTCGTTTAGACAAAAGGTAAAAGGTCGCCTTTTGCCTGTATGACCTTCAACCCTTCTGCACGGATGTTTATTTTTGTTTTATGTGGTTGACCACTTTTGACTCTTTTTGTTTCGTTTACTACCTCGTTCTTTTAGCAAAGGAGCGATATTAAACAGCAAAGGGTTTGAATGTTACTCTGGAATTATTGGTCGTTACCTCACTGCCAGGGCAAGGCATTGTTGTGCGTCTCCTTTATGGGCATTAATTATCATAATGATCCTTGAGCTACTTTTCTTGAACGCAACAATCTTCAATTGAAATCAGAGTAAAGAGCTTACGGATGATGTGTGTAATGTCATTAATAAATAACGTGGACCCTTTTTTTGCAGAAAGAAGCAAAGGAAACCTGAGTAAAGGAATGCGTCAGGATGTGAGCGTTTTTCCGCAGTTCCGTTTGTGATAAATTCCATTTCCTGCTTATCATTCGT
The DNA here is from genome assembly GCA_949775065.1 of Brachyopa scutellaris. Classification (NCBI taxonomy): domain Eukaryota; kingdom Metazoa; phylum Arthropoda; class Insecta; order Diptera; family Syrphidae; genus Brachyopa; species Brachyopa scutellaris. The sequence goes on along the minus strand of OX459114.1, from coordinate 27,776,961 downwards.
CATGGCATTTGTGGGCATTGTTCCGTGACAATTTAATGTCTTCATTAGGATTGCACTGAGTTTTTTTACTGAGGATATTGAACGGTTTGGTATGCGTATTTGTGTAAATGAAAGCGAGTCACACACGTAGATGGAGACAAGGACTGGTGTATGGGAATAATCGTGTTATTCAAAACGAAAATGAGAGTAATAAAGTGATTTTTATTGCTGGATTAATCCTTTCAGAGTTTTTTTTTTTGATTGTATAAAACTGTCAAGGGACAGTTGGACAGTTTTATGCAACATCTGCCGAAAATCACTAACGGATTTTGTATATTTTTTGGAACATGGGGTCATAGTTACAAATTAATTAACGAAGTCATATTAGCTCGAAGGTTCAGATGTGGTTGAAAACACTGAGCTCTGGTCGTGCAATTGCATAACGAGTGAAGGGTGCTGGATACCTGATATTCCGTGAGTCTTGTATCCACCGGAGATTATGATATAAAATAAATGTTGGCTTCTTTCATGGTAGCTGTTACGTCATAGAATGGTACTTTACTAGTATTTTTTTTCCCAAGATATGAAGAGTGCAGAAACTTTTATGCAGACTCTAAATACTCAGAAAGATTCTGACGAAGAATTTCAACTTTCAAATGATGGACAAATGTTTGGACAAAACTTGTTTCACTTTTTCATAAGCACGTACCCTTAAAATTGAAAATTCTGAAATCTACATCGCCACAGTGGTTAACTGCAAACATCCAGCAGCTCATAACAACCCGTGATGATGCTTTTAAAAGCTGAAAAAAATATAGAATTGACGAATTTTATACTAGATATCGCTCTCTACGTAATGAAATAGTTTCAAAAATCAGATCTGCAAAACGGGTTTTTTATAATAGCAAATTTAGTGGTTGTTCGTCAAGTAAGGAAGTATGGCGACAAATTCGCGAAGTTGGATTAGGCAAACAAAAGCCGAAAACTCCCGATAATATTAATTGTGACCATCTAAACGCCAACTTTTTAGTACATAGTAGTCCCTCATCAGCAAATCTTTCAACATTTGACCAGTCACCGGACGAAGCCAGAGAATCCTACTTTGATTTTTATAGACTTTGTGAAGAAGACGTGGTTAAAGCCATTTTGTCTATTAAATCAAACGCTATGGGACTCGATGAAGTTCACCCAAAATTTGTCAAACTTTTGCTTCCATACATACTGCCATACTTAACATATATATTCAACTCCATTCTAACAACATCTGTTTTTCCTTCGCAGTGGAAAGAGGCTAAAATTGTTCCTATCCCCAAAAAATCGAGTGGAAATGCTGTAGAATACAGGCCAATTGCAATTCTGCCTTTTTTCTCAAAAGTTTTTGAAAAGGCTATCTTCTTACAAATGCAAAAGTGTCTTTTAGTTGAAAAAAACTTCTAGTCGAAAACCAATCAGGCTTCCGTCCGAACAGAAGCTGCAAGACGGCCTTATTATCGGTGGTGGATGAAATAATAAAGGCAGTAGATAAAAATTATGCTACAATTTCAACCCTACTCGACTTTTCAAAAGCGTTTGATACAGTGAACCACTCCATACTATGTACAAAGCTTAGGAAAGAATTTAAGTTCTCGTTGCTTGCAACAAAACTTATTTTTTCTTACTTGAAAGGGAGAAACCAACGAGTTGTAGCAGGAAGTCGTTATTCATGTTCGTTGCCTGTAAATTGTGGAGTACCACAAGGCTCCGTCCTTGGACCGTTGCTTTTCTCTCTGTATGTTAATGAATTGCCTACGATTGTTAAACACAGCTCGATACACATGTTTGCTGATGATACTCAAATTCATTTAAGCAGTCCTCTGAGTTTGATGAACGAAGCAACAACGTTAATGAATGAAGATTTACAGCGTATCTTTGATTGGTCAACGCGAAATGAGCTACACCTTAATGCACAAAAATCGAGAGCTCTTATAATACATAAAAGGAAGCTAGACCTATCTATTTTCCCAGCAATACGACTAGACCAAAGTCCCATAGAGTACGTTGACTCCGCCAAAAATCTTGGTCTGATTTTTAATCGGACCCTTTCTTGGTCTACCCACATAAATGCCGCAGTCGGCAAAGTATATGGTGGACTCCGTGCTCTTTGGATGACACAGCATTTTGTGCCTATAAAAACAAAGCTCTTGCTAGCGAAAACTCGGCTATTACCAACGATGCTATACTGCTGTGAGGTCTTTTGCTGTCCGGACTATAGCTCCAAACAAAAACTTAACGTTGCATATAATAACATCATGTCTCTCATGATGATCATGTCTCTTCTTACTCCAAACAAATCAGTGGATGTTCTGTAATCTTCTTAAATTCAGAGCAATATGCCTGCTTCATGGCATAATGCAAACAAAGCAGCCGGGATATTTATTCGATAAGCTACGTTTCCTTCAATCAGTTAGATCATGTATGCTAATACAAACAAGCTATGCTTGCTTGACTTCTGAACGTCAGTTTTTTGTTAGTACTGTTCGGCTGTGGAATTCCCTACCTATCAACATTAGAAAAATTAGAAGCACTAGTAATTTCAAATCCTCTCTCTTAAAATATCTGGCCACTGAAATAAATACATTATAAACATTAATATTCAATCTTGTACATATGTATATATATTTTTTTATTTTTTATTTTTTGTCACTTTTATTTTATATTTATTTATATTTTTTGTTCTTTTTGTCTAAATGTTTCTTAACCTAAATCAAGGCTTTCATAATTAAAAAGATGCTTGTTATCTTAATATTGTAAGTAATACAATTAAATAAATTGGATTTACATGTACGCTTCGCTAAACATGTAGCACCGAACGAGCAAGCTTGCCACCTGCTGTTGTATTCGAACTAGAATCCGAATATCCACTAGAATGCATTGCTACTGCACAGTTGTCATGCTATCTTCTTTGTTTCCAATAATAGAATACATTTGTTAAAAAGGATGTACGCGTTTAGTGCAGTAATGCCTAACGTACGAAACCGCTGGCTCTGAAGTGTATTGGATTTTGCCATCTTTCGATTAACACAATAGAATTGGATCATTGGTAGAAGCATTCAACATTATCTCGTCCAATTCGTCTGCACTTTCTTCACTGCCACTCGAATAGTGTTCTGCTTCGGCGTCTGCAATTTCTTCTGCTGTTGGCTCATATAAATCTTTGTCATCTTGGAAATTACTGCATTCAGATTTAGTTGATACATAAATCCAACGCCCGCCGCATACACTTCATATCAAATTTTGGCCGAAACACGTGGATTTCGACGGCTCATTTTCAAACAACAATTTTTTTCTGAACTCAAACTGAATTTGTTTTTAAATTTAACGTGTGTACATGCGCGACTAACTTCAAACAAATACACACAAATCCATTTGACTTATGATAAGTACCATGCGCGCCAATATCAGACAAAAAGCTTTGATTTTTTTGTTTCTCTTTCCATTTAGTACTGAAAAATACGTTGGGTCATTTCTGATACTATGAAGCAATATAGAAATGCTTTTGGTCCAGATTTCTGAGTTCCAACCCCTTCCATTGGAGTCATCTACCGAAAGTGAAAAACGACGAATTTCGACGACAAAATAAAAGTCACTAAAGCACGCTCTAATCTTGTTCAACATTTTTTCACGAAAAAGTATTAAAATTGGTACTAGTTCCATTGAGGTTTAATTATTTATTTACTATTTAATTATTTACTAGTGTGCGATGAATCTCGCATGTAGAGACCTTATACCCGTAGGTTTCGGTAATAAAGTTTTTTCGTAATACCTTTACTCATATGCTCTTTTTCAAAATTGTTTATACTGAAGAACAAAGTTCAGTTTATTAGCTTTCGATCAGTGTTAGAGTCATTGAAATCGGTGTAAAAATTAACTCTAAGGAGGAATCACAAGCGCTTGCGCTAACGATTTAATTATATAGATTTATTATTACTTGTTTACTCATTTCTTTTCCGTGCTTATTTATATGTAGATACCAATACACCAATATGTACAACTACTTGTCAATGTATTATAAATTAATCTATTACTAGTGGACCAGTGCGAGAAATCTCGCATGTAGAAACCCTATAACCGTTTACGGTTAACGAATGAAAAAAGAGGACGTAGGTATCTATAGGTATATATATCTAAGGAGATGGGGCACTTTTGGCCCAAGAGCGTGCATCAATGAAATTGGTATCAAAACTGAAAGTTTTATGAAAATCGTATGTGGGGATTTTGAGATTTTTGTGTGTGAAGTTCGTATTGCGGATAGTTTATATGCATATAAAATCATAATATCAGAAGAATCTTGAATATTTTATACAATATATATGAACAATAATATTACTTTTTTAACAAAGATGATGATGATCCTGCAGGATACTACAACGTCATTTGTCCACCATTAAGAGCTGCTAATCGAGACAGTTCGTACCATCCTACTTGTGGTTGGAGTTCAAGACGTTGCTAGAAGGAATGAATTTTTTGGTAACATTGAAATATCTGAAAATGATAGACCAACTATAGTAATGGCACTTATGTCTATATCCAAAAGAGCTCCAATTACGCGGTTCTAAAGCAAACGTACGGTTTACATAAATATCAGAATTTGGTTACACTATTTCTTATAACGTGCTGGATATATATATGGATATATTCTTGAAGTATTCAGTCCGTATGCTGATTCGGATGCTTGAAAAACAAAAAATGCTCTTCAGAAGCGAAAGCAGGCTTTTCCGAAGGGTCTTCATTCTCAATAGAGGCTTCAGGGATTCCATTTCAACTCTAGAATCGCATGGGTATATATAGAGCGCATAAGCCTGAATCTCTACTGGAAGGACATCAGCAATTAACAACACTACAAGCAAACAAATCGCGACGTATAACGATGTGAAAATGGGTTGTAGAAATTGTAAATGGACATTTTAAAAGACATTTTCAACTGTTCCATCAAGAGTTCTTCAACCTTGCTTCTTTTCACTTGATGGATGATTGTAAAATAACTTCGGCAATTTTAAACAAGTTTCACCCACTGATCGAAGACACCGATGAGCTGTTGCAAATCGCTTCAAGCAGATTAAATACTCCCGATCACCTAGGTGATTTTGTGATAGAAAATAACCTTAATTGAAGAAGGACAGTGTTTCAAAGCATTGAAGGGCATATTGCTAACTTATTTAACTTTTCTATACTAAGTTTGCCAGAGTTATTTAAAATATCCCTAAGAAACTATCAAATAAAGCAAGCTCGTTCATATTGTGGAGAACATCTGAAGCCAAATGGAAGCAACCAAATATTTAGAAGTGTATCCAAATATAGGTAGAATTACCACAGGATTCCAGAGTTTAACCCTAGAAGCATAATCTACGTCAATTTGACGTGTGCTCTCGGAATTATTAGTTGTCTCGCTTAAGCCGATGCGTAGATCAGGATGTACACCTTTAAGAATTCTCATTTGTCGTTCAGAGCTTGCATGGGGTGGTCGTTTCATTGAGGTAAGTCACGTTAAAATTGAGATACTGCTATGGTATACGTCGCGAAGACGTTTGTTCCAACTCCATATAATTTTATTTTATTTATTTTTTTTTTTTGTTATTTTATGAAAAATATTTACATATGTATACCTTAAACCCAAATATAAAGTAAAAAATGTGTTAAAGTAAAAACTTATTATTTTTTGAAGTCCGAAGAAAATACTTTGTTTTTTTTTGGTGATCTTGAATGATCTTTTAGTTTGCTTTGTTATATAAAAAATAAATAAAAGTTCAATAAAAAATAAATATATTTCATTTATAAATGTATAAATATATCTTACAGTTATTTTAGACATTCATATTTATAATCAAAATAGTTAATATAGTCGATTTTAAAGTAGTCGTAAATTTGGCGTATGATTATCATTAACGTACATAAAAATATGATTATGTTTCTAGGAAACAAATATTTTTTAAAAGGTCGTATAAAATCTCGAGACATAAATTCTGGAGTATATTACACATACGTACATTCTTGTAAGCAATGAGGAAAATAGTGCTAATAGAAGCAATTCTATCAATGTTTATTTTTGCATTTATCTGGTTGGATTGAGAACAGTTGGATGTTGTGCTCACGTTATATGTAAGTGTTTTGTTGTATCACGGGTATGCTCGTCATCAAATAAACTAAGAAATACCACCTGCACTTTTCTGCATAACATTTTAATAGATGACCAAGATGATGAAGAATATTATAATGGGCCGTAACTTTTTATTTAAATATTTAAACACGGTTTCTTATACATACAAGAGCCTCTTTGTTAAAAAAGCAGTATTATTGTTTTTTTTCTTAATTTTCTCGACATTATGTTTGTAATAGTTCTTGCATTAATATCTTTATATGTTTAAAACAAAACAACAGCATTTTTTTTAAGTTTCTGTAAAAAAAACATGTAAGAACTCTCCATTGGGGATTGGTTACTGAGCATTGGTGATTGATTTGCACCATGTACGATTTTGAAAGTGTTTTTCTTCATTAATAATGGCTTAATCTTAAACTATTATACATAAAATTAAAGCTTGAAAAATGCTCTTTCAAATAGCTGTCAAAAATGGGGTAAGTTGTCGCTGAAGATTTTTCAGAAATTAGTAATTTTCAAAGAAAAAAAACTTTACTTTTCAAGTCTTCAGAGATTTATTGATTATTTTAAAACTGAAAATCTTAGGCTCATTATCTTAAGGTAATAAGAAAGATAGTAGAATCACCTTTCATTTCGTACTAAATACATATATATATGCGCATTACGGTTCTTATGGTATTATGATTTTATATGCATACAAACGGACAAAAATCATCAGAAGATCTATCCGCAATACGAACTTCACACACAAAAATCTCAAAATCCCCACATACGATTTTCATAAAACTTTGCAGTTTTAATGTACTGAAGATCAGCTTTATTTTGATACTAATTTCATTGATGTGCGCTGTTGGCCCAAGCTCCATATAATTTTGTCCCATCTCATCTCATCTCATCTCATCTTACTTATATGCACTTTTTCAAAATTCTTTATACTGATGAACAAAGTTCAGCTGATAAGCTTTCGATCAGTGTTAGAATCACTGAAATTGGTGCACAAATTAACTCTCAGGAGGAATCACAAGCTCTTGCGCTAGCGATTTAATTGTATAGAAGATAGAAGATAGATAGATTCATTGTACTTAATCTTAAATGCATTTCGCGCCTTAGATCTTGTTAGTCATACTCATAAATATGTACATAATATGTATATTTATTTATTAATTTATTTATATTTTTTTTTGTTGAGTATTTTTTTAATATTCTCAAATGAAATCCTAATAATATCGTCGTTTGATGAGCAAAGTTACATAAGTCGAAATCCACAGTTTTTCATAAAAGCCATTGAAATTTTTTGTGGAGCAAAATAAAAATAATTTCATTGTGAATATGAAAACTTAAAAGTTGTTTATTTCAAAAATATTGAATTTAAATTCTTAAGCCGATTGTTTTAGCCGAAATACGACGGCCTTGATTAATCTCGCGCTCCTGACTGCACTTCATACCGTTGAAGGGGTAGTAGGACTTCAAATCATTCAACCACTTTTATTCTGTACCTGACTGACTTAGACGGAATATATTGTATGAAACGTGTCCGTCTTCGATAAGGAAATAGATGTTCGTCCACATCATCAAGCTGATTGTAAGCAGACTGAAAATGAGACGAAATTCCATTTGCATTCGACATAGCATTAGAGCAACGCCAAACCGCAAGACTTCAAACTAAATCCGTTAGCTTTCGGTCGTAACGATTTGCTTTCTTAGACACAAACTGTAACTGAATATCGATAAATGTTCGAACAATTTTTTTGTTGTTATTAAGATTCGAAAAATGATTAACGATCCGCCCGGCACACATTCGTGTGTCATTCGACTGGTTTATGTGTCTGATTAGAACTAGGGCAGTCTCATTTTCGACATCATTGAACTGTGCTATACGCACAATCGAATTTTATGACTCCAATGATGATAACATCCCAACATAAAGCGGCCTGATACCCTCTATCGTACAACCAATCTATTGGCAAAAGCAAAACAATCCAAAAAGGCCGCGAGGCATTTCAACTCCCCAACACTCACATGAGATCCCATTTATCTGTCATAAATAAAAAGGAACACCATTTTTAAAAGGCTTTTTATAGCCCACGACACTGGTACGATAAGAAGTGGAAAAATGACAAAAAGGCTCTGAACTTTAATGGCCGAATGTGTGGTACGATCATAAAGTTCCATTAATCGCATTTGAATTACTTTGGTCACATTTATTTCTCATAAACAATTTTGCCCATCATCCTGCGGCGCGTCCTCTTCCTCTTGGCAAACGCAAGAACTGATGATGGGCAAAGCAGAAGAAGAAGAAGAACACACGCATATCCGCCAACTGACCGTCGTCGCGTCGGACAACTGATAGGTGCGCATCATCTGGCGTGTCGAGTTGTCGTGCCTTGTGCGGTACCTACCTCAGTTTTTCCCCAATACTTGGCTAAGCCTTTCAAAATGCATTTGTCAACTGATTCTATGTCAAGTGACTTCCTTCACAGCCAACCTTGTCCTGCACACACCGCGTCCTCGATGATGGCAAAATGACATTTTCCTAGAGTCGTACGCTATGTGTCATGAGAAACTTCCCATTGGGGATGGAACCGAGACGGAACAGCGACGGTAAAAGCCTAAGGCTGCAGTGGCAATGGCAATGGTAACATAACAGCACACGTTGGCTATAGAGATGGCCTGACCAATATGGAAGTCATTTATTGTCATTATATGACACTTTATGTCCAAACATTAGATATTTAAACTGAACCTAGGGAGTTGGGCAGCGAAGGTTTTAAAGACGGGTATGTGTGCGTGCATGAGTGTGCGGTTTGGCAGCGATTTGTAACTCCGGAGGTTTTACCTACGCTTTTAATCTGGTGATAAATAGCACACTTGGTCCGGGTGTCAAAGTACTAGCAGGATCTTTTTGTGTTTGTTTTTTTACGCTTCGTTTTTTTTTTTAGAGCAATGCGACCTCGGATGCTGTTTTGATGTTCTACGGTATCTTTCGACATTGCCGGGTAGGGAACAAGGAAAGGAGTATATCTCAGAATCGGGACCGTTTCTCTTTTTTCTTAAATTTAATTTCATTGGTTTTTTTTTGTCCATGTAAGGTAGGTACCCCGTTGCTGTTGGTGTTGTTTTATTTAGACTACGCCGATTTGTTTTCGTTGGCGAGTTTATCGCTCGCGCAGAGAGGGCACAAGACTTTCCATCATTAATTTTCCCAAAGTGAACCACAAATGCGGACAATTTGTCATTGCACTAGCATTGTGACCACTTCCCATTGCGGTGGTGGTAGATTAGTATAAGTATCTATACCCATGTGGACCTGGACACGATGGTGGTCCGTCTGTACATTCGAAGGTGTCCTCCTAAAAGGACCGTTTATATGCTATCGCCGAGAAATGGAATGGAAGTGATTTTTCAATGCTGGAAGTAGGCATTTTGCTATTCCCGTGATAACTATGCGACAATTAGGGACAATTGGTTGATCATTTATTATGGGCACGGCCGTCGGGGACAGTGGTGATTCGATTTGAGAACTCATGTTTGGTACAAAGAACCCGATATGGATTGAGATAGAGAACGGGGAGAATTGAAGATCTTAAGTGAATGGAATTTGTCATATAGAAATGGGGATAATGGATTCGCTTTTGGGACTAAAGGGTGGAAATAATTGATTTGGAGTGTAATGTATCTAGCTTAGGATTATAGTTAATGGCGTATTTTTGAGTAGTGACAATAATGAATGAGTTCAAATAAGGATAACTGGTATAAACTTGATTTGTTTCTATTTCAATGGCGCCATAAACTGTTTTTTTTTTTTAATTTCTTCCGAACACCTATCGATACTGTACATGTTTTGGTTGATATCGGATCTAATTTTAAAGTAATTGATCACTGTAGAAGTGCGCAGATTATACAGAACATAAACATTAGCACATTCTCTCTGAGTAACTTGTCTATTAGAGGCTAGTTTACCTGCCGAGCTACATATGTATCTGAAACAGCTGAAGATGGCAAGATGATGCATTAACCAACACATTTCTAAAATTTGGTCAGATGAATGAAATCTCAGCATTGAACTGTCACCGGTTCGTTCGAGTATAGAAACGGAAGCAGCTAAAATAAGTTTGGCAAAATAAAGTATATTATACTGTCACGACGTCACAATGGACAGTTATAATTTCGATGTAATAAAGGACCTTGTTAACTTCGGGTTTGCAATCACATAAAGTAACAGTTAATTGAAACTTGCATTTGCAATAGGTATAAATGTAGGCCTTTCTTTTCTTATAAAAATAAAACATGTTGAAAATAATCCATAAATATTAGAAGATTTAATTTTATAATATGTTCATCCTTAAATATTCAGAACAAATGTAATTGATTTTTCGTTTTTATTTTGGACGTATTTATTTTTTTTTTGTTCGGATCTGTTTTGGATCAGTCAATATCAATTGAAACTTGAAATTTTTGGAGAGCAACTGTTTTTCGATCGGCTTGGCATTCAACCCATTTTCTACCGCGCTGCAAAAATTATTAAATTTTTTTGTGCAAAGTATATTTCTTTAGTAATTGCTGCCTGATGTCCAAAAATTAAATGTTGGCGCTTATCTCATATGCCAAAATCCTATACAAATGAATGAATCGTAAATAAGTGAATAGACAAGATTAAAATAGAATTTATTTTATTTTCTTATCATTATTCTTCTCTTAATCATCAATAAATACAAAAATCAATAAACAATATTCATTTTACTTAACCCTTTGATGCCCGAATTAATTTGGGCAGTGTTAACATTGATTTGATGACATTAAGTTGTTGGTCGAGCCTCATATATGAACTGGTATCAAATTCAAGGCTCTATCTTTCTGGTTTGACCGCTAGGGGGTGTTGACTCTAATCAATAATTATGTTACTGAGCTCAAACTAAAATTTTTTTCTCATCGTATTGCCTGACATATTTTGAAGACAAAATTCACTTGTTATTAGAAATTTACTTTATTTTGAGTTGTTTTTTTAACTTTTTGCACAATCACTTTTTGCAATTTTTTTTTATACCTTCATTAGATTTGTAGTACAAAATGAAATGAAACATGTTGAAAAGAATCCATAACACAGGCCTGCGATAGTTTTCCCCCGACAAAACCTTTTAGCTATTTTCATAGGTATTAGGTACTTATATAAGGAAAAAATATTTAAAAAATTCTATCACGTACATTTTTTCAGTTTTCTTAGTATTATAAGAGTTAATTTCCAATTTCTGTGTTAAAAATATAGATTAATGGTATTGTTGATATTTTGATTCCTCACTATTTGTTTTTTTATGATGATTAGAAGCATAGTCTACAGCTACGTGTGTCACTTGTTATATATTATAAAAAATAACTTATTATTTCTATGATTTTTGTGTGGTAATAACAAAAAAAGTCCTACTAATGGCTTCTCTTTACGAAATTCGTTAGTTAAAAAAAAAATGTTAAAACAAAAGTATGTAAAGGCACTGGCCTTGTAAGCTATCATATCCTGTTCTGTAATAACAATTACTTGGTGTCCAATATGGACAGATGAAAATAAATAAAGGAAACAAAAAAAAAATGACTTCTAGGAAATATGTCGATTCTCCAGATTACTTCCGCTAAATACGTGCATATTGTGTAAAAAAAACAACAGTAAATTATTTCTAAAACTATATGAGACTATATGATTGCTATTTTAATATCAACACCATAGAAGAAAGCATTTTTGTTGATCCTGACATAAGGAGTGCAAAATGCTAACTTTGAAAAGACTATGAATAAGACTGAAAAGCTCGCTTGGAAATCATTTAAAAAGGTCGTATACAATTTTTTAGGAAACAGACAAGCCTTGATTAAACAAGTATAGTTAACAGCATGCTTAGTTACCTCAACAAGCCGGGTTGTTATATGAGTATGAAGCTGCATTTTCTACATTCCCATACTGACTTCTTTCCTGAGAATCTTGATGATGTTAGTGAAGAACAGGGGGAGAGATTTCATCAAGACATTAGGTTCACGGAGAACAGATATCAAGGCTGGTGGGACGTTAGCATAGTGCCTGACTATTGCTGGATGTTAAAGAGAAATGAACCGAAGCGCAAGTACAAGAAAAAAATATTGAAAGTGAGTTTTGAGGAATGTAGAAAAAATTTCATAAGTCTTTTTGAATTCTCTAGTCTCTTAACCCATTTCTTGCCACCACTACAATCAATTAAAATTTTTGATGCTACTTCATAAACTCTCTGTTCAGACCCCAGGGAAGATTTATTGGACATTTTTATTTTTTTTCCATCATCCGATATTTAAGAAAATAATGGTGCAAAAATGCACCATTGGCGGTTAATGGATATTTTAGGATATCATTTACAAGCTCAGAAGACGATCAAAATCATTGGTGCAAAAATGCACCAGTGGCAAGGAATGGGTTAAGACCAGTTTAAAACTAATGCTGATCGTTTTATAACTAAACATTTGCTTTTATATTCATAATACTAAATTTTTTCATAAAACCTGTTCCAAAATCTGTTTATATGGATATCTTGCGTAAAAATAAATTTCGATGTGCTAGAAAAAATCATCGCTATACATATTTTAATTCAGCTGACCCAAATTAATAAAGAAAAAACATTATTATTCAAAAGGGAAATTAAAAGTTATATTTCGCAGGCCTGTGTAATTATTAGAAGAATTAATTTTACATGTTCATCCTTAAATATTCAGAACAAAATTGTAATTGTTTTTTTCGTTTTTATTTTGGACGTATGTTTCTTTGTTCGGATCTGTTTTGGATCAGTCAATATCAATTGAAAACTGAAAGGAAATGGGGCACTTTTGGGCCAAGGGCGTACATCAATGAAATTGGTATCAAAATAAAGCTGAGCTTCAGTACCTTAAAACTGTGAAATTTTATGAAAATTGTATGTGGAAATTTTGAGATTTTTGTGTGTGAAGTTCGTATTGCGGATAGATCTTCTAATGATTTTTGTCCGTTTATATGCATATAAAATCATAATATCATTAGAACCGTAAGACGCACATAGTACATGCATTTAGTATCAAATGAAAGGTGATTCTACTATCATTATTATGATTTAAAATGGGTCTAAGGTTTTCAGTTTTAAAATAATTTATTAATCTCTGAAGACTTTCTTGACTGACCCCGCTACATCCGCTCGTGCACTGATCGAAGACCTCAGCTTAAGAGACCTTGAATCAATAATAAATACTGGGCCTTCGTTATTATATGGCGATCAAGAGATCAATGATTTCCAAAGACAAAAAGATTAAATTTCCTTAAAGGCAAGTCGAAAAGCCTTACAGCTATTGAGACTCAATTATATGGCCGGATGAATCTAAATCCAAGCTCAGAAATGCTAAAAGGTGTAAATGAGTTCAATGCCGCCAGCCAGATCGCCTGAAATCAAAGTGTGCTCAACAAACGGTCAAACACGGAAGTGGGTCAATACTGGTGAGCGGTTGCTTCTCCTCATCTTGTATTGGCCAGCTTGTAAAAAAGATGGGGAAATGACCGAAGTAAGCACAGAGCTATGATGGGTAATTTGCACCAATCGGCTGATAAAATTGGATTGGGATCGATTTTCTTTCACCGAGACAATGACCACAAGCGCACAAGCGAATGGTTTTCTCAGCTCACAGCATTTGGAAATATTAGAATGGCCACCACAATCTCCGGATTTGAATTCAAAAATGCCTCTGGAATGTAGGCAGAATATGCAAATGGTTTGGGCAGAGCTTCAAAAGGAGCCGTGGGCCACTCTTTGCATCTAAATTGTTCACAGTTTGATACACAGCATCCAACGGTGAATACGAGCTGTCGGTCAGAGCAATGGACTTACAACAAAGTACTAAATTTTCCTAAAAAATTAAATTAAATTTCGAATGATAACATATTGCATCATAACCTAATTCAGGTTTCATTTGACAGCAACGATTTTTCAAGTATTTTTGTTTGTTCATTAATAATTCCTTATGTATGTTGTAAATCGAATATGGCGGACGCCATATGATGGTGGATTACCGTTATCTTCACGACCTCCTTAATATGGGTATCAACTTAAAGGGATTGACAAACAGAATTAGACTAGCCAAGTGACGTCATTCTAAGTTCAATATGGTGGGCGCTCCAAGATGGAGAATTAGCTTTTTCTTTACAACCACCATGTCATGGGTATCAAATGAAAAGGCGAGTAGAATCTCAAACATTCTGAGTAAACTTTCTCATATCCAACCCACCCAAGCTAATATACGTATCGACGTTAACTTTTAAAAAAAAAATCAAATACTAAAAAGTAGAAAATAAAATGGATAAAAAAAATTGTTTAAAAACAAGCTTTGAACTAAAAATTAAAAAAAGAATTTTTTCCGAGTCACCAATATGTGACTATAAATTAAAGTTTGGGGGGACTCAGGCTCGAGGTAAAATTTGGCTAAATGGCGATGACGAATTCTAATTAAGGGGCTAGGCCACCCTAGAATTTTCGAAAAACAGATTTTTTTTTTTAATTGTACCTACCTCAAATGATATCCCGAAAGATTATGATCGGGAAAAATCTCTAAGCACTCGGTGCGGCCATCGCAAATTAAAGGTATTGAAAAATTTCCTTATGATTTTCTACTAATCAAAACTTTAAACGCGTATATCTCAAAACTGCATTTTTTAAGTTGGCCGGAAACATAACTCAAACAATTTTCACCCGATTTACTTGAAATTTTGAATATATCTTGATAAATACATTGTCTATGGAAGTACGTAGGATTCTTTCTTATATTGAATAGTTCATTTGTTATTAACAATGATCTGATGATTTTTTATCACTTTTCACTTTGGAAGTGTGCCAAAAATTAATACATTGAAAAAATCCTACTTACTTCTATAGACAATGTATTTTTCAAGACATATTAAAAATTTCAAGCTTTAATTTATAATCACATATTGGTGACCCGGAAAAAAATAATTTTTTTAATTTTTAGTTCTTAAAGCTTGTTTTTAAAATTTTTTTTGTATCTTTATATTTTTTGTTTTATAGGGTTATCCTTTTTTAGTGAAGAAATATTATTCAAATAAAAATGTTTAAAGAATTATTTTACGTCTTCAGTATCTTAAGTTGTTGCTAAATTTCAGGTTTCAATTGACTGGTACAGACACCTCTTCGAAAATCAAACGAAAGATTACTCTTCCTGGTAAGTCTCTACGTCGATCAACTCTATATATAACACAAGTCATCATTGACTTAGCAGCTTTTCCGAAATGAGGAGGAGGAAACTTCGGATGGCAAAGCCATTTTTCGTCAAAAAGTACGAAATGTTACTGTTATTTGTGGAGCATGGAGATACATGTGAGTATATCTTCAATGGAAGCACACAGCTAAAAGTATTGCGTTCGATCAGCGTGTTTTATTTTTCGGACAAATGGACTCTGAACGTTTAGAAGATCCTCACGACAAATAAAACTCTTGAATGCTTGTCGGAAACTCGAATATCTTTGCATTTTAGTATCTTTCTGGGATATGGTAGTCCAACAGACTAACCAAACCACTGAGCTACGGCGCCTAATGAGGTCACAATCTACATCATTTATTCAGGTGCCATCGAGTAGCGGTCCAGTAACCGAAGAGGCAAACACTAACCTTATCATCTATCAAGTACGTGAGTTTATCCGTCGAAT
This sequence comes from Brachyopa scutellaris, assembly GCA_949775065.1. NCBI lineage: Eukaryota > Metazoa > Arthropoda > Insecta > Diptera > Syrphidae > Brachyopa > Brachyopa scutellaris. Next base: position 27,761,161 of record OX459114.1, on the reverse strand, counting down.
ATCAAACAATTAATTTTCCTCAATTTTGGCCAACAAATTAATAAATACAAAAATCTGCGAAATGCTTTCTCCTCGACTTTCCAACATCTTTTAATACAAATTATTCTTCAGCTCTCCACGCATAGATAGTGATCTTCCTTCACACCGTGTGCCTGAAGAGCAGCCCTCCTCTTTGTTGATACATCAGTCAGGGTGTTTATTTGGTAACGCAGCAGAGAAGTGCCCTCACATACCACCCATGGTTGCCCACAACAATTCTCAAAAACAATTAATCAATATCCATTGACCGAAAACTAAAATCACTTCGGATGCTGGTGACCACTGGACCGGGAGAACAAAACAATACAATTGGCATTATCTCGTTAACATAATCTTTATTTTGGACACAAGTACATACGAGTATATTTTTTGGGTTGTTTTTGCCAGTCCAGGTCATGATCCGTTTTCTTTGTATGATTTGAATTTGGATTCCCTGCTCTTTGGATTTCGGGAGTAGTCAAAATGGAGTTAATAAATATTTTTTTTTTTTCATTCTCCTTTCTCGATGTTGGTCAGAAGATAAGAAGGCGAAAATCAGTTTCAATTTATTACCACCAAATCAATTGGTATTTCGGGGTTTTCGGTTTCGCATTTTATTGTTTTTTTTTTTTTTTTATGGAGTGAGTGTGTGTTCTTTTTTTTTAACAGGAACCAAAAAAAAGAGGAACCAAGCACACGACACAATCGGACAAATGGGAAGAAAAATACACAAATTCCATAGAAAATTTATCGATTTCAGTTCATGTTGGTTGCTGGATTTTTTTATTTATTTTTCGAAATTCAATAAATGCTGATGTTTCTGCTGCTGAGGTTGATCGGTGATTGTATCTAACTATTTTAAATTTGTAGAAATGGGTATGCAAACAATGTGATTATTTGATAGAAAAACAGATGATGGCTTCGTAGTGACGAGGTCGAGTAAAACACTTAACTAAAAACTGCCTCCAGAATTATTCATTTAACTAGCTGACCCGTACTCGCCTTGCTTCGCCCCCCTGCCACTGTTAAGGCAAAACGAATTGTATTGGAGATGAGTGCCGAATTATTTTTCCGAATTCAGCCACTAAGTGGATGTTTATGTTACTATAGCAATGTACTGTCCAAATTGCAGCCCTTTAGGTCCATCGATTTGGTCTGTGTGTTGTCTGTCAGCCAGTTAGTGAACTGTTTTATACAAAGAGATAGCTGACCCGTGCCTCGCCCACCTGCAACTTTTAAGAGAAAACAAATTGTTTTCTTCTAATACATTTCTATAGTATACATAAGTAGGTACAGCTGTTGCCCGCCCGTCATTGCCCGTGCACTTTTTTAAAATTTGAATTTGCTTTTACAATTATATTTATCGTAGAAGGCCGGGCACAAAGCATCAATAGAATGATATTTCAGTAAATATGTAGAAATTCAAATAATGCCACATTCACTCACTATGACGTCACCCACTGCTGCATGGCTGTTGGCTTCGGTCTCCACTGATGGAAAATTATTGAAAATGATTTCATGAATTGTTTTATGTTTTTAAAATAGTTATTTATATATTTCTCAGCATGTACGTAGAGTTAAGAAAAGATTAAGGTCTTATTATTAAGGCTTTATGCAAAAATTTTTGTTTTGCCAATTCGTTTAACTTCTTTAAAGTTAGGAGTTAATATGTGGGTCAACCTCAAAAAAATTGATATAAAAATACATATAAAAAAAAAACATTTTCTTAAGTACAAACAATATTTAAACAAAAAATAGCCTAACTGGTTTTAACGAAAATAACGATTATTATAGAATTTACTTCACATTAATCGGTGCAGTATTTGCGGAGATCATCGGTAACAAAGTTTTTATGAAGTTACGTCTTTATATAATAGTAATGATGTACTGTGCAGGACTTAACTCTTACAGCAACCTGAACATAAGAAAACCCTTTTGCGGCAACAACTTTTGCTATTTCACACCAACATAGCTGCAATTTACTAACAGAACTATGTCGTTCACAAGAATAGTTATTTTTGCCTACAGAATGAACAGTACTAGGGACAAAATAATATCTAAGTGGTTCAGAATTTGTACCATACTCGCGAATTAGAAAAAAAAACTGTGGTTCAAATTTTGAACCAGCTGCGCTGTAAGAGTTAAAGAACACAATTCTTTCACATCCGGTTATAGTCGCTATATGACACTATTACATTTCCATGCAATTAAAGGGTTTTAAGAAAAAGGAGCGAAATCAAGGCAGAAACAAAACTGCAAATTTCATTAACAAACCACAAAACCCGACGTTAAACGGAAATAATTTTTATACAAAATGTTCCCAAAAACTAAATTCAGGTGTACATTTGGGAAAACTAGGACTTTTTCTAACTATAAAAGTAAGTCGCGTATTCTTTCGCCGCCAGCTACTCCTGAAACATCAATATTTAAAGTTAATCGATAAGGAGCTAAAAAAAAGCCGCATATGGGAAGAAACAAGTAAAAAATGAAGTTGAGCGTTATGGCATAATAGCCTTGCATAAAAGTGCGTGCACATACCATAGGTCGCTTTAATGAATATTCTATCCTTAGACCCGCAAGAGAAGCTGGAGGCCCAAATAAACATCAAAACAGAAGGACCAGACTATAAAATGCATAAACAAGAGGGATCCACAGCTTATAGCTCCAGAAATCTGTGCAGAATTCAACCGTTCATCGCTTCTCTCTCGCTTCCTTCTATGGCACTATGTACTGGAATCCAGACAAGAGTGACTCTAGCCTGATTGCAGAAGCGCTGCGTTTCTTGCCTTTGTTGTACCAATTTCGATGCCGAATTCAAGGGTTCAATTGCCCGTTGGTTATTTGTAATACCAACGATGTTGTGTTTAGGTGTTGAGTCCTTTATTAAGTTTTAACAAGCCTCGAGAATCGCTAGTAGCTCGGACTGGAAGACGATAGCGAAACTCGGTAGGTGATAGGATATGTCGAGTTTTCCAAGAAAATGTTCGCATCTACCATCGGTGAATACAGTTGTATCGACATCTGTCACCACTCTCCCTCGCTTCCATTCCCCTTTGCTTGGAGTGCTATCAACGAAAAGCTTCTTGAAATTAAGCCTGGAGATAATGTATTCAGGTGGAGACATATTCAGAGCGATTGGTAGTGTTCCAGGTTTTCAGTGTGCCAATATGGCTTAGCAGTGGGCACCGTAGCGCAAGTGGTTAGTGCGTCGGACTACTGAGCCAGCGATGTTGGGTTTGTCACAGGTTTGTCACACCTAAAGGTTTGTCACAGTACCCACCTCTTCCGAATGCCTGACAAGCATTCAAGAGTATCATTTGTCATGTAAAGCTTCCCAACTCGCCGTTCGGAGACGGCAGAAAACTGTAGGTCCCTTCCATTCGTGCAAAAATATAGCGCGCACACACAAACGGTTACGGGAAGCTAGGCTTGGTTCTACCTAGGGCTGCTGAAGCCAAATATTTAATTTATTTTATTGCTTAGCAGTCCATCATTTACAATGCTATAATGACACCATGGCTCCAATCCCCTTTAGAAAATAAAAAAAATATGGTACACTGTTGGTTTCCAACAATGCACCATTCAAAGGATTTCAAATGAGAGGAAATACAATTCACACAAAAGCACATCCGAAATTGATGTCCACCGTCATCGAAATTTTACGTTTAAAACGATGTAGATATGCATCTTAATGCCAGCAATAGATACAATTTATGTTTCTGTTAGCGCATAGGTGTAAATTATTGGAAAGCATTGTAACTGTAATTAATTATACTCTGTTCCACAAAAATTGACAGTGCAGGGAAGATAAGACGTTTGCCTCTCAGTCTGGTTGCAATAGCTTTCATAAATATGTCCCTCTTTTAACCCAGGAAGTACATGCTTCGTCGAATCGACGACGCATTTTCGCGTTTTGTAAAATATGCCAAATAACATGAAGATTTAAAAATTAATTTTTTAAGTGAATATTATAAGAAAAAATGTCCATTGTTGCTTTTCTTTATGCTCAATGAACTAAATAACTTAATACAATCGGTTTTCAAAATTTTTGTAGCATGTGTCATTTGTAAAACTACTTTGAATAATGCCGTCGTCGATTCGAGTAAGCATATCCTTTACGTACAAAAAATATACATATACTTTCAGGGTTAAGCTCTCACTGGGTTACCATAGAATGCATGACATATCGGAGAGCAATACCCGTAGGGTTACCATCGGCTGATTTAAAATCACCACAATTTGTTGAATGAAATAATCATAATTGTTTATAAAAGGACACCACCTCGATTTCGATTAAATTATAGTAAGTTGTAGAGGCATTTTTTCGAGTATTTATATGTATCAATGTTATATATAGGGAATGATTAGCTTACGAGGTACATATACCTAAGCTACAAACAAAAAAAAAATACTTACTATTCGTTTCGGTACTCACTGTTCGTTTCCGCATCAAACATTCAACTCGCTCAAATAAACCTTCAATGGAAAGCAAATATTAAATGAGGCTTTTTAAATAATACGTTTTAAAATCTATTTATGTAACTATGTTAGAATAGTAAATCTCTTTCACTTCGTTGACGGCAAACACCATGCTGTATTTTGTGAATTTTGTAACAAAAGAAAATTTTAAATGTACAATAAAATTACATTTATTTCTACTACTATGTACTTCTAAAGCACAAACAGCGAAAAATAGTTTAACTGCATTTTAACGGATTCCCCAGAAAAACAAGAAAATGGAAAAAACAAAAACAAAGCGGCAGCATCCTCACATACTTAAATTCATTTATTTGTTCTCAAAGCCCCTCTATAAGGCCTGTACTGACAACAGGGTATAGCTCAACACATGTTCATAAATAAATTCAAACACCACCCAGAAGGTTATTGGTCTGGAAGGCGCGATCAGCTGGTAGAAACAAATTGAGATCCGAAATTTATGGGAAGTATGTAAAGCATTTTTAAATTATTCGTTACTGTTTCATCACATGTAAAACACTTGAACTTTAAGCGCCGAATAACCTCATTCGCTACCGATATGCATTCAAGTTTGCTTAGCTGGATAAAAAGCTATCTAACAAATCGTATCCAGTATGTCAAAAAATTGGTTCCAATATAAGTATCTGATAAAATTTTCAATCACTCTGGAGTGCCCCAAGGCAGCCATCTGGGCCCACTCTTGTTTCTATTATTTATAAATGACTTACCACCAAAAATCCAACACTCAATCCAACAATATATAAATCAATTAAAACATTGACCGACTGCATCAAACTTCAAAAAGATTTGGGCAGTTTATTAAACTGGTGCTCTCTAAACCGTCTTCATCTGAATATAAACAAATGCTGTGTCCTATCGTTTTCGAGATCCCTCTGTACAGTTGTCTTTGAATATACTATTTCGAGCACTACGCTTCAAAGAGTATACAGCTATAAAGACTTAGGCGTCATATTCGATTGAAATCTAAATTTCAGGATGCACATAGATTATGTAATCTCTAGGGGTAATAGTTTGCTTGGTTTTGTGTTCAGGAATTCTAAGGATTTCCGATGTCCGTACACACTGAAATCGCTTTTTGTTACCATCGTTCATCCCATCCTTGAGTACTGCTGCATAGTCTGGTGCTGGTCCCCATTTTACAAAATGCTTCGAACCATATCGAAAAAATACAGAAAAGGTTTACGAAATATTCACTTCAGAAGCTAAATTGGACATTGCCTCTACCACCTTATGAAACACGAAGCAATCTTATATCACTGAAACCTCTTCAAACTTGAAGAATCTATTTTCTTGTCTCATTTGCGAGAGATGTTGTAATTGGACAAATTAATTGTGCTCCCTTGTCATCTCTTTATTCACCAGCTCGATCCTTAAGACCGAGGGCTTTTTACTTCTTTTCAATACCTTTTCACTCAACAAACTATGGCTGTAATGAGCCAGTCACTAAAGCCTATTATTACTTTAATAATTATGCCGATAGAATTGATCTAAATTGTCATAAAGAAGTATTCAAAAATGTCATCATGAACGGAATTGTGTATGATTGAAAGCCATTTATACTTATATACATATATGTATATCTATATTATACTAGCAACATTAGCTCTAAGAAAGTAAATTATACCAATAATTGTACTTAGAGACTATAAATAAATAAAATAAATAAATATAACGTGGTAACTTTTACTGGTCTCTTTTCATTTGTCCGTTGCTTCATCTAGGCGCGGAATAACTAAATAACTTTCGCTTTGGGAAGCATCTAAGGCCAAAACAAATTAATCTACACGTTTACCATTTATTATTTCCTTGCAAGACAGTTGTCCATCAAACGCCTTCAGTTTAACTTGTAGTCTTACGCAACCAGTGTAGGTTGCTTTTGGTTTGCTTATTTCCATTTGATCATCTCCAAAATTCAAACTCAAGATCTTAAAATCGTAGGTACTACCACTATGCCGCACCGGATACAAAAGAGGTCTAAATCTAAACATTTTGGCAAAGATGATGGCTTAAACCGATGCAAGTCAACTATATCTGGTGCTGATTACCAGTTAAAAAAACCACTGAGAGATGTCAATGCACAAGAGACCTATTTTTTTTTCTTTCCTTTTTTATCACCCTGTGTATTTGATGATAGGTATTGCAATAAATTGCATTTCAACATCAACCGCAACGGTACTGAGGCCAAAAATAATGATCCTTGTGTCGAAGAATAAAATAAAATTATTGAAGTGAATCATTTGTCCTCCTTTTGAGCGGAGTACCTGTACACACATCGATGTCGAACACCTTCAAATCCAGAGCGAGGGCGATGTAGAGAGTACGAGTACAAATGCGAGGTTTCGACCGCCTCTTGACATGTCCCTGTTGAATTTATATGTCCACAAGGCAATGAAATGTGTGTACTATCTCTGCATGTTTGTGCTGATTGTATCTGGGCTTCTTTATTTCTCACCTTTCTCGCACTTCAAATTTGACTTTTGTGGTCAACGTCAGGCGATAATTTTCCTTTTCCTTGTTCTGATTTTGTTTATGTGCTGTCTTTTGTTGGGTGCGTGTTTTCTTATTGCAATTGTGCCATGGGTTCACAATGGTGAACTCATAAACACAACAGATACTCTTGCCTAAGGCCGTCCGGACTGGAACTCAACTATTTCCCTGACATTTTATTGTATCTCCTCTGTTCGACTGTCAAAATATTTTAAACTTTATTGGTTTTCTCGATCATCGAAACGAGATGGCATATATCTTCCAAAGAAATCAAAACTCCAAGAAACGAACCGGTGCAGAGAGAGCGCAGGAGATGAGTTTCTTTATTATTCACCCGTAAGGAGATGCCCTGAGAGATTGGGCGAGCAGGACCGAAAAAAATACTTTGTGTGTGAGGATTTGACGTGTTATTGGTTTCGAGGATACCGAATGATCTAGATAAATTCCATAAGGCGAAAACTTGTGTGCTTTGAGATACCGTACCGATTACCGATTGCCGAACTGGAATTGGATTTGGAATGTGTGGTATTATTTTTCATCGAACATTTTCGGTTCATAAATACTCGTATATCCCGATGGTATTTTTTTAACTTATTTATTTTTGTCAGAGTATGAAATTCAGATGGACCAAATATGATTGTGGTGGGCGGGTTCACTGCGATGGTGTTGGGAATGCGATAAATTAATGCATTTTGAAAGGGTATTTGTGGGCCTCGCGTTTGATTTCTTTTTGTAGTTTGGTCATTGGCAAATGAGATTAGCACGATGACAAATGTTGGGGTTTTGTGTTTCCTTTTGTGTTAGAATTTTGTGCGGGATGAAAAATGCGGTTTGGGGATTTATTTAAATCTGATAAACTGTTGGGGTGCTGTGAAGTTTGTGGTTTATTTTCTGGGGTGTGAAATGGGATTGAGTTACAATTTTTGTGGAGTTCATTTTAAGTGAGTTTTTAAGTACCGGAATTTATGCTTTAGAAAATTGGAACTTATGTTTCTGTATTTGAAATTTTTTCATAAAACAATAACTAATCATGACTCTAAGCCCACCTTAAGGGTACGGTAGGTATGTACATACATATGTGATATGTCTATATGGCATACCTTGTCATACACAATTAACCCTTATGTGTGTGACGAGGTACCCGGGTACCTTTTCAATTTTCAAACACCAATTACTATATTACTTTAATGGTTAGCTATACGCACGTGAGTTTATGAGAGCTCCTTACTTTATGTTTGGTACATATTTTAATTAATTGGAAGTTAGTAAGCCGAATAGGAAGACCACTGTAAACAAAAAAAAATTTAACACCTTAAACCGTGTGATAAGGTACCTGGGTAACTTTTTATATGTGGGACATATTTACTAAAATATTACAATACGTTTGGACTGAAAGTTATTTACTAAGAAATATCACGTAACACTGTCAATAGATACTAATGTATTAAAATTAAACGGTTGTTTTTCAATGCATACTATGCTATTTTTAATTTCAAAATGTTCATATGATTTTCGTTTTTTGAGAAATCAAAGTCTGCAAGTAAAGGCATGGTAGTGTCGTTAAAACACATTAACCGTTAAAAAATAAAAAAAAAAAAAACAAATGAAAAAACATTAATATATTATGTACAGCAATCCCCCCACATGCGCGAAGGATACGTTCCGAAAAACCACCGCGTATGTCGAATTCGCGTAGGTTGAAACTAGAAACTATGAAAAAGTGTATGTACTACATACGAGTATGTACCTACACGTAGAGATGGGTTTCAAGGCAAGCAATTTTTTGAATGTTTGTTTGGAAGCTTGTGATCATAAAAATGTTGCAATTGCGACTTCTATTTTCAAAAATTATGTGGTTAAAGATATAAGACCGAACGCGAATTTTTGATAAATCGCGTATAAGCACCGTGTATGTTGAGGGAAAATCGGAAAATCTGAATCGCGTATAAGCGAAATCGCGTATGTTGAGACCGCGTATGTGGGGGGTTCAGTGTATATGTAAGCATACCAACTCTCGGTCGCACGAAATCTGTACCCAAAATCATACTCAAAAATCTGTACCAAATCTATACCAATTTTTTTTATTCAGAAGATAGTCTATACATATAATGAAACTGTAGATTAAAAACTGTTTGTTCGCGCATCACGCTAGAACTACTGGACGGATTTTGATGAAACATTGACATAGTGATTGCTTATATTCTTGGTCCATATCATTTGTACTTTTTTCCCCGGAAAATAGCATGATTTTAAGAAAATATTGAAAAAACTGCATATTTGAAAGGAAAATTATAATTATTCAGCCCTAACTCAATAATGGCTTATCGGATTGAAAAACAAAAAATTTGGTGAATTTAGTAAATTTTCCCCTGATTCATTTGAGGTATAAAACATCCTTGTGCGTTGTCCTGAAGCTGAGCAATGTTCAAAACAATTATTCAAAGCATCGCCTACAATTTTCTTTCAGCGGAGACCGCTGCCAGCAGCCGTGCAGCAGTGGGTATCGTTGCAATAGTGTGTGTGTGAGTATATGTACGCGCTCTGACATGATAATTTGTTTTGCACTTCAATGTGCTACAATCATACAGTATATGAATGATTTTTGATCTGATTGCCATCAAAACATAAAACTTATCGTTAATATTGAACTGAATTCATATCAAGGTACCCGGGTACCTTGTCACACGGATTAAGGTGTTTTTTTCTTCACACACATAAGGGTTAACGAATTTCTATGTGTGATTTTGGAGCAGATATGCCTAAATCTATCTTGTGGTTTGTGGAATTGAGGAATCATATGAGGTAAAAGAATTCTATTTCGGAAATATCTCCCAAAAAGTGCATGATGTCTGTCTATAAGTTTTCTTCCACAGACGAGCTCTAGCAGCTGCGGCAGTGGGACTGTGGGTGATGAATATGATACCTTACCTTAAAACGTAGGTGCTGAGTGAACAGACCCGTTCTTATTGATCCGATTTTGGCATTCTGGGACAGGGCCGTCATTTTGAAAGTTCTAATGGGAGTATTTTAGAGTATTTGCTGCCTTATTTTATTATTTTATTATATTTTGACTGTAGTCTCTGGAATTTTTTTTTGACAATATGCCTGGTTATCGCTAGTACAGTGACCGAAATTTAGTATTAAGACACGAATGACCCCAATACACAGTGGTTCCACCGTAGGCCAAAAGTCGAAAAGTTAATTGTAAAAGTTTTCACCCAAAACCACTTAAGCTAGCTGAGAACAACCTAAAATTTGTATTACTGAGAAAAATAATCCGTTAAGTCAAAACCGTTTGATTTTCATCTCCAAAGTGATCTCATTGCAAGCCCATCGCTTTAGAGTTGTAGTGCTCTGCAAGTAAGCGTCACAGGATATTCTACTGTCATCTACTGTCGTTAATGCAATTTTTTTTTGGAATGGATTTATTAGTAGAGGGTAAGAATTACGTCGTATATTTTATTTTCGCTATGATATGTGGAACTGGACAATTGGTGGCACTAGTGGGGGAACAAAATTCAAATAAAATTGAGTTCTGTTGTTTGTGTGTTCTGTGTGTTCCCCCCAAGACTCCATGGTATATTATGTATTGCCAGAAAGGCTGATTTCTGTACTTTTTGACGCAAGTTGAATCAGCTGCGGAAATTTGCAGATTCAGATTAAACTGAGCTATAAGTGACCATACCTCTTTTTATTTTATTTCAGAAGTTATCACTAAATGCTCTTTTACTAGAATGTAATGTTTACTTGATCGTACAGCTTGAGTATAAAAAATCTGACCTGTAAACTTTTTCGCCTGATTTCTCTAATAGCCTGGCATTTAGTCTGATGGAGGACAAGGCATGCAAGGTAATGCTCGTTTTTGAATGATTCTTGGGTTTTAACTTAATTCCAGGAAAACTGTAAATCCTAGGTAAAAACTTTGTATGTTGAATTTGTAGGTGACATTCTGTCGCATGAAAATGATACTAATTAATTATAAGCACACTTTCCCGAGATAAATGCGATTTTCACAAAAATTAGTAAAAAAAAAATTTAAGAAATCTGTTATTGAAGACCAATATCTCAAAAATTAAAGTACACATGGTAATTTTTATTTAACTTTGATAGGCATTAATCAATTGTATATGAAATGAGTCTAGCCCGGTTGCTCTAAATTTAATACGACCAAAGTAATAATTGAATAACTGTTGGTACCTTTTTCACTGAAGGATATTTTTTAAACACCCTATAGCTCAGTTGGTGTTCAAGATAGAACTCTACTCCCATACGATTTTTTCCATATCATTAACCAATTAATCAGATCCCAAAACATATGTATCCCAAACCGGACCACCCTGTATACCGTGCCGTTATCTCGAAAGCGTGACTTGATAGAACAAAACTGATTGCAGATTCAGAATCAGCTCCCCCAAATTACTCTAACACGAATTCATTTAAGTTATTTTTCAATGAGCAAGTAGTTATGACCGCCTTTGTTCGAGAGTGGAACCACTGTGTAATGTTAGCTTTAATTATACCACGAATTGTGACAAACTTAAAAGTATGTTTGTTTTAAAGCTGAACAAATTTACTTTATTTAATAAATAGCAGAGGTTAGGTTAGGTAGTATTGGCTGCCAGTAACGAGTACCAGCATACTTAGGCCTATATAGGCTCATTGTGATATATCAGGATCTTGGGGATATTTAACCCCGCTACTCATAAGAACCATTTGTAGTTTTCTATAAAGCGAAAAGGGCCTGCCACGTCTTTTTGTCCTAAGTTACTAAGATCGTCAACTAGCTAAGCAACAGAAAAACAAAATTCTTGATCACCGTGGATAGTTTCTTAGGTTCATCGGTAACGAACTTCAAAAACAATAAATTTCCCTGCAAAAAAAGACGGTAAGAATTTTAAAACGACGTAGTTTTGGGTTTTACCTATCAAACTGTAACTCAGTACTTTGTACAACATCTTCGGTTCTCAAAAACTTCGAAAATTCTATTAGGCATAGAATTTATCAAGCTCTGCAGAACTTCTTGTACTCGATCCATGACTGGGCTATTTGTGTTTTTCGCTCATCTACATTCTTGTGCTGCCACCCATATAAATCTTTCTAGCCATGATCCCCCACATGTTTTCGATTGGGTTCAGATCAGGGCTACATGATGGCTATGGCAAACACCTTGTTCCGCTGATTTCCAACCATTCGCGGACTGCTGTTCTCTGTTTTTTCGTCTCGCAAATGACACCAATAAGAGATAAAACCAATTGACCGGTTTTCATGCAACACTTGCTGCATACCTTGCAGTTACTAGAAGTTCCAACTTGCGCCTTATCTGATCGGCATTCAGCATGTTTCACCTGGCTTCGCGTGAAATAGCATTTTTGTTACAGACACGAAAACAGATCGGCCTACCTTCGTTACAATTGACCGATTTGATAATACATGTTCTTTATGTATAGCAATAACTGACCTTTCTTCCGTAGTCAAATGGGGCATGGCTAAATAAGGATTGAATTATTATCATTTCGAGTTACGAGAAGTGCGAGTTATCTGTGAAACAACGGTTAAAATATGTTCACACACTTTAAATAAAAAAAATATATAAAAAATCTAAAATATTGTAAGCTGAACGTCTGGGTACTTATTTTGCCTTTTGTGCATTGCTTCTTTTATAAGTAATTACAACTCAATCTGCTTCTGAGTTGTAAGTTCATGAGTGACGGTACCTACTTTAATTTGTCTTTTTAAAAGAGTAATGATTAACCTACGTTTTGACCTAACATAATGTTAGCATAACGTAGGCAGTTCCATCGCTATATCAAATTGAACAGTTGAGAATGTCTGTCTTTATACTTATTTCGGCCACTGTATTTCGTTATCGTGTTAGTATTTTAACAAAGTATCTTCTATTCTTTTCAATGAAGAATAGGTAACTACTTGTTTTAAAAAAATAAAATATTTTATAGGGGAGTCTAATCATGACGAAAGGAGCACGGGAGTACAGGGTAGTACGAATACTTCCTTGGTACTCACCAATTTCCTTACAGGATTCTTTGATTGCAATTGTAAGTACTACTTCGACCTGGCTTGGGTCTAAACATCGGTATATTCCTTAATTCCGCTCATCTTTTTTAATCTCTTTACCCGCTTTTAGATGTAATTATGTTCAATATTGCCTCTAACAGGATAGTTGGAACTGAAACCTATGGACGTAATGGCTGTTCATAAGCTTATAAGCAATTAGACTAACAAAACACTTGCATTATGTTCTAACTTGTTATGATGAATTTACCTTAACTTAAACCTAACCAAATAATTGTATTAATAAAAAGTTTTCGGATACTACACATCATAATTCGTCTTTCCCACGGAACAAGATGATGTATTTTTAAATACAATGCCAAGATCATTAAAAAAAATCTGAACTCGCCATAGGGCAGCACAATTGACCAAATCGAATGTGAAATCAATCATTACTTCAAAGTTCAATGTGAAGAGTTAAAAAACACGCTAGAGTTGTACCATCTGACCTTCGAAACAATACAAGCACAATCTTGTAGGTTAGTTATTGTCAACATTGATTTCTGTCTTCCTTCAATAGTTTGCCTAAAAATTAAGACCTTGTACACAATTCGCATCAATGCATGCAGCAATTCATGCACTGAGCCATCCATCTGCCACCGAAGACTTCATTCATTCAACATGTACGCCAAGAGTAGTAATTTATTTACACAAATATTTTTCATAATTAAAAGGTCTACATTGTGTATGAGTGTGTTTGATGGAAATATGTATCTACAAGGTACACTTTCAAGTGTCTTCCATCTGTATGCCGGCAGATTGCGATCATAGCAGCGAATAATCGTTGTGAATAAATAATAATAGCACGGCTTTGCTCAGCACTAGACAATATGTTTTTATGATTTTTTTTTTAAGCTAATGGCCTAAGATCAAATTTAATTTTAACTTAAAGGTGCACTTGTCCTAATATTTGTTTGTTTAATTACATTATAATTATGATTTATATGAATGAAGGTGAGGCCGGTTGTTATAACAAAGTTTAGAAGAAGTTTATGGCGAACTTATAACAAAAAACAGGAATATACCATTACCTATGTATATCAGCTCCCCTGTCAAATCTGGAGCAAACAGTCTCACTAATCTGACTAGACAGATGAAGGTATCTACTACTAGGCAAAAACACATCTAAATACATATAATTGGTTTACTTTTTATAGAAAGACTATAAGGTACAGTGATGAGGAACATAGGCTTTAGAAAATAAATGATATGCTACTAACAATAGCGAGCTCAGAATTGCATTCTGTAACATGCGAGGAATGAATCATTGACCACTTTTGATGTAATTCATAGCGACTGAAAAGAGCCAGAACTAATGACTCTTAATATTAATTTATTTGGAGAAAACATCATAGTAATCTTCAGGCAGTGACTTCAAAACTTCAATACGCATTGTGCCTGACCCCACACGCACTGATATACTTGTTTTTTTCGCTCGTATATATTTGTTTTCTCTCTGGTTCTAGGAAGTCGATGTGAATCATTTCCGCAACTATTTACGAGGTCGGCTGGCTCAAAAACGAGCTCTTTACTCAAAGGATGGGTTTTGGTTCCTCTTCACGGCGTTGTCGCCATTTTCTTGCTATATTTTTCTAGCTTTCTTTCATATTTCTTCTTTAAGTGGTGCTTCTTTAAGTGGTGCTGTTTTGAAAATTTTAATGGGAGACGTTTAGACGTAAGCGATACAAATCAAACATCAACATTAAGCATTAGCCTGTTAAATCTCTAAAACTCAATTATTCGTTAAGAACTCCAAAAACATTAATTTTTCCTGCAAAAAAGTATTGTGTACAGTAAGAATTTGAAGCATTAGAACGATGAAGTTTTGGGTTTTGCCTATCAAACTGTAAATCAGTACTTCGCACAAAGTCATCGCCTGTTAATAACTTCGAAAATTCTACTAGGCAAATTCTATACCAAGTTCTGCAGAACTTCTCCATTGATTTCGAACCACACCTGGGCCATTTGTGGGTTTGGCTCTTTCACATTCTTGAATTTCCCTTCCATAAAACTCTTTCTAGCCAGATCGCCTAGATGTTTCCCATTGGGCCCAGATCAGGCCACGACAAACACCTTGTTTCGCTGACTTGCAACCATTCGGAGACTGTTTTTGACGTGTGAATAGGGACATTATCTTGTTGAAAAATAAAGTTTTTACCCGCTGGAATTTCTCCAAATCGTCTAAATTCTAGAGCATGTTCGAGTATTTCTCTGCATTTTTTACCCATCATTTTGGGTGGAAGCTACATCAAAGTGATTTGTCCATGATACCCAAAGGGTCCCCAAACTACCGCACATCCACCTTCGGAGTGCCGGTTCATTTTCAGTGCTCTTTCGTCTCGTAAATCACGGTAATAAGAGCTAAAACTATATGAGGGTAGTTTACCTTCAACATTTGCTCTTCTTACAGTTACCGGAAGTTCCAACTTGCTCCTTATCTGACCGGAATTCAGCATGTTTTGCGCCTGATTTTGCGTGAAAAAGCATTTTTGGTACGGACACTAAGGAGGCTTGGTTGAACGGATCATCTAGCAGATCCATCATTTTCCCCAAATTGAGGAAATTACACACAACGGATTGTTGACCGATTTGATAAGCCATGCTCTTTATGTGAAGCAATAACTGGCCTTTCTTCCGTAGTCAAATGAGACATGGCTAAATTAAGATTGAATTATTATAATTTCTGCACGTTTTCACAGTGCGAGGAAAACTCAGAATCAACACGAATTTCGTTTAACGTTTACTGATAATCTCCATTTAAAAACCGGCTTAGATTAAGCCTCCGAATTCCGTGGCTTAAGTGCACATCCAGAGAGTACATAAGTTAGTTGCCGTAAGTGTACTAAAATAATATGAACCCCAAAACACATTACCTAAACAACAAAATATTTTGTTTGGCAATGCTGCAGGCTACGACCACCATATCTCTCATACTAATACCAAAAATAGTAGGATACAGAAATATTAGCCCCGACCACTGAAACCAAATACATATGTACTTATATGTATGTAAAGGGTTTTTCAATAAAAAAAAAAACAAAAGTTTTTTTAAATAAAACAAAAACGGTTTTGGATATCAATAAAATTCTTTATTCCTGTGAAAGTACGTTCGATGCCATTACGTATGGAACTCGATTTCTTTTGCATGGCCACCACGGGCACGCTTGCAGAAGTCCAGACGCTGAACCCAATTTTCGAAGGTTTTCAAGCATAAATCGGCCGATACTGCTGCAATTTCACGTTCGATATTCGTACGAAGTTCATCAATCGTCGCTGGCTTGTTGGCATAGACCATAGACTTGACGTAGCCCCACATGAAATAGTCTAACGGCGTCAAATCGCACGACCGAGGCGGCCAAGCGACTGGACCATTTCGTGAGATAACACGTTCTCCAAACTTGGTTTCCAATAAATTGATTCTGACATTCGCTGTGTGGCTTGTGGCGCCATCCTGTTAGAACCACATGTCCTCCAAATCCATATCATCCAATTGGGGCCAAAAATTATTCGATTATCATTGAACGGTAGCGATTCCCATTCACAGTAACGTGCCGGTCTTGATCATCACGGAAGAAGTACGGCCCAATGACGCCGCCGGCCCATAAACCACACCAAACCGTAATTTTTTCGGGATTCAATGATGACTCATGGAGTACGTGTGGATTGCTGCCTGACCAATACCGCATATTTTGTTTATTGACGAAGCCATTCAGCCAGAAATGAGCCTAATCGCTGAAGATGATTATTTTTCGATGAAAATCCGAATCATTTTCAAGTTGTTGCTCTGCCCAATTCACGAACATACGACGCTTCTGGTGGTCAAGCGGCTTCAGTTCTTGCGTCTATTTAATCTTGTAAGGATGTAGGCCAAGATCTATTCGCAAAATTCGCCACAACGACGTCACAGAGATGCCCAACGCTTGAGAACCACGTGTGAGAGACACATTTGGGCTTACTTCAACTGAAGCCTCAGCAGCAGCAATATTCTCGACACTACGGGCACTTCTTTGTCTCACTGGCACGGGAACATTTTGTACTGTGCCTGTGGATTCAAATTTTTCCACTAGACGCTCAATTGTTGATCTGCTAGGACGATTATGACGACCATAAATTGGACGTAGCGCTCTTAACGTTGAGGCCACTGACTCCGAATTTTGGTAGTAAATTTTAATAATTTCGACTCGTTGTTGGCTCGTATATCTTTCCATCATGAAATGGTCCCTGTCGCAGTACTTTTGTAGCGTCCCTGTTGAAAAACCCTGTACTAATATTTTTGGTATAAGTATCAGTATTAGTAGTAGCTGGTGGCCGGCCCGATGAGCTAATGGGTCGTATGCATAAAAACAAGTGAATGCTTTTATTAGACTTGATTGTCGTATGCATCAAATTGAAGTAAATGCTACTAGTCGCGGATGAATTTCACTAGTAAATACTTTATGTCGTAAACATAAAAACTAGTAGGTACTTATTTTTTGTAGTTTACTATTTTCAAGTTGGTGAACAGAAACTTGAACATTTTATTTAATTACCGTAAGAATATATACACTACGCGCCACTTGAATAGAAACAAGGCTGTTTCTAACGATTCAACCATTTAGCGCTTTGGTAAGTTAAAAAAAACAGCTTTATTGTTTTATTTTTTTAAAGACGAATCCATACCGAAAAACAATGCGTAGGTAAGGTACACAGTATAATGCAAACAGTCATGTTAGATTGTTATTTTATGCATTTTTGCATTCCTGTTAAGAACACTTTTTTTTGGTCTACTTGAATCGAAACATCTGCTCAGTAGTCCCTGCATTTCTTTAGGATTAGGTACGATGAGAAAAAAGCAAAAATAGTAATAAAAAGGTAGACCGAACTATTTTTTTTCGTTGAGAGCAAAAATGGGCCGAGGAAATGCATTAACTATTGCAGAAAAGACCAAAATAGAAAGAGAGGCCAGCAGGAGCCACATCAGAAGCAGACAAAATAATTATTTTCAGATGAGCTTCCAATTCCAGCAACTCTGCCGCAAAAATCAAAGCAAAGAGTGGTGTAAAGGCGAGACCGTATAATACCGTAGTGCGTGAAATAAATAGTGGCAACATTTGAAACACCTGAAATTGCAAAAAAAAAAATACCGTTAAATCCACAACAAAGTTCAGCTGATTCAAGAATTGAAATTAACGGACATCATTGAGTGCCCAGGTCATGTTGACTATCGTTAAAAGAAAACCGTCATGTGACGAGTGACGAGGCCTATTTGCATCAGAAGGCTTCGCTACTAAACAGAACTGTTGCATCTTGGACACGAAACCCGAAAGTGATTGTCGAGTAACCTCTCCATCCACATCGAGTTACAGTTTGGTATTGCTTTGGGTCTGTGTCATCATCGAGCCTTATTTCTTCAAAAATGAAGCCGGTCATAGGACACCGAAGAATGCTGACGCTTTTTTTTTGGCCTGCAAATGATAAACTAGACTTGAATGGTAATTAACACCATCAGAATGGAACATAAACAATTTTCTCAAGAGGAAAACCAATTGTAAGAAGAGAATGTGTGCATGTGTGCGACATGGTAATGAGAGAATCTGTACTTTAAAATGAAATAAAAATACATATACGCACTTTTTATAAAAAAAAAAAAAAAATGTTTACACAATGAAAGCTCTAGTTTTCTTATAATATCTGCTTATGTACATACATACATATATGACTCGTTCTGTGAATAGAATATCTGCGTATACTAGATATTCAAAAGGAAATGGGTTCCAGTGGCCCCACAGCGTAGTGGTTATTACGTGCGTACTACGTACTACGTATGCTGGCCCGGCTCAATCCCACAAAACACCAGCATTTTTCACGGTGCCACCTCTTCCGAATGTCTGACAAACATATTCAAGAGTATCATTTGTCACAATGAACTTCTCAACTCGCCGTTCGGAGTCGGCTAAAAACTTTAAGTCCTTCCATTTTTGCCAAAATGTATCGCATGCACAAATAGTTGCGAGAAGCAGGCACTGCTCTGGTTCGTCACCAAACTGTAGTGCCACCTAAAGAGAGAAGAAATGGTTTCCAATGAATTGTTCACAAATTATTCGGAAACGTAAAACTAACGATAATCTCCGTCAACATTTTTCCATAGTGAAAGGAGATGAGGCAAAATTATATGGAACTTGGGCCAAGAAATTGGTATCAAAATAAAGCTGAGCCTCAGTACGTTAAAACTGTGAAGTTTTATGAAAATCGTATGTGGGGTTTTTAAGGTTTTTGTGTGTGAAGTTCTTACGAATAGAACTTTTGATGTTTTTTGTCGGTTTATATGCATATAAAATCATAATATCAGAAGAATCATAAAACGCACATACATGAATTAAGTATCAAATGAAAGGTGATTCTACTATCTTTCTTATGATCTAACAAAAATGGTTCTAAGATTTTCAGTTTTAAAATAATTTATTAATCTCTGAAGACTTTAAAGGTAAAGTATTTTTTTTGAAAATCACTAGTTTCTGAAAAATCTTCAGCGACGACATACATTTTCTTGACAGTTATGTGAAAGACCATTTTTCAGCATTTAATTTTATGTATAATAATTTAAGATTCAGCAATTATTAAATATGAAAAATACTTTCAAATTCCTACGTGGTGCAAATCAATCGCCAATGCTCAGTAACCAATCCTCCATGGTGAGTTCTTACATGTCTTTTTTACAGAAACTTGAAAAAAAAACTGTTGTTTTTTTTTTAACATATAAAGAAACTTATGCAAGAACTATTACAACATAATATAGAGATAATTAAGAAAAAAAAAGCAATAATAGCAATCTATTACTTTTTTAACAAAGAGGATGTTGTATGTATAAGAAACCGTTGTATGTATAATATTTAACCAGACAACTGCAATACTAAACATTGATAGAATCGTTTCTATTAGCACTATTTTTCTCATTGTATATGTAATATACTCAAGAATTTATATGTCGAGATATTAAACGACCTTTTAATAAATAATTGTTTCCTTTTAAACTCTGGTATCCTGTGGTAATTCTCCCTATATTTGGACACACTTCTATTCGGTAGCTTTCATTTGGCTTCAGATATTCTCCACAGTATGAACGAGCTGGCTTTATTTGATAGTTTCTTGGGGATATTTTAAGTAACTCTGGCAAACTTAGTATAGAAAAGTTAAATAAGTTAGCAATATGCCCTTCAATGCTTTGAAACACTGTCCTTCTTCGATTAAGGTTATTTTATATCACAAAATCACCTAGGTGATCGGGAGTTTTTAAGCCGCTTAAAGCGATTTGCAGCAGCTCATAAGCATCATCGGTGTCTTCGATCAGTGGCTGAAACTTGTTTAAAATTGTCGAAGTTATTTTATAATCATCCATCAAGTGAGAAGAAGCAAGGTTGAAGAACTCTTGATGGAACAGTTGGAAATCCCTTTTAAAACATCCATTTACAATTTCTACAACCCATCTTCACATCATTATACATCGCGATTTGTTTGCTTGTAGTGTTGTTAATTGCTGATGTCCTTCCAGCAGAGATTCGGGCTTATGCGCTCTATACCCATGCGATTCTAGAGTTGACCCTCTATTGAGAATGAAGACCCTTCTGAAAAAGTGCCTCATCGCCCCACTTTCGCTTCTGAAGAGCCTATTAATTTTTGAAGCATCCGAATCAGTGGCAGCATACGTACCTAATATTTCAAGAATAAATCCATTAGAGCACTTTATAAGAAATACATTCTGATATTTATGTATGTAAACCGTACGTTTGGTTTTGAAATGCGTAATTACAGCTCTTTTGGGTATAAACATAAGCGCCGTTACAAAATGACTACAGTTGGTCTTTCATTTTCAGATATTTCAATGTTACCAACAAATTCATTCCTCCAATGTACTCCAACCACTGCCTCGATAAGCAGCTCCTAACGGTGGACAAATGACACTGTAGTATCCTGCAGGATATGTTAAGCAATGTTGAAAGACTACGATTACATCATCTTTGTTAAAAAAGCAGTATTATTGTTTTTTTGTCCTAATTTTCTCTATATTATGTTGTAATAGTTCTTGCATTAAAATCTATATGTTTAAAACAAAACAACAGTATTTTTTCAAGTTTCTGTAAAAAAGACATGTAAGAACTCATCATGGAGGATTGGTTACTCAGCATTGGCGATTGATTTTCACCACGTAGGAATTTTTCTTAGTTAATAATAAATCTTAAATTATTATACATCAAATTAAATGCTGAAAAATGCACTTTCACATAACTGTCAAAAAAGTATATGTCGTCCCTGAAGGTTTTTCAGAAATTAGTGATTTTCAAAAAAGAAAAAAATACTTTACTTTTAAAGTCTTCAGATATTTATTGATTGTTTTAAAACTGAAAATCTTAGAACCATTTTTGTTAGATCATAAGAAAGATAGTAGAATCACCTTTCATTTGATACTAAAAACATGTACTATGTGCGTCTTACGGTTCTTATGATATTATGATTTTATATGCATATAAACGGACAAAAATCATCAAAAGACCTATCCGCAATGCGAACTTCACACACAAAAATCTCAAAATCCCCACATACGATTTTCATAAAACTCACAGTTTTAATGAACTGAAGCTCAGCTTTATTTTGATTTCATTGATGTACGCTCTTGGCCCAAAAGTGCCCCATCTCCTTTATAGGATTTTCAACTCTCCACATCCAGCCTTTTTTGCTAATTATTCACTTAACCTCTGCAAAATGTTGGCTTATTTAAAACTTATTGAAGCGAACTTTTATAAAAAGCAACGTGTTTTTACAGTTTAAAAAATGTGTAAGTCCCAAAATCAGAGCAAACCATATAAGAAAATCACTGCCACCTCGGCTGTTCGCAAAACCTACCCGCTGTAACTTATTTCGACACAAAAACATAATATCTCGTGACCATATCGGTGAAAAAAAAAAATCATAAATTTGTACGCATTTCTATGTTTCTCCTACATTCCGCTAGCTTACATTTATGGTCAAATATGTCATTCATCATCATCCGAACTCGTGTTTCCCATCGCCATACACCCACTCACCTTCGTCGTCGACGTGTAAATTACTTTCCAATTAACAATTTTAATTTAATAATTCCCAAAACGCCAAACTCGCATCCCAAAACAAAACGCAACCAATTTCAATCGCTTTAATAATACCCCATTAAGATATATCACCTACCCCTCCTACCGAGGGGGCGCTGAATCACTTTAAGTGGAAACGTAAATTTCACCAGAAGGCTCCGTCGATTTTATTACGTTCGAGCTGTCTCCCATGAAGAGCTTCAATAGAAACAACAGATCACCCAATTAGCAGGAAACAATTCCCAGCTATGCTCTCGGAAACGCGCCGTGTGAAAAGCTCAAAAAGCATCTACGCTAAGTGGTCAAGCCAATACTGATATCCAGTTCTCCACCGAAATTTCAATTCAAAAATTTGTCCAAGGGAACCAGGCGGGAGTAAACAATTTCAATCTCCGAAACACTGGAAAAGGCATCAGAGGTATCTAATTTGTCATCCAAATATTGTTGTGGGCCATTGTATCGCATGAAACTAAAACAAATGAAACAATCCGATCTAGCTGCTGCTAGCTCTGTTGTTGTCATTCACCTGTTAGTCGGCGTTGTCGTCATCGTTGTCGCTGCCTCTGTTTGTAGCAGCGTAGATAATTTTCCTATTCGATTCGATGGTTTCACGAGAAACAAACCGAACAAATGTGCTGGTGAAATCAATTCAAGGCAAACACAAATCCGTATCTACTTTAGCCGAAGATGGTGTGTGCTTGGCTTTCTTGACTGACGATCGATCGGTGGGAGCACAAAGTTAATTTACTTTCGGGCTTTTGTTTCTTTTTGGGGAGCGGCCCTTGTTGACTTCGCGGTCTACACACAGCCCGCACTCGTACGAAATGTTATGTTTGCAGTACACTATCTAACATGCACTTGCCGTGTATCTGAAGCACATGGAGATGGAGTAGGTACCATCATTTTGGACAATTTAGTGGTTTGATATTTACCTGCGATACTCGTTTCGATACAGCGCAGCGCAGCGACGAGAACAACACTAGAATTCATCGCATCGCAATATTCGATTCGGAGTTCAGCTTCAGAGAGGAGCTAAAAACGAGAAGCGAGGGCATCGCTCGCTACGATTTGAAATATAAAACTTAATGAATATGCAAAGTTTAAAGTATATTTGGTTCCATTTCTCCCCGGGGCTGGGTTTTTTTTTTTTCTCCTCTTTTTGAGGAATTGGCTCTCATTACCATAAACTACTTAGGTGGTATGTATGAATCGGAGTCACCTTCTTACTGCGCGGTCATTTGGATCACAGTTTGTTTATGACATCGTATCGATGTCGAACAACTATTTGGACCACCTGGGTTTTTTTCTGCTTTTTTGGGATGCCTAAGAAAAATAAAATAAAATTATTATGACTGAGACGGAAAGGTGTCAGTTAGTTTATGATTGTGGTTTTATGTAAATCGACCGAACTCATCGCATGTGTTTCTATTTCTGTTTCTGTTTGTGATTGTAAATAAATCAGCAAAGCTGATGCTGCTCCATTTAAATGTTTGATTGTCTCATAATAGGAAACACTTTGGTTTGGTTTGGTATTCCGAATTTCCGATCAGCATGGTGTTTGTCATGAAAATTATCAATTTTAATGATCCTCTACGTGAGGTCATAAATCAATGTCACTAGGTGATTTAATTACTCGTTTTTTTATTTTTAATTATTATTAGTCTATGGGGGAAAATAATTTGAATATTGTTAGTAAAAAGGGTGATCCAATTTGACCTTTCGGTTTTGTTTTATAAATGCGCTATGGAAAAGATTCAAAATTTTACTTTAAGTGGAATAAGATCCCACCTTCGACTCTGCCGCTATATCAAATTATTTTTCGATCATATTTCCGTATCTGGCTAAGAATGCAACAATGAAATTAAGTAAACAATAGCGCTTTTGTTTGACGTGTTGTGTGATATAAATATAATTAACCCCTGAGAATATCAATCACCATACCAGTTTCACGAATTTCGAGGTTATTTGGCGCATCATTCCATTCAAAATAAAATACATTTTTAACGATATTTATGCGTTGTATATTATATAAAAGAAGGAAATTTAAAACCAAAATATTCTTCTAGGACATAACATGAAAATTTAATAAGGGGTCTTTCAATAGGGGTGATAGTTTTTTCAATAGAGATTTATAGGTTTCTGGTATAGTTTTACTTTACTTCCAGGTGTCAAAATATTCAATATAATATAGTTTGCAGTTTCAGAAATTATTAAATATATATAACCAAAGTTCTAGCTCAAATAAACAATTAAGTGTTTCTGAAAGGCTCTTGATTCTTAATTTGTATATAAAATAACAAATAAAAATAAATAAATAAATATTTGGCTTCAGCAGTCCTAGGTAAAACCAAGCCTAGCTTCCCGCAACCATTTGTGTGTGCGCGTTATATTTTTGCACGAATGGAAGGGACCTACAGTTTTCTGCCGTCTCCGAACGGCGAGTTGGGAAGCTTTACATGACAAATGAAAATCTTGAATGCTTGTCAGGCATTCGGAAGAGGTGGGGACTGTGAAAAACATTTTAGGTGTTTGCGGCGGGATTCGAACCCAAGACCGCTGGCACAGTAGTCCGACACACTAACCACTTGCGCTACGGTGCCCATAAAATAACAAAAGTAAAACAAAAAATATCCGATTCAACTTCATGAAGCCGGTCAACGATCCAAAGAACAATAAATCGCTTTAGGGATGATGGTCAGGTCAAGCCAAAGCCAAGATCTTTGAGACCATGGAAGCTTACTCTGAGAGATAAGTGAACAACCAAGCGGATTGTGGACCAGGAGCCATTCATACGCGTTTATTGAAAGAATTATGGACCTGTTCATGTACATTTATATTCTCAAAAAAAATTTAAGAAAAAAACTTAAATGCTGGGAGTTTCCGATTATTTTCACTTCCAAGAATATAATGACCCCAAACATACGGTCCATAATGTGCGTCTGTGGCTATTGTTTAATGCTTCTGCATAATCTAAACGCTCCCACTCCCACAGAGTCCAGATCTCAATCCTATTGAGCAGCTGTAGGATTAATTAGAACGCATAATCCGAACGCACGAAAACCGAAAAACGGAAAAATGCCTTATTGTCTTAAAGGAGATATATAAGTTGTTCCTGAACAGAAAAACTAGTAGCTTCTATGCCAAGTCGTTTGAAAGGGGTTATAAAGTTGAAAGGATATCCGACTAAATATTTACTATATATGTAAAAAGATAAATTTACTTTTTATTTAGTTAAGCTAATTGTTCACCTTTTCCTTTACAGCTGTACGCAGACTTTTGTGGAGTGAATTCGACGACTTTTTTCTGGTTTTGTTAATTTTTTCTTAAATAAATAATAGAACAATTTAAACTTTGTTCAAAATGAATGCCTTGTATATTGTTCGATTGAAATACGCTTAGATCAAAAATATATTATTTTCCGGTTGTGAATAACATCGTTGTTTCTCAGAGTTTCATCGCTGTACGCAGACTTTTGTGGAACACTGTATAGATCGTTCGAAAAATTTTGCTCAAACTATTTTTTCAAATTTTGGTGAATTGGTTTCAATAAACTACATATTTTTTAATGAGATTTTGTTTAATTAGGTATTTTCAAACGTTTCATGACACTTTTAGAGTGTTAGAACTTTTTATCTGCAGTCAAGGGGGCAAAATGGTCTTAGACCGAAAAATGGGTTTTTTGGGTACTTGGCTCATTTTTAGAAATGAATGGAAAATGCTTAATTATTGCAGGGTTTTTATTTTTTTATTGCTTCCCAGAAATATTGTCTATTGAATCAGTACTTTGTTGAGCCTCCTCTTTCTTTTATTACTGCTGCACATTTTCGATTCTTTGACTGAGATGGGTTTTTCCACTTGGATATTGGTATGGTGTTCCAGGTCCAGATTAGTAAATTTTTTAAGATATCAATTGACTCTAAACGCTCTCTTGTAATCTTAAGTTTCATTATTGACCAGATATTCTCAATTGGATTGAGGTTTGGGCTGAAGGGAGGCAAGCTTAGCACATCAATATTGTTTTCTTCTTTTTAACCTAGAAAATTGAAAAAAAAAATTACTAATTTAGTTTTTAGTCATAGAAGTTGCAGCTTATTTTAAAGCTATAAATTAAACTTTCATTTCAAAAATAAAAACGAGTTCATAATTACAATTTTGGCTGTATGGCAGGAAGCATTATCCTGTTGAGATATGAATCTGCAAGTGTCACTAAAAAGCTCTAGCTCGGAGGGCTCTAATTCATATTCTAATGCCCTTAGATAAATTTCTGCAGTATCTTTTGATTCTGAAGAGGCCATTCTACCTTTTTCATCTTTAGAGAAGCATCCCCAGACTATCACACCTTCAGTTCTGGGGGCATTCGTAAGAGGCATTCAGAGCTCAATCTTTCCTTTGGTTCTTCTCTTCACGCACAACTCCTCCCATTTTCCACTTGCAGCTTAAACTTGGATTTGTCGGAAAAGATATTATTGTTCCATATGTCTTAAATCCAATTAATATGTGTCTCATCCCAAATTAATTCTTTTTTCTCTGAATCTTATTGGAAAATCCGGCTTCAGTACTTGCTTGCGTTAGAGCACGCAAATTTTACGAGCTTTTTTCCCACTGATATTGCTGAAATTATTTATCGTTTAGCTCGAAATAGATCACTTTTAATATCCATTGAACTCCTAGACCGATACCGACGGCTTTGGAGCACCACTGAGGTCGTCCTTTCTGGCCTCTCTGCGCCTTTCCTTCTGCTGGTAGTCACGGTCACACGATATGTTTTAAATTCCATGCAACAGTTCGTTGAACAACATTAAATCTTTCAGAAATTTGACGGGTTGTCAAATTTAGACGTGACATACACAAAATATTAGATTTGCATCGGAACTGATTTTTCCCATTTTTTCCTTTTTTAATCACTTTGATTCGATTTGGACGGCTATCACGAGCTAAATGCACTTCTCATTTATAATTTCATCGACTTTCGTTGACTAATAGGATGATATTTTTCTACCCAGTGCAAAAAACATCGTAGCCCTCATAAATTCCAAGAACTCCCATCCGAAAGAGCAAGAAAAGTTTTGAGCAACATTTTTCGAACGGGACTGTATGTACACTTGTGCTCATAATTAAGCCACTTAAATACGACCACACTATTTTCGGTAAAACAAAGTTTTATTAACAAATTCAGATTAATTGGTCAAAATAGAATGTTGATAAGTATTTGTTAACTTTAATTCTTCTTGGTTTTTGTGTTTAACAAATCATTAAAATATAAATTTTGCAGATAATTTGTTTATATCGCTTTGAGCTCGGTGACATATAACTAAGCCATTCCCAAAAAAAAGTTTAAAATTAAATGTGCGTTATTTATTGTAGCTTTTTAAATATATTCTATCTCTTTTAGAGTCAGTAGTTTATTGGCAAACCTTTTTATATCATAACTTCGGAGCATCTATCGTCCATTGTCCTGACCCAGACTGTACATTGAGTGGGTGTAATCTTGATCGATTTCTGTGGAATGATTTGCCTCAAAGGCCTTATTCGCAGGTTTTCTTGCAGCAACTAACCTGTATATAACACCCTATCGAATTTCTATGGGTTTTTAATATTGAGTTTGAGCTACCCACGGAAGGAGATGGACACCAACCAAGGTTTAACGATCCTGAAACAATGTTTTGGATCGTTATATTGTTGAAAGATCCATGCTAGTGGCAAATTGTCTGCGAATTCTCAATTCAAATGATTGTTTATGATGTCTTTATAAATCTCACCAATAATTTTTCCATTTATTTAGTCAATCGGACAAACGCCGGATGAGGGGAAGCATCCACAGGCCACCACCGATGACCCACCAGGCATGATCATTCTCTTGCTGAGCTTCTGGTCCAATTTTTGGAAAGGGGGCGCCTTACATATAGCCATCCATCGTAAGGAAACGTCATACACCATATTTAAGGCGTCCCTCATTGAAAAATTGGACCATAGGCTCACCAAGAAAATGGTCAAGCCTGGTGGCTCATCGGTGATAATCTGGGGATACTTTACCTCATCCGGCGTTTCTCCGATTGTCTAAATAAATGGAAAAATGACTTCTGAGATTTATAACGACATCATAAACAATCGTTTAAATGAAAAGTTCGTCGACAATTTTCCACTAGTATGGATCTCCCAGCGATATAAAGATACAAATCATTGCTCCAGGATCGTTAAACCTTGGTTGAAGTCCAGCCGCATCCATCTCACTTAGCGGCTAGCTCAAAGTCCCGATTAAAACTCCATACAAAATTTGACGGGGAGTTATAAAAAGGGTAGTTGCTGCAAAAAAATCTGCAAACAAGGACTCTGTGGCAAGTTATTCAACAGGTATGGAACAAGATCACACCCACTCAATGTACAGCCCTGGTCAGCGCTTCGAACGATAGATGCACCGAATTTATTGTACAAAAAGCTTTACCAACACAGTACTGACTGTAAAGGAGATAGAATATGCATTAATATCTGCAATAACTAATGTATATTTAGTTTTAAACATTTTTTTAGTAAGTGGCTTAATTATATGTCACCGAGCTCAAAGCGATATAAACAAATGATCTGCAAAATTTATATGTTAATGATTTGATAAACACAAAAAGCAAGAAGAACTAAATTTAAGAAATACTTATCAACATTCTTTTTTAACTAAATAATCTGAATTTGTTAATAAAACTTTGTTCTACCGAAAATAGCGTGATGGTGTTTATGTGGCTTAATTGTATGAGCACAAGTGTACATAATATAAAACTAAGTGGCAAAATGCGTATGTTTCCCTCCACCGCCCGTTATTAGAGCGATCGGGTGCAACAGTGTAAACAAAGCAGTGGTGGACATTTGAACAATAGATATGTATATTAATCGAGCTTTGTCCAAGATTTAAAACAAAGCAACTAAACTGAATTAATATATCAAATCGTTGTTTTTTATAATAATTAAAACCCCATCTCTCTTAATGAGAGACTCTTAAGTTGGTTTCGACCGAACCCAAGCTAAGTTTTATGTATATTTTCATTACAAAATTCCATTCCGATTGAATGCAGTCTTAGGCTATAAGACTAAATGAAACAAATCATATAAAAATTGTTTGGTAAGTTGAAAAACGTTCCACAGGAAACGAATTTCGTGAGCGTTTCCACATTCCACCGAACAAAATTTTAATTTTTTTTTTTTTTTTTTTTTTTATAATCTACACACGCTAAAGGGGATATGAATACCCTTTTAATGTTTGCACACAGCGCGAGCACATGAAGGACGAGAACGAGACAGACAGATCGACGTAGTGGTAGGAAACTCAGATGATAGGTTTCATTTTCAACTAACTCTATGGGTGGTGTCCAGGATAACTGGAGAGTTGTGTATTATTTTTTTTTTTTGTACTTGCTTATGATTCACAGGAGTTTTTTCCAGATGTTTCTTATTATAGTTTTGTGCGATCAATTTCTTCAGTCATATTCAACATCCTACTGCCAGTGTTATGCCTTCGCAGTAGGTTTCGATACTAACTTCTGAAACTGACCAACTTATTTTTATTTCGTGAGAAATAAATGCTTCGAAGACATCTGGATTCGAACCGTGACCCTTTCGCATGACAAGCGACGACGACTACCACTACGCCACGACCACCCCATTTCATTGCACACTGCCACTCGAATTTGTTTTATAACTTTTGAACCTGCAACAGTGCAGTTAGTTGCATTTAGCAATGAAAATATTTGCAATTCTCAACATTAAGGTATAAGAAAAGATGATCATACAGTTCTACGTCGAATATCGTAAGTGGCTCAAATTCCAGGGTGGTGCAGATTGGAAAATTCCAGATATTGAAAACCGATTTATATAAAAGCTCTTCGATAAATTGAAGAGTCACCGAAGCGCAGGGAATAGGAAACTATTCAACCATTACTTCAAGCAGCTGCTTAGTGGGTGACATGTAGAGTGAGTCGTAAGGGATGTAGAATACCCTCATCCAATTAGCGAAGAAACAGTCACACACCAAGTGTAGAAAAGGTCGGAACTGCTATCAAAAAGCTGAAGAATTACCATGGCGCCGGAACTGATTAACTGCGAACAGAGCTTTTCAAGTATGATAATGATGGTTTCGTATGGTACATTATAGAGATTGCAATCATTTTCTGGTTCCAAAAATCCCGGCATTATAATGCCCAAATCCCAAAAGGGATAATAAAACAACTTGTATTGCTTTTTTGTTCAACAAATAATTTTTTTTTTTATATTGAACGCATATCAATCTTTGTTTTTTAGTTCAGTCTACATTTTATTTAAGTTTAAGGACGTAGAATTTAAATAACAAAATAAATTTACCTACAGAAAAAACATTTCATAAAAACTTAATTTAAAACTTGTTTCATCGATGTTGTGGTGGGGATTTTTTTTTTATTGTACATATTTGGCATTTTTACATTCTAAAAAAGAGTAAGAAGTTGTTTTACCACACAATTTTTATTTTGACTCATAATCGAGGATTGGACACTTTGTCAATTCCTCCTTCAGCAAAAATGTCAAATCCTCCTTTTTGATTACTTTTTGGACTAGTACAAAAAAAAAAGTTTGTAATGGTGCTCAGAATAAACGATTGTTTATTAATGATTTTAAAACGAATGAAGGTGCACTTTCAATGTCAAAGGCTACATAATTAAAATATTACAGTTGGATTGCTTACCACAAAAGTTAGATGAAATGGGCACAAAAATAGAAAAGACTTTGTTGTTTATTTATCACTTAAACCAAGCGTTACTAACCCTAGAATACAAACGTGTTTTTTTGTTACATAAACACATATGGGGTTCCTCAGCACCCCAACATTTTGGGTTGAAAAAACTAGCATCCTTAGACACAATTCTGATAAAATTAATTTATTTAATTTATAAGTAATATATTTATTAATTAAATTAACAAAAAAAATGGCATATATGACAAGCTTTGATTTTCTAAATATTATCGGTATATTTTTAATCTTGCATGTTGCATGTTGCATGTTGCACATATAAAGGCAAAGAAGTTTTCCGTAAAGACCGTTCCTCCATTCTAACTAACTGTGAAAGAGGTGGCGGAGTACTAGTAGCGGTTCGAAAATCATTACGCAGTGACGAAATTAAACTACCTAGAACAGCTATCACTTTCGATGTTGAACAATTAGCAGTTAAAATAACATGTTTTCCTGGTACAGAAATTATAATTATTGTAAGTTATATACCACCAAGGAGTTCTTATGTATTATACAATGCACATATTTATAACTGTTCCTTTATTTTAAATAACCTAAATGATCATCAGCATGTTATCCTACTTGGGGACTTTAACTTGCCTAATTTAATTTGGTCTTTTGATAATGATCAGTCTAGACTTATTCCATTTAATGCTAACTTAGATTATGAACGTAAAGTTGTCGATAGTCTTGCCCAGCTTGATCTTCGTCAGATCAATCATTTTGCAAATGAATTCAATGATATTCTTGATCTGGTTTTTGTAGATTCTGAGCTTAGTATTAGTCTCGGCAACTCCATGATTCCACTTTTTCCTAATTCTATTTTCCATGTAGCTTTATCTATACAATTTGAATTTTTCGAATACTTTAGACCAGGCCCCTGTGCCGCTTATTGTAAGTATAATTATGCCAAAGCAAATTTCAACAATATTTGTAATTATTTAGACGATATTGATTGGTTAGCTGTGTTTAATAATGGCGATCTTAATAATTCTTTTAATATATTTATTGAAACTGTTAAGGTGGCAATCGATATGTTTACACCCAAATTAAGGTCTGTAATGGGCACAAAACCTATTTGGTTTAATAACAGGCTCGTCAATCTAAGTAATAGGAAAAATAAGACCTATAAGCAGTTTCGAAAAAATAACAATGATCCGGAACTTTTGAAAGTTTATAAAGTGCTTCAAAAGGAATTTAATATTTTAAATAAGTTCCTTTATAGGCAGTATGTCCTTTCCGTAGAATCTAATTTAAAGACTAATAGTAAACGTTTTTGGAGCTTCATCAATAGCAAAAAGCAATCAAATGGTATTCCGAACTGTATGCGTCTTAATGATGAATCCTCATCTGATCTTTTAACTATTTGTAATATGTTCGCTAGTCACTTCCAATCTGTATATTCAAGTGGTTCTATCCCACCTAGAGTTTCAAATGCTACCACTGTGTCGTTTAGTCCTTTAAATGTTGGTGACTTAGAGTGCTCTATCCACGAAGTTCAGCTTGCCCTCTCTCTATTAAAGTTGGATACAAATCCGGGTATGGATGGCATTCCTCCAATTATACTTCAGAAGTGTTCCTATGCGTTATCTGTGCCTCTTTCTTTAATGTTTAATTTGTCTCTGCAGACTGGAAATTTTTTGAAGGTTTGGAAGAATTCGTTTTTAACACCCATTTATAAATCAGGTTCTAGGCATGATATTACTAATTATCGTCCTATTTGCAAAATTTCAACCATACCGAAACTGTTTGAAAAACTAGTTTATGAGAAACTAATGCCTCTTTTGAAGGAAAATATCTCTCCATTTCAACATGGCTTTGTAGCTGGTAGATCCACTTCTTCAAATCTCTCAATATTTTGTCATGCAGTTCTAAACGACTTGGAGAAAGGACTACAGAGTGATGTAATTTATACTGACTTCGCTAAGGCGTTTGACCGTGTTAATCACAAAATTTTGATTTCCAAACTGAGCAGGTTTGTGTTTCATTCGAGCCTTCTACAGTGGATCCGCTCCTACCTTACGGATCGAATTCAGTATGTTCGCATCAACGATATATATTCGTCACCAGTTTACGTTACCTCTGGAGTGCCTCAGGGCAGTCATCTGGGCCCTTTGCTTTTTCTGTTATTTATTAATGACATTCCTGACTTGTTTTTAAATTCACAATGTCTTATGTTTGCTGATGATGTAAAATTGTTCCGACATATTCGTTCTGAGCATGATTGTCTTCTTAGGTTAGGTTAGGTTAGGTTAGCAGGCTGATGAGAATGGCTACATTCCCATCGCACTTAGGTCCTTATGGACCCATTGTGATACCCATAATGTGTTCCCACCCGTGGTATTATTGTCTTGGTTACAGCCATCCCGAAGCCCTGGCAAATTTCAGCAGGTTAGATGGTAATCCATCTGATAGCTCGTCGATATCTTCGAAGAAGAATTTACCCAGGATTCTATTTCTCAATTGACAGAGGTTAGGACAGTGACAGAGGAAATGGGTTGTGTCCTCATGTGCCTCTTCATCACCGCATCCTCTGCAGATGTCATCATCATTCAGTTTTAATTTCTTCATGTGGTATCTTAGAGCGTTGTGCCCAGTTAGCACTCCTATGAGCAAAGACACCGACTTCCTGTCTTCTTGCAGGAGTTTTCTTGTTCTAGCTTTGTCGTATTTTGGCCACAACGTTCTTGATACCTCGCAGGTGGTTAGTGATTTCCACCTGTTGTTTGCTTTAGTTTCTGATGTCTGTTCAATTTTGGCACGAAGGTTGCAGAGTGGAGGTTTGACCGTCCCATCTGCCTGTTCTCTATCTAGGGCTGAGCCCTTTCTGGCCAATTCATCCGCAGCTTCATTACCTGGTATCCCTCTGTGCCCAGGGACCCAGCAGAGTTTTACATTGTGTTGCGTGCCGAGAACCTTCAGCTCTTCGCGGCAACACTTTACAAGCTTCGATGTTATTTGTGTAGCAGCAATTGCTTTTATGGCCGCCTGGCTATCAATGTAAATAGTGATATCGTCTCGCGATATTGTCATCATTGACACCAACTGGGCTGCCTTTGTCACTGCTAGAACCTCAGCCTGGAAAACGCTGCTATGGTCTGGGAGTCGTATGGAGCTATTTATTCCTAGTTCCTCCGAAAAGCAACCCGCTCCTATACCTATGTCCATCTTTGACCCATCTGTGTAGATGGACTTACCAACTTGAGGTACCTCGTTTTTCTCCCATTTCTCTCTGCTTGGAAAAGTCCAGGAGAAGGGTTTTTCGAAGTCCAAGTATGGGACAGTGTAGTCTGAGTTGATGTCACCATTAAGGTAATTGCTAAGTATCTGGGTGTGTCCATATGCATAAGGTCTCCAGTAATTTGACTGACTTAACCTGAGAGCGCTTTTTGCTGCCGTCTCTTGCATATAGAGATCCAGAGGCAGCAGGTTAAGAATTGCTTCCAGTCCCGCTGTTGGTGCTGTTCTCATCGCGCTGGTTGTTCCAGTGCAAGCTATTCTCTGTACTTTGGTCATATCTTTGAGGTTGCTGATTTTGGTGACAGCTTGCCACCAGACTAATCCCCCGTATGTAAGAATGGGTCTGACTATCGCTCGGTACATCCATAGCGTTATTTGTGGTCTACAACCCCAGTTTTTCCCGAAGAATCTACTGCAGGTGTAGAAAGCAACTGATGCCTTTTTTACCCTTTCTTTAATATTCAGCTTCCAATTGAGCTTTCTGTCAAGTATGAGGCCTAAGTATTTCGCGCTCTCAAACAACTTGAGGGGGGTACCCTCAATATTTGGTAGCGTAAAGGGTGGTATCACTCTTTTGTTAGTGAACAACACTAGTTCGGTTTTCTGAGGGTTGACCCCCAGTCCGCATTGCTTCGTCCAAACGTTTAGTGTGTTTAAGGCTCTCTGAACTAGTTCACTAACAGTGGTAAGGAATTTTCCCGTGGCAAGTAGCACTACATCGTCTGCATATGCTACTGCTTTTATTCCACTGTATCTAAATTTCATAAGCAATTCGTTAATGACCATGATCCAAAGAAGTGGGGAGATGACCCCTCCTTGCGGTGTGCCTCTAGATGCGATCACATTTTGACGGGTTCCCCCGAGTTCAGCAATGATGTGCCTTCTGCTAAGAAGGCTAACTATCAGTTTGGTCACGGTGCATTCAACGTGGTTATCTTCTAGCGCTTCTTGTCTTCTTCTACAAGAAGATCTTGAGAGACTTTCTATGTGGTGTCATATTAATGACCTTCACCTCAACGTCTCTAAATGTCAAAGTCTTTCTTTTTGTCGTAACCTGTCCCCGGTGTTATTTACGTACGCGATAGATAATATCCCATTGTCTATTATCTCCTCCAAAAAAGACCTGGGAGTCATATTTGACAAAAAACTGAGTTTCTGTAGGCATATCGAGTTTTTGGTTGCTAAAGGTAATTCAATGCTGGGGTTTATTTTGCGAAACTCTAAAGACTTCAATGATCCGCACACGCTTAAGTGTCTTTTCTTTGCATTTGTTAGATCCAATCTCGAATACTGTAGTATCATATGGAATCCTTTTTATGAAGTCCATTCCAGTAGAATTGAGAAGATCCAAAAACGCTTTACTAGGGTTGCCGTGCGTAGATTACGTTGGAACATTGAAATGCCTTCGTACGAGACTCGATGTAAATTATTTGGTATACTACCACTGTTCAAGCGTAGACAATTTTTTTCAATTATGTTTGTTCGTGACTTAATAAACAATCATATCGATTGCCCCTCATTATTATCATTAATTGGATTCTATGCTCCATCTAGAGTGCTTAGAAACCGTCTTCTTTTTTATGTTCCATTTCATAGAGTTAATTATGGTTGTAATGAACCTATTACTAGATGCCTTAGAGAGTCTAATAATTATAGTAGTTTACTAGATTTCCATTTAAGTAGGGAGTCGTTTAGGAGTAGACTTATTTTGGCTTTAGGTTTTGGTGGTAGTTTTTAAGTATTCAAGTATGTATATATATATATTGTAATAGGTAATCTAGCGAGAACAGTAGATGTTCTCATTTGATGATGAAATAAATAAATAAATAAATAAATAAATAAACAATTGCATACATTTTTTTTGACAGAAATCCTAAGTAATACCGTTCTTCTGGATTTTCATCATCCTCATAGTCACTGGCGGAAATCTCATCATCCTCTATAGAATCCATCTCTATGTCATCTAGGCAAGATTCATCTTTTTCGTCCATATCACTACCGACATCTAAAATAATTTGCCTTATCTCCTCCTCTTCATAGATGGTCTTATTTCGACACATCTTGTGCAGATAATCGATTTCTTTTGTACTTCTGCACTAAAGGAACGTTTTGTTATGCAACTCTGAAATAGTTCATTAACTAACCTATTAAAACTCATAAAATTAACAAGTTTTTATTTAGTTCACCTTCAAGAAAAAAGTTGCACTAACACATATGGGGTGCCAGCGCACCCCAGTTACCATGATATCTTCAATACGGTCAAAGGAAATCCACTAAACAGCTTTTACAAATAAAGTACAAACGAAAAAAACAAAAGTCATGGCATTCTACGAAAATTACGGCTTTTATTTAAGGAATTATAACAGTTTGTATTTTGGAGTGGGGTGCGCTGGGACCCCATATGCATTCTAGGGTTAACTTCGTTTTCTCATCATTTAAAGTTCTGCCGAGGTCTAAGTTTTTCAGAAAAGTGCTGATGTCAATTCCTACTGCCTGTCAAATCCTCCCGACCTTACCCTACCCCTATAACCGCTGGGAAATTCTTTATACAGACAGCGCCAAAAATAAAGATGGCACGAGCTTTGCTATAGTGAATTCTTATGGATATCTGGTAACCGCCGAAAACGCTCCACCTTATTTTTCAATCTTCTCTGCCTAAACAAAAGCGATATAAAGAGCTACAGAAAGAGCTGCGAAAAGTATAAAGAAAACCCTAATCGACCCTAAGTAAAGAGCTGACAGATGCTTCGCAAAATTAAGAATTTCACACACTAAGCTAACACACAATCAATCTTTTAATACAGCCACATTTTACCTATTAAGCTTGTGTACGAAATTATTTATCAAACATCTAAATACCCTTCTTTCTGAACAATATGTAAAGAACGTGTATAAACTTTTAAAAATATTACAACTTGTAAACTTGATTTAAGAATTTCTGCCCATATCGAATATAGGTGGATATTACATTTCTAATATAAAGTTTCTTTTCTCTGGGAATCTGATTTGAATAGGTATCTACTCTTAGTTCTAAAAGATTTATTTACAGTGCACGCCGCTTAATGTGATCACTTTGGGACCTGGTTAAATTGATAACAATAACCGATGTAGAAGGGAATGAGTAGCTAAAAAATAAACTAATAAAAAGTGTAGTTTATAGGTAGGTATGTATTCATACGTATGTATGTATGTATTTAACAAAAAAACAAGATTTTCATACATGCATACAGAAATAAAACCGCCGCCGTGCAAATTCCCATTTGCTGTGTTTGAAATAAACTGAACAAAGAACAGAAATGCAAGGAAACCCTTTTGACACCGCTTTTCCTTGAAACTTGCGCACATACATACATACGTTACGTCGTTTCCCAATACACTAGTCCCTCGCTTTGCGCGGTTTCAATTTTGCGCAAAATGGATTTGTCTACCAAAATTCGATTCGGCTTTAATAAATGCTTCCATTTCATTTTTCAGGAACGCAACACCCTAAATTACATGAAATTCATGCGTTGCTTTGCGCGGTTTAGGTTTCCGCAATTTTGCATTGCGCGAAAATTTGCATCCCCCTAACCCCCCGCGCAAGGCCGGCGACCATTGTGTGTTGTATTGAGACACAGCAATACTATTAACATATAAACATTCCGGGTGTAGATCTTCAATGGAAAAATGTGGCACAAATGAATATAAAATGATAACAATAACCGATGTGCTGATTACATAAAACGAAATTTATCCTGTGGAATTGTATATAATTGTTTGGGACTGTGTCAAAGTGATAATATTATGCGAATGATAACATTAACCGTGACTATATTAAGCGGCGTGCACTGTATACATATTTTCACATATTTTCAGAGATACTACAATTTACTAAAATGTCAGAAGAAAGTGCATTATTTGTCGGCCACCCAAAAGACTCTGATAGCTTTTCTGTTTTATGTGATAAAAAATATTTTTGTATTGTTGAAGAATTTTCAATTTTTTTTTTTTTGGTTTGAAATTGTGTTTTGTTGTTTCTGAGATCATTGCCTTGTATTTGGAAGGGGGTTATCTCATAGAGACAACAAGCAGGTAGACCTATAGGCCCATTGTACTTTTGGAGAGATCATTGCCTTACTTAAAGACTTATTCAGGCTTAAAATAAAGTTTAATATTAATTGTTTTGAAATTAATGAAATGGCTGTTTATGATAAAAAGAGATTAATTTATGCTAAACAAATATTTATCGTTAAGTTAATGTTATTTAGATGCCCAATAGTATTTATCTTTGTGTATGCATTAAATAAAATTTATAAAGATATATTTATGTATATGTGCTTAAAATTATTATTTAATTGTTATAAAATCCCGGGGCTCCGGGATTATTATTTTTCAATCCCGAAATCACGGGAAGTCCTAAACAGGATAATAAGTCAGGGGCATCAATCAGACCTGAGATCAGTTGATGCATAAAAATTATATCATTATTGACCCTTATTTGAGCCAAAGGTTGAAGCACAGACAAGAGAAATATACAGATGTAGAATATGGTATACATCGAGTTTAGTTCTCTTCTTTTGTGTAGATGACTCCACTTGTTCTGTTTTTCGTTTATTCTATGATTATGCAGGTTTTAAGTTACATGGTCGTGCAAGTCAACCATCCTCCAGTGTGTTGTGACTTTCTCTTATCTGTGGTTGAAGCGAATGAAGCGTCACTGGACGGCTTCAATACAAGTGTTGAGATTTTTCTGATAAGGTGTCCATACTTGCGAAGCATATTCGAGGTGAGGGCGGATAAGACTGTTAAATAGTGAGAGAGTGAGAGAGTAACATAAGGATTTTTAAATTCTTCACACCGCCTTTTAACGAAACCTAACATTGCGTCTGATTTATTCACAATGTGGTTTGTATGCTCTATAAAATCAAGTTCAGGGCTAAAATAAACACCCAGGTCGTTAAAACTATGAACCCTACAGAGATCACCCTCTCTGTATCGAGTAGTTGAATATAGTCGGTGCCCGTATCCTAGAGAATGTCATGGACTGACACAGTGACACTTGAGTGGGTTAAGGACTAAACCAATGGTGGTTGCTATATTTTATGATTGATGGAACATCATTAAAAGCACCTATACAACTTCTTATACAATCATTTAGGATACTATAAAAGCATTTTACTGCATCCTCAACGTTAGATGAAACATTAATGTTTTGTAAATTGGAGCACCTTATTCTTTCAGACAGTTGCTCATAATTCGCCCGTTGGAAGTCAAAGATATACGAGCCATCATTAGGGTCACTATTATCATATAAGTATATGACAGCTCAAGTTAAAAAATACATCCAAAGGTGGATGATGTCTATCTATGTTAGTTATTCTTGAACAAGATTTTTGAACAAAAGTACTAACAGTGTCAGATGAAAAGACCAAATCGAGAGCTCGATTATTATAGTTTTTAATACAGCTGGTTTGCTGTAAGTCAAACGATAAGATGAAGTCAAGTAAGCTCCTCCTCCTCCGATGGAACCCAGATCATTTGAGGCAAGTTAACCCTTAAACCCTACCCATCCGTGGAGAACCACAACTACTGCCCTGGGGTTCAGAGGACCCCAACATATTTATGTTCTTATTTCAAAAATTAAAGAACATTTTAATTAAAATTATTTTTTTATTGAGATTACACAGTCCGGCTATGTTCGCCGCAAAGGGTTTCGACACCTACCACATCTGATTTTCGTCCCCCGGCCATTATCCCTTGGACAGATTACACATTATTTTTCCGTAGCAATAGCATCATTTGACTCAACTAATGGCCGTTTCTTTTTTGAAATATCTCTCAAGAGAACCTGGAGATTTGCAGGTAAAGTTGACCGAATAAATCATTCTTCTATTTGTGGCATGATGAGGTCCTGTGCAAGGAGAAAGCGAGTTTTTGGGATTGATTTGATGTCATTTTTAAGAGTACATATGAGTTAACGTTAACACCCACTATATTGAGAATAGCACAAAATATAGCCA
The DNA here is from genome assembly GCA_949775065.1 of Brachyopa scutellaris. Classification (NCBI taxonomy): domain Eukaryota; kingdom Metazoa; phylum Arthropoda; class Insecta; order Diptera; family Syrphidae; genus Brachyopa; species Brachyopa scutellaris. The sequence continues at coordinate 27,721,004 of OX459114.1, read as the reverse complement.
ACGGCCATAGTTTGGTCCGCCTGGATACACTATACCTGTGACAGATTTCAAAACAACACCACAGTATGCGCATAGTCGACAATAATTTTTGATATATAGATTTTGGCGAATATTTTTAGTTCTTGCCTTTAAACACTTATTAAACAAATAAGAGGTATTTAATTTATGAACTTACCAATCAAACGTATTCAAAAAAAGGAAAATATGAAAACATGAAAATTCTACAGTATTCCTACCCTGGGGTCCAGTGGACCCGGACGTTGTTATAAAAACGACTGTACCGCACTTGCACATATAAATAACTGATAACTGGCTGCCTACTGATGTTGTTTGAGATTACATTGAATGGCGCCATCGTAAGTTTTGAAGTTTTAGAAATATTCTTCAAAGTTTAGTTTGATCATCGCGCTGAACCCCAGGGTAGGGTTTAAGGTTTAAAGTCGCCGAACAATAATACGTTGTTTTCCAAGCAAGGTAAGTCATGAATATATTGCAAGATTGATGAAAGCTCAGAATACAAGGATGTTGAACTGTAAGGAGGAATGTATGTGTTAATGACAAAGATAATTTTGTCCTCAGTACAAATTTTAATACAAATAGTTTCTAAGTCCAAAGGGAAAGCAATATTGATAAAGCTGGAACTGAGGTGAGAACGAACTGCAATAAGCACCCCACCACCCAATCACTTGCAACTATCCACATGACGATCTTTTCTATATACTAGGAACTCAGAGTCGAAGAGTTCCGTGTCCAAAATATAATATATATATACTATAATAAGATTAATTAGAAACAATTATTATAATTAAAAAACAAATATTATAAATTATAAAGTTGTGCTCAAAAAATGTTTTCCCGTTGAACTACATATCAACATTAAAAAGGAATTTTCTTACTTCGCCTAAAAATAAAGTGGGTTGAACTATTGATCTTACTTATAGTGACCAGACGTCCCGGATTTTGCGGGTCAGTCCCACATTAGTCATAGCTGTCCCTCATCATCAAATGTCCCTCAAAATGTCCCGCAAAGTCCCACAAAACTACACAAAATCAAAACAAAGTATCAAATCGCACCACTTTAAAGTATCTAGGTATTCAAATAATGCCCATGAGGAACCTGACATGTCAGGATTTCAGTTCGGATTTTATTCAACGGTATCTTATTGGTAAATTGACTAATCATAGTCTATTGTTTTCAGGTCGTGGACTGGAGTTTTAGTCAAGAATATCTTGAGTAAATGTCAAAAACAGATGACTAATTGTTTGGTCAAAAATCTTCTGCAGATCGTGGAATACATTTTAAATCTACCAGGTGCAAATGCGTCTACAAAAAGAATTTTTTCGGTGATAAATAAACTGTGGACTCAAGAAACAGCTCAAAACTATGGATTTGAAGTAAAAACTTTCAAATGCATAGTTTTATTGAAAACATTTTATAATAATTCATGTTTTTTTTTTAAAGCATTAAAAGCAATAAGGAAATTCTAAAAAAAAATCATTGCTCAGATAAAAATAATTTCTAAATCGACCTTTGCAAAATTGATTTATAGACTGAATTATATTTTGAATTGATGAAATGTTATTTGATTTAAACAAAAAATCAGTGGAACTGAATGAGACTGGTCATATTCATATATGTACATACGTAGAATAGAATAATTTGTATTAAATAATTAAAATATTAATATATATGTACATATAATATTATATGTACATACATACATGTATGCCTAATGCATAATCACTGTGTAACAAAAATTTGTTTATGTTATTTTTTTGTTAGTTTCTGCTTCCTTATGATATGTCAAGCACGTTTTGAGTATTCATTCGTTTTAACTGTTAGCTTTACGGTAACGGCATCGCGAAACGTGTTAATGGAAATGCAAGCAGAGCAAGCCTATCATTCGACCTCTGAGAATAATAAGATAAATAAAAATGTTTCATTTAATTTTGGAACAGTCGTACTGACACTGAAAACTCACCCCAATTCCCAATGTCGTACTTCGACCCGTATTCATAGTCGTATTAAGAGTCGAATCGCATTCAAATAGGTATTCCTGAAGTCGAATGCGATGTACACGACAACCCATCGCATGGAATGCATTCCAACTAGGGTTACCAGACGTCCCCTTTAGGGGGGACACTCCCCCTTTTTCATACCAAAATGCTGATTGTCCCCCTATACAAACCTCTGTCCCCCTTATTAAGTAAAATTCAAAAAGAGAAAACATTCAATTTAAAACTGTTAAAATATTTTCATTAAATATTTTTAAGAAGATTCTCTGTAAACACATCCATTTGCTGAACGCATCCACTCAATGAACTACATATCACTTCTCGCGCAAAAGTTTTCCTTTCCTGTGAATTTATGATTTGTGCTGCTATCTGTCATTTGTCAGTTTTTGCTTACAGCGTTTTTGAATACAGCGTACTCAAATTAGTTAATATTGGTTGGAATTATATCCGATAAAATTTACTGTAGCCCAGTGTTGTTTACAAATTATTTTCGTTTGCGTTTAATAGTACCTAAAATGTCTGAAAAAGCGAATAAAGAAAGAAAGTGTGCATATGATCAGTGCTGGGAAGTGTTTCGAGTGTATAGCAAAAAGCAAAGAAGGTCCTGAATATGCGACATGTTTAATTTGCTTTAACTTTTTTACTTCACTTTTTTTACGCTGCTGTTATATTTTTATATTTTTCAAAAACATATTTTGTCTCGCGATGTCCCCCCTTTCGTCATTTTCAATATGGTAACCCTAAACCTGAACAAGAGTTTGAACTTTCAGTTTTATTTTAACTCGTTCGGTTCCACAGTCTAAACTAATCGCCATTTAATTAAACGCGGCTCCGGAAGCTGTGTTTGAACAACAGTTGACAGCGGTATTGTTTCGAAATCTCAAATTTTACGTATTTCTCTTTTAAAAGGTGATCAGCGAAAATGCTTCAAATTCAGCTTGCTGATGATTTTGAGACAGCACAAATGTAGGGATCCACTGGCATAGAAGCGTAAAGTCAATAAAAGTTTGACTTTGGCGTATATTGAACTATTTCTAAAAAGAAATTATAATAATTGTTTGCTATTCTGGTAACTGTCAAAATATACCTCAAAACAGCTGTGTTTCAGGAAAGTTTAAACGGCAGAATGAAGGCGTTTAACTTAAACGACGAATTAAACTCCATTTTGAGTTTCAACTCTCACTGTAAAACTGGGCATAAGTATTCTAATTTGAAGAGAATAATAATAAGAAAGGACATTTGTAAGAAAAAGAGAACAAAAATGGATCCGCAAGAAAAAAGATAGTATAAAAAAGATCAGACCAAAAAATGGGAACATGTTCTATTTTAAAGAGATACGATGGACACCCTAGCTATAGGGGGCATTAATACCTACATACTATGTATGAATTTTTCATAAATGTCCGTTTATTTTTTCGTTTAAAGGAACTTTTCTCTTTTCTTTCATAGAAAATAGAACAAGAAATATTAAATTTTGAACGATGAATTTTTGAAAAACGAAAGTGGGATTCTGGGAAACGGGCAAAGTGGGATTTTAAGACGCGGTATTTAAAAAACCGATTTTAGAAGACGGTGTTTTAAAACATTTTTTTTGGAATTCTTAAAAAACGGGACTTTAAAAAGCGGGATTCCGATACGCTTGCAATTTAAAATATTTGTATTTCATAAATTTGAGGTTTTTCAACATCTTCGCCACCTTAAAATAAAGGAACTTCCAGTTTCCGATGAACGGAATGACATGCAATCAATAATAATTGCTGAGATCCATCAGATTTAAAATTAACTAGTGTATTATGAGCTAAAGCTAAATCCAATTCAAAATACTCTTGTTGAATGCTTTGAAGTGAATCTTTCAATATTCACTATCCGCCTTTACGGCCGTAATCCTATTACGATACTAATCATCGTTAAATTATGCGGATAACATTAAAATAAAAATACACTCAAGCACTATTGAAGGAAACACTTATTTATAATTTCCTTAGCTGATGCATCACTCATGCTTGAGTCGATGTCAGTCAGCAAGAACATTTGTTCGTCAATAAGTGCATTATGGCCTGGCCATATGCCGGGCACAGTATGACTACGAGTAAATGTCATTCGAAATGCTGCACCTGTCTAATCACACTTAACGTCTCATTCTTAGCAAACATAAGTCTTATTTATTTTATTTTAATTTATTTTTATTACAATCACGGTATAATGAGGCAATCATATCGAAAGACATGAAATTAGCAATTTTATCCATCGAGGGGTAATATTTTCTTCCAAAACATACATATGATCGCATATGGGTGTAGGTACGAGTACGAGTACTTTGCAGTGCACTTGTGAACCTGTGCGGCAGCCAAACCAATCTCTGGCTAAGTGCTTGGGCTGACTGACGTGTGTAATCGTAACCTTTGGTCTTTTGTTGTAGGAAGGGGGAGAGGGTATTGAATTACCTGTTAGGTTGTAAAGAGTAGGACATACGACACGGTCGTGCCAATGCTGCTACCACACCAAACAATGGGCGCATGGGCAAGAAGTTCATTCCATGAAAGTGAGGCAATCATTTCGAAATTGTAATCAATTAAGTCATGAATTGCGATTGGCGCGAGTGAATTTTTTCTAAATAAAGTGTTAGACATGAAGGTGCATTGAAAATGGTCATCAATAGAAGGCCGACTAAGTTAAATTGAAGTAAAAGAAGCAAGGAGGAGTACCTACACTTTGATTTTTCAAAGTATTTTCTTATTTCGTTCATTTCATTCCTGGTTCATTTTTAAAAACTGTATTTTGAGTTTCCGAGTGTACCATAAGTTTATAAAGATCTTATAAATTGCATGTGCTGGATATCCTTCTCGGGACGTTAAATTCGAGAATAGTGTTCGGTTTCTGTAGGCTAATGTCATGGTGCAGAAGTAACGGATATCGGATTGGGAGCCAGAGTTCACTGTGAAACACTACGAGTCAATCGTTATTTGGAATCGGCGACGACTGCAGTGTAGTGTGTTGCTTCTAATTCCATTGCAGAAAACAATATCTGGCAAGGTTATTACCATGTACTCATACAGCCAGGCAGCGGTTAAGATTTTGGAGGCTGTGGTAATATCTTCGAAACTAGTAAGTACATAAATGTAGGAAACATCTAAAGGAAATATTTAAACACAACATTGTGGCCCAATGCTGGGTACTAGATCACATGCATATTCAAGGCAATGAAAGAGGCATTTTTAAAAACTCGCAAGGAAGTGGTCTACACTACCCACCTCCTTTGTAAGAATTCCATTAGGCTCTATGCAATGATGAAGCATTTAATGAAGCCATCATAAACTGTACCAAAATGGAAACATGCGACAAGAAAAATTGAAAAATCGGGTCTCCTCAATTAAACTTAGTGGCAAATGTGCACATTCCGTTTTTGGCATCATCACTTGGGGTACTCTACCAGTGGTATTCATGCGGTACATATCGGGATCTTTCAAAATGTCTACTTCAAAGGCTGCAGCGACGAAGAAGAAATTGTATCTATTCGTTAGCTGCTGTGTGACTGTCCTGCTTTCGCTGACAGAAGAATGAGAACTGTTGGGAGCTGCTACTTCGATGAACTACTACTAAAGGAATGATAAAGCAAAGCTGAACTAAAGAATCTACTACTTAAGATTCGTATGATAGTTCTAAATAAGCAGTCTTCGCAGTTCTAGAGTAAAACATATCTCTACTTAGGTGGCGCTACAGTTCGGGGTGAACCAGGTCCTACTTTTCTCAACCATTTGTGTTGGCGTTGCTTTTTGCTTGTTCCCTTTTTACTTCGATTCGTTTTAAAAAGGATCGATTACCAGCTTCTTTGATCGGGTATCATCAACCATTTTTTAAACACACTTTCAATGAAAACTGAATGACAAAAACCGCTATTTACATTTTTTTTTTTAACTAAATGTACTATTTTACTAAACTATTCACATCAGTTCTCAGTTCTCAGTTCTCTCGCAAATTTAAATAGAAAAAAGTAAAAAAAAAATGCATATGTTTTGCACAGCAGTCGTCTTTTTTTTTTTGATTTTTCATCATGAAATTAGCTTGTTTTTTTCTGTACAATCTCGTTCTCCGAGACTCGCATTTATACTGACCCAAAGATATTCGATTAGTTTGAGGTCAGGGGAGCACGGCCACTCCAGTACCTTTATATTTTTTTCTGCAAAGAATTGTTTCATTTTTTTTTGTCGAAGTATGGCAAAAAAAACTGCGTTTTCAATCGGGAATTGTCCTTGCATGGTGTTCAAGAGCATATGGCCCAAGATGTATGCTAGTTTGCTGCTGTTCATCATTCCTTCGATTGGCTTCAAGCTTCCAGTCGGGAATTGTCCTTGCATGGTGTTCAAGAGCATATGGCCCAAGATGTATGCTTGTTTGATGCTGTTCATCATTCCTTCGATTGGCTTCAAGCTTTTTGGGTACTTAGGGGTTTGTAGAAAGTGATAATGTCGGAGGTTTTTGTTTTCACCTCTTCTCACAGCACTTATCCGGTATCCCTGAACTTTAAAGTGACTCTTCTGAAAATATTACTTTTTTCCAGTCTTCTGCTGACCAATCGTTGTGTCTTTGGGCCCATTGTATCTTTTCTTCATCACAGTCTTGATAGAAAGTTGTTTTTCAGAGGTTCACTTCTAGAAGAGGCCTTCGAACATTTGATGAATCCCACACTGCACCAACTGATGCCAAGTCCCTTTGAAGCTCACCGTTTGATAAATTACGCTATTTTGAATCAAAACCTTATCGCCATGATCCGTTTTGCGTCCGTAATGTCCTATCCGACTCGTTGCAGTTAATCCTGAAGCCTTATGCAGCACTATGATTCTTACATCACCTGATTTTGAAGATTAAACCAGTAGGTATACGTAAACTCATGCAAAGCAATGATCTTAACCCTCTTCTCCATAGAGATATCCATTCCCAAATTTAAATGGAACAAATTGAACAACTCTAATAAACAATTAGGTAGATAAAAGCGCTATAAGGCCTTACTTTTATAAAATGAATCCAAAATGCAACCTATCTTCGTAAAAGCCAACAGAAAATATGAGCCGTAATAAATTTGCAAAGTTCTATTCCTACTCTTAAAAAAGGAACAAAAAATAACAAATTATTATTTGAAAATAGTGACTGTACGAATTAATTTGCACAGTAGTGTACATAATACATCACAGATGTGACATTGAATCCGATAAGGACGTTTCATTCCCATCCATCAAGTGTTTTCGACCTCTCTACGTTACAAAACAAACATGCCATTAGCTTGCCCATATCCATCGCCAAAAACAACTGCATTTTCTAGTTTCCAAATGAAGTTTTTTATTACGGTTAGCTGCCGTATTCGTGCCTTTTAATGTACCGTCGCTGCCATATCAGTAGGACATTTCGCAACGCTCATTAATATCAATATCGCAATTTAAATGTTGACCACACACACACATCAGTTTTAATTATTGTTATCATTAATTGCTGACCACAGTCTGACCGCATAGCTCTAAATAAATCGCAAATCGAAGGTACAAATACTCGTACTCGTAAAAAACAAAAACAAAGAACAAACAAAATTAATTACGCACTAAAGCGGTGTCCGAGTGAATTCTATCCCCATAGCACCCATTACGTCTCCATATTTGACATAATGTGTCTCCACCTTCCAATTAAAGAGCGAGCACCTCATAGTATATCATGTTCGTTTGGACGGAGGAGTTCTATTCGATAGGAGCCCACGTACCACGTTGATGTCATACCAATTACCCTGCGCAAAAGAACTGCCCTAGCGGTAGCTTGTTCGATCAGCTCCATCTGTCCATTGTCCTCCCATATCGATGGCGATGATCATGATGATGATGGGTGATTAGGACGCGACCGACGCGATTTGGGAATGATTTACTTTCAGATTTGGATGACGGGGTGGCACCGTCCGTTTAGTCATACCCAAAGCAAAAGCAAGGTGGAGTCCACTTCAATGAGTCGCCTGTTTAACCATTCAAATGTTGTGCGCTTGAATTTCGTCCAAAGACGTTAATATTTTAATTCGACGCTTTTTATGATCGTAAACTGAGTGCTCGTATGTAGATGTTTGATATTTGAGAATTCCATTATCAATCTGCCTCGGCCGATCCGCATACACACGGTTTATCGATATTTAAAGCCCTTTTCTCCTCGGTGCGTTGGACTTGTGCTGGTGACTTTATTTTATATTACTACCTACTGCCAGGCCAGTAAAACTGATTTGAATATCGTTTCCTTTCTTGCAACAAATGCAGCATAACAATTTGTCTGCGCCGGCCGCCGCGCCACTGTCGCCGTATAATTTTACTCGCGTTCTTTTGCTGTTTTATTTGATGAATGAATTGAATCGCTGGCTGTTCGGAATGGTAAAAAAAATCGGTTTTTAATTCATCACCATGCCACCCTCCAAACGTCCCGAGTTCTGTCTTTAGGAACAAGTTGCTGGGCCGCGCCGTTGAGTTCATGGTCGACGACGACGAGACGCTTTGGTGATGGCAGCGATTTCGGGCAGAGTTTGGCTTTTGGTCAAAATATTATTTTATTAATAAAGTAACTGCAAAAGGTATTTGTCTTCGGTTTTTTTTTTTTTTTTGGGCACATTGAAGGGCCCTTTGATGTGTCGGTCGAAGATCAATAAAGTATCGAACATAATGACGTGCATATTAACACAATTGATTTGGTACAAAAAAAAAACTGCATTGAGACGCAACGCCAAAGAAGGAAGTTCTTAAGTCAAATTTTATTTGAAGTGCTTTTTGAATATGTAATTCGATGGTGGCAATGACATTTTCATTTCTTATTTTAGATACTCGTTCTGATTTATTAAAGGAAATTAATTTTAATTGTAGTTTGGTGGGGTTTTGACTGCATTCAAATCGTGTTACGAATGCGTTAGGGTGGTCAGGTCATTGTTTTTTGATTTATTTCAAATGTTATGTTTTGTCGGCTTGTTATATGAATGATTATGGAGAACTTCATATAGGCAGCATAAGTATTTGAAGCCACGCATTACTTCAAATGCGGTGCTTAAATGCATTCGATTTTCTATGTCGATACGTAAAATGTCACATTTAACCCAGATATGCCTAAACCGAGTTCAGACGATGGAAACTGTTTATTTGTCGGCAATCTACTGCCTTGGTGTTCAGAATCCGAAATCTAAAAAAAAGAAAATTATTGATAGTGGGTCGGGTGGTATAGAACCATTCTACTGGTAGGTCGCTAGGCAAATGACACTTCTTTTTTATTATGATTTTTTAAATTGTATATTTCTAGTCTGATACAAATTGGACGACACCTGTCTCCAAGAATATAATACATAAATGAGATTGTTTCTAAATAATAAATAAATTATACATAGTTACGAAGTTAATATATGTATTTACATATATTGTACATATGTAAGCACGTCAGTTTTTTTTTTACTTTTAGAAATATTATTTTTAATTAAATTATAAATTATAATTTACTTAATAGGCCAAAATGCCTTAATCTACAACTAATAAAGTAAAATAACACTTACGTAGCTCTATTTTTAAAAACTATTTCCTTTCGGCTTCGACCTATCTATCCCGGGACTAAGCTCACCTTACATAAATGTTATTACATACTCCCATATGTATGTACATATATGTATATTATATATTATGTATCTCTATGATGGCTGGATGTTGTAGAAATAGGGTAGGCACTGACTGGTTTTAACTTGGCAAAGCCCAGTGTTGTAACTGTTGCTACACATCAATTGTGCTTATTTTACCTCCAAGTGGTAGCCATCGGGTACTGGTCGCTGCCTACCCGGGCACGACTTGCTAAACACACCCCCGTAGTGGGTTACTGATACCGGTGTACCCGGCCCCTTGTCCCAGGGGTATACAAGGATCTGGCCCTCCAGGTTGGGGGTTGTGCGTGAGGTTAACTACCTAACCACGTAAAAAACCATCAGTTCCGAAACAATCAAAAGCCTCGGAAAAGGACGGATCTACTGTTGACAACCACGCTAAACGAAATAAGGACAACGACGTTCGGATCTGTACCTGGAATGTTCGTTCAATGAACGGCGACGGTGCATCCGAACAACTGGCAGAGGCCCTAAACTGCTACAAGGCAGATATAACCGCCATCCAGGAAGTGCGATGGAATGGGCCAGGCAGAAAAAGGATGGAAAACTGTGATATCTACTACGGTGACTGCTATACAGAAAATAAACAGCGCTTATTCGGATGCGGATTTGTCATACGCGGCAGGCTTAGGCAAGAAATCTTGAGCTTTCGACACGTGAGCGAGCGTCTTATGACAATCCGTGTGAAGGCAAAATACGCCAACATAAGCCTTATATGTGCTCACGCCCCCACAGAAGAAAAAGATGACGCTACCAAAGATAGTTTCTACGAGCTCCTCGACCAAACATACGAGCAATGCCCTAGACATGACGTTAAAATCATACTGGGCGACTTTAACGCCAAGATAGGAAGAGAGGACATCTTTGGTAGGACGGTTGAAAGGCACAGCCTACACGACACCACGTCCGAAAACGGACTAAGGCTGATTGACTTTGCTGCGGGGCGAAGTGTCAGTATAGCAAGCACACAGTTTCCACATCTCAATATCCATAAGGGGACATGGCGGTCTCCGGATCGAATAACCGTCAACCAAATCGACCACATTGCGATCGACACCAGACATTGCCTCCAGTATTATGGATGTCCGAACCTTCCGGGCGGCCAACATTGGCTCGGACCACTACCTTGTTGTAGCCAAGGTACGAATGCGGATATCCACAGCGCCACAACAACGAAATACTGTGAGAAAGTACAATGTCGAAAAGCTACAATCGCAAGACACCGCCAGAGCCTACAGAGAACGCATATCCCAATCTCTTGCTACGAGTCCTACCGCAGCAACAGCTAGTACAGAAGACCAGTGGCAACACTGCCAGCAAGCCATCATAAGTGCCGCGAATGATGTGCTTGGTTTCACATGACCACCAGCACGAAACCCCTGGTTTGATGAAGAGTGCAGACTAGCTAACGCGGAAAAACAACAAGCATATAAAGCGGCGCTGCAAAGAAGGACTAGATCTGCTCGCATGCTCTACGAGCAAAAGAGACGGGAAGAACATCGGCTTCTAAGAAGGAAAAAGAAAGAGCACGAGAAGCGTGCATTCGAGGATATTGAGAGATGCTACTCCAGGAACAATGTACGGAAGTTTTACCAGAGGGTGAAAAGAATGTGCCAGCAAAACGAATCCCGTACAGAAACCTGTACTGTCTGAAGACTGTATAATGGCGATGAAGACCAATACTCCGCTGTTAGGCAGAATGTACCGTTCAATTTAGATGATGATAGCCAAAACCCCCATCCACCTGATCAATACGAAGTGCGGATAGCAATATCCAAGCTAAAGTCCAACAAAGCTGCTGGACCTGACGGTCTACCCGCAGAGCTATTTAAAGCAGCTGGAGATGACTTGGTAGTGAGCATACACCAACTCATCTCCAAGGTTTGGTCAGATGAAAGTATGCCAGATGAATGGAATCTCAGCATCGTCTGCCCGGTCCACAAGAAAGGAGACCCCCTCAACTGCTCCAATTACAGAGGCATCAGTCTCCTCAATATCGACTACAAGATCCTATAATACCTACAATATTGCGTGAACGCCTGAAGCCTTTCGCCAACAACCTGATTGGCCCCTATCAGTGCGGTTTCAGGCCAGGAAAGTCCACCATAGACCAAATTTTCACACTCAGGCAGATCCTGGGAAAAACCCAAGAAGTCCAAGTCGATACCCACCACCTGTTCATCGATTTTAAGGCCGCCTATGACAGCATATGGAGGGATGAACTGTATAGAGCCATGTCTAGTTTTGACATCCCTGCCAAACTCATCCGTTTATGCAGGATGACGATGGAGAAAGCTCGCTGCTCCATCAAGGTCGGTAATGAACTCACTGAGACCTTCGATGTCAAAAAAGGATTTAGACAAGGCTACGCGCTGTCATGCGACTTCTTCAATATCATACTTGAAAGAATTTTTCGAAACTCTTAAGCCAACACACAAGGATCGATCTTTTAAATTCCGTTCAACTACTTGCATACGCCGACGATATTGACATCATCGGTAGAATGCAGCGAGCTGTCACCGATGCGTTTGCGAATATAGAAATGGAAGCGGCTAAAATGGGTTTAGCAGTAAATGATGGCAAAACAAAGTATATGCTGTCAATGACAAGGGACACTCAACAGCGACGAATTCACAATAGACAGCTACAACTTTGAGGTAGTAAAGTACTTTGTCTACCTCGGCTCTGCCATAACATCAAAAAATGACATCTGGGAAATCAAACGAAGGATTACTCTTGCCAATCGCTGTTTCTTTGGGTTAAGAAGGCAATTGAGTGTTTTAGCACTTTTCCGATCGAGTACTCAATATCATTCCAGTCATGCTATATGGAGTTTAAGTATGGACTTTATCGAAAGCAGAGAGAGAAAAATCCAGCGTAAGATATTCGATGCCGTTTGCCTTGACGGGTTTTGGAGAAGAAGATTCAATCACGAACTATACGGGGGCTGTACAGCGACATTGACCTGGTCAAAAAACTGCGCATGGGGCGTTTAAGGTGGCTAGGACATGTTGAGCGAATGGACATCAACGTTTCGGCTTACAGAGTATTCGAATTGAACCCGGATGGTCAGTGCAGCAGAGGACGACCTCGCCCAAGGTGGCACAAGCGAAAAAGGACCTCCACCAACTTGAAGTGCGCAACTGGAGGCAGTTAGCTAAGGACTCGGCTGTTCATTGAGGCGTTGTTTGTCCACCCCGGACTGCAGCGCCACATAAGTAAGAAAGTTAGTAGGTACGACTAACAGAAGTTAAAAGAAGCCAGAGGTCGATTTTTTTATAGTCTTCATCGCTTAGGACTTTTATTCGACGGGAAAACCAAACACTAGATGTGAACACATCATCCAAAGGTGGGAAATAATACCTTACGATTGCAATGCTTACGGAAATAAGACCTGAAACCTGATTCCTGTATAAACTTTACTGAGATTTAAGTGAAAGGAGCAGCGAGCATTCTCCATCGTCATCCTGCACAGACGGATGAGTTTGGCAGCAATATCAAAACTGAACATAGCTCTGCAAATGCTGTCATACACGGCCAAGAAATCGATAAACGAAACTATCCATTTGGGCGTAAGTGCAAAAATTTCGTCTATGATAGATTTTCGTGGCCTAAAAACCAATCATTTTGCTGACGAAAGTTTCGAGACGTTTTTATAAAATGGCAGATAAGAACTTGAAGGCGATGTTGAGAAGACTAATGCCTTTGTAGTTGGAATATGCGAAGGGGGCGTATCCTTTCATGTGGACCAGAAAACCTGTACTGAGATTCCATCTAAGCAATCAGGCCTAGTAGCTTGTTAGTCTTGAGCTTAGACATTGCTGTCCACATTTCGTTTTGATCACCATAATCTCAAGGTTTCCTTCGTCATCTCTACAAGTTCTATACAGGACTTCTTCCATTACCTTCTTATTATTATTATTATATGAAGGGTAAAATGAACCACGACCTTATGATCTGTTGTTCCGCCTACAGGTCCCAGACGAAGGAACATCCCTCTCATCATTATTTCTATTGGAACTTCGCTCACACCCAGGCCAGGTGAGAATCCCATAGGTCATAGCCCCTCATCCACACCAAAACCCCTAAGAAATCGCAGTAGGAGATTGGGTGCTATGAGTGGTAGATCCTCTGCTGTAATTTTGTATTTACTCAAGCACTGGAACCTTTTATGGCTTAGTGCCCCACATTCCACCAGAATGTGTTCTGGAGTTTCACTAAGCTCATTGCAGAATCTGCATGAGTCTCCAACTGACAGGCCCAGCTTCCTTAGATGTCCGTTGAGTTTACAATTTCCCGTCAAGATGCGGAGTTTGTTTTTGTCAAGCACGAATTAAGCTTTGAATCTCTTCAAGTTGTAATTACCCAAAACTTTTTTCACCTGTCTTAGACCCTGAGTTTTTTTTACAGGATTTAGTCCTGTTTGTCTTCTCCGGTGATCGGAGCTCCTCTTTTATGGTGTGTTCCCCTATGCCGCAGTAGGGTTCAGGGCATACAAAGGGTGTGGCAGCCTCTTACCTGCCAAGTTTGTCCTCCTCTTTATTACCTTCTATCCCCAGGTGGCCCGGTTGTTTCGTTCGCCCAGTCTATTTAGTTTATCTAGGCATTTACAGACGATTCTAGATTTAATAGCTGCTTGGCTGTCTGACATTATTGTTACATATACATACATACATATGTATGTGACATACAGTATGACTCGTCTGCTGTATCGTTTATCAAGATATTGTTGGGCACATCTATCGATAGCACAGTTTTCAGCTTGAAAGACGTTGGGTTCGAATAATTTAGTTTCGGGCCCAAATACTCCTGCGCCCGCTCCTACCTCAGTTCTTAAACTATCCGTTTACCATTAATGGTATGAGGACTCAGCCTGTAGATTCTAGAATCGATGTATTTTTTGTTACTGAGCTTTATGTCGAATTTTTTTGACCAGTTAAATATCCTGACCAGTTGACCAGTTAAATGTCCTGATGCCATTGTCTCTGGAGAAGGCCAGAAGGGGAAGTTTATAAGCCATTGTAGCATGGTCCCTATAGCTAATGCATATTCTTATTCTTTTTGTGCCATTCTCAGAAACGTCAGAATTGCATTCACCACCAGGTGTAGTGGAGAACATTGAACATTGTTCTTGGAGTAGCATCATATATAGGGTTTTCCAATGAGAGGTGTTATTGTGAATGGCCCGCTATTTCGATAGCTGTCACTTTTGAAACTTTTATTCTTTGACATTTGACAAGTAGAAACTACGCCATTACTAAAAATAGAACGATACACGCTTCAACAACGCATTGAAATTATTAATATTCACTACAAAAATGGTGAAAATCTTGCAGTCACAGTTCGTCGTGAAGCACCTTGTCGGACCGCAATACAGAAATTGGTGGAAAAATTTGAGCTGTTGGGATAAGTTAGTGATGTGAAGAATAAAACCCGTGCACGTCGCTCAAGAACAACTGAGAATATTGCTGCTGTAGCCCAAAGTGTTGAAGAAAACCCAGGTTTGTCCATTCCTCGTCGTTCTTTGGTATTGGACATTCCACAAACGTCATTACACCGTATTTTGCATAAAGACTTAATGTCTTAATGCTTCTAAAGTTCAGTTAACACAAGAACTCAAGCCGGCCGATCATCAACAACCTTGTGTCTTTGCTGATTGGGTCCTTGAAATGCATGAAAATGATCCGGAATTCCATCGAAAAATCATCTTGACTGATGAGGCCCATTTCCACCTCGGTGGCTCGGAAAACCAAAGAGTTATTGTTGAGAAGCCTCTCCATCCTCAACGTGTGACTGTTTGGTGCGGTTTATGGTCTGGCGGGGTAATTGGACCTTACTTTTTCGAAAATGAGGTTGGATCAACAGTTACGGTGAATGGATTGCGCTATCGAGAGATGATTAATGATTTTTTATGGTCGGAGTTAGATGGTATTGATCTGGACAACGTTTACTTTCAACAAGACGCTACGTGCCACACAAGCAACGAAACCATTGATCTTTTACGGGACAAGTTTCCGGACCGTGTTATCTCTCGAAGAGGTGATCACAATTGGCCACCGAGATCTTGTGATTTAACACCTTGCGACTTCTTCCTTTGGGGCCACGTGAAAGATAAAATCTACGCCAACAGCCCAGCGTCGATTCAAGACCTCAAAGATAAAATTCGTGAGGCTATCGAGGACATAGGGCAGCCACTTTGCGATTTGGTTATGGAAAATTTCATGAAAAGGATATGGTCCTGTATGCGTGCTCGTGGTGGCCATTTGGCTGATGTTGTTTTCCATTATTAACGGCATACCTTCCTCTTTATTATGAAATAAACATCCGATCATTTATCTCAAAAAATGGCATTTTTCTTTGAATACCAAAATAACACCTCTTATTGGAAGACCCTTTACATACATATAAACATGGTATGTATAGTTTTAACTAATTAACAGCCCGAATTACTTGATTGGCACCATGGCATATTAGTTAGTGTAGGTCACTTCCATGGTTTGGATTTGAGTTACGTTCATTTCGGCGCGAGGATTATACTCTAGTTACATTTTTTAAGCCAACAAAACGTTATTAGTAAAACTTACAAAGTACGTGGGTACGAAATGAATTACATATACATGTGTATGTACGTACATATATGGTATACTATGTACATGCATCTTTTTTTCCTTTTTGTTCAAACCTAACTAATAACTGTTGGTATCCTTATTGCATTAATTGACTGGCGCTTATATCTCTAAATTACAGAGTTCTCTTAATGTAGACCACCTTAGCCCAAAGGTTCTTACTCTAAACTAAATCAAATGAAACCAACCTCCAACGAAGGCGGAACAATGGGCGTCCATGAATTCGTTTCGATTCCGATTGAGATTAAAAGTTTTGATTTTCTGCGATGGCCCCAAACTGCTCGTGATACTATAAGTTCGTCCTCTCCTACTATGACCTGTGTACGAGTACTCCTCTATCGAATCTTCTGCATCTTCATTCGAAATGCTGGATCGCATGTGCATTATTTGACTTTTATATACCGAAACGGATCTATGGGAAGAAATTTGAAGCTATTTTTCGCAATGATTCCGATTGTAGCCGCAAAAAAATTAATTGCCCCTTTGCACGCGTCGCGTCGTCTCCATTGATCAAGACATTACCGCGCGAGCACACGCGGAGCAGCAGAACGTATTCGTATCGCAAATAATGTACTTTCCATTGTTGGTTCGGAATCTATACGGCTTCGAGTTCCAATTAGTTTCCTTTGGCCATTCACTATGGGTACAAGTCTTCACCAATACGCGTATACATATACTGTACGCCAATGTGAATTTCGACCGTGCAAGGTGATTTCCATCTTTCGATACGAGCAATCCGAACGCATAACTTTTCAAAGTCCATGCGCGCCGCCGTGAATACTTAGACGTGGCATATACGGAGACGTACTGGGCTCACTGATTGTCTGCAATTGAAGCAGATGGAATTGCTTTAACGCAGCACACAGTAACAAACACAGTTTCGTATCGACTTACTTTCGCAAGAACCAATTGTGCAATGCAAAGCACACAATGCCAGCGAGACAGAGATCCTTATCGTCCTGGTAGAAGAACAATAAAAGTCAAACCCATAACTTATTCGATTGTCAAAGTTTTTGAGCCGAGATTGATCCGGACCGTCCTTCATGGTGACATTTGATGGAATGGTGCAGCAGTTGCGTGTTGCGATATGGATTGTTGTGGATTGAAAGATACGGCTGTGGGTATGTTTAAATTGGGTTTGCGATCGCAGCACATTTACAAGTTTAATCTTAGAGAAGTCTTAAATATTTAACGTCTGCAGTATTCAATCTACTTTAATCTTCGAACGTGAACTTTAAAAAAGTTTTCTTCGATGAGTTTAGTCGAATGATGCATAAATGGTTGCTTTTGGTTAAATAGCTTAAAATAACTGCACTTTGGATTCCGTTCTTAAAAACGTTGGTAACAGCCTCCCCTAGAACGGCCCATATCATGTACCCTTCTTTGACTTGGACTTTGAGTTGGCTTAAATACATTTGACCTAAATGAATGAATTTCCCAGTATTGACATTTTGACGCCTGGGTAAAATTTCATCTGATACAAATGAGATTCCTAACCTAATATTTATAACCTAACCTAGTCTAGGTTGCGAGAAGCAGGCCCAACAGCTAATAAACAACATTTCGGCATTGACCTTAGAAAACCAGCAAAAAATATTAGGTAGCGAATGCGATTCTTATGAGGTTACAGAGTTCTATGTCGGAAATTTCTTTAACGTCTTCAAGTAACGATTTGTCGAGTGTAAGTTGTATGGCTCTGGCTTGTGCCGGATATTCACAGAAAAAGTGAAAAAGGCTTGCCTCCGCAGACGCACTATCGCAGCTGGGATAGTGAGAGTTTATGGGGCAACGAATTGCTTGCGAATTTCGTTAGAATTGCTTGAAAAACAACCTCTGAATTTGGACAAAAAGGAAAAAAAGGGAGATATTACAAATATCAGAGCTGATTCTATGTATGTGTAACATATACATATGTGTGTACGAACAGTATGTTTGTGCTATGAATATGATGCATAAAAATTAAGGAATCCCCAAAATATAGATGAACTTGTGACAAAAATTCTTCGCTCTTATTCTGTTGTTGCCACAAAAGCACTTATTCATTTTCGTAGCCCCAAGCTTTAATTTATAGTAACACATTGGTGACTCGGAAAAAAATTATTTTTTTACTTTTTAGTTCATTAACCCTTTCAGACGCGAAAATTAACCGATTGAGCTAGAGATCTGAAAATTTGTATATTGGCTACTTTGAACCAGCTGATCATGAAAATGCAATAAAATTTTGGTCGAAAATGTTCCAAAATGTACTAAAACTTACCAGATATATGAGACGATAAAAAAAAATATTTTTTAGTTTTATTTTCTCAAATTCTGAAATTCTCAAAAAGAAACTGACAATTATTAGAATTTTATAAGTTTCTTTTCTTATTAGCTTTATATACCTATATATGTAAATAATTTTGAAAAATCAAAATAATGCAGCTAGCTACTTACATGTTTCGCATTGGCTATGTAAACCAAGATAACAGCAAAAAATATATTTAACTAGTTATACTTATGTACTTGTTGCATATAAATTCTCTAAGCTAATCTAAAACTAATATGTTAGGTGGGATATAAGATGCGCGAAATTAGCACTATTACTTTTTCTAATGTTAAAAAAATTATATGAAATCTTTGGGTTTTGAGCCTAAAATAGAGTAATAGTGAGAACGCAACTTAACCCTTGTGTCTACAGCCAAAAAAATATACGTAAACATACACCCAACATACCCGGGTTTCCCATACATTTTTGTGTGTACACGGGCATCGGAAGGAGTTGGTCGTGTTTCTGCCAATTGTATCTTAGAATTTTTTGAAGTGTTTTCTCTTGTTACAACATTTGTAACGGCATTTGGATACAAAGACGCATTTATTTTTCACGCAACGCATTTGAGAAAAATATTTCAGGCTCGAAACATCGTATGTGCTCGAAACATCGTATGTGACAACTTTTTTACAAGCTATAATTTGGCTTCTACTTTGATGTTAGACTACAATTTGTCAATATTGGGCACTGTAAATAAAAGACGTACGGCGAATTCGTAAACGCAAGACTTGCAAAGCAAATGTTCCAAAGCAGTTGCAACGTCAAAAGCTTATAAAAAAAGCTTATACAAAAGCAAACGCAGAGTGAAGTGAGCATCATTTATTTGAGAGTTGCACAGATGTTCTTGTTTTTGCGCAAACTACTGCGTTCTAGAACTGTTTGCTTTGCAGTTATGCGTTTGCGAACCTCCTGCTTTGCATATGTTGCGCAACATATGCGTTTACGAATTCATTCGTACATTTGTACCAGCCGAATTTTCTAATCCAAAAGGAAGAGCAGTAGAATTATCAATCTTTGGATTTAACAGCAACATACCTAAGTATGTGTTCATATATTTTAAAAAAGAACAAAGCTCAAGAAGAACGTGACAATTCTGGCAGAATCAAGCAGAAGGGAAATTGTTATCTTCGTCCCAGAAGAAGACCAACACGAAAAGCCTGCAAAGAATGCAAAAATCCAGTTTGTGCTGAACATTCAGTAGATATAACTCAATGTGATAGATGTCCATCCTAAAATAACACTTTTTTTTATAAAATTTAATATTTTCCTTTTTTCCAAACAAAATAAAAAAATAATGTCAAATGAATAAAAAATAAAAATTTATAATGAAATAAAAGTGGTTTTCTGCATTTCTAACTAACAATTTACGTACAATTTTCTTTGCATACCCGGGTATGTTGGCTATAGATAGAAGGGGTAAATCGCAAAAACTACTTGTAAATTTTGACCCAAAAAGAAAAATTTAATTTTTTTTTCAAATATAATAAAAAAACAATATTTTAGGAGGCTTTTCAAAATTTCAAATCGATACGACACCTAGAGCTCAAAATATATCAATCTGAAAATGAAATACATACCAGGGTATGTGGGTGTAGACACAAAGGTTAAACAGTTCGTTGTTCAAGCGAAATAGGTAAAATCTGCTCTCAGTACCATTTGGCTTTATGACACTTTAGGAAAGCGACATAAGACCAAATCATATTTGGCTTTATGTCACTTTACATTTTTTTTTTTTTAAATAAGTCATATCTAATATACAATGTGCCCCAACCAGGGGAAGCTTTGAACAGGCCTGGGGCTTTTTTTGAATTCTTAACGATATATTTTATTCTTTTACCAATTAAACTAAATGTAGTAAAAATACGTGGGAATCGTTAATTCGATTTGCATCGTTTCGATCTGCGTCGTATTTCTCCAGTCCCAATTTTGATGTACTTCCTAAATACAGTAGACGCTCGATATAGTGAACTAATAAAAACCAGGCCTGTTCACTGAAGCGAGATTGTTCATTGTAACGAGCGTGGACTCCTTGAAGCAAATTTTATCAAAATGTGTATGTTTTTACGTACAATTCATCGAAAATAGAATATAATTACAATTTATTTTTAACAAAAACAACTCTTCCGTAAAAAAAACATAATACATTCCATGTACTTAAAAAAACAAAAATACAACAAACTTAAGCTGTGCTTAAGTGACATGGTCACAAAGAATATCGTTCAAAAACTAACAAAATAAGTTTTTGCACTTAAAACAACCACAAGCTGTGAAACAAACAAATATTCTAAATAGTGAACAAACTAGTTGCCTGTATAAAATATTGTGTGTTCACTATATTGGATTGTTCACTATATCGATGTTCACTATATCGAGCGTCTACTGTATATGGTTTCCATAGGATTTCCCTTAGTTGATAGATGGAAACTTTATGAGAAGTATGGATTTTGGGGGTTGGATTGTCTCTTTCGAGAGATCTCGTACGGGCACACTAGTAAACTTTTAATATGAAACGTTGGATGACAACGACCCAGAACACAGTGCCCTCAGAGATGGTTCCGGGAAAACATATCGTGGTATTACTATGGGCAATCACTTCATTTGAATACTGAAAGGCACCGATTCTAAATATTTTACGGTAGTGTGATGCCCTTACTCACTAAACCTAACCTCCGCTAGCTCAGACCCTCACCCCGCGGTCGGGACTACCGTCAGGTATTACTTCGCGGGGCGGATTTTCCGTTTTTTTAAACGGTAGTTCTTGTTTCCATCTGTTGTACTCTTCTATGGCTCTCCTCCCGTCTGAGCTATATTTGTGTGCGGAGAAAAATCTTGCTATCGCATTCCATATCCGCTATTGCCTTCTCGGTATTAAGTGCAGTATTCAATACATTTTCTAAACTTCTTTTTTCTTCAAGCAACCTTCGACAATTGAACACCACATGTTCCGGGTCTTCGTCGCATGCAGGACATTCTGGCGAGACGTCGAGTTTTAAACGACGTTCAACTAAGTTTAAGTTCCGATTAAACTCTTGTACTGTATCTGCTGCCAGAGTGTAGAGAACGTCACTTGTAGTGGGTAGGATACCATTAACTCAAGAATCACACTAATTTTCACCATATCAACTTATTGCATTGAAAATGAAGCTCCTTGCATGTCCCTAGATCCAAACTCGAATCTGGCAGACCATATAGCTCCCAACTGGTTCCACTCCACTTTACCCATGTCGTCCGCGGCCATCAGCAACCGAACCGTTTTCGTTACTTTTCTTTCACATTTGTGGAAAATCGATCTATTTCGGTGTGCATACTCGTTACATGTTTCGAAATTCCAGGCTGAGGGGGTGTTGGTGGTGACGATGTTTCAAATTGTCTCTCTGTTATGTTGACAACACTTTGCGCCCATCTATCAAAGTCAAAATAGAGAAATACCGCAGTACCTCTGATGCTGATCCATAGCCATCTGTCTACTCTTCGTGGTACTCCGCCAACCTCTTCGAACCGCTGCGCTGCTGAGATGAGAGATTGCACTGCATCTTTGGATCCCGCGGTAAACTACCTTAGTCCTATAAGTCACAAAAACAAACCGAAATTATTGTCGTAGGGCAAGCAAACAGATACTTTTTCACTCGTACGTTCGGGCCATGCGAACAACAGCAATCATCATCGCAACGAGTCTCACATATGCGGCAGCGGGGGGAAGACAACTCCACAATTTTATTGCCAACATTCGTTCCTGTCAACGTATGGTAATTTGCATATAATAAGCCAAATCAGCGGATGGCCACGTTTCAGAATTAAGGCAACGTTTAGACGACACGACGCGACGGCTTAACGCAGATACCTAGGATTGAATGTGCGTTCAGCTCGGGTTTTGACTGCGTTTGGCTTAGTTTCGGTACAGAGTGCTCAATTTGTGTTCGCGATTCGTCACTGTTGACCTGGATGGTGTTATTACCATTTCTTTTTTTCTTCTCTATTTTAGCTTGGGTAATGAGTTTTAGCGGCACAAAAGATACTCGTAGTTTTCATGCTTTTGGTAATAATTAGAAATTAGATAATTAGCTGTAAGTTGTGGAGTTGTTATTGTTGACGACATGTTTATCACCGCAGTGAATTGTATAGGAAATTGTAAAATACTCATACTATAACATGGTGTGGAGTGATGAAAACGTGACGTGTTAAAGGAAAATAATTATTGTAAAGGGTTACGAATTTGTTATTATTGTTTAGGGCTAAAAAAAAAAGAAATAAACAAATAAGGAAGTACATATTTAACTATACATAGATGCTTTATTACATTCAAATTAAAATGAAATTGCCTAAGCTGTGTGGCTTGGCTTTGGAAATAATCAAAGTTGTCGGATCGGGGACGATGACAATCCTAGAGGAGCTTCCTTTGCATCCCGAAAATACGTCTTGCATAGTGAGAGGGGCGAGAAGATAGTTGTCAACAGACAACTTGGATGATACAATGGCGCTGAAGGAAACAGTGTATTGACCGTCAAGTTCACATTATTTAGAGAAGTTGGAAGGCCTTTATTGGTTTTGATGAGAGCCATTACTGAACAGGAGAATCAACATAACTTATCAGTAGACACAACTGCCTCAGGCTAGATCTGAAAGTAGTATATATTTATTGACCGTTTTTGGCTATTTTTTTGTACAAGAAGAATTTATTTTTATTTATTAGTACTAAGTTACATAATAATATACATATTAGACTACTAGTGGTTATACTGTGCGCTTCGCTACACCCATTGAAAACAGTGTTTATGTCATAAAATGTAATGATATTTTTACTAGAGGTGAGACTGTGATGCTATAGCTGCTATTGATCACGCTGCTATTTTAAAAGAGCAGTGATAACAATCACTGCTATTCAAGGTGACTGTTATGTTGCTCTTTTTTTACGAGTGACTTTTGGTGCACCGAACGATGTCATCTGGAAGGACGAATTGTATTTGCAAATGTTGTTCAAGAAGTGCTTGGAATTGAGAACATACATATTTACATATGTACACTGAAGAGCAAAAGTGTAACAATAATAAGTAAATGAAACAAAATGTAAAGTTTTTCTCATGTTTTCGTTTTAATCACTAAATAAAAATTATGTCACTGTTTTTTATAAACATTGATGACTTAAAACTAATAAACAAAATAACAACTTCAAAAAGCAAAAAAAGAATTAAGAAACAAAAAACGAAAGAATTACATTGTTACAGTTTTGCACCACATAAGAAATATTATAAAAATTGAAATTATTCAATAATTTATCCATAAACCTTTGGATTTTTTTAGAGAATTGAGCCTTCGTGGCATACTCTCATAGAGCTTACGAATGGTTTCAGGAGAAATGGCGTACCATTCGTCCTGAACTCGGTCCCATAACTCGTTCATTCCTTTTGGGACACTTTCGTAAGCCCCAAGATTTTCGATAGGATTAATGTCCGCGCTCTGCAGGCCATTCCATAGTCTGAAATTTTTGACTATTCAGCCAATTTTTCACTATTTTCGAGGAATATTTGGGATCTTTGTCCTGTTGAAAAATGATTCTTTCTTCGTCCATAATCATCATATCGACGGCAACTGGCGAATGTTCCTGTAATATGTTGAGATATTGTTCCTTTCTCATAATACCATCAATTTTCACCTCTGGGCCGACACCATTAGGCGTAATACACCCCCAAATCATCAAAAAACCTCCACCATGCTTTATAGTTTGTTTGACTTGATTTTGTTTTAAAGGACCTGAGGAGTTTGTCCAGTACCAAGAATGCCCATCTGACTGAAAACGGTTAATTCTGATCTCATCAGACCAAATAACCTAAAAAACAAAAAAAGAATAATAACTACCATAACGAAAATAAGAAGCGAATAATGAATTTAATATTACCCGTCTCCAATCATCAAAGGTCCAGTGTTTGTATCTTTCCAAAAATACCTTTCTTGACGAGACGTTTTTGACTGATAAAGCTCGTTTCTTCTTCTTTTCCTTAACCTTATAACCCATGCTGTTTAAAGCTCGCCGAAGAGTCCAAACACTTGCTTTTTGTGTTAACAGTGGAAGCCCGTCCCTTGGTGTAGAAATTTTATATGCTATTAAAAGCCTTCCAATGTGTCGGGCCTCCCTGTTTTCAATTTGTTTGGTCTTCCTCCTTTGTTTGCGTTACCTTTGTCCAGATTGCTGGCTTTCTCGATCCTCGAGACGGACATGTGGCTTATTTTTAGTTCTCCCGCAATCTGCCTGGTAGATTTTCCATCCTTTAATAACTCCACAACTTTTTTCTTTATTTCTACGCTAAAACTTTTCATTTTGATAAAACTTAATGTCTGGACTAGTGATTGCACTCAACTGATGCCACGAAATGATCAACATGAGTCACCCAAATACGAAAATACAAGCTAATTTTTGTAACTGATCCACTGGTGCAAAACTGTAACAAAGCAGCTGTCGGACTTTTACCGTTACCATTTTCATATTTTTGGTTGGATATGTTAAAATCCTATCAAAATCTGTAGAAAATACAGTCTTCCTTTAAGTAGACAAAAAAATAAAAATTTATTTAGAGATTCGTGCTTACAAACATTTTTTTTCTAAACCTGAAACATTGTTACACTTTTGCTCTTCAGTGTACGTAAATATTATTCTGAATCAATTTTCCCGACTTTAAAAAATTGTAATGACTCTGGTCGAGAATTAAATGTCGACAGTTCTACTATATTTGAATTTAAAAAACCTGTCCAAACACTAATATCCGACTTTTTCCACCGAGTTTAACTCAAACATTTTTAAATTCATAATAATTAATTTTTAAGTTCTGTGCATTACTTGCAGTAAATAAATACTTTTATTTCCTTTTTTAACCATTACAAAATGTATACTGATATATGAACTTTTCGGTTAGATGTAGGAACTGGCCCAACAATCATTAGTTCACATCATAAAAATAACCTGTTCGTTTAAGTGAGAAAAACTCAAAGATTTATCATCCGACTGAGCTGAAAAATACTCAGTATATTCGTTATGAAGCGAGAAGTGCACGTAAATGGTAATAATTTTGAGGGTTTGGTTTTTAGCCCCATCTATCGGAAAACTTGAAAACTTTTGATTTGCAAACATTTCTCACTTCATAAAAAAAATATTGTGCAAACATTTGCCTTCCATAAAATTGTCTGGATTTTCACTGAGCCAATTTTTACAAAGGAACCTCTTTAACCTTCTGTTCATATAATACTTTGCTTTTTTCCCTGAATTTAACTTGAAAAGGAATTAGATACAAAGTGCATACGTAAAAAATAAATACATATTACATAATTATGCTAGAACCACGAAAATTAGCCACGTCGATCTGTCTGTATTTAATCATTATAAGGGTATTCATATCCCCTTTAGCGTGTGTAGGTTATACAAAAAAAAAACGGCCACTTTAGTTCCTTTACTTGCTGCTCCAAAAATAGTAAGTTATTAAATTTCATGGAGTGGGGGTAAAATTCTCTCTGGCAGATGCAAAATTACGAAAAAGTATAGGAACGCGTCTAACCACAAAAGTTACAACAAACGAATTGTCATAAGCATATGTGAAGTTAACAGAATGGTGTTGTATGATTTTGGATTTTACAGAAAAGTCCACTCCTGATGATATCCCAGAACCAATGCAGTATGCGAAATGCAAATTCAACATTCAGAAATTCAACTTTCATCATTTTCCTTTTCTTTCCAATATTTTACTTCTTGCATTAAAATAAGAAAATGCAAATAATTCAAAACAAACGGACCAGCTCACTTTGAGAGATAGTTCACTTTTTACCCGCAGAAATTTGTTGAGTAAGAATTCGTAAGATTTCTCTCTCTTTCCCTCTCTTTTTTCTTACTTTTTTCTGTTAAGGAACGCGGTTGGTCTAGAATTCGTACAAACGCGTACGAATCAGTAACAATTTTCAAGTAAAGGAACAGACCTTTTATTTTATTAAAATTGTGAAATAAATGTCAATGTCACTTGGTCCTTTCGGGTACTTTTGCATCAGATATGTGTTCTATGTCAAATATCGAAGAGTGGATTTGAAATTCTCTCAAAGATAGAAAATTTACGTAAAAGGAAATGGACGCGTTGAACAACAAAAAATGCAAAATGTATGTGATTTGACAGTTTTCATCTAATCTGCCCAAAGAAATTTCTTGTGCCAAAATTCTCAGCATGGTAAGATTTATTATTCTTTCGTGGGTACCTACTCTCTTTTACGAAAAACTACGACATTTTTGCGTATGCGAACGGGTTTTCGTAACTTTTCATACAAAGATTTTCGTAGTTTTGGGAGCGTACGCGAATGGACCTACTCACATGGACTTGTAGTGCCAATCAATCACCAACCAGGAATGTTATTGCTACGGGTTTACTGTAGATTATTTGATGCTTTTTTTCATATTAGCCTTCCATTTAGAATATTGCTTTCAATAAAAAAAAGTAAACCAACAGGAGAAACGGTCTTAAAATTTTCTGGGAACAGCAAACAGTAGATTTCACTTTTTCAAAGCTAAATAACAGTAGACTCCTGTTATAACAGGAGAAACGGCAACAGTGCATAAGAGTATTATGTTTCTTGGTGTCTCCAGACCGAACGAAACATTTCAGAAAAAAAATCGCATTTTTGAAATATTTCTTTTGGTGTGTACGTTGTTGAAACATCTGAAATTGAAATTTTTTTGAAATGTTTCTGAAATGTTTTTCGTTTCCCATTCTCGACGAAATACTATTTTCATTTCTCGTGCGAAAAGAGTGTTTTTTTTTTTGTACAAATAAAAATAAAAATGTCAAGAAAACTTATTTTTTGAAGCGGAGATGAAAGAAATCGAGGAAATATCAGAACAAAAAGCAAAGATTATTAAGAGGGAACGGATTTTGTTGACTTTGCCTTTTTTTGCCTTTTTTACTCATATTGCCCTTTTTACTATTTGTCAAAGTAGCTGTGCACTTTCTTCTTAACTATACGATTTATCCTTGCTCACACGAAAGAAATTTCAGTGTCCACAGGTATGAGAGTAGGTTTTTCTCTTGTAACCCATTTTAGCCTAACGTTACATAAATGTAACACTGGGTCACCTTATTTGTTTAAAACAATTACTATTTGTTTTTCATCGACTTCTGAGTTTAAAGTTTCTGCAATGTAAAGTGTAAAGGATTCTAAAGAGAATAACACGAAAATACTGCATTTTGGTTGTGATTTTTTTGACAATAGAAGATTTTTTACATATTTGAATTTGAGTTGATAGCAAAATGGGGATGAGCGGAAGGTAGGCATTTGTTTGTTAATTATTTTAGTGAACTTACTGTATATTGTAAGAAAAAATATGAATGTTGTGTTATTGTATCATGTGTATAGAAGCAAATACCTGAAACAAAAATATTTTTTGGAAATCCGTTTGCCTGATCGCTCAGGTTTTTGGATGCTGTTACATATATGGTACGTTAGTCCGCATATAACATAACATAATTTGTGACAGAAAATACATTTATGTAACATTAGTCCGTATGCAGCAGGCTTTGTATCTGATTACTTTTTGTATTATTCGTCTTGGTAGGATAAAACAAAGAGGTTACAACGGAACCGGAACCATACGGGAAAATTGCATTCCGGCTTCTTGTCAGTTAAGAAATAAAAAGGAATGCAAATCGTGGTACAATTGAATTGTTTTTCTGCTGAAATGGGTTGACAGTTCCATTGTGAGTGTTGCGTCTATACTTTTTGGAAAAAATCCAGTTACAGAAGTGTCCACATATTTCCGGAAAGAGCATAAGCTATGGATCTTCCACGACCCTATGCAATTGCATGGTATAATGCAAACATGGGTGGCACGAACCGTATGGACCAAAATGTAAACAACTACCGAATAGGTGTTAGACGGAAGAAATGGTGGTCGTCCATTTTAACTTGGCTTTGACTGATAGATGTTTCAAATCAAAACGCTTGGTTACTCCACAAAAAAGCTGGCTCCAATTTACCCGGAATTCAGTTCAAGCATTCGATAGCACGGTTTTATTGGCGGACTCTTGGTGACCCGAAACCTCCTGATGGTTTTCGTAGACATAAAATGGAAACCGAAAATGCTAATGCTCGCTATGATCGAGTGGACCATTTGATTATTAAGATCCCCAATAAAAAAAGATGACGATGTGTGTTCTAAGTGCGATGTAGGCTTATGTGTAGCTTGCTTCCAGAAAAATCATTACATATCTTTAAATTTATGAAATAAATAAAAACAATCCTGAAATAAAATGCACCGTGGTGTAGTGGTAAGTGTGCTGGACTACTACGCAATGCTGCCCGGGCCCAAAACCTAAAAGACTTTTTTCACGGTACCACCTCTTTCGAATATCTGACAAGCATTCAATGAGTATCATTTGTCATGATGAGCTTCTCAACTCGCCGTTCGGAGTCGTCAAAAAACTGTAGGTCCCTTCCATTCGTGCAAAAATATAATACGCACACACAAATGGTTGCGAGAAGCAGGCCCAGGTTCACCCTGAGCTTTAGCGCCACCTAAAGTAAAGTAATACTGAAATAAAATACATGATTTGCTTGCATGTATACAATCTTATTATTTATACGATGTTTGTGGTATCAGGACTAACGTTACATATATGTAACGGCCTAGTGTGACCAAACCTTATTAAAAAAAAATTAAAAAAATCTGATCTAGGTTTCTGCACACAATACAAGCCGCGCCTTAAAATTTCAGGCTTGCATCGAACATTTTGGACTCTCGTCCTTAATGGGTTAACTATGAACATGCACATAACTGCACGCGTTATTTACACTGGCGCGCATAATACCCTAAATACATTTGTATGAACTCAATATACATGCGCTTCTTCTTGTGCCGTAAGTGCAATCTCAGCCATTCGCCGCAGTTTCATCTGGCAAAAACCGTTAGATATCTAGGAAGTATTTTTTTCGTAACTGAGCGCCTTTTCATCAAGATTCTAGATTCATATTCTGTGACATTATACTGGTCATACTTTGTGATGTTCTGTTGAATATTTATTTTTTTTTTTTTTTTGTAAGAAAGGTGGAAAGCGTCGAAAGCCGGCGTGTGGGACTTTAACCCTAACTAAAACCACCTCTGCCTCCAACCCCTGTTCCCCACGGTACCGCCGTTAGGCATTTCGTCATGAGGGGGGTTTTCAGCCGTATAGCTGCCTCTTCCTGTCTACATAGATATTTGTATGCCTCTGTACGTTTGGAAATGTATGTGCTAGTGCACGAAGTGTATGTGTTCGTTTTTGTATTTGCTGTATTATTTGTCTGTGTTCGTACTTATTTGTCTGTGTTTGCTCATGTATTGTCTGTACGTTCTATGTGTTCTATGTGTTGTAGTTACATTTCCTCCTTAGGTTTCCTCAGCTGCCAGGTGTTGTAGGCTCCTCGCTTCTCGCTGCCCGCTCCTCGATGCGCAGTTGCTTCATAATATTTGTGATGACTTCATCCGCTATATTCCATGCTTCGCTTGTCGTCAGCATGTTGAATATTGCGTGTGCTTAAATGCGTGCTGCTCCTTAAATATTTTTTTGCTTGTCATTGAAAGTGAAAATGCTACAAGACCCGTGTAAAGATTCAAGCAAATTGCAAAAGTTTGTGGTGAAATTGGAAAAAGATTTTTAGTCGACCCGAAAAACCGCATATTTAAGAGTTAACAAATTACAGGTGTCTCCTAGTAGTTGTATGGTATGTATTTTAATTCGAGCACTTGATCTTAGTGCACTGCGTATTATTCAGAAGAAGAGGTATTAAAGACTTTGAATGGACTCGAGGAGAAATTACAACAAGCTAAAGGGCCAGTAGCTGAAGATGGGATGAAAAAATTGTACGCGGTTTTTTCAGCAAATTAACGAAATGGCGCTCTACTCAACTCTAAATTGGACTCAAATATTAAAGTCAAGGACGTGACATCTCTTATCTTGGCTCCACTAGGCTCTGCCCATATTGTAAGGTCCTTTATTTCATTCAAGGCTTTCCTGAAAGATAATCGCAGGCGATTGTTACCAGTGAACTTCAAAATGTTTTGGGTTACAATGTTAATAATAATGCATAAAAACTTTTATTATTAAATGCCTTTTTTGCCTTTTTCTGCGGTTTTATTTTGCCTTTTTTTGGCTTTTTTGGTCAACAAAATCCGAACCCTGATTATTAATATTGAGACTTCTGGGCTGCAATCATTTCTTACATCTTTTAAAAGTTCTGAATAAGACTGAAATAACAAAAAATGTTTCAATGAAAATGTCCATTTATATATTTTTATTATCTAAACATATAATAAAACTGTAGATTAAAAACTGTTTGTTCGCGTATCACGTTAGAACTACTGGACGGATTTTGATGAAACATTGACATAGTGATTGCTCATTTCCTTGGACCATATTATTTATACTTTTTATCCCGGAAAATGGCATGGTTTTAAGAAAATATTGAAAAAACTGCATATTTGAAAGGAAAATTATACGTATTCAGCCCTAACTCAATAATGGCTTATCGGATCGAAAAACAAAAAAATAGGTGAATTTAGTTAATTTTCTTCTAATTCATTTGAGGTATAAAACATCCTCCTGCGTTGTCCTGAAGCTGAGCAATGTTCAAAACAATTAGTGGAGATCACTCCCAGCAGTCGAGCGGCAGTGGGTATCGTTGCAATAGTGTGTGTGTGAGTATATGTGCGCGCTCTGACGTGATCATTTGTTTTGCAGTTCAATGTGGTACAATCATCATAAGCATTTGCGGCTCTCATACTCAACCAATTTTAACAAATGAGGTGTCAAAAGAAAGAGAACTACATTTTCAATTTATAAATATTATTAACAATTTAAAAAAAAAAATACCAAAAACTACCCGAAATTAACTCCTGTTGTTTTAAGGGTTAATTTTGGTTCATATGTCGCACTTATAATGCAATACTGTCGGAACTCACTATGACTTCTTTCTGAATCATCGAAAAACTGAGTATGTATTTACTTCCTGTTATAGATTATAAAAAAAAATTAATAGCTGTTTAGGATTATTAATAAATATTTTGTTTCTTGCACTATTTTAAAGACAGCTTATTGATGCGTAGGTAAGTGAATTTTGCGTTTGAATATGATGATATCTGAAATTTTAGAAATTATGAGTTACAACAGTATTGTATTATTAGTGGGATATGTATGAATGTACATATATGTATTTGCTATATGGAAAGCATCTGGGAAGCATTTGTTGTTCATGAGTACGAAGCCAAGGTAATATTGCCATTGGCTGTGGCGTCATCAGTAGTAACGATAGGTGTTACGTTACAGCCCGGTCGGTGGTAAGAGTTCTCATGCAGTGAAACGGTTTGCAGCATTTTCCGAAATAGTGATAAAGCTCGAGTTTTACGTTAAGAATAGTAGGTAAGCCCACCTAAGTTATGTAACGGCACCCGATTTAGAGATAGATTTAGATTTAGTGAACCTCACCACCGACTGCTTCTCACACGGTCAAGTATACGTGTCTCTTTCCCATGTCAGCGGAAGTAAAAATGTATTTGTTTAGGTTTGGTTCTACGTAGGACTGCTGAAGCCAAAATATTTTTATTATTATTTGTTTATGCACTAGGCAACGCAACCTCAAACTTTGTAAAATAAAATATTTCCATAATAAAATATAGAAATTATTATGAATTATTTATAGTAGATGATGTTTTATAACATTTTAGAGCATGTTTTTTTTTGAGAACTATGGAATCTGCACTTAGGGGCTGAAACACATTGAAACGACATTGAAAAAATGCAATTATGTACATAATC
Source organism: Brachyopa scutellaris (assembly GCA_949775065.1). Lineage (NCBI taxonomy): Eukaryota > Metazoa > Arthropoda > Insecta > Diptera > Syrphidae > Brachyopa > Brachyopa scutellaris. The sequence goes on along the minus strand of OX459114.1, from coordinate 27,688,595 downwards.
AACAAATTGGCAAGGTTTTGCAAATTAGTAAAAAGTTGCAGGCGGGCGAAGCGAGGCGAGCACGGGTCAGCTAGTTATTATTATAACTTTATTGATACATAAATAAAATTACATTATCAATAATCAAAAGCAAAGCGCTAGCTACCAAGGCCTTCGCCTAGTTTATATATTTTATTTACATACATACATCTGTATGTGTGGCGACCTGACGATTAATGAACATACTGTTCTTCTGAAAGCTCTCCTAATCACCAGACACACACTGGACTTGCTGGGGGCAGTCGTTGGCCAGCCGCAAAGGTGTAATCATCTTAGGAATCCGATTGTTACAATTAGAATAGTTTTGATTGATTATTATTATCAATGTTTTATTTACAACTAATCCACCGTTTATCACAGTATGTAATTAATTTGTTCAGTTTGCCATCATAAGCGGTTTTTCTTTTCATTAAAATTGTATTTCAATTATTATCAAGAATAATCTTCTTGCGATGGTAAAGAGTCTTGCGGACTAAGAAAATGCTGAGCATACTCGAGCCGAATTTCCTTTGCAGCTGATGAAGATTTACTTGGGCACATTTTCAATGGGAGAAAGGATGTTTGCCGCTCTTCCCAGCTTTTCGGCTTAGCAATACCTTCCATGTATTTTGATTGCGATAATTCGCTTCTACGAAGGAATTTATGCAAATAAGCGCGTGTCTTTGCAACGGAGGCTGCTTTTTGACGGGTTAAAAGCATTGGTTCCTTAGTATACGGAAAACTGCGACCACAATCCCGAACGCATTTCCAAACACATTTCGTGCTCTGCTTAGCCTATAATTGAAAATTCGCTCCAAGGAATCTTTAGGATGAGTACCGCTAAATGGTTTTAAAACTTTTTTTGTTGAATTTTTTTATTTGATTTTTATGAAGAACCTTTCAAGAATATTCATACATGACTCAGCGCCCAGCGCGCTATTGTTTCCCGGCAGCTGCTTCGCTCTCTATATAATCCCTAACCTTTTTTTTTTTTTGTAAAAATCGCGCTTTTCACTTCAAAGTGTTCCCAAACAGTGAGAAATTGAAATTTGGGAAAACTCTCCCGGCGTTACCTGGGTAAAGCGATTATTTAACAAAAAAGAACTTTTATTTTTTGATTTCAGATGATCCAGCACTTGTATTTTTTTCCGAGACGCTTCTTAATAATTGCTGCCATTGCCGTATTTTTGAATATTTTTTCATGAACATTTAACACGATATTTTTCGAATATTATACTTAATGTGCTATTACTTTTAATAAATAGATCTTAACTGTGTCATCAAAAAAAATAAATACATTACAAAAATGTGCCTTTTTTTGTCCCAAATAACGTTACCCCGCCCTTAAAGTATCTAATCAGTATCACTGTTAAAAGGTGAAGATATAACTATGTACATATATGACGATCATCCATTGACTAAAATGCCACCTAACCTAATATTAAAGCCTTCTGCAACGTTGAGCCATTCTGGTTTTGTTGTCGGGACCTATTAATTAAAAAACTTAAATAATCTAGTATTAAAATAGATATCCATGTGATTTACCTGCAGGTAACTTTAAAGTCCATGCATAAGTGCTTCACAAACTTCCGGCACAATGCAAAGGATTCTTTGTTTTAAGATTTTAAATAAATACATACATCAAAGAGTGATATGAATGGCCAAAAATCGAAGAGTTACTGCTAAACGTTCTTCGACACTAATGGCCGATCTGTTGTTCGTTTCTTGTTTTCTAGTTCTAGAGCCGATCAAATTAACAACGAACTCAAAGTCATCATTCGACACCCTCGCGAAATTTTTGTACCCACTTGAGGTCTTGTAAAAACTTTAAGCCTCCTGAACTTTCTCTACTTTTAGGAAAGTGTCTTTGCCACTGTTTTTTTCTTCTTGGTTTTCAATACAGTGAACTCTCTCATAACCGGACACTGACGGTACCGAGAAATTTATCCGGTTGTGAGAGGTGTCCGGTTATGGGAGAGAAAAAATAAATTGACATTTCTTAAATAAGAAAAAACAATAGACATATGGTATTAATTTTATTTTATAACGGAATTAATTTTTATATGATAAACACAAATCACCGAAAAATACTAATTTCTGATCTATGCCAATCAAGCGTAAATTTACACATAAATACATATTGCCTACATACAATTAACATATAAAACTTGTCGTTGGTTAACACGTTCGCGGACAAGACATCCCAGTCGCGATTTCGCAAGGCCTTACCTCTGGAACTACTTCTAGAAGTAGTGAACATAGAATTAGCCCGCATTACAGGCTATGAAATGTTTTAATTATAAAAGAAGTCCTTCCATAATGCAATACTTTTCATTGAACCTAAAACTAGTCAAATGGAAGGCATTACCCAACTAGTGAAGAGTAATGCAGAATGGAATTGGTCTATGCTTAAGAAAAGTTGAGGGCATTACAGTACGAATGCGAGGTAATGCGGCAAGGAAGAACTCAACAAATATAATTTTCTGTAAAATGATCTCACCGCGTTGTTTATGACTGTCGCCTGCTTGTCGCATTTAGAATTGCTCAAACTATGCTCTGCAACGTTCTATATGCTATGTAAAATGGTTTTTTATAAAACTCTGATTCACAGATTTTCAACTGAGAAAAACTTATGAAAATGACTGGAAAGTGCAAAATAAGCATGAAAGCACTACTTCCTTGTAATGTGTTCGAGAAGTACTTCTACGTTCAATTTTTCAAAGGCATGAATGCAGTACTTCTTTGTAATGTGTTTGAGAAGTACTTCTGAGAAAACTTCCGGGTATTGCAGAGTGGAGAAGAGATCGCTTCCGTCCTATGACATGCAATGCTAAATGTAATGCCTTTTTTACATGTGCTGGAATCGAGTTGAGAAATAGTTCCGACTTCCGACTCCCCAGAAGTACTTCTGGAACTAGTTCTGGAATGCATGCCATCCGCGACTGGGATCATATGCCGTGAATGGTTGAGGAAATAAGCGGGTAATTACAATTTTAGGTATGTTCGGACAAGACATCCCGTCCCTGACGAGAAATTCAGTAAACTTCCCTATTCCGGTATTATTCGTCCTATCATAGACAAATTTTCACTTCAATGTGACCAGGGGAATCATTGTTATCTTTATACAAAATTCGAACAAAATAATATAAAATATCTCTCAAAATGGCGAGGATATGTGCATATGTGTTATCCTAGCGTTCATTTTTATTTCGTTTCTTTGCAAAGTGTAAAGAAGAGGAGAACAAAAGAAAAGAAAAACAAAATAAAGCATGTTAAAAGTTTGCCATACGTAGATGTGTTTTGTCCATTTCAGAGAGAGCGACATTCTATTGCGGTTACGAAAATTGGTGTCCGTGTCCGGTTATGGGAGCATTTTTTATATGAAAAATTGTGTATTTATTTCCGTTGTTTGAAATCCGTCCGGTTATAAGAGGTGTCCGATTACGAGAGTCGAGAGCTATCCGTAAGGAGAGAGTACTGTATTTTCATAATGATGAAGCACGACGCTGATAATCCTACTTCTTTGGAGACCATCTTTCAAGTGCAAAATTTGATACACAAAAACATTTCAGAAACATTTCAAAAACGATATGATCTGCTAGACCAGTGGTCGGCAGAATTTTTTTTTCGTGTACCACCTTCGCGTACCACCTGCGTACCACCAAATATTTTTTTTTACTTTTATTGATTTTATTCAATCAAATATGAAATGCAACATAACAATAATGTTAAATATTTATAATGTTAATATTGATATGGCAATTTGTATTAAGTGTGATTATGTTTACAGCGTGTGCGTGGTCAGTCAAACACTTTCTTTGCTCAGTTTTTATCAAAGCCATGCCTGAGAATGAAGTTTCACACAAATATGAAACAAAAATTAAGCAAAATTTGTATGGCAGCTTGGCTCCATTCCTCTCGCGTACCACCTCTGGTACGCGTACCATGAAATGCCGACCACTGTGCTAGACGGTGCCAGAAAGCAAATTCTATAGATGAACGTTTTAGAAAATCTTGAGGAAACCTAATAAAATTAGATCCAAGGTTCAAAATTTGACACCTTTTAGAATCAGCTTGTTAGTAGCTTTCAGTTCTAAATAATATTATCTTTTATTTTCTTATTTATTTCTTTATTTACTTTCTACTTTCAACAACATAATTATGTTTGCGCAAATTTTGCCGTTACTTTCAACCGTTTTAACCTAAAAATGTTTACAATTAAACTCAAATACAACCACACAGCTCCAGAAAGCATATCATCCGGACAAAAGTGCATTAGCAGAGCCATTAGCGAAAAAATTTCGGACAAAAACTGACCTCGTCGTATCCACTTAAGTGGATAATATCCGCGCCCACCTGGCCACAACCTGATATCATAATTGCAGTCGTTTCGTATTATATAAAAGAGATCGCTGCAAGAGATATTGTACCACTTTCCGACTTGAAAGAAGGAAATTGGGTGAAGATATTATCTTGTAAATGAAGTCACCTCTGAGCGCAGTTATTACCAGATCGGGGTCATCTCTTGACGTGGATCATTTTCACTCAAAAACTATTATAATAACAAAAAAAAAAATTTAATTGACATCAACAGAAAACCCCAAAAGAAATAGACTATTGAATTTCCTTGCTGTCAGCTACTGTCAACGTAATGACCACCATTAAAAAAACATCCAAAAACAAAAAACCAACATCTCCCGCAACTGAAAGTATCTCATCTGTACGTCTTCTTGTTGTTGTTGTGTGAATTAGCGGTGACAATGACAATTGACGAAAAGACAAAAGAAACCCGCGTACTCCTGGGAAATAAAAAAAAACAGAAGACGCCACTCTTTTGATTGTGGGATGCTTTCCCGCATAAGCGTGGCCCAACTCAGATGGAAATCCGTTTTTGATATGTCATCGTCGTTTTTCTATGCCGCACGCAGGGTCTCGTTTTGTTTCGGTTTCGGTATGCTTTTTCCCCGCAAAGGAGAACGAACAACTCTCATGCTAATTATGTGAAGTCCATTGGCGCCGGTTGGATAATTTGGTGTCGTCTTTTTCTAAAACAATTAAAACGTGATCACGGTGAACAATTTCGATTTTCAGGGGCACAATCCGAAGGAAAATATCTCAAGGATTCAATTGGTAAGGGCCACTGAACGAATTTCCATTTCACAACGACGAAAATAGTTTCTATCCCACTAGTAGCGTGTCTTCGAACAGCGAACAGCGAGCGCCGCCACCGTCGCCGCATCAGTACAAGTGGCCATGTCATCCGCATCACAAAATCCACCCGCCACATAGGGCGGTCTAGTCTGCATTCGGAGTACTTCACATGAATACCAAATTGCATGGCACTTCCCCATGACTGCAACCAAATCGATTTTTCTTTCTGTGAAACAAATGTTCTGGTCTGGTTCTAGTATTGTCCATGCCCATGTGCAGGGTGGACTGTTGTTGGAAGCCACATCCGGCTTCTTTGGTTTCCATCTACCATCAGGCGATTAGTATTCCGATCGAGTGAGAGTGCAACATTCAAAGAAGCCACCACCATGGTCTGGACATTGTGCACTCATGATAAGAATATGTGGACGCGTACTGATTTATATCAAAACCTATGAACATGCTGGACTGGACAGACATACAAAAAGCCAGGAGCACAATAAATACGGGCAAAATGAGAAGCAATAATCGTTATGCGGATGAATGAGTGAATGGAAAGAAGTACATAACATATGTATGTATGTAAGTGTAAGCATTGATTCGGTTTGAACCGGGGTAAGAATATGAATTAGAGTTTATGTGTAGTTGTTGTGGCAACATAGATACAATACGACAATAACTTCCGTGAGATGTCCAATCTGATTTCCTGTGGCACTGGCAATTTCTTTTGTAGTGCAGCAGTGGTTCGAGGAAGTACTTCCGTTGGGAAGTGCATTTTTGCCTGCCACTAATACATGAGGAAGAAGGAAGTATGCAAATACATACATATGGATATGACATGTTTCAATATCAGCTTGACTTGGTAATTTTCTTAGAGACAGTCATACTTTGGTTCAGTGCTGCCGAAAGTACTGCAATAGCAGTATTATACTGCTATTTTATCATCCCGTACTGCGTACTGCCTAAAATTAAATAATACTGCTCAAAGTACAAAATTAAACTTCCATGCAAATTCAAATAAATTTTGTAAAAAAATAGTAAATGCTTACTATTCGATTTACAAATATGTATTGTAAACTATTTAAAAACAAACCCGTACCCGTACATTCTAGCTGCCATTTGATATTTAGGGCGGGTTTCGATTATAAAATTGCGATATTTTATTTGTCTATTCCTGGTGTAAATGTGTGTTTTAACCAGACACTACAATAGGAAACATGGCCAGTAGATACGGTATTCTTACAAATAACTTCTGTAGAAGCTGCACGGACCAGGATGAAAATGGCCTCTGGGTGAAATTCCACATACTGCAAGCGACTATCGGAATCTAACCTAATCTATGGTCTAAATAGCACAAGGAGTAGGAAATAAACTTTATTTTTTCTAACCTCAAAATAGCAACAAATTATCATTTTATAAGAAAATTGCATGAAATACGGTGATTAGGAAAAATCTCCGCTAAATGTAGAAGATGTTGGAGGTGGACAGTGGAATAAATATGGGGGGCATGCTGTAAACTGTTAAAGAGAAATAGTTGGGTTACTGACGAGCTGCGCACGAATTAAAAAAAAGCTATGGACAGCTGCCCAGTCATGATCTTGCAGGAGTACCCGGGGTCTGCGGGACTATTTCCTCAACTGGTTTAGTAAAAAAATAAATAGCATACATTTTTGTAGCGGAAATCAATAACTTAAAAAAAAATAGAAAAACAAATTTCCTCGCAAAAATTATAAAAAAAATTTTTTTTTACCGGAATGTTCATAACGGAAACCTCAGCCCAGCGTACTGCGCGGTACTGCTCAAAATGATTGAATTATACACCCAAGAAAATAATTAAAACGGCAGCCCTGCTTTGGTTCTTTTGCTCTACTTCCTTATTATGTAGTGGAGTTTTTTCAATGCGCATATTTTTTGCTGTGACGGTTAAGACTCATATGTAGGTACATATAATGGTAGAATAAATCCTTCACGAGATTGAAAACTATGCCTGCTTTAAGAGCCAGTTATGTAAGAGTATAATTGACGGTTTATTTAAGTTCTAGATAAAATAGGAGATTATATAGATTTTATTTTCATTTAATTAAGTATGTTACATATCTTTAAATGAAATTTTTCATCTGCCGATTGAAAACTCTACGAAATATTTTTTATTTCATTTTTAGGGTTCCGTGTCCGTATAAATATACGGAACCATTATAGCTTCGCTTCAAAATTTCTGTGACAGGTATTTATCTTAGAAAGCATTCTGAGCTTCAAGGCTTTGTTAATAACCAAAATAACCGCATTTTGTTCTCAGAAAATCCAAGAGTAATTGACAAGAAGCACAACGTGTTAAAGTTTGTAGCGGTTTCTGGGCAGGAGTACGGTTCCTAACTTTGATTGAAACAAAAGGAAGACACCGATTTTACGAAATAAAAAATACTACATTTAACCCTAGGGGTGAGCTGTCACCCCAAAATCTTTAATTAAAATAAATAACTAGAATATGGCTCCTAATTTAACTGTAATATCTGAAAACTTATTAATGAATAGATTATAAAAACTACTTTTATCATAACTTTTGATAAATTTACAAAAAAATAATAATTTTATTCACTAAACACATTGAATATGAATTTCCTTGCGGTGCACCGAGCACGTTGGCAATTCACGCATTGCACAATATGGCTTGTTTTTTATGTCTCGGTTTCTAGGATAAATGACACATCTTAACTGTTTTTTTGATTTTAAAGGTGATTCTCCAAAATTAGGATCCTGGATATTTCCTCGACCGTATCGAATATTACAAGACATTCTCGATGTAAATTTTTTTATAATGGGCACCTTGTTTGAAGTTCAGTTGGAAATTGGAAGGCTTACTGCATCAAAAAATCTTTTGACAGTATTTGGCTGGCCTACTAGTAGCAATACGAAGTTTCATCGCATTTATCCCAGTTTGATAAAACATACCAACGAAATATTGAAGTGGAATTCGTCTTATATTTCTGCGGGCACTGTAATTGTGCAACCTTTTTTTTTAATGATATCAAACAACTCACTGATTCATCAGAATCATTTGGGGAAACTTATTTCATATATTTTCCATAAATTCAGTAGACCGAAAAGCCATTTTGAAGTGAAAAATAATTAAATTAAAAACACAAAATCCTAAAAAAAAAAATAATTAATGAATAGCAACAGGGGTGACGTGTCACCCCAACAATGTCTGTAAAACAAAAATTAGCACCTTCGAGACCATGTTTTGACCCTTGATTGAAAGCGTAGCTATCAATTTGAAAATAGAGAAAAGAAGAGGGACAGCATATGACGGGATATATGTATATTAAATGGAGAGCTTTTTGCTTCAGTGGGGGCGTATTATGAATTTCTACTACGACTCAGCGCACCCATTGTGTTGACATCGAGGAGGGTTTTAGTAGCTTATTTATGAATTTACATTTGTAAACCCTACTCGATTTCTGCGTCGAGCTCGAGGAGGGTTTCGGTTTGCATGTCAGCACACGTATGTATATTCCGCGAAAATACGCGTTTATATCGAGTTCTGTTGCGTTACTTAGATTGTTAGTTTACCCTTACTTTCATTTCGGTTCGCAATTATTTCGCAATAAAATATTCTGCATTCACTTTTTCGCTTTACTTTATTTGGCAAAATATTATTTTGTATTTTTAATTTTTCGCGCAAAATTTTTTACATGTGATAAAATGAAAGCCAAACAAATTAAAAATACAAAATAATATTTTGCCAAATAAAGTAAAGCGAAATAGTGAATGCAGAATATTTTATGGCGAAATTATTACAGACAAATAAACTGATAGCTGTCGTAAATTCATTGCACTAGTTCTCCTTCATTGGATAAAAATTTCCCACTGTTTTTTAATAACTAAATATACAATTAATACAACCTCATCTGTGTCGGTTTGTGCTGACATGCAGGAGGGTTTCCAGATGTAAAATCATAACTACATTATTGAAACCCTCCTCGATCGCAACGCGGTGGATCGTGGATGTGCTGAAATACAGGAGGGATTCATGATACACATTTTAGATACACACAATTCAAACCCTTCGCATTTTTTGCGCTGTGCTCGAGGAGGGGCTACGAATGTTAATTCATAAATACACTACTAAAACCCTCCTCGATGTCAGCACAATGGGTGCGCTGAGTCGTAGTAGGAATTCATAATACGCTCCGTGGGGTGATGTGTGACCTCTGTTGCTATCCTAAGGTTAAATAATTATTGGAAATAATTCAGTTCTTTGCTTTTATTGTCTTTTTCGATAATTTCATACAACAATTTAATGAACTCTAGTAGAAAGTATGCTTAATGTTGTGGAAAATATGTGCAGCTTCCAAGGTAATTACTACTAATTCTTCGGCACTATATTCAGAAGCGTATATGGTATATTGGCATATTATTCGAAGATCTCGACTTTTCAATATGTTTCAATGTGCTTTCATCCTCGTTGCTCAGTCACCGAATGAAATCCCTTGAAAGCGAGTGATAAACATTATTCTATAGTCTATCGAACGAGCCCAATTTGGTTGCTCTAGGTTCAATACACTAGTAGACGTTATAGTTGAATTATTATTGTTGGTACCTACTTCTCTGAAGGGTTTTTTTTTTTTTTCAAACACCCGGGTGTTAAATAATAGCATAAAAAATGTAAATGTAAAAAATGTAAATAGATTGTAATCCCTTTTTTTTTAATTTGAGCAAAATGAGGACATTTTTACTTACAAGAGGACGGGCGGAAAAAGCGCTGAAAAGAAGAACTGTCCTCCCTAAAAGAGGACGGTTGGGAACCCTGCCAGGAGGCAGAAATTTAATTTGAAAAATTGAAAAAATTGAAATTGAAATCGTTGGTCTCGTAGCACTATCTTCTTGGAAACAGATATCGCCCACATCCATACCACCAAGTTCCGGCCGCTTATTTTCGTATAACTAAAATGAGTATTCGTACTAGTCTTTGACAAATATCTAAAGGAGTGAAGCTAGCGGACATCCAAAGTTTGCGTACGCACCTATTAGACCTACTACAACGTTAACATGATTATAGAACGACAAATTTTTATTTAAAACGAACCCAATTTCACTTTAATGTCATTTAACCGTATATCAGGGATAACATTAAGTTTGAATGACCTATGGGGGATAGGAATTCCTTGGCCTTCCTTAAGTACTTACCCATTATTTGCTGCCCATTTATCTATTGTATCTAGGTTCTCGTTAAGGTATTCAACATGCTAATTTATATCATTAATTGGCTGTGATAAATGAAGCTAAACATCATCCGCGTAAAGGTGAATGGAGACATGCTTACACACAGAGGGCAGGTCATAAATGTACAGGCAAATGATATGGGACCCCAGATTGATCCCTAAGGAACAACCTGTATGAAGGACTTTAGAGTCAAACATTTGTTAACAGTGATGACTCTCTGTGATCTGTCACACAAGAAACTTCTAATAAGTTTTCTGACTGGTTCTCTTAAACCGATGGAGTTTTGCATTTTGCAGCAGAGAATAGCATTGTGTACCTTATCAAATGCCTTTGAGAAATCCAGTAGACATAGCTAAGTTTTGCGAGAATGGTTTTCTAGTCGAGTAAATTCTCGAAATGATGCTGGAAAATTATATCAAAAGAGCCTAAATGTGCAACGGAGGTCGTAGTGGAATTTGACTGTTATAAGATATTTTGTAGGTTGTTACATAGTTGACTATAAGTGTTCCTTTGAAAGAGAAGGGAGATGCTTTCACTAAGTTGATGGTCCACTTTTTGTTAAGCTTTGATTTTCAATATTGGTAATTCTCTATATTAGGCTGAAGCTGCACCCTAAAGCCTCACACTAGCTCCAATTATCCAGCGTACCAGCTTGTCCGGTTGAATATTGCCATGAGTGTAGCTCTGGCAAATCAACTAACAACTTAAGTGTTTCTGTGAATAAGACATACCATACCTTTTTTACCGCCACACCTGGATTGCGTGAAACATAATGGCCTCGAAGACTGCCTCAAAAACCGTGTGTTTGCTACTATGGGTGGTAAGCTTATTGGGAACAATCTTCTCCAGTTACCTGCAAGCTCTATTTCTCCGGGCATATTATCGATAATTTCTTGGATAATCAATTCTGAATTAACCCGTTTCATGCTAATTGGCATAATTGTTTTTACTGTTTTCAATCGTTTGCTTTTTAGTGAGCCAATCAATCAAAGCTTTCTAAGAAGAATGTTCGATGGTAATTTTTTCTGCCCTTTCCGAATCCGGGACAGAATTGTTCTATCTGCCATCATTTTTTGAAATATGGCAGCTGAAAGCAGAAAAAATGGTAAATTTCCTTTTTTTTTCAAACAATTGTAAATTTGAACATAAGCTACCTACGATAGGAAACTAATACTTCGTATCTGGTGGCATAATTGATTTTTCTAAAATATAAGACCGATAAAGTAAGAAAATTCAATATGGTGGATTTAAAATTTAAGATGGCGGCCATAAATGACGATTTTTTACAAAGTCAACCGATTGGGACCAAATTTGGTATAAAGCGGTTTTAAGGGTCGCTGATCACGAATCTGAAGCCAGATTTGAGTTTTATTTTTATGCCATTTGACATGAAACGGATTAAGAGAAAATGTTTGTCTTAATCTAGGCTTAAGGCTTGTGGCTTGTGTGGAACCACTCGAAAGATATGTCCCCAATGATACCGGCTTGGTAGGGCTAATGTGACTCTCCCAAATTGTATCGAATTGTGCTTAAAGTATAAATAACGTGTACTCCTTTTTTCATTGAGAGAAAGGACTACGCAAATATTTCGGTCGAATATCTTAGGCAAGGGCGTGGCGTCTAACCCCACATAAACCACCACTGATACCAAAACTCTCCAAAGTAATTTGATTAAATATTGTTGCTTTGCTCAGACGAAATTAATTTAAAATACATTTTAATTAAAAAAAGGGCCGAATAAAATTATTATTCACGTCAAAATTCGTTTAAGAATTTACAAACCTATCAGTCAGTTCCGACCTATTTTTCCTTATACCTACGCCCAATCGAAAATAATCTACTAACAATCAAAAGTCTCTAATATTTTAATGTCATCAAATAAAAACGTGAATTTATACTCCAAATCAATCAATGTGATTCATAGAGCTCGGCATCGAAATCAGAAACGATTTATTACATGTGCCCACCTGTATATGGTATATGACACCGCTAATTTTAATATACTGCTCTTCTGACTAAATTCTCAGATATATTTTAACATATAGGTGAATGTTCCTAATTAGATTTTATGCGCCATCAACACCCACCTTTGTATTCAAAAATAAATAAATTAATTAGACTTATACACGTGCTTTGAATAATATACCACCAAATGTCAAAACCAAATGTCAAAAACAAAAAAACACAAATTTATATTTTATTTAGTATTTCGTTGTTTATTGTTTATTGTTTATTGTCTACGACACAATTAGTAGTTGCTTTTATTACAGTTTTAGAAACCCTAATGTCAACACAAACAGATGCTTAAATCAAAAAGTAAAAACTGTACCCACGTACTATTTCGTAGTTTTAACTGACTTCGACTGAGACCACTTCAAATGTTAATTCAATGATGAATCATGTTTGCTCGAAATTTTATGCTCTTATTTAACATTTATTTCCATACATGACCCATCGCTCGTCTATAGGCCACCATTATAATACCAAAAATCGAACCAGGCGAATAAAATAACGAAAAAAACTCAATCGCTCGTAAAAATTTAGAACAGTATCTGATATGTCCATTAAGATCTTATCGCATCCATTTAACAGTATAGAAACAAAGAAATTTTATTTGTTATTCTCCTTTTGTTTTATAACGATCTATTTTCGAAAATTAAATTTTTAAATGACATGGAACCTGAACTTAATTACAATTACGTTGTTGTGGGGCCCCAAAATTAACAAAAAAAAAAAAAAAACGTGATTTTGATTTATGTTTTATGGCGTTCTCTGGAATTTTTCCATCAACTGTCATACATTTATTGATGCTGTGGTAAGGCTCGATAAGATACGGATTTATGTCGTGAATAAACATTGAAATACTCAACGAAAAAACGTATTATTGATGGAATATTTGACGCCAATATTAGGACTTAGGACCACACAGACTGGTGCGTAGGATATTTTAAAGGATTTCTTTTGTTTTCTTACATTCCCTTCTTCATCATGTTCCACGCTAAGTTGTTGATAACTGAAATATTGGAACTTGTTTCAAGTATACTAGAATGTCGACTCTAGTCCTTAATTGCTAAGCAAACTTCTCACTATTAAAGGCTCTATTGCGAATCTCTCTGTGCGACTAATCCATATCTCTTCTGAAGCTTTCCTATACAATGCCACTTAATTGCGTAACCATATTTTCCCCCAAATTATTTATTTATTCATTGTTATATGAAGTGAAAGTGAAGTTATTAATTTAATTTTAATTAAAATTTAATTTTTATCTAAAAATATTTAAACGCTTTTACACCTGTATAAGGCATTTCGACAAAGATGGGGATTGCAGCCTTACGTCATCCGCGGAAGTAGACTGCATTCATCACCTATGGATTCACCATTTTGGTGATCTGCTTAACCTCCTTAGACCCAAGCTATGTTCCAGAATGAGCATCTGTTTGATGTAACTTAAGATCACTCATTTATATGGCTTACTTTACTTACTTACTTTAGGTGACGCTACAGCTCAAGGTGAACCAAGGCCTCGACCAACAGCCCTTTTCAGTTAGCCCGGCCCTTAGCTCACTGCCTCCAGTTGTCTCTATAAAAATCGTACTCATCAGTAGAAATGATATCAGGAGATTAGTGGGTTTCTAACAGGGCATTGCCATCTTCGATATCCTCTTAACAAAATAGGTCTCATTCAGGAAACTGAATGTCGTCTTTGCATGGAAGACAGGCACGGGACTCAGGAGACAACAATTCCACAGAGAAATCCTAATTACCATGAAACTTCGTAAAGTCTCCACCAGTGAGATCATCAACTTCATCAAAAGAATTGAGCCACTTCTGGTCCCTTAAACTGACTTTGTGGTACAATAGATCTTTTACGTCACGGTGCTATCCGCAACTGGCGGGTCAGAACCCCTTGAAAAAAAAAAACAAATTTGGACTACTATGTTGATTGGTCCTTCATGCCAGACTTTGTCGACAGCTTGCACTACGTCCAGGAATGTCATTAAGTGTTCGTATGCACCACAAAACGTGCTTGTAGTTTACATACAAACATACATATACATACATATGAACGTACATTACGTGCCGCTTAATGTACACCTAGTTTAAAATAGCCTTTTTTTGTGCCCACCTAATGCAGTCACACATTTTCCTACGTTACACTTGAGCATCAAAGGGTTCTGCCGATCAGTAAATAAACCTACAATATAACCACCGCGGATACTGTTTGATCAGCATTAGTATTTATTATTGACCAGGATTACGTCCAGAATCGGGGTGCGAAGGAAGTCGTCGAACGGAGTCAATCCACTTACGCTAGTGTGTGGTCGGTTATCCTAATAAGGAGCCGTGATTTTCCTTCTGTTTGCACAATTATTAGGATAACAGTGCAGTGTTTGCGTTCTTAGTTTTCTTTGTTGCACATCAGGCTCAGATCCTGATGCCGCTGTTTTTTTCATTGGATCAGGTTAGTTTAGCATTAAATAGAAGCAGGAGGCTCTGACGTTGATGTAACGCAAGTGTAATGAATGTTGGCTTCCTCCCTCATAAGTAGATTGATATTATGGAAGAATTATTCAAGTGTCTTACGGGAAGTGCGCTCATAAACGGGTTTTGAGGTCATTGAAAGAGGAATTTGGAAAATCTTAAGTGTTTACCCTCCAGCGGGGAATGTGTGCTCAAAGATGCATTAATGGTGGCAACGATTACCATCATTATCGAACGTTGTAGTGGGTGATAAAAGTTCCGCACGAAGGAATCATCGATGCATTATTAGAATCTGACTATTTGATTTCGGATATTTCTTCCTGAATGTGCATCTACTCGTACATGATGCGCGAATTCAAAATAATCATATGTTTGCTCTTTCAGGAACTATACTTGTGAGTGGTTTGCTGTTATTTTAAGTAGAAAATATTTCTCCACTCAATCACGACGTAGTAAAATCTAATGATCATGCCCTAATATGATAAGTAGCCGAAGAGGTTTCAGCGGAGTTTTTGCCGATTTCGAGACATATATACACACATCGCTTGAATGCAGGTGTATTTTTGTATCACCTTTTGGAAATGCAAACGCATTTTGTTGTTTGTTGACTTAGCATATTGGCTGTAAATGGATTTGGAAAAATTTTCCTAGATAATCTCGGTGTGGTATCCCCAATCGAATGGGATATGTGCGACGCGACAATAAATGGAAATGATTGAAAAAAAAAAATACAACAAACAAATCGCAGATACAAAACAGAAAACAAAAAGAGAAAAATTTCTTTGGTGTTTTTTTTTTTTTTTATTTGCGTCGATATTTTCTCCCATTTTCTGTCCAAAGTCATTTATGGTTAAGTCACGAAGGAATAATTTGTTTTATGTTAATGCGAACTGGTAGCAAATGAATTGGAATTTAATTTGAGTGCATCTCTTCTTCTTCTTCTTCCTGCCATGTGTACCTACATAGGAGTGTGTGAGGTGTTTTTTTTTTCGATATGTCGGCAAATCGATGTGCAAAATTGCAAATCCCTACTGAGAGTGGTCGAGTGCTTTGTTTTTATTATGCACACATAGCATAGCTGCAATGGGGTACAACAACAGGTACTCGATACATGTGTGGTAGGTACATATATGTAGGTACTCGAACCGTACTACATGTTGCATTGCAAATGCATTGCTGTTTCTTCCTTAACATTGCTCGTATCTGCCTTAAACTGATTAAAAGTCCGGGGTAAATGAGGGTACAATAAAAGCAAATACTTAGGATCAAAGAATTTCGTTGGTGTTTACTTCACTTGCAGATGAGATGAGCCCGAGTCTGAATCCTTATGATGAAAAGATGTTACTTATGGCTTTGAAACAGTTTCGCTTTATATATTAAAATCCTGTAAGGTTCGATTAAATTACTAAGAAGACGGAATAACATTAAGATAACCAGGACCTGGTGCCAGCTATAATCGTACTACCTCAGAGGAATGGGCTAAAAGAGTTCTTGTACTGAATGTCACTCAATAGAAATAAGATCCTAATAAAAATAATGTAGCCAATAAGAAACTAGAATAAGATATGAATAGCATGTCAAGTAAGTAGAAGTAAGATAGAAATAATTATAACAGCATTAAGAATATTTAAGGAACAAGAATATGAAGAATAAAATCAGAACTCTTTTTAAGCTAGCATCGGCATTACACTGAACCAAGAAACGTTGTCATATTGAAAATTTTTGTAATCAATGTGATGAAAAAATTGTCAGTTTTCAACCGACTACTATAGTTATCAATGACAATTTACGATTTTCATTTTTCAACTTGATAACTTGTTTTTTCATAATGACAATTGCAATTGTCAATGTGATGAAAGCAGTTGTCATATTGAAAATTTCGATTTTCAAATTTAAAATGGAATTGTCATATTGACTGTTGCAATTGTCAATGTGATAATTGCAAAGATGCGATAATCATATTGAAAATCTAAACTATCAATTTGATGACTTCAAAGTAAGATAATCATATTGAAAACCACAATAGTCAATATGACAACTGGGGCATATTGATTATTTTTTTCATCACATTGACAATTTTCAGTTGATACCTAACCGGCAATTGTCAATATGACAACCGATATTTTTTTCAGTGTACAGCCTGGTTTTTCTACAGGCCTCAAGTTGCGGTGATTACGTCCATCAATTGAGCAATATACAGTGAACTCTCTCATAACCGAACACTGATTGTACCGAGAAATTTATCCGGTTATGGGAGAATAAAATAAATTGACATTTTTTAAAAACGAAACACAATAGACATTATGGTATTCATTTTATTTTATAAAGGTATTAATTTTTATGTGATTAACTCAAATTACCGAAAAATACTAATTTCTGTCTTGCGTCTATGCGTAAAATTACACATGTATGTATACACTTACATACAAACCTATTTAAGAAATGGGATTTAAAAATGCAAATAGTTTTTGGATACCACGTTCTCAGACAAGACAGCATATGCCGTCAATGGTTGATGAAATTATTCGCACAAAATAATATAAAATATCTCTCAAAATGCCGGAGATACGCGTGTGTCATTCCAGCGTTTCACTCCGAAAATCCTGTGTCCGCGAACGTGATAATAGCGCAAAGGTACACTCCACAGTTTATATTTTTGTTTCGTTTCTTTGCAAAGTGTAAAGAAGAGGAGAACAAAACCAAAACAAACTAAAGTATGTAAAAAGTTTGCCGTACGTAGTGTGTTTTGTCCATTTGAGAGAGCGACATTCTATTTCGGTTACTAAAATTGGTGTCCGTGTCCGTTTATGAGAGAGTCCAGTTATGGGACATTTTTTTATATGAAAAATCGTGTATTTATTTCCGTTATTTGAAATCTGTCCGGTTATGAGAGGTGTCCGTAAGGAGAGAGTAAACTGTATACTAAATGTAGGGATCAGGAATAATAAATAGTCTCAACAAAAGGTGATCTTGACATACCATGGCGATATTTCCAAATCTCTAAATGGCATCAGAGAAAGAATACCATCCAAAATAAGAAGCTACCAACAAATCCCAGTATATCTTTTCGGATCCTTCCCTTCTGCCTTTGCTTTCCAAACTTTTTTACCTGCCGGTTATCATCTACACAAAATAGGTGAAAAAACCACTGAAGTTTTTTTTATCTTGCAGAATGTCCTTCGGCGATTTTCACTTTAGAGTTTTTCTTATATGTATCTTCGTTCCTTATCCTGTCGATTCTCGTTACTCCTGTCTTATTACTTTTCTGGAGTATTTCATCCTCATCTCTTTTACAAAATGCAGGAATGGATAATTTTTACCTTTATTATCCAAGAATTATCTTTGCAGACCACGTTTTTTCTTTTCCAGTTCGTATAAAACACTTTCCAATAGCATATATCAAAAATGCTAATTTGCATCTCACTCACTAATAGTCTTCTGCTTTAGTCCTTAGTCAAAAATCTGTTAATTCACCCTCTGCTTCGAGAAAAGTCGAAGATAGACATTCTCATATTTATTTTTAAAATAAAAATTAAATTCTAGAACTTGAATTTCGTGCAACTTGTTGAGATCCTGCAGCATAATGCGGTATGCATTAAAATCCAGCTCACGATTGTCCAACACTTCGAAGTGTGTATTAACCACACGAATTCAGATTCGTTTTTTTTCTTTTTATTACCCCTCTCGAAAAATTGCTGCAAAATGTAAGACACAATAAATATGAATACTTCATGCTCCAGCTGCTACTGTTGTGGTTGTTTGCACGGTGCTGTTGCCCTAGCCTCAGACCTAGACCAATACCGCACACAAAGCGACCAAACACACACAGTGAATATGTTGGCATAATAATAATTTCCATATGGTGTGACCAGTCGATTTCGTGATAATCCATTATTAATGCCAATCAGCATATTATCTTGTGGCGCTTATCGCTATCGACGAGTTGTGTGCTCCTGTAGCACACATACACATAGCCCTTTTGCAAAGCTGTTACAATAACTCCCATGCTGCATGTTGTTTGAATTAATCTGTGCGGTGGTGGAGCTTCCCATAGCCTTTCATTTGAACCGAATTTGGATGCACCACCATTCATTTCGCCAAAGATCGGCCCACACGCGTAGTTCCCCTCGCGCGCCTTACAGAATCAAAAAAAAAAAGGTGAGAAGCAGCGGCACCAACAGCCCAAATGAACCCATTTGGTTGGGTGGGCTACGACGGGAGCAGCGCTACCACCACCAATGATAGGGGGCGTTCGGGAGATGGTAGACTCAATATCGCCAGCAAAGTGGTACCACTGTGTCTCGATATTACTTTGCATTTACATCAAATGCGTGCCATGCCATATTTAGATGGGCCATTGTTAGGCAGATATTTCCAGGCCAACTTGCTTCTGGAATCGCTGTTCGATGTTTCTTCATATTCCATCCAGCATGTCTCCTGTTGTTTTCTGTTTTTTTTTTTTTTAGCCTAAAACAAAGTAGTATCATAGGCAAGTCACTGCTACCTAATAGCGGATAGTAGCACAGAACAACAGTTCCATGGCGATATGAGTTTTTCCTCATATTTTTCACTCCCATAGTGGCACGAAAAAAAAGTCTGCTGGTAGTGCGGATGCGGAGCCTAAATATCTCACGGTTTGCTGCGACCATGCGTCGTCATCGTTGTCGCTTCTTTCTTTGTTGCAATTTTTTTTTGTTTTTGCGACACACGGGTTCGGCCAGTCATAACAGTTGGAATAATAATTATCAGCTTCTTGGGTGCAGGGAGGATTATGAAACTGCAATTATGTGGAAATTGCACGTTCCATTCACGCATTCAATGGTGGCTTGCTGGACCCATGCTACACTTGGGGTCATCCTGAGTGATTTATTCATAATTGTTTTTTTTTTTTGCCTGCTTTTGGTTTGAACATTTTAATGCGTCAAAATGTGTTCCATCAGTGTTGGTCATCATCGCCGCTGTGCTGGTGAGTTTAATCGTTGTTTCTTCTGGAATAGAAATCATTTGGCTTAATTAAAGAACCCTTTTGGCTTTCTATATTTTTTGTGCCTCTGGGCGTGTGGTTGTATGAGTGCATACATACCTCGAAGCGATTATCCTAGAATGTGGGGTTAGTCAGATGCGCAGATGATGGTACCTCAGTGATATGGTTTTTTAAACGATTTTGCTCGATGTGCTGTGCAGAAGCGCAAATACAATGTGATGCAGTTCAGTTCAGGCAAAAAAAAGTAATAATAAAAAAAAAACAGAAAAACAATTAGTGGTAATCAGTGAGAGTTGGCGGTGGTATGGAATTAAAATATTTTCTGCCCGTTGTGCTCGATTCGAGAAAAAGGGATCGAGTGACTAGATGGAGGGTTAAGCTTTTTGCACTTGATTCATTTTCCCAGACCTTAATTGATATTAAATGTTATGTTTTTATACTAACAGCTCTCTCGGCAGAGAGGAGGTCATTTGAATGTGGTAATGTAATTAAATGGTAATTGTTAATACTGAATGGTTTTTCTGTTGTGGAATGCTTTGTTTTTGTCTGAGGTTTAAATTAATTCAATCGCATAAAAAGGAGGAAGGAAAGTCGCTGAACGTAATTCATTTTGTGATTAAATTGTTTAACTAATTCAGCTTGCCATCAGGTGTTGGCTTTTGTGGGAACTGCATTTTTCTTGCAGGATGCTACACGGAACTGAAAGGCTAGTAAATGTTTATTAACGCGTGATCGGTTATATTGCCTTAATACATATGTAGGTATTTTGCTAATCTGTGATTGGGGTTGGTACGCTTAATATACACCCCTATCGTGGAATCCGCCAGATCGCAGATTCCCCTCAATTGTTCGATTCACTTTCACTTTAGCTTGGTATCGAAGAATCCGTCGGGGAAGTTTCCTTACCCTTTAAGTAGGTAGGTGAGTAATAGTAGCGTAAGTAGGTAGGTGGGGTGCTGACAACACCCCAACATGATTTCACTTTATTACGCTTATCTTTCCTCTAGTAAGTGGGTCTATGGTGGAATTGTCATTGTGATATCGTTCTGGGGTAGAACAATGTTAAAAGAACTAACTTTAAGATCCCTTTATAGAGTTTTAATCGTCCTTTCGAAAATAGTAATTTCCGTATTTATTTTTGAAACAATTTTTTGTTTTAACAAATTCGCCATCATCCGTATCAATTAAGTCTGGCTCTTCACTTAAATCTGGACTTATTTAGTGTCAATAACAGCTGAATGCGTTCCTGATCTTTTTCAAATGAGATTTTCAAATTACCGATACCTGTAAAAAAAATTACACAACTGGGTAGGTGGGGTGTTGACAGCACCCTTGCAGCTTGAAGAGCCTATCACGGCTTACTTGTGCAAGCAAACTTTTTTAAAACCATCTGAATCTGTATAATAGAAAACAACAGGAAGGTACTTATATCCCGGAAAGCTAACGCTACTTTGCTGTAATTAAAATTCAGGCTTCGGTTTGGTCGTCCGCGAGAAAATTGCATTTCTCTTAAAATGGGACACTTCGCAAGAAAATGCATGGCGTCCTCCCGCGCAGACAAATTCCATAAGCCACAAAGAATAAGTAACTCGTCGCGATGCGGAATGTAGTTGAGATGAAGAAGTTCTCCACGAATTCTAAACATCATCGATATTTTCATCTATGCTATGTTCATCACAAGGTGCGGGGAAATTTGCTGTATATCATCCTATGTACTGATCCCACTGCATCTCGCAAAAATTGTTTTCTACAGAGTAGGCCCACCTTTGAAATAAGCTCATAGAGTGTCGCCTTGGAATCGCTATAGTCAGTACTTCTTTAATTCAGCTCCATCCCACAATTATGCGCCACTTTTTTCCACTCACCAAACCAACTCGTCCTGCTTTGTATGATTTCGAAGCCAACTTTCTTCGGGAGCCGCCCTTCAGGCATATTGCAAACTTTTTATATGTAGTCTATGTTAAGCTTTAACGTTTTAAGGAGGTACACCTCTTTCCAGCATAAGCATATACATAGTTTAGCAAAGACGAAAGATTATTTTGATATAATACCTCAACAGCTTCTCTACCCCACACTTGAGCCCCAAAAATACCTCTTTCACTAGCGCAATTCCTTCCTCCACCATGTCTGAATACCATCACTTTTGACTTCTCCAAGTGGACAACGAGATTCCATAGAGCACAACATTGAGAATGCCGGTTGATAATAATTAACTGCAGTGATTCAGGTGTATATGTCAACGAAACTTTGTCAACTGCAAAATGTAAGGCCTTCGTGCGAAATCCTCCATAACACCTCCTGGTAGAAAATTCGCTACATCTTCGATGAATAATGCGAATACAGTCGGGCTCAATGTGCATCCTGGCCTCACTCCTGATGTTGTTTCGAACCAATCCACTGCCACTCGTATATCCCTGTATAAATTTCGTATGACTCTGCACCAACTTTATATGAAGCATTTAAGAAGGAAATACCTCGATAGTTTGCAGGGTCAACCAGGCTACCTTTTTATGAACTGGAAATATCATGGCAGCTTTAAATTGATCAGGAATCATTCCATATTCCAATACATTGTTTAAAGCGCAGCAAAGTTAGCTCCAAAGTGCTATATTTATAAAATTCGGTAGGTAATCTATCCGACCCTAGAGCCTTACCATCCTTGAGTTTATTTTAGGCTTTAACCCTCTACCGCATACAAAGCCATATATGGCTTTTCACATTTATGACTTATTTTCTTCACCAGATCGGATTCGAAAGAACAAAACACAACATTATCACTTCGTCTGTATTATTTACAACACAAAACGGTACTTTTTCATATTTGTCAGATAAAGCCTGTCGGCGATTTTCTCATCTCATTTTGTCCATCGCGCATTGGAAAAAAAGTGACAAAAAAAATTAATTTTATGTGCGTGTTTTATCGGTAAGTGCAATCAAAAATACTTAATGAACTAAATTATAAATGTATTTTCATTGTTAAAAACCACTCACTTGATTAGTTTAATTACTAAAGCTATATAATGTTTTTTTTTATTTTATTTTTATTTTTTAAACTAAATATTTTTTTTTATTTTTTTTTGAATAAATTTCACTTAAGGATAACTAAAAGAAGCTATTCCAACCGTTTTTCAGCTTTTTCCTCCACGCACAATAATTCATGCGGTAGAGGGTTAATTTTTTCCAGCTGTGTTATCCGGGCATCCAAGATCTCGTCACTGAAGACAGGCGAAGCGTATAGGAAAGAGCACCTAACAAGTATTGGATTAAACAGTTCCCTGTAGTGGGCAAGCAGAATATTGGGACTCAGCTCACTATGGATAGCAAATTTTTTGTTATAGTTGATAGAAGATCTGGTTATTAAGTTTGACCAAAATCTAAACATCTCGTATTTCTAGTATTATAATAATTTCTAGTATCGCCTCCAATTGTGCGAGAATTCAGGTATTATTATCTATTATTTTAGCTGATTTTTGCCTGGCTTAGGCACAATATATTGCAAGAAAATTACATACTACACTGCTCCTCTTGACAACCTTTCAAAAAAAAAAAAACAAGCGAATATGTTGGGTTTAACCCTCACACGTTCTTTATTAACCGGGGTTAATATGGGCACTTTCATTACATCATATCTTGGATACTTTTGAACTAAATGTAGTTTCATTCAGACTCAGTGACTAAATATTTGATATTTTTCGAAAAATATAGAAAAAATTAAATTTTGACAGTTTTTCGACTGATTTTTCGTCAAATTGTAGCAAACGTACCTTATTAACCCAGGTTAATATTTTAACTTTTGTATGAAAAAATTCTGAATTTGTCCTATAGTTCTACTTTTTTTTAGGAAAACATGGCTACATACATACATACATACATGCCTACGAGTTTGTATGTATATATATAAACATATAGATATATATGCACATATGTATATACCGATGTTTTTACATATGAGTTTGTTGCACATACAGTTTCAGTTGGGTGGTATCTGCAAGCTACATCTTCAAATTTGTGAACGAAAGATTCTTCCTGAGAAGCATCATCAGGCAAAAATGGCTAGAAGGTCTAGGTATATTGTGTTCAATTTGATCAATTGGAATACCTAAAATGCGACTTTTAGTGTTACTTTGTGTTTTGACCAAGCATTTGATTAATCACATCCACACCTCTTTTTGTTAAAGACTTCTTCTTCATCATCAGAATGAAGTGTATCAAGAATCGATTTCAAGTATTGTTGTTGTACTTCGTGTGCCAATCTTGAAGAAAAATCATATCATGTATCAAATTGCACACCCTAAATCTACCTATCTAATTGTATGTGATGTGTTAATACTTTACATGGATAGTGCCCACACTTGAAAGAAATTTAAATTTTATTTTGATCCATTTTCACACAAATGAAATTCACAAGTGTACTGATTGTCAAACAAATTTGATAAGGAAATTCGCTCAATTCACATAAAATTTAATTTACCAATGTAAATCGTACTAATGGGGGATTTCCCTTGTTATTTTCCAGGTGCGCAAAAAATATAATTTGCAAAATTTATTCAAAAAACAACAAAGAACAATTAAAAGGAAGGCAGGAAGTAAGAATTTTGTTTTTGTAGACCATAGAGCCCATAGAAAGAGGAAGGGAATAAAAATATTAACCTGGGTTAATAAGGTACTGATTAAGGAGCAAAAATTGTCGCCCGTGTGAGGGTTAACACTAGAACCGGCGCCGCACATAGGGGTATCTGATCGAAAAACCGCTCATAAATCAATTTTTCAAATTGCAGAGTTGAGAAGTATTTTTTCCCCTAGCTGTAGTTAAATACCCATGGCATAATGTACCGTAGATTTTTTTCATTTTCATGCACACACTTCGCCACAGTATCAGTTGAAAGTCATCGATCGTAAACTTGAATTCTGAATCTGTTGATTTGTGTGAAAAATCGCACTGTTAAGTAATTAAATTTTTGTTTTTTTTTATATTGTGTACCAAATTTTTTGTTATGGAGGAATTAGCTGCAGTAGTGCTAATTTTACGTTTATTGGAGCTTTAATTTAATAGACATTGGATTTATTTGAAATGTACTTATTTTTCTTGTTTTTTTTTTTGTTTAATGGACATTTTGTTATATAATTCGGTGTTATTCGGTAACTTGTTTGGTATCAGCTTATAGAGCAAGATGTCAGGAAACAATAACAGAAAAAAATGCTGCCCATAACTGCCCTCCTAGATTTGTTCGCCCCTGATGTGTGTCTAGTTTAATACAAAAATCAAAAACTTTTTATCAAAAAATAAATTATTTGCTTGAAGGATCGGTTGGGTTGTGCATTATATCTAAAAGACAGTTATATGATGTTATAAATGAGTGTGAAGAGAGAGATTTCGAAGCTAAACTGGATCATCTTTAGAGCTATTTGCTCAATAAAACGTCTTGCACGTAGGAAAAAATAAGAGATTTTAAGCTTAAAATTGAATTATACCTTAAAGTGACTGAAATAAGCTTAATAATGCTTTTAAAGTTGTTTCAGACAAGTATCACTTCATTAGGACCAAACAATATTTTTGATCGGTTTTTCGAGGCAAATACCCCTATGTGCGCCGTCCCATTTTTGTCCCACCGACACTTTCAATCACCTCAAACTTCGTTTGTTTTTAAATTTCCTGACTTTTACTTAATTGGTATATTTTAATAATTTTTAACACTTTCATCCTCGTAATTATTACAGGTTTTGAAAAAAATATTGATTTACCTAGAACCGCCGCTGGATCGTTCCCTTACCTCGGAAGAGATGACAAAAAACCTCAAGATGACCATCCGGCTGAAGAAAAAATGTATGAAAAATGTATAAATTTTATCTACTTTTACATGAATATTTGAAATCTAAAAAATACTACTATCGTGTCGGTACAGTCAATAAAGCTCGCAGAGAAATACGAGTGTGCATGAAGAATGCATAGAAAAAAATGTATAGTACATTTGTATATATCTATTATACTAAAAAAAGCTAATTCTATTCATATATATCAGTCCAAGGCTAATAAGAACGTCCTAATGCTAAGCACTATAATAAAGCAATAGAAACTGGTTCTTTAAAAAAACCTTTGGGAGAGGAATCGGGCAAAAAGTATTTAGAAATAGAAAGACGAGTTTGTAGATATTCCTATTGCAGTTCCGGAACAAAGACAAATCAGAGTTCATAAATAATAATAAATCTTCTGTGAAATATCACTTACGCAAAAAAAAACTGTCTGTAATAAATATTTAATATATTATTAAAAAGTATATATTATATACTAGGTACTTAGTTGCATTTCAAATAAAAAAAAAACATAATAATAATAATAATTAGTGCATAGATTTTGTCTTCAATACTTGCCGAAAAAATATTAATTAATATTGTGACGTTTTTTTTGTTTATCAAACAATACAGAATATGATTTAAAATCATTAAAAAAACAATAAAAAGTATTTTACTATGTATTTTTATGATGACTTCGTACATTAAACGTATGATCTTCGCAATTATTCAAGTGGGTCAAATTTGCCCCGCTGGTGGCTTACTTCAGCGGTTCTAGTGTTAAGACAGTTAAAAAAGGGTTAAACTGTTTTGCCTTCACCTATTTATATAATGATTTTCACACGGACGACATCGGTCTGGCATGTACAAATGTATATGATTTTCCCACGTCCTGGCATTCATTTGTGTCAAAATATCTCATCATCATTAATTTTTCAAAGTGTTAAAGTTGACCCTGTTTTTGAAATACTCATTAAGTGAAAGTACCGTCAATCAGACACGTCTAACCTGCATCGTAACTGTCACCAGTAACATATTAAAATCGTTGTTTCCATTCGAAAGATTCAAAACAAAATATTTTTATGTTCAAAAATGCATTTTCCACGTTTTATTATGACTCACAACTCACAAGTAGTCTGGGTAGCAAACAAGACACTTTTTGAAGTCAACTTATCGGATCGATCGTTTACCCAAGCAAAAGAGGTAATTAAATACCCCGAAATAATTTCTATCTGATCTCGTGGGATCTCCATCGCTTAATAGTCTCCACTCATCAACTAAATTGGGGAGTAATACGAAGAAATAAAAACACAAGCTGTACAAATTTGTGCTGGATATACAACGCGGTTGCTCTGCTTCTCGGTGGATGGCCGATTTCAATTGAATTGATCCACTACTATGGGTGATCTAATTTATGGCTAAATAAAATCCAAGTTAGTCTTGATTGTACGAGTGAAGGTATGGTTTCCCCACGCCAGAGACATTCCCTGAAATTGGAGACCAAGGTGATAAATTTTCAAATTGAGATTGAATGATTCGTGGAATCGTAAAACGTCCCCGTGTTTTGTGGGTTATATTGGTTAACTCGTCCAACCGAAGGCGACTACGACGACAGACGCGACGACAGGGCACTGAAAAATGTAAAAGACGGTGACGACCCAATAGTATCTCAGACTGGGATGGTTTTACTGCTCTGAAATCTTTTCGGTTTTATAGTTTCGATACAGATATAAGGAGAGTACAGTTTTGTTTAATAATATACACTTCGTATATGATATCGTTAAAATTGTTTATCTGTATTTATTGATTGAGGAATTTCATTCGTCATTCATAATTGATGACTCGGCCGGTAAGTCGTAAAGACACAGCTACGTACGGTGGCGATACGAATACGACAAATCCCCTTTGGTGTGGTTATCTTCAAAATTGTAATCGAGGTGATTCTATATGTCAATGGTTCTGTTGCGCTTGTGATGCTCACATCGGCACATATCACGGCGAGGAACAAACTTTTATTATTTGATTATTGGAGATATGAGCATCTCTAGATCTTTACCCTCGTAAGTGTAATGGCGACGCGGACTAGATAGAGGATGTTTTTATTACAGGTTGTTTGGGTATTAGGTCTGTTATATCGGTTTTGATAAACAGACTACGCGCATTCGAGTGTAGGCCTACTGCAGTGTTTTCTTCTTTTTCTTTCTGACGAATAAAAAGAATCAAAAGAAATCGCCTATGATATTGACCATTTGATTTATTGGATCTATTGGATCTACCTACAGACCGTTGCGATCGGTTCGGATAGAAAGTCTATCTTTCGTCAGATGAATTTATGTGCTTTGTCATAAAATCAAAATTCTTCTCGAATTTTGTTTTCTTATTTGGAAATTAGGACAACTTAATGCTTTTGTTAGGAGTTAGCTGAAATGTATCTGTGGGAATTATAGTCTTTGATTTAGGTATAGGCGATTAGATACAAATGCTTCAAGTCCTTAATATGCCCATTTAACAGGAGTGAGGTGAAATGTTTATCATTCCATTTTCATTGGCAAATTTATTAGTTTTTGAAACAATAGGGAAAGCTTTACTAAAATCATTATTATAGGGTAAGCACTCCATTTGTTCGCACCCGCCCAGAAGTTGGCAAGCAAAACTTAATAATTTTTTTATAAGTTTTTTTTAAACAAATGTGATTGTTTTTTTAACATATAATTTTACCTGAATTTTGAAGTAGGTACATACTATCTGGCATCACTATTTATATTTTCTTAACGTTGGCAGTGTTGTAATATAGCCTTTTTGTAGTGAACGTTGATAAAACCATAGAGTAGGTAGTGCGTGACAAAGGACTGTGTTTAGTATAAAAAATCGGCAATCCCTGATTTTGAAAGTGCCTTTTACCAAACCAGCATATGTAAACGTGCATGTTAGATCCTAGTTAGAACCAAGCCTACCTACAGTTTTCTGCCGTCTCCGAACGGCGAGTTGGGAAGCTTTATATGACAAATGATACCCTTGAATGCTTGTCAGGCATTCGGAAGAGGTGGGCACTGTGAAAAACTTTTTTAGGTGTTTGCGGCGGGATTCGAACCCAAGACCGCTGGCTCAGTAGTCCGACGCACTAACCACTTGCGCTACGGTGCCCACGTGCATGTAAGATTAGTTAAAATAAACGTTAAAGTTATATACTTTTATTTATTGGGTGTGACAATTTATGGCAATGAAAAATAACTCTCTTTCTATTGTTGGCACTACCAAGCATTACTAATTATTGGTAATGATGATAGGCATGGGTGGACCAATCACCGGGTTATTGGCACCATGCCAATCAATGCCTAAAAATGACAGCTTCACATAATTTGTAATTTGGTCTAAGGCCGTTGTCACATATCCTAACAGTAATTTTACTTACTTAGTTGGCGCTACAGCTCGAGGTGAACCTGGGCCTGCTTCTCGCAACCATTTGTGTGTGCGTGTTATATTTTTGCACGAATGGAAGGGACCTACAGTTTTTTGCCGACTCCGAACGGCGAGTTGAGAAGCTCAATCGTGACAAATGATACTCTTTGATGCTTGTCAGACATTCGAAAGAGGTGGGCACTGTGAAAAACTTTTAGGTGTTTGCGGCGGGATTCGAACCCAAGACCGCTGGCTCAGTAGTTCGACGCACTAACCACTTGCGCTAAGGTGCCAACAGTAATTTTATTTTGGTATAATCAGGGTTGATGTATTTTAGATGCCGAAATTACCCAAAAACGTTAAATATTGTGGAAATAACAACGAAGAAGCAGTTAACGAGGCTAGAGAAGCAGTTAACGAGGCCAATATCTTACAGTGCCAATAATGGGATAGAATACTGCCAGTAACTAGCAAACTATGCCAATAAATGGCAAAAATTGAAATTTATTTTGTTTCGTTAGTTTTATGTTTTTTTTAATAGATTCTAAATCTTTTTATATTATTTGTTATTTTTTTTATGTTTCTAACGAACTAATGAATTAAAAAAAATAGGTAAAACAAACTTTGTATTTTAGTTCGATATTTAAAGGCTAAAATTATGGTGAGTGTTCTTAAAGTGCCAATCACTGGGTGGCTTACCTAAATAGAGTAAATGTTTTATGAGCTGTATGACATGTTGTAACGTCATATTTAAGCTTAGCCTGAGCTAGGTTTTTTTTAATATTATTTAAATTCTAACGTAACGCATGACTCTGTTCCTTACCGACATTATAAAATTATTTGATAGATTTTGTCACACTTTTCTGCTGGTTTCATAGCTATATTGTTACGTATAACTTTAACCTCCTACCCTCCTACCTAATTATTTAATAAGTGTACTCATATGTATGTATGTACACGTAAAATCTCCAATTCTAGCTTTTATCTAATTGGTAAACTTTGGTTGGATTAACCCGGGAGATTAACCGCTGCTTAAACTCTCTCTCTCTTATCACACTCAATTAAACCGATGATGAGAGTTCAAACCGGTTATCGCTCAACGAAAGCTAGACTTGGAGATCTTATTTAAGATTAGTTAGTTAGTTAGTAATAAGACAACACTGAAACAATAAAAGCCTACTTTCCTTCTTTTTAAAAATAAAAGTTGTTTTATTTTCTTCGAAAACCCAACATAAAACTATATGTAATTGGTTTTATATGGATTTGCCTTTCATGCGATCCCAAAGAAATTTCGTCAAGCATTCTTCCATGTCTGTCAAAAGTCATAGAAAAAATCCTGGCAAAGCAGATAAAAGCTTATCTCTATCATCATAGGTTATTATCTCCGGTGCGTTCAAGAGCAGCATAGCTGTTCAAATGCTATGGTCAAGGTTCTTAATGATATAAGAGAGAAATTTGATCAGAATTACCTCACAATACATACTATGTTTGCTGGATTTCTCAAAGGCGTTTGACTCTGTGAATCACTCGATTATGTGCCTAAAACTGAAATCTTATTTTGGATTTAGTAATAGAGCGGTGTGCCTCTTAAAACATTATTTGATGAATCGAAGCCAACGCGTTGTAGTTGGTGCTAGCTTCTCTGAATATAGGACTTTGCAAGCAAGAGTGCCTCAAGGCTCGATACTATGCCTTCTTTTGTTCTACTTATTCATAAATGATCTGCCTAAAGTATGTTCAAATATATCTCTACACCTCTATGCAGATGACGTTCAAGTATATATGTCCAGACCAGTTGGATTAATTGAAGATCTTGTGTATAGGGTGAATGAAGATTTGTCCGAAATATGTAAGTGGTCGGAAAAAAATGGTCTTACACTAAATCCTAATAAATGTCAATCGATAGTAATCTCCAAAAACTTACTTACTTACTTAGGTGGCGCTACAGTCCGGGGTGGACCAAGGCCTCAACCAACAACCTCTTCCAGTTAGCCCGGTCCTTAGCTAACCGCTTCCAGTTGCGCACTCCAAGTTGGTTGAGGTCTTGTTCTACTTGGTCGCGCCACCTTAGACGAGGTCGTCCTCTGCTACACTGACCCTCCGGGTTAGAGTTGAATATTCTCCGAGCCGGAGCGCTGATGTCCATGCGCTCTACATGTCCTAGCCATCTTAAACGCCCAATGTGCAGTTTTTTTGACCAGGCTGATGTCGCTGTATAGCTCGTACAGTTCGTCGTTGAATCTTCTCCTCCAAAACCCGTCATCGCAAACGGGACCGAATATCCTACGAAGGATTTTTCTCTCAAAGCGACCAAGGAGATCTTCATCTGCTTTCGATAAAGTCCATGCTTCAGCTCCATATAGCAAGACTGGGATGATAAGGGTCTTATATAGAGTCTCCTTAGTCGATCGGGAAAGGACTTTACTGCTCAATTGCCTTCTTAGCCCAAAGAAACAGCGGTTGGCAAGAGTAATCCTTCGTTTGATTTCCGACGAGATGTCATTTTTTAATGTTATGGCAGAGCCGAGGTAGACAAAGTCCTTTACTACCTCAAAGTTGTAGCTGTCTATTGTGATGTTCTGTCCAATTCGTCGATGTTGGTTGTCCATTTTTGTTGACAGCATATACTTAGTTTTGCCCTCGTTTACCGCTAAACCCATTTTGGCCGCTTCCATTTCTATACTCGCGAACGCGCCAGTGACAGCTCGCTGTGTTCTACCAATGATGTCAATATCGTCGGCGTATGCAAGTAGTTGAACGGAATTTTGAAAGATCGTTCCTTGTGTGTTGGCTTGTGAGTTTCGAACAATTCTTTCAAGTATGATAATGAAGAAGTCGCATGACAGCGCATCACCTTGTCTGAATCCTTTTTTGACATCGAAGGTCTCGGTGAGGTCATTACCGACCTTGATGGAGCAGCGAGCTTTCTCCATCGTCATCCTGCACAGACGGATGAGTTTGGCAGGGATGGCAAAACTAGACATGGCTCTATACAGTTCATCCCTCCAGATGCTGTCATAGGCGGCCTTGAAATCGATGAACAGGTGGTGGGTATCGAATTGGACTTCTTGGGTTTTTTCCAGGATCTGCCTGAGTGTGAAAATTTGGTCTATGGTGGACTTTCCTGGCCTGAAACCGCACTGATAGGTCCCAATTAGGTTGTTGACGAAAGACTTCAAGCGTTCACACAATATGGCAGATAGGATCTTGTAGGCGATGTTCAGGAGACTGATGCCTCTGTAATTGGAGCAGTTGAGAGGGTCTCCTTTCTTATGAACCGGGCAAACGATGCTGAGATTCCATTCATCTGGCATACTTTCATCTGACCAAATCTTAGAGATGAGTTGGTGTATGCTCACTACCAAGTGATCTCCAGCTGCTTTAAATAGCTCTGCGGGTAAACCGTCAGGTCCAGCAGCCTTGTTGGACTTAAGTTTGGATATTGCTATCCACACTTCGTTTTGATTAGGTGGATGGGAGTTTTGGCTATCATCATCTAAGTTGAATGGTTCATTCTGCCTGACAGCGGAATTTTGGTCGTCATCGCCATTGTACAGTCTGCAGAAGTAGTCTTTCCAAATTCTCAGCACCGACTGTGTTTCTACTACGATGTTTCCATCCGCGTCTCTACAGGTTTCTGTACGGGATTTGTTTTGCTGGCACATTCTTTTTACCCTCTGGTAAAACTTCCGTACATTGTTCCTGGAGTAGCATCTCTCAATATCCTCGAATGCACGCTTCTCGTGCTCTTTCTTTTTCCTTCTAAGAAGCCGATGTTCTTCCCGTCTCTTTTGCTCGTAGAGCATGTGATTAGATCTAGTCCTTCTCAAACTTCATCAAACCAGGAGTTTCGTGGTGGTGGTCGTGTGAAACCCAGCACATCATTCGCGGCACTTATGATGGCTTGCTGGCAGTGTTGCCACTGGTCTTCTGTACTAGCTGTTGCTGCGGTAGGACTCGTAGCAAGAGATCGGGATATGCGTTCTCTGTAGGCTCTGGCGGTGTCTTGCGATTGTAGCTTTTCGGCATTTTACTTTCTCACAGTATTTCGTTGTTGTGGCGCTGTGGATATCCGCATTCGTACCTTGGCTACAACAAGGTAGTGGTCCGAGCCAATGTTGGCCGCCCGGAAGGTTCGGACATCCATAATACTGGAGGCATGTCTGGTGTCGATCGCAATGTGGTCGATTTGGTTGACGGTTATTCGATCCGGAGACCGCCATGTCCCCTTATGGATATTGAGATGTGGAAACTGTGTGCTTGCTATACTGACACTTCGCCCCGCAGCAAAGTCAATCAGCCTTAGTCCGTTTTCGGACGTGGTGTCGTGTAGGCTGTGCCTTCCAACCGTCCTACCAAAGATGTCCTCTCTTCCTATCTTGGCGTTAAAGTCGCCCAGTACGATTTTAACGTCATGTCTAGTTTAGGGCCTCTGCCAGTTGTTCGGATGCACCGTCGCCGTTCTTTGTCCTTATTTCGTTTAGCGTGGTTGTCAACAGTAGATCCGTCCTTTTCCGAGGCTTTTGGTTGTTTCGGAACAAATTTTTTTTTTATGTGGTTAGGTAGTTAGCCTTACGCACATCCCCAACCTGGAGGGCCAGATCCTTGTATACCCCTAGGACAAGGGGCCGGGTACACCGGTGTCAGTAACCCACTACGGGGGTGTGAGCGCTGCCGTTGGCCCACTAGGGGCTCATCCGCCACCAACTCTTTTCCAAGACCCTGACTAGTACTTGGAAATCCTTATCGACCTGAGCTCCAAATATGTCGGAGTAGCTCAGATAAGGTTTTGTTTCCATTCTGGAAATTTTAGCGCCACCGTTGGTTCCATTGATGTAATTCATCCGCTGGCGTGAATTATAGTGCTGCTATTTTCCCTTGCTCAGCACTCGCGCTTATAAGTTTAGCAAGTCGTGCCCGGATGGGCAGCGACCAGTACCCGATGGTTACCACTTGGAGGCAAAATAAGCACAATTGATGTGTAGTAACAGTTACAACACTGGGCTTAGCCAATCAGTGCCTACCCTATTTCTACAACATCCAACCATCTCCAAAAAGCAATATGAATATCAGGATTTCCCACCAATTTTCCTGTCAAATGTTCAACTTAAATATTTAGATACAGTCACCTGTCTTGGTTTTAAACTTAATCGCTCCTTTTCTACATGCAGTCATATAAATCATACTGTTGGACGGATTTACGGCGGTTTACGTAAGCTCTGGCTGTTTTCCAATTTAATTCCTGTAGAAACTAGACATGGACTCGTCAAACCGTTGCTTGTACCCCTTATTGATTATGCTGTAGTCGTTTATTTTAAGCCTGATTCATAGTCCATGCACAAATTTACTGTGGCATTCAATGATATAACCAGATATGTGTTTGGACTTCGAAGATATGAGCACATTTCTAACTATCAGAAAAAAGTACTTGGCTGTACATTGCAACAGTTCCAATATGCTCGATGCTGCATATTCTTACACAAAATAATTTTATACATAAAAAAGTACCACTTTACCTGTTTGAAAAACTCCAATTTGCGCAATCGTACAAAACGCCCAATCTTATAACCCCTATATCAGACTCGTTGAACTCATCGCGCCTTTTCTTTATCCATTTGGAACTCTCTCCCGAACTCGATAAAGCAAGTTATTGGGATCAACAAATTTGAATCTGCTATTTGTCAACATTTCTCTTAACAGCAACTACATTAATTACCCTAATATCCTTACCTCTCCCTCACTCCCCTAATCAGGACCTTTAAATTTTTATTTATTTATTTTTTATGTACATTATGTCAATATTTATATTTATATTTGTATATTTTATTTAATTTTAAAATTAAGTCAAACTCTGTCTAAAATTAATTCTAATTCCATGGGGTTTGTATTTCTGTTATTCATATGTACTAAAAAAGACTATGTCTTACTTGTACTTCCGCAAATAAACTAGACTAAACTATGAGTGAGGTAGGCCCGCACTAAATTGAATTTCTTTCAATATCTGATGGCGTTTACCGTTTCCCTGGTGCGATTCTCACTGCCTTAAAGTTTCATTAAACATTTTTTTTTTTACAATACCCAAAGACCAGTTAACTAAGGAATTGCTATAATTGCTACATGTGTATGTAGGGCTTATATTCGTCTAAACTGTAGCTTTATTACGGACTAACTTCTATCATCATCAACTTTAAAAAATATTGGAAATGGACAACTTACACAACTACCAAAGTACATAAGTATGTATGTATGTAAATGTAAAAGTTTCTATTACCTTTCTGTCCAATAGACACTGCGTAACACTAATGGAACAACCCAATCCAAGTCACTCAACAAAACTTTCCCAGATTATCAACCAGATTATCTGGGAAAATAAAAATACGAAAAAAAAAAAACTCCCAAACAGAAGGAAACCGAAAAAACACCAGTAGCACTAATTCTTTTCAGCACTATTGCGTGATAGCGTCAACTTAATTAGGTGACACTTTACGTGTTCTATAACGCCAACAAATTTCTATGACCACAAATTATATGAGCGACATCTCTCTCCCGTCCCAGAGACAAATATAAGACAAGCTATCACGAAGGGGTCATCTCTGGCTGTGTGTTAAGAGTAACCAAATCCTTGATGTACTGGATAGCGTGATACCTTCTCATTCGCCACGGAAAGTGTAACATGAAATAATTTCTATGAAATTCGAACGACAGACTAACGACTATGATTGGAGCAAGACCGTGGGACCGTCACCGTGGTACGATTGCGCGCAGAATCTTAGAGACTTGCGTACCACACGCTTTATTCCGCTTGACCCCGATGAAAATTTTACGATTTGACCCGGTATCGTTACTGGTCGCCTTTCTGTGCAAATTGCAGCGAGCGTAGGATGCGTTAATAGCTTTTTTGCGTTTTGTCTTTGGCCTTATCCGTTGAATGGTAAAACAAATACAAAGAAAAACTCCCATTTACCTTATCCAGACAAGATCGTACGCGTGAATACCACCTGCAATGCGCCTGCCAAGTGAAATCTGGAATAAAAAAAAGAATTATGACTGTCATCATGATTGGCCAGTTAAGTTGACATAAACGCTCGGAGTGTGCGCTGATGTGTCGGACGAAGTGTGTCCATTATTTGTTGTTGTGTATCCCCAGCACCAGCACAATAGACTTTAATTCGTTGCTAAGCCTTTAAACTCACTCATCAGCGAAGCACCAAGCACGGTCAGCGGGTGGTTGAATCCACAGGTTGTCGTTTGTCAATTTGCACACATCAGACGCATCGTAGCTATAGCGGACACACTGAAGGTATAAACATTTGAAAGGGGTACCTCTTAGGAAGTCCCTCTCTTGGGAACTCTATAAGGTTCTAGTTCAAAACGATATTTCACAAAAAATGTATTATTTTTATTTAAGTGTGTCCAACAAGAAAGGGTACTAAAAAAGCTATTTATATTTATCTAAACAAACCAATAATGTCCAATAGGACATAATGTCTTATAAAGTATTGCCATCCTTTAGGTTGACAGAAAATAATAAAAAAAAAAGAATAAATTTAAAAAAAGTAAAACCAACTAACTAAAAATATTATAAAACATTATGCAAGTCATATGTAAATTAAGCTTTATTTATTTGCCAAATAAATGAAAAGAAGTGATTTAAATCTGCTTTTGCATCTGAATCTTCTCAACTCGATTGGCACGGAGCTCCAAAGGCGAACAACATGAAAAGATAGTAGCATTGAGAAGGAATAAACGTGAATGACCTTGTAATCTATTTAACAAAAGAATAGAGCAGTTAAACAAAAAATATGACATAATAAGGGTTTTAACTAGCCGCAGTTTCATGTTCGGTGGAAGGAGACAGGCAGAGCATCTCAAGCCTCCACTTCTCTCCTTGGGCATAACATTGTAAAAGTCTTAGAGGGATGAAGTTAAAATTTTTTGAGATCAGACCAGATGAGATCAGGGTTGAATTCTTGTTCCGTTGTCAGTATTAACTTCTTGAAAACTGTCTCTGAGATAGTAACATAGCAAACGAAGAGCAGTACTAGAGAAGAGATCAAGGGATCGTGGGAAGTTCAGCTTGTTGTCCAGGTAATCAGGCTGTTGAATTTGCATGATTTGATGAAGGTGAGACAACGAGCGAGATCTTAAAATGTTATTGAGACTGCAGCTACCGATTCTTCTCTAGAAGGCGGACACGTGGTCGTATCTTCCTATATTAAAAACATAGCGGACACGTGGTCGTATCTTCCTATATTAAAAACATAGCGAGCAATGTTGTTGTAGGGGCACCGTAGCGCAAGTGGTTAGTGCGTCGGACTACTGAGCCAGCGGTCTTGGGTTCGAATCCCGCCGCAAACACCTAAAAGTTTTTCACAGTGCCCACCTCTTCCAAATGCCTGACAAGCATTCAAGAATATCATTTGTCATGTAAAGCTTCCCAACTCGCCGTTCGGAGACGGCAGAAAACTGTAGGTCCCTTCTATTCGTGCAAAAATATAACGCGCACACACATATGGTTGCGGGAAGCTAGGCTTGGTTCTACCTAGGACTGTTGTAGAAAACATTAAGGGATCGAGTAGCCATAGAGTCCACGTTGCAAAAAATTTCGCATAGTTTCGTTCAGTTTATTTGCGGAAGTACAAGTAAGACATAGTCTTTTTAGTACATATGAATAACAGAAATACAAACCCAATGGAATTAGAATTAATTTTAGACAGAGTTTGACTTAATTTTAAAATTAAATAAAATATACAAATATAAATATAAATGTTGACATAATGTACATAAAAAAATAAATAAATAAAAATAAAAAGGTCCTGATTAGGGGAGTGAGGGAGAGGTCAGGATATTAGGGTAATTAATGTAGTTGCTGTTAAGGAAAATGTTGAAAATAGCAGATTCAAATTTTGTGATCCCAATTATTTGATTTATCGAGTTAGGGAGAGAGTTCCAAATGGATAAAGAAAAGGCGCGATGAGTTCAACGAGTCCGATATAGGGGTTATAAGATTGGGCGTTTTGTGCGATTGCGCAAATTGGAGTTTTTCAAACAGGTAAAGTGGTACTTTTTTATGTATAAAATTATTTTGTGTAAGAATATGCAGCATCGAGCATATTGGAACTGTTGCAATGTACAGCCAAGTACTTTTTTCTGATAGTTAGAAATGTGCTCATATCTTCGAAGTCCAAACACATATCTGGTTATATCATTGAATGCCACAGTTAATTTGTGCATGGACTGGGAATCAGGCTTAAAATAAACGACTACAGCATAATCAATAAGGGGTACAAGCAACGGTTTGACGAGTCCATGTCTAGTTTCTACAGGAATCAAATTGGAAAACAGTCAGAGCTTACGTAAACCGCCGTAAATTCGTCCAACAGTATGATTTATATGACTGCATGTAGAAAGGGAGCGATTAAGTTTAAAACCAAGACTGGTGACTGTATCTAAATATTTAAGTTGAACATTTGACAGGAAAATTGGTGGGAAATCCTGATATTCATATTGCTTTTTGGAGATTACTATCGATTGACATTTATTAGGATTAAGTGTCAGACCATTTTTTCCGACCACTTACATATTTCGGACAAATCTTCATTCACCCTATACACAAGATCTTCAATTAATCCAACTGGTCTGGACATGTATACTTGAACGTCATCTGCATAGAGGTGTAGAGATACATTTGAACATACTTTAGGCAGATCATTTATGAATAAGCAGAACAAAAGAAGACATAGTATCGAGCCTTGAGGCACTCTTGCTTGCAAAGTCCTATATTCAGAGAAGCTAGCACCAACTACAACCCGTTGGCTTCGATTCATCAAATAATGTTTTAAGAGGGACACCGCTCTATTACTAAATCCAAAATAAGATTTCAGATTTCAAATTTCTCTTTTATATCATCAAGAACCTTGACCATACCATTTAAACAGCTATGCTGCTCTCGAAAACCAGACAGCACCGGAGATAATAACCTATGATGATAGGGATATTTTATCTGCTTTGCCAGGATTTTTTCTATAACTTTTGACAGACATGCAAGAATACTTATGGGCCGAAAATCAGTTAACAGAGATGGTTGACATTTTTTTGGTACTGGAATAACTTTGGCTAGCTTCCAGATATCTGGGAACGATGACGACATAATACAGAAGTTGATCAAGTGTGTGATCGGGTTTCAAATGTATGGTAGAATCATTTTAATGAATTTAATAGGTATGCCGTCTTCACCAACTGCATTCGACTTTATTGCACAAATATTATCTGCCACGTCAGTTGCTGAGACTACTTGAAAGTCGAAACTGATCGAAGGTGCAACGAAAAGTTCACTCACTATTTAGTATGAAAGTGGAATCATCTGCGACACTTCTTGTAAGAAAAGCGCCATTGAGATCATTGGGATCAAACTTGTCATATAATAGGTACGTCTTTCTTTCCGACTCCAATGGAGCGCAGGTTACTCCATAGTTTCTTTGAACTTTGATTCAGTTTAGACAAGAAGTATCTTTTTTTGATAATCGCGTCAAGATGGTTTCGAGCTCGACAGTATGTTTCCCAGTTATTGCTAGTTGAAATATGCTTCCATCTTGAAAAAAACCTCCTGCGAATCTTAATTGCATTTAATACCTTCAAGGTAAACCATGGACAATTCTTGTTACGTATTTGAACAGTCTAAAGGTACATGCCTATTAAACAAATCAATTATTAAGGACTGCACATGACTTACTTTTTCGTTATTATTTGCGGCATAATAACAGTTATTCCACGGTAGCAGCTTTGCATCCAGTTGCAAACCAGCGTGGTTCACGGATTCGAAGTCTCTGTATTGAAAACTTCTTGGTATTGAAAAATGGGAAAAGTGTAAGTGTAATGTACAAAAAAGTAAGTCGTGATCGGATATTTCATCTAGTGAAAGTTCGTGGTCGTCGTGGCCGTGGTGGTTAGTGCGTTGGACTACTACGCAATGCTGCCCGGGATCAATCCCAGATCGGGTCTAACACCTAAAGAGTTTTTTCACGGTGCCACCTCTTTCGAATGTCTGACAAGCATCAAAGAGTATCATTTGTCACGATTGACCTGTACACACACACAAATGGTTACGAGAAGCAGGCCCAGGCTCACCTCGAGCTGTAGCGCCAACTAAGTAAGAAAGTTGGTCCTGCAGAAGAACGTTAGATGAATCCGAAACAATAAACAGATCAAGCAGACTTGGAGTTGCGTTTGGGGAATAGCGGGTAGCATACTCATTTATGGCAGTCAATCCATTTGTAGCAATAGCCTTAAGAAGTTGACGAGATCTCGTATTAGATTTTAAGAGTTCAGCATTGAAATCCTCACATAAAATAATATGTTCGTACAGGGCAGCGAACTAATGGAGCACAGAGAATAATGGTTCTGGCGAGCTACTTCTGTTTGGATTATAAGCAACACCTAAAAGACACTTTGCAATTCCATCTGTAATTTCCAACAGAAGGTACTCAATGCCATTATCAACAGATTTGCGTATTATTTTACAAGCAAGGGATGCTTTACAATACACAGCAATACCTCCTCCAATTTTGTTGACTTTGCCTTTTTTGCCTTTTTAACTCATATTGCCTTTTTTGCCTTTTTGGTACTATTTGTCAAAATGTGGAATCTTCGCCAATGACTTTTGCCACAGTTGCATGGATGAGGAGGAGGAGGAATCCCCCTATCACCTACTATGCAGTTGCCCAGCTCTCTCCTCCTTGAGAAAAAGATTCTGGGAGAATATTTCTTTATAGACCTTCAAGATATTTCCTCAACGGATATCAACAAAATACGGTAATTCATCCAACTCTCAAAATGGTTCCA
Organism: Brachyopa scutellaris; assembly: GCA_949775065.1. Lineage (NCBI taxonomy): Eukaryota > Metazoa > Arthropoda > Insecta > Diptera > Syrphidae > Brachyopa > Brachyopa scutellaris. The sequence continues at coordinate 27,647,710 of OX459114.1, read as the reverse complement.
GGAGTTTCGATAAGAGTCTGCTCACGTGGCAACACAATGGACCTACTTTGGTCTAAGTGAATCCTTCCAATTACGGTGGATAGCCACTCAACCTAACCTAATCTAACCTAAGGTCCTTTATTTCATTCAAGGCTTTCCTGGGAGATAATCGCAGGCGATTGTTACATACCAGAGACCTTAAAAATGTTTTGGGTTACAATGTTAATAATAATGCATAAAAACCTTTATTATTAAATCCCTTTTTTGACTTTTACTGCGGCTTTTTTTGGTCAACAAAATCCGAACCCTGTTCATCAGTGACAAAAGGTAAGGCTGTACTACAACTCCGCTGTGGACGAAAACTAAACTGATAATTATACAACAGCTTATTAATATTCAGGTATTTTTGAATTTGTTTTAGGACATATTTTTAAAACTGTGCACTGTAGCGCAAGTGGTTAGTGCGTCGGACTACTGAGCCAGCGGTCTTGGGTTCGAATCCAGCCGCAAATACCAAAAAAGTTTTTCACAGTGCTTACCTCTTCCGAATGCCTGACAAGCATTCAAGAGTATCATTTGTCATGTAAAGCTTCCCAACTCGCCGTTCGGAGATGGCAGAAAACTGTAGGTCCCTTCCATTCGTGCAACCAAGCCTAACTTCCCGCAACCATTTGTGTGCGCGTGTTATATTTTTGCATGAATGAAGGGGACCTACAGTTTTTTGCCGACTTTGTTGAGAAGTTCATCTTGACAAATGATACTCTTGAATGCTTGTCAAAAATTCGAAAGAAGTGGCACCGTGCAAAATTTTAAGGTGTTTTGCCGAAATTGAACCCGGGCGGCATTGCGTAGTAGTCCAACGCACTTACCACTACACCATGGTGCTTACAACGGAAGGATTGCAATTTGGCCTATATTCCATTGAGTTACCCGTTCGATTTTTAAGGATAGGATTAATTGCCTTTTTCCATTCGGTTGGAAACTTAGATGTGGTCAATATGCTGTTTAAAGAAAGGTAAGATGTAAGGAAGCAGCAGTGTCACCACAAATCTAGGATATATAAGATCAAGCCCAGTAGCATTGGACTTGCCTCAACAATATTTTGCTGCAGTCTGCTGAAGTTCAAGGTGCTGTTGGTGGATTCCATTTGAATGAACAAAGAACTGTAAGGCAGGCCACTAGTTAACGCTGCCGTGGAGACGAAGACGACCTCACAGTCGATATCATCGGAAGTTTTCAGACGCTGTTTCCCAATGCCTGTTTCACGCAGGCTATTCCACAGTGTTTGCCTGAATTGGAAAATTTACTTTATCCTGCAAGAAAGCGTTTTGGTTGTTTATCGATTGCATGCTACAAAGCGAAGTCCAGTTGATGCAGTAAAAGACGCTCAACAGTTCAGTAGTGTTTACTCCGGAGTCTTACATATGTCTTTGGATTAGATATTTTAGTTTAGGGTTTGACTTTATTTCATTAAGATATACAAATACCGGTGGACAAATAGAAACAATTCTACAATTTTCAAAAACAAATTTAAAAAGCTTCATCTATTAATTGTATTCCTGTCCTGGTTTTTTGGTTTCTTTTTTTTATTTATTTATTTATTTATTATCTACCAGGTAAACCTTAACAGATTTCTATAATATGTATAACTAATTTAATATAAATAACTTAATATAAATTATACATTTAATCACACTAATATTATAAATGCGAAAGTAACTCTGTCTGTGTGTCTGTCTGTCCCTTACCTTTCCACGCCTAAACCCCTGAACCAATTATAATGAAATTTGGTACGAAGATAGTCTGGGACCTGGGGAAGGACATGGGTGGAAAAACCGCTCACTAGAGCGCGCTGGAGTCAAGTTACTAACAAAACCTTTTCACACCTAAGCCGCTGAACCAATTGTAATGTAGTTTGGCAAAGAGATAGTCTGGGACCAGTGCAAGGACATAGGTGGACAAACCGCTCGCTAGGGGGCGCTTGAGTCAAGTTATTAACAAAACCTTTTCACGCCAACGCGTTATATTTTGATTAAAGGTAAAAGTATAAAAAAGAATGATTAGCTTTTAAATGTTTACTACTAAATCAAACATTTCACAACGAAATAATAGTAGAAAAATTATGATGTTGTTTATTCACACTTTGAACACTTTGTGTGATTCAAAAAGGTGGCGAATTTGGCTGTTATTTCTACCCAGAACCACTTTACTAGAGCAGCGTTTTGACTAATAAATAACGCGACTGTTTTTGTACACGGGCGAAGCCGGGTGGAATAGCTAGTTCATTGTAAATCTTTTGGGACTGTATTAGGATAACTTCAACTTCAAGCTACAGATCGTATTTTACAGCTTGAATATTTTTGAGCTACGACCACACATATAACATATTGCAAGCCTTCGAATGGCATTTTGATTTGCGAAGAGCATTGACAGTCCGGCGGGCTGCAAGGTAACTGCAATAAAATTAGCTGACTTAGCAAACACAGAAGCAATATCCGTATCTCATCTATCAACCTGTGTGTCAATCATGTATAGTTGTATACCTACCTCCCCAAAAATAAATTTTAGTTTGAAATGGTTTCTGATTAATAAAGATGCCTGTTGTTTTTTTTTCCTTTTGCAATAACATTTCGATGATCGTTTATTTATGTAAATTGTAAACCCGTTATTCATTTTGTTAAACTTTCAGCAATCAAAAATATTATTATATCCATAACTCGTTCCTGCATTTTAACACTTTGGTGATCATTAATTATATTTTTTTAAAAATCAAACATGTAATTCGGTGCTTTTTATATGCATTTTAAAGATGATTATTTGTTTAAAAAATTATTTTTATGGTTTTTGGTATTTTATTGGAAAATGTATTGTTTTATAAAATTCACACTGATTTAAAATGTTGATCATCAAATTTTATAAATATTGTAAAAATACCTAGATTTTAATTGAAACGATCTTTATTGTGTATTCAAATTAATAAGTTTAAGATAATACTATAAGTTTATTACTAAACTTAATTAAATTTATTAAACATTTAAGTAAACATATTAACTTAAATCATCTATATTGAGATACTCTGAAATCTGTCAAAACAGTTTTTTTTCTTTACATCACAATAATAATGAAAATGGCAAAATAATTTATACAATTATTTTCGTTCCGTGTTTTAGTTAGCCGTACCTACTGATTACCTGCGAAAACTGAAAAAAATTAATAAAATATTTTTAATTTTATTTTTATCCTTATTAACGCAGGTTTTATAAACATTTTAAACAAACAAATAAAAATATTTGGAAAAAGTTGATAGGTCCGGGAACAAAGGAATTACTGCTGTCGAGGTATTACGGTTAGGGAACATTTTCATTCGAGTAAAGAATTCAGGGCTGTCTGAGGAAAAACTTCAAATAGCAGCTATGAAGTGTCAGAAAGCAGAATTGTTTTCATAGTTTGTGATATAAACTGCAATTTAATTTGAGATAAAAGTTTAAATTGATTTCGGTAGTAAAAGAAGATAAATAAAATAATTATTTGTGATGATTTGTCCCAGAATTTCACCTCTCTATTAGAACGTTTAGTTACCTTCGCAGTTTCAGAGTTCATACACTTTCCGCTTCTCTGGTCGACATATCACCGGACTGTGTAAGACAAAGCAAGAGCGAGTAGAAAAAAGCGATTATCCAAATCCTACAACGATGCGATGAAGCACTTGGAAAAGATCCTAAATTATTCGATCCAGAGAAACCAGAGAAACCATCACAAATATTGTACTAAATGTTAAGAATAGTTTTTAATTTAAAAAGAAATACATTGCTCAAATTTGTTTGGTAAAAACATATGTCGATGTTTATTCAATGTCATCAGAAGGAAAAACTGAAGTCTAGCAATTATCTTCGGTTTACATTGTTGGTTTTATCTTAGAAGGAAATTATCCAATGGACGACTCATTTCCAGATGTTGATCACTTCTTTTAGTTCTTGCATCTTTCCTTGGTGATTTTGGTGACTTTCAAGTATCTATTCTTTATTCACAATTCCCTGGAGAATGTCAACAGTGGCCTATTTCACCAACTTACAAATTGTAATTTACAAGTGGTTTTCTAAAAAATTTGTAGAAAATTCGATTAATTCGGTTTCACCAAATTTTGGTGTTACAAAATTGTAGTTGTAGTTTACAAAGGGAAATTTGTAGAAATATTTTTGTTTTCGTTTCACCAAGAGTCAATTTCTTTTGTAGTTTACAAGTTACAAATTTTTGAAAATTGATATTTTTTGTAGTTTTTTGTTTCACCAAATAAATGTACTTTACAAATTTGTTCAGTTATTGGAAAAATTCTACAATAGAAAGATCGTCTGTAATTTCATCTACAATTTGTGCTTTGAACATAGAAATCCCTTTCTGAAAGTAAAAATATCTTTGCGGCGCGGCGTAGGCATAGAAGCATCGATAATGATACAAGTGAATATTTGATTTATTTTGGTGATGAAAAATTTATCGGTCGGGTATAAACTACGAAATTTCAGATTATTTTGCCTTTAACGAAAAGTTAAGTTAGTTTCATTGACATCGAGGCAGCAGTTTCGTACAGTTTTACACTGGCTTAGAAATGCGAACAATATCATAGAATAGCAGGCATGCACAGCATATCTAAATCTACAGTATGCAGATGTGTCAATCCTATTTGTGTAGCCATCGTTGATGTTTTTTTTTTTATGAAAATAGTGTACGTTGGCCAGAGGAACACAAAATCATCTATGAACGGTTCTATAATACTGCCGGTAAATATTATTTTTTGTAAGTACATACTGTCAAAAATGTACCGGGAATTGATCATTTAAAAAGCCCGCTTAAAGGAATTGACAACTGATCTCTAGCCGTGAAGTTTGAGAGCCAGCTCTCCTTTAATTTGTTTACAGTGCTCGATTTTCTGAAGTGGGGCTACCATTGTGATCAAATTTCTTGCCAGAAACTCAAACAATATCATCTGCTAACCTCCGTATTCAGCTAATATTTCTTTCCAAAACTCAAAATACCACTTCGAGACACCCGTTTTCGATCAATATGACAATACAAGACATAAAAGAAAATTCGCGGCGAGAACTGAAGTCGGTTCCAGAAAATGCGTTTAAAAAATGTAAAGATGATTGGATTATTCGTTGGCATAAGTGTATTATTTCGGAAGGGGACTACTTTGAAGACAATGCAATAAATTTGAATGAATAATAGATATTTTGTATTTTACTGACCAATTCCCGTTACTTTTCTGACAGAATCTAGGTTTATAAATATGTATTTATAGTTTAAAAGTTAGCAAATTTTTTTTTAAGGTATGCCATGTGTGTATCCACGGAATACTAATTAATATGGATTCACCCAATGAGTTTTAATCAGCGTATGTCGATAGATGCCAATCAATATATCGAAGATATTTCCAATCTTTCTCAATTAAAATACCATGAAATGGTTTCATAAACTTTTTGCCACTCGATTATTTCGGCATTATGTGTCACTCTCTTACAAATCTGTGAGAAAAAATTGTAGTTTACAAGTCTGGCAAATAAGCGGTGCAACGTAATTTTTTTGTAGTTGTAAACTACAACTTTATTTTCTACAATTTATTTCCTCTTTGTTACAAATTTACTGGAAATATGTTTGCAGTTTGTGAAACAGAAATTTGGTTTACAAATTTGTAATTGTAGTTTACTATTACAAATTTGTGATTGTAATTGTAGTTTGGTGAAATAGGCCACAGGTCCTTCTTTTCATTCTGGCAAGTTGATGTTGAGTTTTTGCCCAGGTTAACTTGACCGACTCCATCAACTCAAATAATTTTTCAAACTGGCGAGGATGGTTTTTTAAAGATTGAGATACATTATTTCAACACATTATTTTATTGTTAGTAATATATTTAATAGTAATTTTATTAATTATCACTCATTACACTGTTGCAGTACGTTTTCACCAGAAAATTCCTTCGATTGATTTTGACAGAAGAAATTGATTTCCAGTCGAACGTTCGCTAACCGTAATAGAGTGAAGTCACAATTCGCCTAAACTCTGACATTTGAGTCACATGAAATCTCGGCGAGTCGCTAAATACGAAATAGTCACATTCGGCAACTTTTTCGTTCGACTCGCTAACCGTAATAGGGGTGTATAACTCAATTCAATATGTTTGCTCATAAGTTCGTACATGCATACTCAGCATCCTTATCCTTACCTACATAATTATAAAACATATTATAAAATGCAAAGTCTATTTCATTGCCTTTCCAATTGCATCGAGAACCACTTATCCGACTAAAGTGTTTTTTTTTAAGTGAAACTTCTTACTCGACTTCGGAAGGTTGCGTTAAAAGGTCGCGTTAAATGGTCGCGTTATGGTTGCATTAAACATATCACCACAGACAATTTACATGGCCACCGCATGCAGAGTAAACAAAATGACCACGTTTTAAATGACAAATATTAATCGCAACCGAATAATTGCTGCATCGATCCAATAGATTGCTTTCAAACCATTGTAAGTTATATGGTCGTGCGAGTCAACTATCCTTCAGTGGGTTGTGACTTCGGTATACACAGCTTTTTTCGTATTTTCTTTTGCTGCAACCCGTCTCGTCCGATTCGTTCACCGAAATCAAGCAGCGTCGAGCGGTTAGTGCTAAGTCGAGTAAGAAGCTTCTCGAATATCACTATCTAAATTCGTCTCGTTTATTTTTTATTTATGCTGTTAAATTATGGAACTCTCTACCAATAAATATCAGAACTATTTCTAGTGCCACTCGCTTTAAAAGTGCCATCTTTCTTCATTTCTCTTAGCTTAACCTCTATCTCATCCTCCTTCTCTTTTTTATCTTCTTAAATAATATTTTGTTGAACTTATTTACTAAGACTAGCACATTGTTTAATTTAAATTAATTTAAATCTTGATTTAAAATCTAAGTACTATAAAAGATTTTTATCTTAATGTACCTTATAATCTATTTATAATAATAATGTATAACAATAATGTATAATAATAATAATAATAAATTGAATTGAAATTGAATTGAATTGAATTTAGTTGTGGTCCTCCCTAACTAAAGAAGCTTCTTACTTGACTTCGGTTGGTTGCGTGGTATGTATGGATATCAGTGGTGTGGGGAATAGGTAACAAAGTATAAACAGCGAAAATTTATTGAGTGGAGAGTAGTATTGTGCGTGCAAGTAGTATTCCCACAGATCAGAGTTGTGATATTTTACATTATTTTGCCATATTTTGTTGTATTTTGTTTTATTTTGGAGTATTGTGCATTTATTGAGCTAATTTTAATTTATTTGGTACAAAATGTAGGTAAATTGAGTAAAATAAAGCAAAATAAGGCAAAATTATAATGCAAAAAAATGCAAATGAATGCAAAGAATGCAAATGCATTCATTAATTATTGCATTCAATTAAATGGTACCTAGGAGAGAAAAAAGAATGCGATCTTTTTAACCCTCTACTGCACGCACTATGATCCAATGAAAATTTTGCATTTTTTTGCATTATAATTTTGCCTTATTTTGCTTTATTTTACTCAATTTACCTACATTTACCTACATTTTGTACCAAATAAATTAAAATTAGCTCAATAAATGCACAATACTCCAAAATAAAACAAAATACAACAAAATATGGCAAAATAATGTAAAATATCACAACTCTGATCTGTTGGAATACTACTTGCACGCACAATACTACTCTCCACTCAATAAATTTTCGCTGTTTATACTTTGTTACCTATTCCCCACACCACTGATATCCATACATACCACGCAACCAACCGAAGTCAAGTAAGAAGCTTCTTTAGTTAGGGAGGACCACAACTAAATTCAATTCAATTCAATTTCAATTCAATTTATTATTATTATTATTATACATTATTGTTATACATTATTATTATAGATTATAAGGTACATTAAGATAAAAATCTTTTATAGTACTTAGATTTTAGATCAAGATTTAAATTAATTTAAATTAAACAATGTGCTAGTCTTAGTAAATAAGTTCAACAAAATATTATTTAAGAAGATAAAAAAGAGAAGGAGGATGAGATAGAGGTAAAGCTAAGAGAAATGAAGAAAGATGGCACTTTTAAAGCGAGTGGCACTAGAAATAGTTCTGATATTTATTGGTAGAGAGTTCCATAATTTAACAGCATAAATAAAAAATAAACGAGACGAATTTAGATAGTGATATTCGAGAAGCTTCTTACTCGACTTAGCACTAACCGCTCGACGCTGCTTGATTTCGGTGATCGAATCGGACGAGACGGGTTGCAACAAAAGAAAATACGAAAAAAGCTGTGTATACCGAAGTCACAACCCACTGAAGGATAGTTGACTCGCACGACCATATAACTTACAATGGTTTGAAAGCAATCTATTGGATCGATGCAGCAATTATTCGGTTGCGATTAATATTTGTCATTTAAAACGTGGTCATTTTGTTTACTCTGCATGCGGTGGCCATGTAAATTGTCTGTGGTGATATGTTTAATGCAACCATAACGCGACCATTTAACGCGACCTTTTAACGCAACCTTCCGAAGTCGAGTAAGAAGTTTCACTTAAAAAAAAAACACATTAATCGGATAAGTGGTTCTCGATGCAATTGGGAAGGCAATGAAATAGACTTTGCATTTTATAATATGTTTTATAATTATGTAGGTAAGGATAAGGATGCTGAGTATGCATGTACGAACTTATGAGCAAACATATTGAATTGAGTTATACACCCCTATTACGGTTAGCGAGTCGAACGAAAAAGTTGCCGAATGTGACTATTTCGTATTTAGCGACTCGCCGAGATTTCATGTGACTCAAATGTCAGAGTTTAGGCGAATTGTGACTTCACTCTATTACGGTTAGCGAACGTTCGACTGGAAATCAATTTCTTCTGTCAAAATCAATCGAAGGAATTTTCTGGTGAAAACGTACTGCAACAGTGTAATGAGTGATAATTAATAAAATTACTATTAAATATATTACTAACAATAAAATAATGTGTTGAAATAATGTATCTCAATCTTTAAAAAACCATCCTCGCCAGTTTGAAAAATTATTTGAGTTGATGGAGTCGGTCAAGTTAACCTGGGCAAAAACTCAACATCAACTTGCCAGAATGAAAAGAAGGACCTGTGGCCTATTTCACCAAACTACAATTACAATCACAAATTTGTAATAGTAAACTACAATTACAAATTTGTAAACCAAATTTCTGTTTCACAAACTGCAAACATATTTCCAGTAAATTTGTAACAAAGAGGAAATAAATTGTAGAAAATAAAGTTGTAGTTTACAACTACAAAAAAATTACGTTGCACCGCTTATTTGCCAGACTTGTAAACTACAATTTTTTCTCACAGATTTGTAAGAGAGTGACACATAATGCCGAAATAATCGAGTGGCAAAAAGTTTATGAAACCATTTCATGGTATTTTAATTGAGAAAGATTGGAAATATCTTCGATATATTGATTGGCATCTATCGACATACGCTGATTAAAACTCATTGGGTGAATCCATATTAATTAGTATTCCGTGGATACACACATGGCATACCTTAAAAAAAAATTTGCTAACTTTTAAACTATAAATACATATTTATATACCTAGATTCTGTCAGAAAAGTAACGGGAATTGGTCAGTAAAATACAAAATATCTATTATTCATTCAAATTTATTGCATTGTCTTCAAAGTAGTCCCCTTCCGAAATAATACACTTATGCCAACGAATAATCCAATCATCTTTACATTTTTTAAACGCATTTTCTGGAACCGACTTCAGTTCTCGCCGCGAATTTTCTTTTATGTCTTGTATTGTCATATTGATCGAAAACGGGTGTCTCGAAGTGGTATTTTGAGTTTTGGAAAGAAATATTAGCTGAATACGGAGGTTAGCAGATGATATTGTTTGAGTTTCTGGCAAGAAATTTGATCACAATGGTAGCCCCACTTCAGAAAATCGAGCACTGTAAACAAATTAAAGGAGAGCTGGCTCTCAAACTTCACGGCTAGAGATCAGTTGTCAATTCCTTTAAGCGGGCTTTTTAAATGATCAATTCCCGGTACATTTTTGACAGTATGTACTTACAAAAAATAATATTTACCGGCAGTATTATAGAACCGTTCATAGATGATTTTGTGTTCCTCTGGCCAACGTACACTATTTTCATAAAAAAAAAACATCAACGATGGCTACACAAATAGGATTGACACATCTGCATACTGTAGATTTAGATATGCTGTGCATGCCTGCTATTCTATGATATTGTTCGCATTTCTAAGCCAGTGTAAAACTGTACGAAACTGCTGCCTCGATGTCAATGAAACTAACTTAACTTTTCGTTAAAGGCAAAATAATCTGAAATTTCGTAGTTTATACCCGACCGATAAATTTTTCATCACCAAAATAAATCAAATATTCACTTGTATCATTATCGATGCTTCTATGCCTACGCCGCGCCGCAAAGATATTTTTACTTTCAGAAAGGGATTTCTATGTTCAAAGCACAAATTGTAGATGAAATTACAGACGATCTTTCTATTGTAGAATTTTTCCAATAACTGAACAAATTTGTAAAGTACATTTATTTGGTGAAACAAAAAACTACAAAAAATATCAATTTTCAAAAATTTGTAACTTGTAAACTACAAAAGAAATTGACTCTTGGTGAAACGAAAACAAAAATATTTCTACAAATTTCCCTTTGTAAACTACAACTACAATTTTGTAACACCAAAATTTGGTGAAACCGAATTAATCGAATTTTCTACAAATTTTTTAGAAAACCACTTGTAAATTACAATTTGTAAGTTGGTGAAATAGGCCACTGTTGACATTCTCCAGGGAATTGTGAATAAAGAATAGATACTTGAAAGTCACCAAAATCACCAAGGAAAGATGCAAGAACTAAAAGAAGTGATCAACATCTGGAAATGAGTCGTCCATTGGATAATTTCCTTCTAAGATAAAACCAACAATGTAAACCGAAGATAATTGCTAGACTTCAGTTTTTCCTTCTGATGACATTGAATAAACATCGACATATGTTTTTACCAAACAAATTTGAGCAATGTATTTCTTTTTAAATTAAAAACTATTCTTAACATTTAGTACAATATTTGTGATGGTTTCTCTGGATCGAATAATTTAGGATCTTTTCCAAGTGCTTCATCGCATCGTTGTAGGATTTGGATAATCGCTTTTTTCTACTCGCTCTTGCTTTGTCTTACACAGTCCGGTGATATGTCGACCAGAGAAGCGGAAAGTGTATGAACTCTGAAACTGCGAAGGTAACTAAACGTTCTAATAGAGAGGTGAAATTCTGGGACAAATCATCACAAATAATTATTTTATTTATCTTCTTTTACTACCGAAATCAATTTAAACTTTTATCTCAAATTAAATTGCAGTTTATATCACAAACTATGAAAACAATTCTGCTTTCTGACACTTCATAGCTGCTATTTGAAGTTTTTCCTCAGACAGCCCTGAATTCTTTACTCGAATGAAAATGTTCCCTAACCGTAATACCTCGACAGCAGTAATTCCTTTGTTCCCGGACCTATCAACTTTTTCCAAATATTTTTATTTGTTTGTTTAAAATGTTTATAAAACCTGCCTTAATAAGGATAAAAATAAAATTAAAAATATTTTATAAATTTTTTGCAGTTTTTGCAGGTTATCAGTAGGTAGAGCTAACTAAAACACGGAACGAAAATAATTGTATAAATTATTTTGCCATTTTCATTATTATTGTGATGTAAAGAAAAAAAACTGTTTTGACGGATTTCAGAGTATCTCAATATACTGTGGGCGTCAAAAGTGAGTAAACACTCATATGATTTTTCGAGTTACATGTAATTTAAACAAAAAAACTTAACAAAAATTGGATTCCAATGATGCAAAATAAAAGCTTTATTCAATAACAACAAAACAGCGGAAAAAATAAATCAATTAAAATAAAACTAATAAATTTTTTCTAATAAAAACTAGCCATACCCCATTTTCTACGCGTCAAAAGTAAGTGAACATTCTCAATTTCTTTAAGGAATTCATAAATTTAATATCTTAAAAACAAAACTTAATATTTTGCTTGACCGCGTTCAGACTTTATAACTTCTTTAAGTCTTCGTGGCATTGATATACCAAGTTTATTTGTAAAATTGGAGATTAATTGGGACCATTTTTCAATTAAAGCCTGTTTTAGGTCCTTTTTGCTTTTAATAGTCCTTTTACGAATGTTTCTGTCCAAATGATCCCACAACTGTACTATTGGGCTTAGGTCCGGTGATTGCAGAGGGTGATCAAGCTATTTTGGAGTCCCATAAAACCATACCTTATCGACCCGCGAGGTGTGCTTAAGATAATTGTCTTGCTGAAAGATCCAATTCCTAGCCATACCTAATTTATCGACGCTCGGTTTCATGTTATTATTTCAGAATGTTCAGATAGTCTTGTTTATTCATTGTACTCTCAATAAAGACCAGATTCTCGACCCCAGATGCTGCCATATACCCCCACACCATCGCCGAACGTCCCCTATGTTTTACTGTGCTTCTAAAATTTTATTCAATAAATTCTTTATTCTTTTCTCTCCAAATCTAAAGTAAAAAAGGGTTTAAGCGTTTAAAAAAAGGACATAAATAATCACATTTTGTTTAGGAAAAATATTTTATTTACTGACGAAAGGAAATTTTCAATTTTAAAAAGCAACACAAATAAAAAAAATTGGAGAGAATAGAGTAAAGATTTTACTATTTTATTTTTTTATTTTTAACAAAATGTTAGAAGTAAAGTAAAACATAGGGGTGGTTTGGTGATCGTGGGGGTTGTATGGCAGCACCTGGGGTCGGGAATTTCGCCTTCATTGAAAGTACAATAAATAAGCAAGACTATGTGAATATCCTAAAGGATAACATGCAACCGAGCGGGGTCAAGTTAGGCACGACCAAAAATTGGATATTTTAGCAAGACAGTGTTCCTAAGCTTACCTCGCAATGCAAATGCATTCATTAATTATTGCATTCAATTAAATGGTACCTAGGAAAAAAAAAAGAATGCGATCTTTTTAACCCTCTACTGCACGCACTATGATCCAATGAAAAATACATTTTTTTTCTTTTGTTTTTGCTTTTCATTTTGTAAAATTAAAAGATAAAACCAAAAAAAGAAATAAAAAATTACATTTTATTAAAGAACATAAACTTTTGCCATATATGGCTGCTTATGCAGTTAGATGTATTTGAAATAATTCATTTAAATTTTATGAGTGGAGTGAAGCAAAGCAATATTGGTCCTTATTCAGGCACAGATTGCCTTTGCATTTTTGGCACATAATAAAAGATCTGTATTTACAACCATTTTGACATTGCTGCCTTGTTTTTCGCCATTCGAGCATGTGATCGGTAGAGTCCAATTGGAATTTCACGACGCCTTCCTATTTTTTTTGTAAGATCCTTTGAGGAAACTGGTGTCGACGGTTGGAAATCAATTCTGCTACTGCCAGCTTGAAATACAAAAGAGGCACACATATGTATGTACGTCACTCTTCCAAGCATTGACCACATATAAATCCAAAAAGTGAAAAAAAATGTTGAGGTACCACTTTTTTGATCGTATGTAAATTCGAGAAAGACCGAGCATGGAGTCGAAAAGGCTGACACCACCTATATATTTGCTCGAATATCAATCTTTTAATGCAAAAGTAGCCATATATGGCTTTGAGGTAGTAAAGGACTTTGTCTACCTCGGCTCTGCCATAACATCAAAAAATGACATCTCGTCGGAAATCAAACGAAGGATTACCCTTGCTAACCGCTGTTTCTTTGGGCTAAGAAGGCAATTGAGCAGTAAAGTCCTTTCCCGATCGACTAAGGAGACTATATAAGACCCTTATCATCCCAGTCTTGCTATATGGAGCTGAAGCATGGACTTTATCGAAAGCGGATGAAGATCTCCTTGGTCGCTTTGAGAGAAAAATCCTTCGTAGGATATTCGGTCCCGTTTGCGTTGACGGGTTTTGGAGGAGAAGATTCAACGACGAACTGTACGAGCTGTACAGCGACATCAGCCTGGTCAAAAAACTGCACATTGGGCGTTTAAGATGGCTAGGACATGTAGAGCGCATGGACATCAACGCTCTGGCTCGGAGAATATTCGACTCTTACCCGGAGGGTCAGCGCAGCAGAGGACGACCTCGCCTAAGGTGGCGCGACCAAGTAAAACAAGACCTCAACCAACTTGGAGTGCGCAACTGGAAGCGGTTAGCTAAGGACCGGGCTAACTGGAAGAGGTTGTTGGTTGAGGCCTTGGTCCACCCCGGACTGTAGCGCCACCTAAGTAAGTAAGTAAGCCATATATGGCATCCTGAGATTTGGCGAATATTTTAGTGAATGCTTAAGAAGCCATATATGGACGTAGCCAACAAATGCGTTACATATTGAGTCTCATAGACATAACTCAAAATTTAACACTAGAATTTTACTAATTATTATCGAATCTCACTAGAAAAAAATATAATTACCTTGGAGATTATTCGCTAGACAGAAATTAATCAGTTCTTTTTCCTATATTTTTTCATTGCGACTTTACAACACGAACTATTGAACTTGAGCGCAGTTTTTCGAGATTGCGCAGAGAAAATGAGAACCAAATTCACATATACACATAAACAAAGAATTTATCTAAAGGATTATTAACAGTTATTTATCAAAGGCAGTTGCGCAATCTAAGTAGTCATCGCCTGAAAATCAAAAGCCATATATGGCTTCTTGTGCAGTAGAGGGTTAAGAATGGTGATTGCATTCTTGTCATTGAAGTCGCGAAATGCAGTCGATGAATGCAATCACAAAATTGAATTCATTCGATGATTTTTAAAGAATGCATTCCAAAATTAATTCGGACACCCACCCAATGATTAGGTACATACGAGTACATATATAGTTGGTAAAATGGAAATCAAACACTTTTTGATGTGTAAACATCTTAGCTCTCGGTATGGGCAACATTTTTGCCGTTATCCGTCACGCGTAGCTAAACTTGGTATTAGTGCGTTGTCTGTATATGATTCTCCTAGTACTGTAGATTAAAAACTGTTTGAACGCGCATCACGCGGGATCTACTGGACGGATTTTGATTGACATTTGACACATTGACACAGTGAATGCTTAAGTTCCGCCTCAACATCGTTTATAATTTTTATCCCGGTAAATGGCATGGTTTTTAGAAAAAAGTGAAAATACTGCATATTTGAAAGGAAAATTATAATTATTCAGCCTTAACTTAATAATGGCTTATCGGATGGAAAAACAAAACCATAGGTGAAATTAGTAGATTTGTTCCTGATTCATTTAAGATATAAAACATCCTCCTGTGTTGTTCTGAAGCTGAGCAATGTTCAAAACAATTATTCCAAGCATCGCGCACAATTTTCTTTTAGTTGAGACCACTGCCAGCAGTCGAGCAGCAGTGGGTATCGTTGCAATAATGTGTGTCTGAGTATATGAGCGCACTCTAACATGATCATATGCTTTGTACTTCAATATGCTACAATCATTATCACCATTTGCGGCTCTCACACTCAACCAATCTTAACAAATGAGGTGTCAAAAGAGAGAGGATTTTCTAGAACAGTGAATTGCATTTTCAGTTTATAAATATTGTTAACAAATTTAAAAAAAAATATGATCAAAAACAAATATTCTACCCAAAATGAGCTCCTGTTGTTTTAAGAGTTAATATTGGTTCATATATGTTGGGTAGATCGGGGACAATAGTAACAGTGTACAGTTGTAACACTCGCGATAATTCCCAAACTGTAACTGCAAATCCTATCTAACAGGCACACACAACGCGTCTACATTATTATCATTTCTTTATGAGTTCCTTTTCGGTTTCCATACAAAATAGACACCACTAGAGGAAAAGACAGTTTTTTACCCTTTAAAGTAAATTTTTCCGTTGGTAAACATTTTTGAATAACTCTTTTTTGCTACAAAATTTATAAAGTTTATTTTCTATAGTATATTCAGTGTTTATCAGTCTATCTTTTTGTGTACAGCTTTGACTCCAGCTATTTGTGATAAAGTAGATAAGACGTATTTTATGTATAAAAGGTACCTGGGGACAGTTGTAACATTCAAGTTGTAACACATTACAACAACTGTTACATCTATACCGATACTCCTGAGAAAGAGGCTATAAGAATTAAATTTAAAGAGGGTGCAGTCACAGGTTACATCAACAGGCCACTAAACAAAATATTTTATATATCTGGCACAATTGTGAGTTGAATAAGGCACTCTTTTTGGAGACCTACCTTTCTTTGCATTTATGGTAGGTTTTTTACCGAATTAATTATTTATTTATGCATTCATTGTTGTCATTAATCAATGTGAATAATTACAAAAAACAATTAAAAGTTCGAGTAAAACATACCTATCTTGTCTTCATCCTTACCTATGTTACAACTATCCTCAGGCACTGTTACAACTGCCTAGGATATGGGGACAGTTGTAACATTTGTCCCATATCATTAAAAGTGCATATAACTTTTCTTTCTATCACTCCTGGTGGATTAAAATTTGAATTATAATACTGGGAAGAAAACAAGCAATCCTTTGGTGTAAATTACTCTTTGATAAATATTATAGAATAGAGACTATATGAGCTGAAAGTCAAAGTGTTACTATTGTCCCCGATCTACCACATACATATATATATATTTGCTATATGGAAGTCATCTGGAAAGTATTTGTTGTTAATAATTAGTACGAAGCCAAGGTAATATTGCCCTTGGCTGTGGCGTCGTCAGAGATAGTAGCTACGTTTCTGCCCGGTGATAAAAGTTCTAATGCAATGTTTAAAATATGCCCACACAATTAGACCACTAAAAGTCTTGCTTACAACATTCCCTGAATTAGTGATAAAATCGAGTTATACGTGACTGTTATCTAATTGTGTCAGACGAAAATCGAAGTCGTTACAGGATATACGATAAAATGATAGACCGATGGGCGACATTACAATGCTATTTTGCGGAGACATTAGGCAAACGTTATCAGTAGAGCCACGAGGCACAGGAGCGGACGAAGTAAACGCCTGTCTGAAAAAAGCAGCTCTGGTCCAGTGTTATTCAAATGTACTTGACCGCCAATCCAATCGCACAATATTTCTCTGATTTATTACTTAAAATTGGTGGAGGAACGGTTCCAGAAGAAAATGGCAATGTAAATTTATCACATTGTGTCAAACAGTGTCTTCTACCGAGGAACTTATCTCATCCGTTTACGGTGATATATCGCAACTAACAAACCGTGAGAATTGTTGGCTTTATGAGCGAGCTATTTTGTCGCCCCGGAATGATCAAGCTGCAGTAATTAATAACGAGATATTGGCATGTCTTGATAGTCAAAACTCAAAATGCAGAATACATTTCAATCAACCCTTATGGACCAAGAAGTAAGCTATTTGGTCGAATTTTTAAATTCTCTCTCTTTTCCAGGGCTTCCATCACAAAAATTTAAACTAAAAGTAGGTGTACCTACCATTCTTCTAAGAAACTTGAGTCTACCTAAGTTATGTAACGGCACTCGACTTAGAGTTTCAACTCAGCAACGAAATCTGGTAGAAGCGGAGGTGTTGACAGGCTGCGGCGATGGCGAACAAATATTTTTTTATTATTATATTTTATATCAATTATTGATGTGTTAATATCTTAGCTCTAGGTATGGGCAAATTTTTCGCCGTCGTCCGTCACGCATAACCAAACTTAGTATTAGTGCGTTCTCTGTATATGATTCTCTTTGTTCATTTCACACAGAGTAATAGCAATAGAATAGCAACGTCAACGTTCTTTGTATATGTTTACACATCAAAATTCACGAGTACATGTTACTCACGCCTTTTTTTTCTTAAGGAATTCATATTGCCAAGAAGTGGTTCGGGACAAAATGGACACCCGAACATATATTCGAGAGTGGGGTTTAATAGACACCTGAACAATTTGACTCCCTTCAAAAGCTTAGAAAATTTCTGATGGAAAATACATAATTATTATGTGGCATATGGTATGACCCCATTTCTTAAGTTTTTTCAAGTGCATACATATATGTACATATGTACGTGTATTATGTATGTTTTTGCGAAGGCCCAACGGAAGGGCGGGAAAAGTACATAGATAATTTCGTTGGTTTTTGTGATGGCAATAAAATAATTTCTTTGAAAACGTTAACTTCACGTACAGGGAAAACGATTGCTGCCTTTTTTTGTTCTTGGCATGCGCGCAGTGAAAAGTTAATCATTGGGCCACCGCACACGAGATGTACCTTACTCCGGCCGTCTCCAGTATTCGGCCACCTGTCATGAAAAGTGTCGAAATAAGTGAAATTGTTGTCGTACTCCGTATAATGAAACGGAGACTGTTGAAACAGAGAGATGACAGATCCTTTCAAAATTCGAACCAGAGAAGTACGACAACAATTTAACTTATAACGACACTTCATGACAGTTGGCCGAATGCTGGAGACGGCCGGAATAAGGCAACTCTACCCTATACCGGCAGAAAACTGGTTTTGTTGGCGAGGGGACTGAGGTCTGCGATAAGAAACGGCAGAGAATCTTCTACCGAATTTGAGCGATTGAAGGGGGTAGAAAACTAATACATACACAACTTTCAAAATATTAGGTCCGCAAAAATACCACTACATTGCAAAAGACATGTGGTACAATCAAATACATAATAGTAAAAAATATTATGCCACTACCCAGAACCACATTACTAGAGCAGCGATTTGCCTTATAAGTACCTAATGCGACTGTTATTGGGCACAGGCGAAGCCGGGCGGGACAGCTAGTATATTATATGATTTTAAAAATCTTATTCAGTAATTTTTTTTCGATAGCATTATGTGGGGTGTGGGGTCACAATAATATACGATCCTAAAAAACCGGATTCTTAAACAAACGAGAGTTTAAAAATGGGATTCCGATACGCCCCCCATTTTCAAAGATATCCACTTAACGAATACTCCTAGTGACACCAAATAATTTCTAGAAAATGCACAATTTCTTCTCTCTGCAAAGTCAGAGAGAGGTAATGTTGTGTTTGCCTAGGCGTGTCCATAATACATCGGTACACCGAAAACATCGATGTTTACTATTCGATGTATAGAATAAATACGATGCCTCGGATACTTTAGATGTTTAACGATGCATTGATGTACATATTTCCTTCGATTCATCGAATGAAAGTACGCATTGTACGCAGTACAAAATTTCCACTTTTCCAGTTCAATTCATTTTATATGCTCTCTTCTTTTTGCGTGTTTGTGATGAGCTTGGTCGCCTCAGAGAAAATCCGTTGGAAGTATGGTCTTTACAAAATTGCGTATAACGAAAGATTTTTTTTCAAAAGCTTCACAAGTCCTTAATCAGCAACGCAACAGAATTCAAGGATAGCGTGAATACAATTTTATTTATCCTCTTCGGACCTGTGGTGCACATATGTATGTGTACTTACGGAAAAGAATCTACATATTTTATTTATTTAATTCAAAGAGAAACTATTTACGGGAACACACTCGAAATAAACTTTTTATGCACTTAAGATATGCTCTTTACACTTCGGGACTACTTCGGGCAAGATTTGACCTCTACATTTCAAGAAATCAAAAAAAAAGAAAACCGGACATTGACAATACAAAAAAATCTCTGGTCGCGAAAAGGATAAATTAGTTTAGCATTGTTTTTTTTGGCATTCTTTCTTTCTTTTGTTTACACAACTTAGTATACAATTATTTTTTCTTTAAAATCAATAAAAAAATAATTTGATTGTTAGATATGGACCTAATGTATAATATATGATACCCCCCTTTTCTCGGTAACCCCTCACCGCACTTTTTTTAAGGCTGCAATTTACTCTCAAATAAGCCCTATGAGTGACCATAAGCAACATCAAACACATGGTCATTCTGGATATAGCTTGGGTCTCAAGAGGTTATGCAAAGTTTAGGGAGAAAGTATGTTGATAAAATTTGAACGTTAATAAAACATAATGTATCTAGATATTTTTATTCGATGCATCGAACACATCGATGTTTTCAATCGATGCATCGGTAAACATCGATGGAACGTTTCGTTGTATTACTTACTTGGGTGACGCTACAGTTCGGGGTGGACCAAAGCCTCAACCAACAACTTCTTCCAGTTAGCCCGGTCCTTAGCTAACCGCCTCCAGTTGCGCTCTTCAAGTTGGTTGAGGTTCTTTTCCACCTTAGGCGATGTCGTCCTCTGTTGCACTGACCCTCCGGGTTAGAATCGAATATTCGAGCCGAAGCGTTGATGTCCATAAGCTCTACATGTTCTACCCCTCTTAACCGCCTAATGTGCAGTTTTTTTTGACCAGGTTGATGTCGCTGTACAGCTCGTACAGTTCGTGGTTGAATCTTCTCCTCCAGAACTCGTCAACGCAAACGGGACCAAATATCTTACGGAAGATTTATCTCTCGAAGCGAACAAGGATATCTTCATCCGGTTTCAATAAAGTCCATATAGCAAGACTGGGATGATAAGAGTCTTATATAGAGTCTACTTAGTCGATTGAGAAAGGACTTTACTACTCAATTGCCTTCTTGGCCCAAAGAAACAGCGGTTGGCAAGAGTAATCCTTCGTTTGATTTTCGACGAGATGTAATTTTTTATGTTATGGCAGAGCCGAGGTAGACAAAGTCCTTTACTACCCCGAAGTTGTAGCTGTCAATTGTGACGTTCTGTCCAATTCTTCGATGTTGGGTGTCCCTTTTTGTTGACAGTGTATACTTTGTTTTACCCTCGTTCACCGCTAAACCCATTTTGGCCGCTTCCATTTCTATACTCGCGAACGCACCGGTGACAGCTCGCTGTGTTCTACCAATGATGTCAATATCGTCGGCGTATGCAAGTAGTTGAACGGACTTTTGAAAGATCGTTCCTTGTGTGTTGGCTTCTGAGTTTCGAACAATTATTTCAAGAATGATGTTGAAGAAGTCGCATGACAGCACGTCACCTTGTCTGAATCCTTTTTTGACAATGAAGGTCTCGGGAGGTCATTACCGACCTTGATGGAGCAGCGAGCTTTCTCCATCGTCATCCTGCACAAACGGATGAGTTTGGCAGGGATGTCAAAACTAGACATGGCTCTATATAGTTCATCCCTCCATATGCTGTCATAGGCCTTAAAATCGATGAACAGGTGGCGGGTATCATATATAGGGGCCAATCAGGTTGTTGACGAAAGGCTTCAGGTGTTCACACAATATGGTAGGTATAATAGGATCTTGTAGGCGATCTTAAGGAGACTGATACCTCTGTAATTGGAACAGTTGGGGGGGTCTCCTTTCTTGTGGACGCTTCTCGTGTTCTTTATTTTTCCACCTTAGAAGCCGATGTTCTTCCCGTCTCTTTTGCTCGTACAGCATGCGAGCAGACCTAGTCCTTCTTTGCAGCGTTGCTTTATACGCCTGTTGTTTTTCCGCGTAAGTTAGTCTGCCTCTCAACTCTTTATCAAACCAGGGGTTTCGTGGTGGTGGTCGTGTGAATCCCAGAACATTATTTGCAGCACTTATGATGGCTTGCTGGCAGTGTTGCCACTGGTCTTCTGTACTAGCTGCTGCTGCGGTAGAATATCCGCATTCGTACCTTGGCTACAACAAGGTAGTGGTCCGAGCCAATGTTGGCCGCCCGAAAAGTTCGGACACACTGGAGGCGTGTCTGGTGTCGATCGCAATATTGTCGATTTGGTTGACGGTTTGTCGATCCGGAGCCCGTCATATCCCCTATTGGATATTGAGATGATGAAACCGCGTACTTGCTATACTGGCATTTCGCCCGCAGCAAAGTCAATCAGCATTAGCGTGAGCGCATATTAGGCTAATGTTGGCAAATATTGCTTTGACACGGATTGTCATGAGATGCTCACTCACATGCCGAAAGCTCAAGACTTCTTGCCTAAGTCTGCTGCGTATGACAAATCCGCATCACAATAATCGCTGTTTATTTTCTGTATACCAATCACCGTAATATATTTCACAGTTTTTCATCCTTTTTCTGCCTGACCCATTTCCTGGATGGCGGTTATATCCGCTGTTTAGCAGTCTAGGGTCTCTGGCAGTTATTTGAGTGCACCGTCACCGTTCAGTAACCGAATATTCCAGGTGCAGATCCGAACGTCATTGTCCTTTTTCGTTTAGCGTGGTTGTCAGCAGTAGATCCGTCCTTTTCCGAGGCTATTGGTTGTTTCGTAACTATATTTACGTGGTAGGTAGTTAACCTCACGCACACCCCCAACCAGGCTAGGGCGCACCGGTGTCAGTTACCCGCTACGGGGGTGTGAGCGCTGCCGTTGGGCCAATAAGGGCTTATCCACCACCAACTCTTTTCCATCACCCTGACTAGTACGTGAAAATCCTTATCGACCTGAGCTCCGAAAATGTCGAAGTAGCTCAGATAAGGTTTTGTTTCCGTTATGGAAATTTAACGCCACCGTTGGTTCCATCTATGGAATTCGCCCGCTGACGTGTATTATAGTGCTGCTATTTTCGCTTGGTCAGCACTCGCAAATCGTGCCCAGGTGGGCAGCGACCAGTACCCGATGGCTACCACATGGAGGTAAAATAAGCACAATTGATGTATAGTAACAGAACAGTTATGACAAGGTCAGTAAATACCTTATTTCAACAACATCCAACCATTTCGTTGTATTGCATCGAATGTATTTTTTGTATGAACATCCCTAGTGCCCATCAATAAGACATAGAAATACGAAACCGTTGTTTCTAATGTTTCCAGCGTCGAATGTGACTTAGGTACTTCAATATTTTGGTTATATCTAATACTTTTCTTTATAATAAATAGCCTTGTACCAGCGTGGGTAGAATTAATAAAATTCGGACATCTTTCCAGTAGTAAAGCCTACCATATTCTATGTACCATTTCCAACAAAACCTATTTTACGGTTAAATCATTTGGTTGCACGTTTTAGACAAGAAGGCTGAGGAAGAAACCTCGCTGATATCGGAAGACCACGTACGACGTACACAGATGAAAACAATCAACGTTTCATGGAGAGTGTGCAGGATAATCCAGAAACATTAACCGGAAGACAATCGGCTAAGCTCCAGCTCTCATTCAAAGGATTTTGGGCACATTGCCCATCTTGTATAAGATAAGAAGTCGATAGACTACTGCTAACGTATTGAACATGCCAATTCGTTGCAGCAGAAAACAGAGCAAAATCCAAATGACTGTTTAAGCCAATTTCCAATTAAATAGATTCGATAATAAACAAAACTGGAAAGTATGGGCTAAGGAGAATCCAAGGGCAGTTTGAAAAGGATGCCGATGGCGCAGTTACCATTAATGCTCCTTTATATCAGACGATGTTAAAACATATTTTGAAGCCAGCTATGAAAAACCATCCACAACTGTGGTTCCAGTAGAATGAAGTACAGTGCAAACTGCAAAGGACAATATGGCATTGCTTCGGACCATCTTCTCTTCAATTTGCTCTATACCTTAAGACTAAAGAAAACTTTAGACATTTTTTTTCCACGTTTTTTTACTCGCTTACTCAAGCTTAGTAGAGCTTTCTTCTTGTACACACTGTAGAAGTGTAGAGTATACATTTTCATTTGACACATTACTGCGTTTGAAAGAACAAAGATTGCAGAGATCCCAAAGACCCCCTAGAATGATGACAGACCGGGAGTAAAATGGAGATCAACACTGCCAGACAAGCATTCGAAATTAACCAGAATAACCCGGAGTCGGGTTAAATCCCAAGACATTTATGCACTTCACCGTACACTGCAGTTCGTATCATCTCTCGAGTATCTGACGGTCCTTCCTCACAGTTGTGTCCTATGTGCAGACGCTGTGTGACCATTGAAACAACCTCACCGCGCGCTCCAGTCACTGTGCTGAGGTGGTGCCCTATTGGTTTATGATCGCTCATGGTGGACTTCTTCACATGGCCGTCCTCTCTCTCTTTCTCTGTCATTTTATGATGTAGTTCAACAACACACCGAACCACATCACATATCCACTCAAACTCCCGTAGTGTACATCTGTTTTATTACCTAGCTATTCGTCTATCATTATTGGAAATCAGCTCTCGAAATGTGTCCACTCCGACGATCGTAAGGACATTTGCGTTTGGCAGCGCAATCAACAATCGCATACGAATGTTTTCGACTTGTCACTTTTTATCCAGACAATAAACGCCGATCCGATGGCGATCGACGTCTGTTTGACATCGTTCGTTCAGCATATGATTGATGTACTCTGAACCTGACTTGAACTACCCTCAGCCCGGTTGGACGTGCGGAAGCGGCAAACACGGCGGCTGGAACATACATATGTATGTAAGTGAGGTTTGTAAATTACATTCTGCAGTACACTGTCGCGCAGATTTCTATGAATAATAATGAAACAATGTTTTAGCGCCTACACTTTGACAACCGACAGACGGTAGGTCGATTGGCAGTGTCAATCGAGAGTGCTGTGCAAAATGACTGCATTTCCAAGTTGAGACGCATTAATCAGTGCGGTGATCGCCGTAGGTGTTAATATGGACTGACATATGAAGTAATTGTTTAATTGAGTTCGCAATTTCGAAAAGCAATATGTGGTTGCAGTTTAAATCTACCGTTTAATACGCTTTCACGTATGAGTGCAGCGGGAGGTACATAAGTGCTGTGGCCTGTGGGTAGAGAATTGCATAAACTTCTGATTCGAATCAATCCACTTGGAAAATTATGAGCAATAAAATATTCTATAGGGTGACAGGAGTACAATAGTGCTATTGGAATCAGCCCGCGACACATTGTGATGAATGGACTTGATTCGAATTAAATAAAATACCGTGTTTAAACCTAAAGAACCTACACAAATAACGATTAGGCTTGGATTGTCACTGCACTATAGCTTCTTGTTGATGGGGTGGGGAGGATTACATATGCGGTACCCTGCCACTTTAGAATTGCTTACTTACTTAGGTGGCGCTACAGTCCGAGGAGGGCCAAGGCCTCCACCAACAACCCCTTCCAGTTAGCCCGATCCTTAGCTTACTGCCTCCAGTTGCGCACTTCAAGTTGGTTGAGGTCCTTTTCCACTTGTGCGCGCCACCTTAGGCGAGGTCGTCCTCTACTGCGTTGACTTGTCGGGTTGAAATCGAATACTCTACTGGCCAGAGCGTTGATGTCCTAGCCATCTTAAACGCTCAATGTACAGTTTTGTGACCACGTCGATGTCGCTGTACAGCTCGTATAGTTCGTGGTTGATTTTTCTCCTCCAAAACTCGTTAACGGTTGATGGCCGTGGCGTAGTGATAGTCTTCGTCGCTTGTCACGCTGAATGGTCATGGTTCGAATCCAGATGTCGCCGAAACATTTATTTCTCTTATCAATTCGTTTTAAAAAGGATTCAAAAGGATTCAAGTTGGGCTTTCGTCACCTTCAATTTATGTACATAAGTTCTATTCGAGTTTCTGTGGCCCTTTTCCTTGGGTCTCTCTCGGGTGAAACTACATTCCTGTGTTTTGGTATGTGGGGGGTTCATGGACAAGTACTTCCTAATACTAATTCCAGTAACATTTTGATGGTTTTCAATACCAAGTCGAAATTTGTGGTGCGGTTGTCTGATAGAGTAGAAATACCTCTTTTAGGACACGCCAGTTGGTCCTGGAGTTGCATTCCTTACTGTAAGATAGAGTAAGATCAATCACTTCTTGTCTTCTATTCAGTAGCAGGATCATTCTTAAAATAAAAAGTAAATATAAAATACTTGACACAGTAGCAGTAAATGTAACTCCGGAGACAAGCATTTATTGGATTTCGTTCTTAAATAGTGTCGGCAGTACTACGCCTTGTATTATAGGATTTTAATTAGTCCAAGAAGCAAAACATCTTTTTGATAAAGACTAGTGTGTCGTTTGTTGACGCATTTTTTAAATCGTATAGTCTGAGAAATTCTCTATGGAGGGTAAGCCGTCTGATCCTGAAAAGTGTCGGGCATATTCACAGATGATGTGCACGGCCGTCTCGATTTCCTCATTCGGTCTCGCTAGGCAGACTATCTTCATTAGGTGGTATCGTAGATGGGTAAAAGTCTTAATCAACAGTTTGACTTGCCTGAGCCCTGGGAAAGTTCTCAAATGAGAGAGTCGAAGACCATGTTCCCATTTGTTAATTAGGGCTGCAATTACTGTCCAGTTTCTGCCCAAAAGGATTCCGGGCCGGGCAATTGAACCTGAACGGGCCAGTTTATCCACAATCAATACATCTGTGGCCAGACACCCACCACAGTTTGACTTTGTTGTGAGTGGCTAGCGATTTGTGAGCATTGAAGCAGCACTTTACAAGTCCAAAGAATAGGAGCTCAGAGCTTTGAGTGCAGCGCCTTTGATGCCTCTTTGTAAATTTATCAAGGCGCAAATCTCAATGGCATGGACATTCAGCTTGAAACATGCCGTGGAATGTTACAAGAGACACAGAGATTTAAGTGTTGGGCCCAAAGATCTCAGCACTAACATCAGAGGCCATTTTCGATCAATCCGTGTTTCATACCAGACTTTTTGGGTTTAGGGTGGGTCCGCCGTTTGACCATGTAGTACATTCACCAATATGAACAAAGCAGTATTCACTTATCATATTATCAGCCACGGTGCAGAGCATGTATTTACCGGGAATATTGTTGATAATATTAAGGTGACCCGTAAGATTACCTGATTTGTACAGATTAATGAATAAGTTGTAATTTAATAGCGCTTCTAGCGGCTTACTTCGTTATGAAGATCTGTAATGGCGAGATGCAAAGCTGATGAAGGGCAGGTGCGCATAGTACCGATACCATATACAAAGACAAGAAATCTGTTGAAGCTTTTGCAAGCTTCTTTGCTGTAGATTTTTCGAGTATCTTCGGCCACCAGACTAAGGTCCTGTACGAAAAGATTGGTCTAACCCTCGTGTAATACAACTAGTATATAATTTTTTGGTTGAGACCCCAAGCTCTACCATATAGAAGGCAACTTGCCCATAAGACTACGTCAAGAATACTACTGTATTCTGTATTACAAAAATAACATTTTTCCATTTGTATGAGGAAGCCCTTTTTGAGTGGATTCGAATCGACTTTCCCAATCCTTTGTTATGGTATGATAACCGACAGATATCTATTTCGCGTAATTTACTCGAATTTCCAAAACACTTTCTAACTTTAACAAATCAATTTAGTTTCCCGTGTACCTTTCAAATCAGTGCAAACCAAAAATTACAGGAATTTGAAACGAAAAAAGATATAATAGCTCATGACCTTACATGCCATAACACATGTTCCCGGTTCAACTTTCCAGCATCGGCACTGAGAAACAAAAAAAAACTGTATATCGCTTTTTCTTTCTCTTATCTTCGTTGGCTAAAATCACGACCAAAACCCTGTTCTCGGGTGTCGAGTGCACTTGCATGACTATCTTCAGTTTCAGTTTGTGTCCTCCCTCACTTCATGATTGCTAAAGAGGGGCATAAGTTGAGTTTTCCCAATTTCTTCTTATTCCTCTATGAGTAGGTACACATATCTTTACCGCAAGCTTATGACTATGGGGAATTTCCTCCAATCGATAAACCACAAATCTAACTCCTCGACTTATAAAATAGATTTTCGATCAATTGATTATCATATGGATAATACCAAACAAAATGGCATCATCATCCTAAACCAGCGCCAGCCATCACTGGAGAAGAAAAATAAAAACCCAACACGAAGTAGTCACTATGAACAGAAAAAAAAGAAGAAAAAAAAAAAATCAAAAACAAATCCTGGGAATCACCTTGCGACATGGTATCCTGTATCACGTCCGTCACGATATTCCGAGCCAAACTACGAGTTTGAAATAATAAAGAGATTTTCCCTCGGTCCAGATGTACATGTGTACCACACGGCCCAGCAACAAAACGTTTTGCCGCATGGCGCACCACATTCCGAAAATAAAAATAAACGATCGTCGTATCCTCAAACTAGATTTAATATAACGGTAATCTAAGAGGAAGATACTATCATAATATCTATGAAAGCATATCGCTTCATCGAAACATAACAACAAATATAATGGATACACAATCGCTTAACCAAATTAGCTATGGAACACAGTACGAGTCGTTTGTGTCCCCGTGTCGTTTTCCCAAAGAAGAGGACGAGCAGCCAGTAGTACTCCGACGACGACGTGATATCAGCGAGATGCTATGCATTTGGGGATGTTGCGGTTGGCTGCATTGCATCCATCCCATGGATGAGGAACGTAATTAGAATGACATCAGTTAGTACAAAGTTTTGGCGTACATGCCAAACTGTATGGTGGCTGGCGGTGTTGTTGGCCTAACTGTTGTTTCTTAATTTGTATTCAATGCAAGATGAAGTGAATTTCAAAGCGGGCACAGTACGGAGGATCTGTGCATGACTAGCTAAAGCTATAGAAGAGCATGCATTCGGAGGTAGAGTGTGTCTGGCAAGAAGTTCAAATGTTGGATATTCCACCGGCCGGCGCGTCGTAGTGCTAATCTGTCAAAGCAGAATTTGTCAGCTTTTTATAGTTAAATTATGTACATACTTGAAAGCTGACAAATCTGACTTTTCAAACTGTCTGATTTAACATAGTAGCTTTACGATTACGACGATGGATTTAAAGCAAATGTAAAATACTAGTGTGCCCGTGCGAGAACTCTCGCAAGAGAAAATCCAAACCTTGCATCTGTCAACTCATTGAAATCAAACGGGAAGTGTTTATTCTTTTCGGAGTTTATTTTGGATAGAATATTTATTTTGATCGAATTTTGAATTTGTTAAAATTTATAAAGTGAAAGTGCAATTCTTCAGTGGTACCGGAAAATCTCTTTCTTTTGAAACCTCATTTATTTATTTATTTTATTTATTTGAAGTATCTTTTACATTAGACTTGAAGTCCATTTAGAGCAAAAGTATAATTTTAATTAATAAAATTTGATATATTTTTTTTTTGACAATTTAGGGTAATAAATGAGTTTAGTGACAAGTTAAAGCAAAACAGAGAAATATTTATGTATGTACATTTATAACAGCAAAACAAAAAAAAAGAATAATTTATTTATATATCGATGGCCCCATACAAAAAGATACTAAGTGCACTTAGTATAGTTTTGAGTTATGTATACCGTAAGAATGCCCACATTGGCTTTTATTTTTCAATTTTTTTTCCTGTGAATCGAACCAAACACCTTGAAAATGGAGCTATAAGTATGATGTCTTATGTAAACACTTATTCCAAGCAAAATCACACTAAGCGCTCTTAATAATCACTAAATTTGCCAATAAACGCATGTATTTTTGGAAGTTGGATGCACTAATGTGCCTTTTAGTATACCTACTTTTGTCTGTACGCAAGAGAAAGAAGATGACCCTTAAGTGTATCTTAGTATACTCTTCAATGTTTTTTTGTGCATGATGCTGTATTTTAAATACCGTTACAATGTTAATGACTGGAAGAATTGTGTGCAGTTGTACTTATGAGCTGAATGATCAATACTGTTTTCTCTTAAGCCAGGTAAAATTGTAATGCAATAATAGGTAGGTATTAAGTTTAAATGTTGAAAAATATTTGTTTTGGAAAACAAAATAATTAATGCAGAGGAACTGGGAAGATTTCTAGTGATGCAACTGAATTTCTTGAATTAATTGGCATCACGGAGCGTGGTAACTTAACTATAACAATACTCTTAAATCTTATGAATTTTATTCGTAGTTACTTCTAATAGGGAATCCATTAACATCCCTTATGTACATCTATACTGGAATCGTTTGAGGATTCAGATTTTGTGGATAAATTGCGCAAAATTCTCGACATAATATATTGCCTATGTATTTATAATCTTCTTTTACATAAGCATTTCCAGACAGTAGTAGCGAGTAACTACGAGGATAATGAATATTCATCTGACACGAGCGGTTCAGGACCAAAAAATAGAGATACCACCTAAAAAAAAAATTTTCGATACTCCTGGAAACCTAAAGGCGAAAACTGTCAGAAAAATACCAGCCTATAAAAGATTTTCGAACACGGGATCAAGGCAAATATTCAAAAAGTTCAGGAAAGCATTAGCATTTCCTCCATTCCTGCAAAAATATAACACGCATATACAAATGGTTGCGAGAGGCAGGCCCAAGTTCACCCCGAAAGTAAATTATTAGAATTGCCTTAAATAGTCAGAATGAAATGCGAAAGCAAGGTTTAGGAGGGGGCAAGGTATAAACTTTTTACAAAGTTTTACAAAATTGGACGCAGAACAAGTCTAGTGCGTTCAACCTCAAAAAGGACGCGTACCAGAATGTACAATTTTACAGTGTTGAAAAAAAGCCTGACATGAAGCCAGGGGCCCATTTCACCAACTACAAATTATAACCACAATTTTGTACTCGTAAATAAAAACTACAAATTTTTACTTTTTGTTCTGTTTAGCATGGTACAAATGTTTGGTGAAACAACATTAATCAAATATATTACAGATTTTGTTAAAAAAAAACAATTGTAAACACAAATGTGTATGTTGGTGAAATAGGTTGGTGAATGTAGATTGGGGTCATAAAAGACAACATTTTGTGGCAGGGGGGAGTCTATCTCGCCGCTTCTATGAGCTCGGAAAGGTTAAATGAATGATTGGCTGTAAATGGTTATTTTCTTATAACTATAACTAATTGACTACTCACCCATGCATATCTATTCTCGTTCTGATCCAAGATATCGCGAAGTTATTACGCTTACAAGGGTTAAGAGGTTTCAACTATTAAACAATACAAATTGCTGAAAATCTGATGGTGGATAAAAAAATAAAAGCGATATCAGAGTAGATAAATATTTAGTGGTATCCATGAATCGCTCATACATGCATACATATATGTATAAGCGGTCAAGTGCAGATCGGGATTCGCGCAATCAGTGTTCCGTACGAAGGTTCAGGATATTTTTCTTCTACGCAACGAAAATCCAAAGTTAAGAGACACACTAAGAAATCCATAAGCCCAGGCCCAAATTCCATTTAAACTAAGACCTAAGAGTATTAACTGATTTTCGAACGCGACACTGGCTACTAAGATGGTCCATATACAAAGAGCATTTCTGAGCTCGGAAAATATATGGCGCATTGAATCCAGAATAGTGCTGAGATTTATAAACAGGCTGAGCTCATCCCTGTTAGGAAATAAGGACATAAAGAAGGATATCAATAGATCTCTTTTGGCGTGGTGCACACAAAAAATTGGAAAAAGTATTTTTGAAATCCTTGCTTCGCGAGTCCTTTCGAATGATATATTTTTCGGATTTTTTTCTCGATATTTAAGAGTTCGAGCAAACTTATAATGTTTCAATATTCCCATATGGATACGGAACTCTAAAAGCAATCCAGCGGTTTACAATCCTAATAATTTTCGTTCAATCTACTGCACCTTATTGCATGGGCAATCAGGCTAGAACTACCTTACACTAGGTTCCAGAACATAGTCCCACAGAGAGGAACGAGAGAGCCAATGAACTAGCCATCTAGCTCACTAGCAGAATATAATATTCACATTCCCATAGGAATGCTAGAGAGCTCTTAACGTCAACTGTCAAACATCTTAAAACCGAAGTTATCATTGAACTAATTAGGCAAGTCATATTGATATTTATATAAATGGGTACACAAATTTCTCGATTAAGACATTATTCCTTATACATATAGTTGGCGAACCTTATTTAAAGAACTAATAAGCCTTGCCATTCACACACACTTTCGCAACAGACTGTATAGAGAAATCAACAAATAAGCAATTTTGTCAAATGTGGGTGGGCTGGTGTTTTCTGTTACACTATTATGTTTATGCAATTAAGGAAAATTTTCTGTGGGAAATGATTTATTTATTTCATAAGGACAGAAGTATGATGAACATTTATTTAGATCCGTATGCAAATCTTCCCAGCCACCTGGGTGTGGGAATACATGCAATGACATCCAATCCGATTATATTTCTAACCTATCTTGTTAAATAATTAGATACGAATCGTAATTAAATTATTACAAAGTAACAAAAATGTTATTGATCTGAAGATTTTATATTTACGTTCGAGTGCAATACAAAGAGTAATAAACCATTGTACCATATAAAGGTCTAAAACATGAAGTCACCTACTCTCACTTTCAGAGTATTCCCCCACAGCCCCGATGCAGTATGTCTATCAACCACATTGTCGATTATTGTAGTGTAAATAGATTCCCACGGTTGACTTCACCGATGAGGTACCGTGTATCTGTATATTATATTTGATTGAGGACCGGAAATTTGTGCAATCAAATTAACAAGCACACATTAATACAAAATAGAAAATAAAAAAAAAATCAAATCACAAATTGTGAATGTGTAGTTTTAAATAAATAATTTTTTTTTATCTATGACTATGACCACCACAACTCGATGCGCAATTTATCATCGTCACAGGCGTCATCCTCATCGTTTCGATACAAAATAATACTCGTATGGGGAAATCCGATTTTAACACGAAGGTTTTTGAGAAGGAAAAAAAGGTTAAAAGGTCTGTTCTGTACCATATGGAAAATTGACGTTAGCGCATCGCACATGCTTTTGTGGTTTCATCTACGAGTTCGAGACTGAAATTAACATTTTAATTGAATTTAGTCGTAACGCAAACAAATACTGCACTTTAATGAGTGGCGAGTGCAATGACTCACGCAATTAGAATTGATTCAATTCAATGAGTGATTTGGTTATATATATTGGTTTATGAGTAGATACCTATGTAATTGCAGTATTCAGAGAATTCAATAATAACACCTTGGAGCTTGGGATTCTATCTGCGAAGCTTTAATAATAAGTTAATTATAAAATTTCCAATATACTAGATAGTACTATCTATGTGGTAACACTTATTGAAAATAATAATAATTGGACGCGATAACATCTTGGGACTATGTCGACCACAAAAGCGGATTTCTACACAAAAGACGATTGCCTGTAATAGATGCAATTGGGCTCTAAAAATGGTGTTATGCGATCTGAAGACAGAAAGGTTATGTACGGTATTAGGGTGGATGCCAATGAAGATTCATTCCAGATGAACCAATGAAGATCATATTGATTTACATAGCGTTAAGTTTCCTTTATTTCGAGCGAAGAATGCAGTTGCTTTTGGAGCATAGTTCTTCCTATGAAATCAGAAAGAGTCCAACAATCTGTGAAATTGTTTTCATTTAGTAAATAAATTTAAACTGCGAAAAATTACATACGTATTTAAATGCGTGATGTCTACCGAAGCAAGGTGGGCATTTTTTAACTACTTAGGTCTGGTGATTAAAGTAAACTCATTTACACATATAAAGCAAGGTTAGGGGTGGTGGTCGATAAAATGAAATCAGTTGATCACAAATCAACTGATCTTTGAACACCCTTAAAAAGACTTAATTAAATCAGCTTTAGCTTACGAGTTAACACTTATGACCAACATTTACCACGGTATTGAAATGTTCTTTGCATGCTGAAAGAAGAACTTGCGACAATTTGAGATTATGCTTATGTTACATGCATTATGTCCTAGTACAAATAACTGCTGACTACATCAAATCATGTGCTACATTGCACATACCCTACACTTCTTTTGCCTTAGGACAGGATAAAACCTTAAAATAGTATACTTACGGTGACCATTTTTTCAAATGCGAAAAGGAGGACATTTTGTAAAGTAAGAAAATGATTATAAACAAACTATATTTACTATCAAAGTTTGTACTTCATGTAACATTGTTTTTATATAAAAATAAAACAAAAGAAAACTATAAGAAAATGGAAATTTGATGGAAAGAAAGTGAAGCCAACGGGAGATCTTTGCAAGCTAAGATTCCTACCGAATCGCCCTTGTAGGTCATTGTTATTTCTTAGAAATATTCTGAACACAGTCCATCTCGAAATTGTACTTTTTTATATTACTAAAATTGATTCTCATGTATCCACTTTTAAATGCGATTTCTCGGAAGTCCAAGTATTATTGGATTCAGTGGATGCATTTGAAGCTGGTACCGATAGCGAGAACTCTACAAGCTAAGCTAAAAGTTAAGCTAAAAATGCTTAGATGCTTAAGCTTAATGAATAAGGCTTTTGCTTTTAAAGGCATTCGGGAGGGTGTAACTGTAAACTACCGCTATTACACATTGATGAATAAGATGTTCAATTAATGTAGTACTTGACATATTTTGCATCATAGGGAGATGACTCCTTTAACCCTCACACGTTCTTTACTAATTTTAATATGGGTACTTTCATTTTATCATACCTTGGATACATTCGAACTAAATATCTTTTCATTCAGACTTAGTGATTAAATATTTGATATATTTCGAAAAATATAGAAAGAAATAAATTTTGGCAGTTTTTCGACTGATTTTTCGTCAAATTGTAGCAAACGTACCTTATTAACCCAGGATAATATTTTATCTTTTGTATGAAAAAATCCTAAAATTGTCGTATAACTTTCTCTTTTTAAGGAATACATGCATACATACATGCATACGAAATTGTATGTATGTATGTATATAAACATATGTATATACAGATGTTTTTAGATAATGAGTTTCAGTTGGGTGATATCTGCAAGCTTCTGCATTCCAGAATCTCTATGATCATACAAATAGATATCTATTTATTTAAAGATAGTAAAAAAAAAATATATTCTATTATGAAGACATGTGGAAAATTTCGCACTTCGTATTTGTCAAACTATGTGCATCTGGCCAATAATCTTCTAAAAGATTTTGAGAAAAATTTCTTTCGTGTTGCTCTTTTAATTTTTTCTTGGTGATAGCATATAAAGAAAGCATCTTTTATTGGCGACTTGGAGCGTCTTCCTGAGAAGCATCATCAGGCAAAAATGGCTGGTGGGTATCGTGTAGAATTTGATCAATTGGTTCACCCAAAATGCATACAACTGCGATTTTTTCGTGTAAATTTGAAATATTTCCAGAAATTCGAGCTCTCCTAGTTATTGTCACATATAGGCGTACAAATATACTTCTTCATAAACTGCCTGCGTTGACTCGACTTGACAGTCTTGGAGGAGTTTGTGTTGTTGGACCTGAAGATTATGTATGATATGCCCCTAATCCAGCAATGTATACGATGCTGTAAAATAGAGCCAGCGGTTTGTTTTCCTCTTAGTTGTGTATTGACCAAGCATTTGGTCCATCACATCCATAACTCCTTTTGTCTTACTATAATATGTTATTTATAAATAATGTGCCTACATAAAATACATTTTCATAAGTGGCAATATTTAGAAAGAGAAGATGAAAGAATAGTTTAGGAATAAGATAGTTAAAAGGGAAGCCAGGTTAAAAACACAGTATAATGATCATCCCATTAAAGATTGTCGGCGAAGTATTGAAATACACTCGTGGACGAAAATACCCATGCATTCGAAATAATTTGTATTCTCTCCTTTCCGAAGGGAGCCAATTTATGTATGGTGAAATTATTTATAAGTATATATTTTTTCAGTTATTGCCAATATTTTAACTATCTGAATATCCTTCAAGACTACAGGTAAGTGCTCGGTATTTTTTTTTTTTGTAATTAAGTCACAATGGGTTCATTTTTTTCAAAGATTTGAAATGGTGTTTTGACTCTTGAAGAAAAGTGTATATTGTTGCTTCGCGTAAGGAAAACGTGTCAAATCGTCGACTAGGGACTAATGAATGGAGTATGTGAAACATATTGAAAAAAAAAGACAAAGACCTCCACTGCACGGAAGTACATAAGGAACATTAATATGTCTTTGTAGTTATTTTTTAAAATCATTTATTAAAATAATCATAAAAGATTTTGAGAAAAATTGAGAAGGGCTACTCAACATCATCGTTTCATTTCATTTTTTGTCGTACTTTTCAGTTAGTTTTTCCTGTAGTCGGCAGCTCCCATACTTTCCTTACCAACTCATCCGCAAACTCGTTGCCTTTTACAACAGACTGACCAGCATCCAACATAGTTTTACCTGCTTCTGAATAATGCCCTTAGCTTTATTCGACACTTTCTGACAGGACCACTGGATTCCTAAGTACAGCTAGAACTTCTGCCTGAAAGAGGCTGAAGGCATCCGGGAGTATTAAGGATACTTTACTGTGTTCATGCAAAATTTACCAGTCCCCGTTTATTTTACAGTTTTAGATGCGCCTGTGAAGACTGCAGTGTCAGTATACCGAGTAACTGTATTATTCGTCCACTCTTCCCGTACAGGGTTTTGTTGGCTTTGCCATAGCCGGGTAAAAAAAGCAAGAGGAAATAACTTTCTGTTCTGTCATCACGATTGAAAAATAGAAAAGACACAAAAAATAGAACCGTTGTAAACTCACTTTTATATTTGTTATCAGAATAGTAAGTCCTATCCCCACGATTAAAAAATATTAAATAAGCAAAAACAACAACTAAACCAAAGGAATAAATAGAAAAGACACAAACAAAATCCAAAGGAAACAAATTTCTTTTCTATCATCACGATTGAAACTAGAACAAAAAAAAAAAAAAGGGAACTTATGAGATGAGAAGCCGACATACCATACACTGCCCATCTTAAAAAACTAGTATCCAGTTTGATATATATTTCTCTGGTAACACTTTTAAAGCGCACAAATCTCAGTACAAACACCAAGCGGTTAGACATATTAATGTCAAAATTTTCAACTAGAGCTACATTGCTCGGAAAACTGGAGGCGGAAGACCCAGAAACACATCTCCTAGAAATCTGTGTGTGATCCAGCGAATTGGTTTGAAAAACTGGTTTGCACATGTTGAGGATATTAACTGGTCATTCCTGGAGCAAACTTGAAAACAATAAGTCTGTGGCCAAAAGGAAAAACAACATAAGTCGACTTATGTCGAAAATGAGTTTTATACACCAACGGATGCGCAACATTAGATTCTATTTGCCATATTTTTTTCTTATTTTTGTCTCTACCGGTTGCTGAGTTATAGACCAGCAAAAAACAAAATTAGTAATTTTCCCGTATAATACGCATAATGGAAAAACAGTATAAGTTAAGATTTTCCGTAAGCTTTTGACATAAGTTCTTATGCTCCAATAGCTACTGTGCTACTGAAACTAACGCAACCATAAGTAATTGTAGAAACATATTTTTTTCTCATCTTTATTTCTGTATCCACAACTTTCTTATAAGATGCATAGTTTTTTTTCTAAGCTAACTTCAAACCTTTCAACTGCTCTCCTGAAAAGCTGTAAAAAACGACTTATGCTGTTTTGCCTTTTTGCCACAGAAGTGATCGGACAATATCGATGTCGCTTTGTGGATTGTGGAATGGAAGTAAATGCAAAGCGTCCCGCAAAGAAAACCACTGTTAACGGCGCGAATGAAAAAACAAAGGCTTGAATGAGCAAAAACCTATACAAATTGGACTTAGACCGAAAGAGCAAGATTGATATTTTCGGATGAAACCAAAATCAATTTATTTAGCCCAGATGGCAACGCGGTGTAGTTGCACCTGTACGTATTGAAATTTTGATAAAACTGTGCCTAAATAAAACGTAAAATTCCCGTTTTTCATACAAATGCAAATATATTTAAATTGTGTGGTCAAATCTCGACTAAAAGCTATATGTACCTATTTTGGTTACTCAAACAAAGTTTTTTCGTATTAAAGGAAAAAATAAAAATTAATTTTATAACATAAGAAAAACTATAATTTCTTCATGAAAATTGAGTAAAGTAGTAAAGTAATGGTGCGAGGGTTTTTTTTTTGTCCAGGAGAGTACTTTTAATTTGATACTTGAAAGTTAAATGGCGTAAGCAAAGAAATGACGAGTGGTGACAAAATAATATATTAGCTATTATACATTGAGTTTTTTTTCGGATTCACGATCCATGTTTAAAAATAGTTCGCAACCGTAGATTATTATTGGTAACATAAAGGCTTTCACAAGCTTAAGTTTAACATCAACCAGGAGGTATTTGGCCGATGGACTAAGCCCACGGGGAACACCATCGATTTTAGAAGCAGTCCTATTTTATAAGCTCCCAAATTCTTTATGTTCTCTACATACATATTCTATTGGAGAATTGTTGCGATGAAATAATGGAAACATTTCTTTATTTCTACTTCAATTGATAAATCATAGCTTTTGTTTTTGTTCGATTTAGATTGAGATTATTTTCTACCGAGCAAATGAAAACCTGATGCTTAAAATCTACTAACAAAAAAATTTCGTGAAAATCTTAACCTATACAACTGTACCCGCTATCAACAGAATACTTAGTTGATTTATGTTAGAGATGCTTGTCATCAATTCTGGAATTTCATTTAAATCGCACACATCCTCCAGTTAATTCGCTGGTTCTTGTAGTCACTTATGTATATGTATTTCAATAAATTTCCCCGAATCTTTATTATAAAGCTCCTTTCGTCCAACAAACGTATATTTCCTTTTCGTCATTCTGTTATTCATTTCGTTATAGCGTCTTGTACGACACATTTTCTTATCTATGCAATTCCATGTAACCAATTAAAAATCAATAACTCACTGTTCAATTCAAACAGAAGCATCCGGCGCTATTTGTACGCACACGGTATACACCCGCTACCGGCCACCGTCATTACCACCACTCCTTTTGGGCCCATCACAGGCACACACTATAAGATTCCAAAGTGTCCGTTCGCGTCCACACTCTTGAACGAAGATTTCCGTTCACTTGACTGCTGCAAACCTCGCGATTCGTAATTCATAATCCACACCATCTGGATGAGTCACAACAATTTAACAAGCAGCCTATTCCGTAACGTGCAAGCATACAAATCAGAATGGGCGCGCAAAAGTACTCATACTCGTACAGAAGGTCTGCAACGACAAAGATTGACACATTCCACTCCGAGCCATTTTGGCCAAAAAGAAGGCACACAATAAGTGCGCTTCGAAGGTACGAGTCCATCGAACCACCACTAGCGGCCATTCCACTGCACCGCTGTGCACGGGGTGTGTATTGTGTCTTTTGTGAAACGTTAAAGGGAAATGGGAGCGTTACACCAACAAATTGATAGGCGGCCACGTATGAACCATCATCCATAGAATGCGACACGTAACCGCTTAAGCTGCATCTGCTATTCGACGAGTAATATGAAAATTGGCGTAAACCAATCCACCCAGCGGAGCGGACTTTCCGCAGCCCCCAGAAGTCAATTTCCAATTAATATTCAACAATGGATATTTTGACATGTGCTTCACGATGCACCGCTCATTGGTAATTCATTCCGTCATCGTGGTGGCATACGTTTACGTACATTGCGCCCATAAGCGCAAGCCGCATGCCAATCTAACCGCTATCATAAGTTTGGTGTTAGTGTGTTGGCCAGAAACCAGTTCGATATTCAAAAGATTCATTTTTCGATTCCGCGCAGCCATGAGATGTGAAATCAACTAATTAATCCATCGTAGCGAATGATTTACTGCAAACATCTTAATATTCACTCAGATTTATCTGATTTATCGCACCGAAGAAATTAAATCAATTCGTGGCCTATTTGGTTCCCGGAATTGGTAACCATCGATTCTGAAATTCGATTTTGTCTCCAAACGATTATTGTCCTCCGCAACGTAGTCGTCTGGTTTTTGTTTTTATTTCCATTTTCGTTTCGATTTCTTTGGCATAAATTAAGAAAACGGTCCAAAGATTTCTATCAAAAACACAAAATGTAAATAAAAATTAAATTAATAAATTATTTAAAGCCGTGGTGATTTATAGTGGCGATCGATATGAGTCAGATTGTTGATCTAGAAATTCGTGATCTCGAGGGTGTTTGAAATAGGATCAAGCCGCACTATTGCTGGCATTTGCATTTGCATCTTTTCAGTTTGGTCTAGCATCTGACTCTTCCATTTGCATACAGCTACAGTATGGGAATCAATATTTGTATACCTACCTAGATGATATAATATTTCTTGTTAATTTATTGTTAAAATAAGTCGCATTTATCAGGGAATTTTAAAGTTTTAAATTAATTGTGGGAATATAGAAACACACGTATGTAATTCAATCTATCAGCCATAAAGTTAAGTGGAAGAGTTAATTAGTCAATGAATACCTGTACTGTTAATACCCATAAACGTAACGGAGTACATACATTACATTTATGTAAATGAAAATGAAAAACATGTCTAAAAT
The DNA here is from genome assembly GCA_949775065.1 of Brachyopa scutellaris. Lineage (NCBI taxonomy): Eukaryota > Metazoa > Arthropoda > Insecta > Diptera > Syrphidae > Brachyopa > Brachyopa scutellaris. The sequence goes on along the minus strand of OX459114.1, from coordinate 27,607,441 downwards.
TTACTTTAATCGCGTGTTAAGTTACCTTAGTCCTAAGCCTATTTTGACCCTACTTAGTTCTAGGGCACGTTGCCTTATATTGCTTAGGTAAATTCATTGTCATTTCATCTGTGTAAAATTGCCTTAGAAATAGCCTAATTTGTGCAATATTACCTAATGTGATTTATGCTAAAACAAAGGTATTTTCTGCCAATTTTTTTAGGTAATAGCTTCGTTGAATTGCTTTAGTAAATTAGGTAATAAGAACACATTTCTGGTTTAGGTCTAGTGGTAAGTGCGTTGGACTACTACGCAATGCTGTTCGGGCTCAATCCCAGCAAACATCGAAAAGTTTTTTCACAGTGTAACCTCTTTCGAATGTCTGACAAGCAATCAAAGAGCTTCTCAACTCGCCGTTCGTAGTTGGCAAAAAACGGTAGGTCCCTTCCATTCGTGCAAAAATAGGACACGCACACACAAATGGTTGCGAGAAGCAGGACCTGGTTGACAACGAGCTGTAGTGCCACCTAAAGAAAGAAAGAATTGTAACTGACAAAAAATACTCTAATAGCTATTGCTAACCCACCTTAATAGATTACAATCTAAAAAAAATGGTTCTATGTAATACTTTTTATGAAAAATGATACCTCTTTTTTAATTTAAAACTTCTTAAAACACAAATTAGCTTTAGCTTTATGAGAAAGTACTTCACTTCACAGAAAATGCAAACAAACTGACTATGTAATTTCGACTCGAATTCACCTATACACTCAGGAAAGTTGCCCAAGGCTTAGGCAAAGTTGTCTTACATCTAATACAATTTTACACACTTTGAGACAATTGGAGGGAATATCACCTCAATTTTAAGATAAATTACATAAGGCCTAAAGCAAATTATAAAGCTTGCATTACACAAAATGGAAATGGTTTTGGAGTGAAAGTCACCTTAGATTAGAAGCGAATTTACCCTAGGTCTAAGGCAATTTTACACAGTTTGCGTCAGTTGGAGGGAATATCACATAAGACTTTAGGCAAAGTTGCCTTATGTTTAAGGCAATGTTTCACATTTTTTGTGGAAAAGATTCCGGAGGGAATATTACTTCAGATTTAAGGCAAATTACATTAGGCCTAAGACAAAGTTACAGTGCTCCTAGGTGAAAAAAAAAATATGCTAGCTATTTCTTGGTTAAAATACCTAAGCAGTTTAAGGCAATTTAGCCTATTTTTCATTATCTATGCCGTACATAAATTGTCTTATTTCTAAGGAGAGTTATGCTTGTCGAATAACATCCATATAAAAATCTTTACCTAAGGCGGTTAAGGCAATATTACACAGTATTTTTCTCTGAGTGTAACCACGAGACATCACAAGAATATTTTCATATCGATTTTCCAGCAGATAAAATATCGCTCATATCGATTTGAATCGGCTTTAATTCTCCTAAAAAGAAACTAGCAAAACAAGTATCCAATACAAGATTATCTGACACCTAGTGAATGGACGAACTAATGGACAGGAAAAAAAGGCTCATTAAATATGAACGTTCTATCATACCTCAACCTAAATAGCAAACTGTAAAAAGAAATCCTTCAGTACTCGTACAAGAACGATTCCATACAAAATGATCTTATAAATTTGTCAAATGCATTGTACTCACTGTGGGGGCGAACAAAGAAATTTAAAAGAACAGCTACTCATTATGTTTTATCCCACTTTTTTAGGGGTTAGGGGCAGGCAAAAGGCGACAATTTACCGGAATTTTTTCTCCTCTCAATATTCATATTTTTGAAAAAAAAAACTTTTTATTAAACTTTTCTGTAAATTACTTCAAAAAATATTGCAAAGGATACATCCATTTTTGTAGAGTATGTTTTTCAAACGTGGTTTTGTGGTGTACCACCCCTATTCTGGAATCCGTCGCACAGTGTGAAATAATCAAAATCTAGCGGAACTTAATTCAAAAAATTAAGTTGGACTTCCATGAACGAAAACTTATTTTTCAGCTCGTAATATGTATAACGAACCGTTTGATAAAGCCTATTCTTGCTGTATATTTGCTTAATTTATTGTGCAGGAAGTCGTAAGTCAACTTTTCCTGTCAAAAAAAATTGTACATAGAATTTTTCAGTTTATTGAAGCAATATACTGAATATTCAAGTTTTAAATACTGAGTGGCTTTGAAAAAATTTAACAAAAATTGTACATATATCTACAATGCTTACACTTTACGCGGAAGTAAGTAGATTTTATTTCTTTTTAATTTTTTTATACATTTTTGTTCGATTTCCACTCAGGCTCAAGAAAAAAAAAGGCTAAAGATGAAAGGTGACACTTTGGATAGAGTTTTAAAATTTTAGACACGTTCAGACACGCCAATTTTTACATTTTCTGTTTCTCTGATTATTTTGAAACCAGAATAAAAGGTAATCTCGTACCCCTTTTTGCCACCCCCATATATTTTTTTTTTTTTCAATTATTACTACGAGATGAAGAAGGTAGGTGTTTTTGAGCTATGACGATAAACTGCGAAAGCAGAAAGACTCCGAAAGATAGTGCAATTAATAGCTTCTCGAAACGATATAGTGAGTTCTACTAGGGAATTGGAGATGTTTATAAGTAGTCTGATAAGGAGAATAAAAGTCAAATGGGAAAAAAGTAATAGAAGGTACCAAAGTTCCTGCAACAACATGAAGATTGGTTAGAACCACTTTAGAAGTATAGTACAATTCACAACTTGCTGCATTGCTATAGCACAAAACGGGTTTTTCAGCTAAATTAGGCTACAAGAGATGCAAATAGTAAGATTTGGAATAAAGTTCCGCTAGAATGCGAAAATTTCACACTGTGCGTCGGCCGGAATCTTCCACCAAAATTCGAAATTTCCTATCATTGAATCCGTTCGAAAGGAATCGTTCACTTGTCGGTAATATAAATGAGATTCACTTGATTATTCAAAACGACCGGATCGAATCTCCCCATACATTTGACATCCGCAACTATATACTTCAGTGCGGATCTGGTATCTGGTTGTTGTGTGGTATACATAAAAGATTAAACTGTGCTGAACAAGGCTCTTTAATTTTGATTATTTTTTTTTTATTGCACAAAATTTTAAAACAAATGAAGTGTTATTTTTATTTTATTTATGTGTAGCTTCTTTATAAAATAAAAAACAAATGAGTTGGACTTCAAAGTTCTCATGATTTATACTCGTATGTGTTGTTCTCATTTGTGTTTGTCGAGATTCAGTTCATCCTCAATGTTTGCTCTTAAATTCACACGAGTTCTTCTGCTTGCAGAAATTTTCTTATTTTGATCAAAAAATAGAGCCACAGTATCAATTTTGGTTAATTGAACCTATTATTTTACAAATAAAAAAAAATGTCCTGTCAACAATGCAATACAGCTGTGTTTGAAAGAATAAACCGACGTGTCGGTAAGATAGTTCATCCGATGGATTCTTTCTGTCATACAGTGAACAGGTTCACGTGGATCTAACTAGTGAAGTGAATCTCAGATCCGACGGGTTCCAGAATAGTGGTGTACAATCCTGTTCGTGAACAGGTTTCTTATTCACACAATTTCTGTTTAGTTTTCGGAGTTTTTATTCGAAATGTTCTCCTCCCGATTCAATACACTTGATAAGTCGATTCTATCGTGATTCAAATGCCTGCTCTCATTTTGCGGAATTGCATCCAGTGCCCATCAGAGTTGCCGCGACCAAAATTCAAAAAGCGTCCAAAAAGGGTCCAGAATCAAAAAAGGGGTCCCGCACATATTTGTATGAAAAAATGCAAAACTGTATTTTATTGCTGCACTTAAAATAAAATAAATATTGAGAAAAAAATAACAAAGACAAAAAAAGCATGTATGCAGAACGAGTTTTTGGGAAAGAAATTCTGATTATCAAAAATACCATGTTGATTTCATCACTGGTTGAACAAAATAGTTGTGTTTAAAGAGTGAAGTATGTACTATGTTTTGTTAGTAAAAGAGACATGAAATGAAAATAAATTGAAATAAGGTTCCTATACTTTCAAAATACGTCAAAATCGCAGTTTTTTTTTTTTTAAAGTGGGGTCCGGGGCCCCTCCGCTGAGAAAGCGTCAAATTGACGCAAAAGCGTCCCAAACGGCAACTAAGCTGCTTGAATGGTCGGAATTTCGTCAAGAAAGCATCGTTTCAATTTCAATTTCGGGAACAAAGAGAAGTCGCACGGTACCAAATCGGGTGAATACGGCGGATGATTTAACACACACTTGATGTCGAGCGATTGACGAACAATGAGTGCTGTGTGACTCGGTGCATTATCGTGCAATAGAGATCAACTTTCTGTGTGAATACGATGGATTCTGGGCGTCCGACGCTTCAAAACTTCAAGATAATTATGCGGCAGTAACTATTTGACCAGTTGGCATGAATTCTTTGTAGATAATTCCATTGCTATAGAAGAATATAATGAGCAGGGAACGGATTTTGTTGACAAAAAAAAAAGGTGAAAAAGGCAAAAGAAAACGTTAAATAATAAAGGTTTTTATGCATTGTTATTACCAGGGACGCCAATCGGGAATATTGCACAAAGAATATGCCCCGTGCATATTCTTGCTTTTTTTCAGCGTTAGAGAATATTTTTGCCACTTTTGCTCTCAGAGAATATTTTGGCCTTTTCGTCGCCGAAAGATTAATTCTCTGCTGAAAATGTAAACTATCTTAAGTCGACTTAAGTGAATTCTTAACAGTTTAGTGTATTAGAATCACCAATTCAATACGCATTGTTGTATCTAATCCTCGTGCTTGTTTCTAACTTACATCCCGAGTTATAGAAAAACAAAAACATCTTAAGTCCATAAAACGCGTATTAAATTTACATTTTGTGTTTTGTTTTTCTGCTCTCCTGAAAAACTATGAAAATAGACTTAAGATAGTTTACCTTTTCAGCAGAGAATTTTTTGCGCATGTAATTCTTGAACTTATTAATTTGTTAATTTCTAAGTTCGAGACCATTCAATCGGCTTAAACGTACTGCGTCAGTATGTCGTATGTGGTGTAATGTGTCAAGGTGAGTTTTTCGATCTAACTGATTGCATTTAATCAATTAAGAACGCGCGGTAGGTACATATATCAATTGATATTTCCATTAATTTGGTAAACAGCATTTGTAAACGACTTAGCCGACTCAAAGATAGAGCGTATATTACAAAATTGAATTTCATGATTGGAAACAACGGATTTGCGGCATTTTGAGCGGTGCGAAATTGATCTAGAGAATTTGAAACAGTACCTAACTTATACTTTATCGCAAATCTTGGCATTCCAATTTGCCCCAACTTTAGATACTGAAGTTGAACCAGTATTCAGGGAATACAAGCAATATTTCGTTACAATCGTCACAAATTCCCTTTCGAAAATTTGAAGCATGGTGTTATTGCTAAATGCAACGCTGAGTTAGAAGACGATCAATAAAATGTGTTCATTTGTACAATGAATATATTCATATTCATATGAATGCATTGCAATAAATCAGTAAAAAACTACACTGACATATTTCTCGGTATTTTTCTGATGTGAATCGCTAATTTTGAGTTTTTGAGGGAATTTTTAAAAGCATATTTCAACACTTTTTCCGAGAATATTAAGAGCATAATTTGACACCTTTTCCGGGAATATTTCGGCGTCCCTGGTTATTACCAATAACATTTTGAAGTTCTCTGGTAACAATCGCCTGCGATTATCTCTAAGGAAACTTGAACGAACTGAAGGATTTCTAAACATGGGAAGAGGCTAGTGGAGCCAAGTTAAAAGATGTCACGTCGCGGTCGCGGTCATTGACTTCAATATTTGAGTACAATTTGGAGTTTGCAGCGCGCCATTTCCTTCACTTGCTGGAAAAACGGCATGCAATTTTTTCATCACATCTTCAGTTACTGGCCCTTAAGCTTTGAAATTTCTTCTCGATCTTATTCGAAGTCTTAACACATCTTCAAAAGGACTTTCTAAATATAGTAGAATCAGTTTAAGACGCTCTTCAAGGGACCGACAGAAAATAGAGTCTTAAGCGGGATAGCGTATTAAGCGGGCAAAGCTAAAAAATTTACATCCATTTGAAAATATGTTTATTTTATAAAAAGAATTGAAATTATATTTACATGTATTATGCTAGTTTTCCTTTCATCCCTTGTACTAAACATTGTACGCAATCAAATTCTAATGCACTGACACCACCTGTATGTTATGCACGTAAGGCGCACACAAGAAATGAAACAAAACTGACAAAAGTAACGACCACAAAAACGGCACGCTTTATATGGTTTGTCTGCGAAAAACAAAAAAGTCTAAATAAGAACGCCGTATATATATATATGCACCGAATGGTTTTTCTGGAAAAAAAAAATTAAAAAAACAAGAAAATACAACTTTTACGTATTTTTGCGTATTAACCGGATTTTATTCATACGAATTTTTATCAAAATGAAGGAACTTGAGAAAAGGAGCGTTAAAAGCGGGACAGCGTCTTAAGCGGATTCTACTGTATTCCGCATTGCACTAAAATCAAAAGTTTAAATTAAAATACACCTACTTGGACTCACCTGTTATTTATAAACTCTTAAATATGTGCTCTTTAGGGTCGACCAAAAATCTTTTTTCCAATTTCACCTCAAAATTTTGCAATTGGGGCATTTTCACGTTCAATGACAAGCAACAAAATATTCTGGGAACAGCATGCATTTTAGTAAATGAAATATTCAACGGACTAGCACTAAGTATGGCCAGTATGTCACGGAACGGAATATGAAGCTATGTAGATGAAAAGGGCCACTTACGAAAAAAATACTTCACAGATGTCTAACGGTTTTTGTCAGATGAAAAGTTTGTTAAATAAAATTGCGGCGAATGCCTGAGATTACACGTACGGCACAAGAAGAAACGCATTAATGTATTTAGGGTTGGATTAGTGTATAAGGATTTTTTTATGCGCGTTAGTGTATGCAACGGGTGCAATTATGTCCATGTTCACATGAGATAAAAGACTGCTCTTGTACGTATGGACACTAAAATTTCTTTCGTGTTAGCAACGACAAATCGTATAGTTAAAAGAAAGTGCACAACATTGACAAATAGCACCAAAAAGGCAAAAAAAGGTTATGTGGACTACAACAAAGGCTAAAAAAGGCAATATGAGTAAAAAAGCCAAATAAAGACAAAGTCAACAAGGTCCGTTCCCTGGAGATGAGCATTGTTTTCATTTATGAAAGAACTTTTCGCGTCAAATAAACGCTTTTAGGTGTTTTGCTGGGATTGAACCCGGGTAGCATTGCGTAGTAGCCCGACACACTTAACACTACACCATGATACTCACTAAACAAAATAAAACCTAAAGCAGAGAATCTGCCACCCAATCTTGTACGCCAATTTCTCAAGGAAATTGATCTGGATGCGGTGCTATGTTCTATGTAATTCTCACCTGGGTTAGGTGTGAGCGAAGCTCTCTCTAATCAGTTCCAATAGGAACTTCGTCTAAGACCTGTAGGGGACACAATAAACCATAATGTTGCGGTACATCTCACCGTTCAATAAGAATAATAATAATAATAATAATAACAATAACAGTTCCATCAATTTGAACTGAAGTTTTAAAAACATGTACAGGTTTATGTTTTATCCTTAACTTTTTATAACGGAAAATTAAAGTTAAAAAAATTCTGTTACTTTTAATATAAAATAAAAGTAATTGTTTGCTATTTGTTTTTATTTATTTTAAACTCGAAAACAAATTTTTTGGCAGGACCCCAATATAAAAATAAATCGATAGAAATTCAATTTAGAAAACAAAAATTATTCCGTCGAATTGATATATTATGTATGTACAAATTACATGAGCCTATGTATGTAATATACCTATGGCCATAATTAATTTAAGCTACCTTTGAGCTCTCACCTCACCTATTATCATCGCTGTTGCACCTCTGCAAATCTGCACAACACTTTCAATGGAACGTTTTTGCATGTCAGTGTTTCCTTTTCAGTTGCGGTGCGGTGCGGCACAACCATTGAAATCGCAAAACAAGAATTCATCCAATTCGGCGTGTAAACTATGAAAAGATCGCAGCTACCACTATGCAGTGGCAACGGCTGAAGTCAAGACCCAAGCCACAAAACTCACTCTCTCTGGGGCAAGTGCACACCAAGGCAGCAAGCACTCCGAATTCTGCATCGTCTTTGTGTGACTTTTCTCGTCTCGCCGGACCTGAACATTACTCGAATTGTTTTGGGCAAGCAAAGTGAATGTCTCTCAAGATGGATATTCGGAATTCGTGAGTGATGATCTTTGATTAGGACAGCGCAGCGGTGCTTGCTTCGATGATGATTTTCTCTAAATCGTAGATGATGGCTTCGGGCGAACAGCACACCCGCACGGAGACTCCCTTTGTCACACCAACGAGGCTGGCATGGGATGGGAAGGAAAGATGAACTCCTTTTAAGTGATTTTGTATCTTGCTACTCATAATGAAAAACACATTTTGTAACAATTGAAATTGGGACACCCTTGGATGGTGGATGTCGGATGTATCTAAAAGTACACGTAGCAGACGATCTCCACGGAATGGATGGGTTAAATGAATTAAACGAGCGCACAGAATAAAATATACTATGCAATGAATTATTGCTCAATTGAAAAATGCAGGGATTAACGAAACGAACGCGCTGACTGTGGGCGGTTTATTGGGAAAATATTTCGCGCGCGCTCGCTCGTTCGGTCTCCATTGGAATTGAACCATTTGAATGGTAATGCAATGATGATTGACTTCAGACTCTTAGACTCTGGGCAGATACAAGGTGGTGTAGCAGTGGTGGTGATGGATTAACGCTGAACATCTTTTGGATGACGATGATCATGACAGAGATTTCGGAGCTGCGGGAATGTTGACGTGGGAATTTTTTCCTCGCGTTCGGGATCGTGGATTAATAACGATCATGACCGTGTTAGAGTTTCTTGTTATTTTCAATATTGTTTTCTTCGGAGTTCATGCATTTTAATTTTTGTTTTCGCAATCTTTCGGCGCAATGATTGTGGTGAATTCATTTAACTGTAATTGCGTTATTATGGGTATGTATGTGTGTATCCGTACCCATTATCACCTCCTTAACAGAGATGTCCGGTATTGGATAAAATTAGTATTTACTAGTTTCTGCAAAGATGACTCATTCGACGTCGGCCTTGAGGCTGTGAGATGATCCTTTTTATATATAAAACTAAAGAGTTCGTTTAACCCAAAGACTATAAGCTTTTACTTAGGTCCTAGGGAACACCTTGAGTAGCTTTGCATTTTCACGGTTTTTGAAATATTCACCCCAATTATGCAAGTCGTATGTACATATATCGTATCTCACTTTGAGTCCTACTCGTATTGTGTTGTATTTCGTTTGGCTTTATGCAGGTCGTACGCATTGAATACGGTTCCGTATATTGCTGCATGTTAGCAACGTACTGCATTGCACTGAAAAATAATTCCCTTTCACCTATTAGTGTTGATTTCCTTGCCGGCTAGGTCAAGGCTCAGGGTGATGTCTTATTACAACTCTGTCCGAATTTTGCCACTCGAGGTATAGCCTCCGGTTTTATATTATTGAAAGTTTCTTCTATATCCAGGAGAGATTTCTCAACATTGGCGATGCATTGCTGAAAATTCAAATCAGCTGGTTTTTGTCCTGGTACTGCCTGACACCTTCGTATACTTTTGGTGTTAACCATCCCCAAACATTTTCCATAATATTTGAATCTGGGGAATATCGATCCAGTTTCTAATAATTCGGGCTGTATGGATAATGCTGATATGTCCATCGTAGGGGACCAAACATTTCATTGCATTGCGAAAAAGCTGTTTCCAATACCGTTTGGTACGATCTTGCTGTCATTCTTGTACTCTGGAAGTTCAATAGTATCGCACCATAGTAGGATACAGCTTTCAAACCATAACGCCCCTTTTCCTGCTGTGATGCCTTCTCAAAAATCGCTCTTCCTTTCGCAGATCATGGAAAAGTAAGTAGTTAGATTATCGAGGTTAAACATTTTTTCAACCGAGAAAACTAATTTTTGCCACTCCTATCCCCATGCCACATGCTGATTGATGTGCAAAGTCCAAACGTTTGTTTTTTCTTGCGGAATTTAATGATGGTTTTTTCTTCTTTTTTTAATTGCAGGTGTGAGGCGCTTTGAATCACTCTATTAACAAGTGATAAGCTAGCACTCACTCCACCTTTGTCCCTGATTTTAGCCGTAGACTGTGCCGAATCAGAGGCTTCAAGTAAGATTGCTCGTTTATCTTGAGCAGTTAGCACTCCCCGCGTACGCCCTTTCATGTTTTCGCCATATTTACTATTGTTTTAAAAAATAATAACAGCCGCTTTGATTTTTTTAAATTTTTTTTGGCTATTCCACGTACCTACACTGTGACCGTCCTCTTTAAAAGCTTCGATTTATGCCATTTCCACAACATTTAACGACTTTTTTCTACCCATGTTTACTAAAACCTTAAAATCAAAGTGAAACCACACTGCCGATTAAAAAAAAAATCAGTTATTACTTCTTGATAGCACTTTCCATTGACCCAATTTTTGAGTTCAATTTATGAGTTTATCAAAACAAAATTGACGAAGAATAACTGTTCTTAACCAACGTTCTCTCATTTTGCCCAAAAATGTGAGCTATAAACTAAGCTGTTTACCTATCATAAATTCATAATAACGGAAACCAAGTTTAGCTCAAAACAGACTTTGAGTAAAACCAAGCTTGAAACTTGATTCCTGACTGGATTCAGTGCTTGTTCCGTCGGGTTTCAATAAAGCTTCCCACAGTAGGAGTTTTTGAGAGTATATTCCAAATTTTGCTGGCTTCACTATTTTTATCTTTATAAGAGCAAAAAGATTGCCAGGATTCCCGTTGCGCTTTCCTGACTTTATATTTGTATTCCTTAAGTCGTACTTTATATTAATTTCAGTGACTGGGGCTCAATTAGGACTTCACTAGTGTTCGATAGCCAGTTTCATGGATTGGAATGTATATTTACCTTACGTTATCGTTCCAGGAAAACTGTAATTTCATGCTCCTTGCTGCCTCTCAGTAGCAATTACTGAAGTTCTCTGCACATAAACTATATATATTAAAGAGGCACAAAATGATAACAGGACAAAAATACAAATCACACAAAAACACAAGCAGAAGTAAAAAAAACAACAAGAATATTTTTATTTTATTTTTTTGCTGTTCACTCCTTCGTAGACTTTAGACTAAAAAGAAGTGAGAAAAAAATAAAAGTAGCGCCGACAAATAGATCTCCGCTCATATCCACAGATGTTCTTTCCCCTCGGTACCCGAGCTTTCTTACGATGAACACGTACATATGACACTCGCATTACCGGCGTGAACAACTAGATTGAAAATCTTTCGACTAGTCCTTCTCAGGAGACTCAAATTCTTTTGGGAAATTGTCCATTTTCTACTAATAATTGCGGAGTCTTGGTAATTAAGGTTATATCTAATACTTCCTGTCTATTTTTTTATAACAAACGTGGGATCGTTACCACTTTTGTATATTACAAGGTTAACTTTTCCTAAATAAGTAAAAAGTGACTCATCTTTTTTGTTTCTGTTACTGCTGCCCCAAATAGAATTATGAGCATTGATGATGCCAATCCTAAGGCCCTAAGGAGATGGATGTTTTACTTATCTCTGCTTCTCTGCACTATCAGATAGTGGCTCGACATCATCATAGGCCAGATAAGCAGGTGCTATTCAGAAAGATTTCCTGGGGGAGGTCTCTAGCTTCAGTATTACTGAAAAAAGACAGGAGAAAGATTTTAATTGCGCTTTTTGCCAGCATGGTTCGGCATGTAGTAACTTATAGTTTTTTGTTCTTAATCCAGCAATGCGATCATTACTAACCCATGGCTCCTGGATCAGGACTCTTCTGTAGGTGGAGATGAAGGCTGGCAGAGGCCAGATTATTTGTATAACCCGCATGCTTAGACAAAGCGCTTAATTCAAATGACTCTATCGCAGTGATATTAGTCCCTCTGGATTAGAGGAGAGATCATCGAAGTCCTGTCTTCCTGTGAATGATAAAGAGACAGTTGGCTTTGCATCAGGTGATTGTCTTTCATCCTGCTGGTAAACCTTCAGCTTAGTTGCCTTGAGAAAGAACTTAACCCCATGGTCTTTTTTTTTACTTTTTAAAACATTTTTATTAATTCATTTTCATTATAAACTGACATACTAGACAAAAATCCTTAAATCTAATTCAAAAACTAATAAAAATGACTTAATCCCTCAAGGGGCACTGTAGGCTTAGAATCTCATGGTTATTTCGTCTTAAGAATGCCCAATGATTGCCGGTTCAGTAGAAGAGTAACTGATTTACGGGATCCTTGGATCACCTCCTTCCTTCCTTAATGACTTTTCAGTCGTGAGTTGGAAGGTTAGGATTGGCCTCTGCAACAGGAATAGAATATCTTGGGGGTCGCTGGGTTCCATGGGGACCTAGGCGCGAGTACTTGGCTTGAGTGGGATCTTGTCCTTTCTCATAGCTTTCGGCTTTGCGACTTCCCATAGATTACCCGCAGCGGCGATCGCGGTCCTTATAAGAGTAACATAACCGTACTATCATCGTCGCAGGCAATCAATTTGTAGCCTTTATGCTGCCAGCCACTGTCGTTGAAGGAGGGTAAAGGTTGAGAAAGGTCGCTCTTACACAGGGGGTCAGTTACTTCTACACTCCCAAAACTTCCAGTGATGTAGCAGTCCTCGTGACCCCGGTCTATGATTGCTATGATCAAATGGTCCTTCACCACCCCTCTAGAGGATTTGAGATCTCTCTTCGCCTTTTTTGAGGTAGGTGAAGTACCCTCCTTAGACCGTGATCGTTTGGAAGCACAATCTGGCTTCTTGACATTTAAGCCAGTTGGGGGAGTCCTTTCGAAGGTCGACTCGCGCACTCTTGGACTAGTTCTGTTGCCCACTTGAAAGTACTGTGCGGCTTTCTACCATCCAAAGTACCCGTTTTGTAGGCGGATGTGTTTTTTGACCGTAGTACAGGATGAAGCCTGTGAAGCGTTGGCAAATGTCAGTATCAGTTTGAGTGTGAGTTCGATCGGAGCCCACCTAGGTTTGTTTCCTATTTCGTGACGCCCGTCGTGGGGGACACCACCGAAGGTCGATCATCAGTCTGTATTTTTGATGCCTTAGGTGATTCATCACTCTCATTAGTTTTTTTTTTTTTTTTTTGATTGTTGGCATATGGTACCATCCGAGAAAAATAAGGTTACCATCGGCAGATATCGGAGTACTGAGGGAAGGTTGTTTAAAACCCGTAGTATTGCCAAGTATCCGGAGTTCGCATATGACTGGCTGAGTACCCTTCCAGCCACGCATTCATCGGCGTATGCTGTTCCACCTTGGATTTTTGCAGACTACCCAAGGATTTAACCTTCTCCCTACCCGCTATGTTGACAAACTACCAGCAGATACATGACCTAACTGGATAGATTGTTACCGACAACCGCTACGTGGTGGTCATAGCTGGATTTCCGTGGAAACAATAGTTACTGCACGTGAAACCTAGGCCATGAAGTACTATTGTTACCATGGCAGGTTATCTATAACTCACATGAAGCTTAGGACATCCTGCTTAACAGACAAATTTTGTCTGAATAAAGCAATAACATTTATCTTAATTTATCTGGAGAGTTGTGGTATCACTCTGGATCAACACTGGTCTATGTGATGCTCGGCCGCAACCCCCTAACCTAACCTTGCGGCAACCTGATACATTTGGATTGCGAAATAAAGTAGTTTTTTTTTTTTTGACAAATCCAGAAAGTGAGTTAGCTTAAGCGACAATGTACTCAATGTCAGATATAAAAGTATATCACTCTTTTGGAAGACGTTATATAAGCGATATGACGATGGCGATAATATACCATTGGGGTTAGATGTCAGTATTACCTCGTTCTTGTATATCTTGATTTGGCATTAGCACATTTTTTCATAAACCAAATGGAATGGTAAGTATTGACCCAGTATCAAAGAGCTCTTAGTTTTCATCATCATTTAAGAGCCCACGATAATTGTAGATACTATTTAGGTACAATTCTCATCCCACCTTGGACACTTTTTTTAATTTATTTCACGTTAAAGTGCAGAAGGACGGTTTCCAGTGCAATTCAATCTGCACAATTGCAATTGACATAACTCACCTCCAATTATTTTCAGCTGTGGTTCCATTCCATTCATGTTCAGTTGTTGTTTATCTTTAACCGAGATGTACTAATGAAGTGATCGTCGTCGTCATTCTCATCGTTTTTGTCATTGTCGTCTCGATGAGAATTTAAAAAAAAATCATCAGGTGGCCGCTCCCAAAATCGAGAATTGTTGTCAAATTAAATTAGCACCTTAAAACTCAATTTATTTGAATAGAGATCGGAATCGTCTTATTGCACGGCAAACATTCTGGAGTCTCATTCCTTTGCTTCATTCATAAGATCCATCCGGTCCGTATGTAGCAATGCAACACCTGCCTTTTGTTTTATTATTCGGTGATCGGTTCACCTGCATGAGGCATGACACTATTGGCTCACTCGCAGCAATCGATATTGTTCGAGTGTCATTTGGGTTAGATGCGCGACAGATAACCTGGCAATAATTAACACCGCTATCCGACTTAGCCATCTCCGGTTGTATGTATGTATCTATAGAATATATGGTATGCCTAGTGTTTGGCTTTCGTATTTGGTATCTCATAAATGTCTGGAATTGGCATACATTTCGGTAGGTATCTATCTGTTTGGTGTTATTTGATGAAATGCTGAACGCGTTGCGTCAGAATTGGGTGTGACTAAAGTGTTCTTTGGATTTGCCAACGCTTTTTGAATTGTATCATTAATTTGATGAGAAAATATTATAAGTCTATAAAAAAAACAAATAGAACTGCACACACACATGTACATAATTCAATTGAAGCCGTCTAATATGTAAAGCATTTTTTGCTGACTGGACAGTGGACATTATAGTTCCAAGAATCCAGAGCGTGATAGTTGTGGAGCATGAGCGCTTAGTCATGGGTGTTGTTGGTGGCTATTTAGAACTGGTTCAGCACAGATCACCGCCGTTGATTGAATATGAATGAGTAGTGCTTCACTAGAAGTCCAAATGATGGGAATTTCTCCGTAAAATAATAACAAAGTTGTGTCTACGTTCTCAAAGATGAGTAAGTCGGTGATAAGAGTTTTATTTTTGTTTTTGTAAATCAGTAATTTATAGATTTTGGAGCATTCATGGAATTTCCTAAGGAAAAAAAAAAATTAAGACGTTTGCTGATAAAGCTGGTGACGCAGGTAGGAACACGAATTCGTATTTATGCAGGCTTTTGCGAAAGTTGGCCTAATAATCTGAAATCGGGCATATCTGAAAGTATGTATGTATGTATGTATCGTAGATATTGAATTCTATATGAATTTTACGATCTTGGAACTGTAAAAGGGATTTGCTTGTTGTTCCCAGACAAATAAAGTTGTGGAACCTAGATTATTGCCACAGTATTGGGTTCGGGTGGCGGCTGAGCCTCACAGACATAAGTATGTACATACCAGTGTTGGTCCATAGTGATGGAGTGATGGTGCAAGTATTAAGTTATACTAAAATATTTACATAAATGTATGTGTGTACACTATGTATGTAGTATGTGCTATGTTCTAAGTGATGACTATGTACCAAAGTTTGCCAATGTTCCAGATTTAAAGGTAGCTTATACAAAAGGTAGCCAGCCACCTCGGTGTTCTAATGCTAGCGTACTGATGCATACATGCTGTCAAGATACATAGGTAGGTAGGTAGATAGAAGTGGTGGTTTCGGTGGAAGGGAAACCCAAATAGCGTTTTGATACCGCAACCTCAGGTGACCAGTTTATACGTATGTAGGTTGAGATATTTATATCCAGCCAGGTGTAGCTGACGCTGCCCACCTTGTCCCGTTGGCAAAAATGTGCGATTGCAACGGTTCTTACATTTTTCGACTAATAAAGCTAATTCCAAGCTGTGATATGGGGATTTGAATTTGAAGGTAAACAAAACCACAATAGCTTTTTCGACAACCTAATACATATTAAAGCTCTACAAGTACTTGGATTTCTTCAAATAAGAATGATTGTTTCCTTAACCCAGATTCTCCTACTGTCCCATATGTGGGACACCTATGCTTTTAATTTTTTTGTTATATTAGCAGACGAGATTCAAAAAATGTTTGAAATCTATTTAATTCCTTTGGATATGCTGCCTAGTAACCAACAGAAAAAACCAGCGATAGTTCCCTCGTTTTATTTTTATTCACTTTTTTGAGTGAAGGAAAGTAAACTGATGGGACAGTGTATTCAAAAAGGTATGTTTAACACAATTTTTACAAAAATAGTGTATACATAATATTTGAACAATTCAATGTTAGAGTATCAAGTTATTGATTTCGCTCGTAAGATTTATGAAAATCTTCTTGTATTTGGCAAAATAAAGGTTATTTTATTGGTGTCCCATATATGGGACAGTAGGAGACTAGAGTTCATATCTGCTTTTTTTGTAGGTGCGTAAATTTTGACGAGATCATAGCTTTTTTGGAAGAAGACGAATCTATAATAATCCAGCACAGGCTACAATAGCCTTGGTACCGCCAAATAATGCGTGTGGAGAATTGATGGATGAAGATTCATGGGAGAAAAATTAAGTGGCTATATCCAACTTACCACGCAGTCAACTACTTGCGGACGCTGAAGTTGCATATATGATGACGGATTTGATAATGACGACGACATTCCATTATTTGTAGCTGTTACCAAAAAAAGAAAATTAAATGCAATTGAAAATCCAACCTGGACCAAAAGAGATGTGCATTTTGAAAAATTTTTCGATGACAAATTCTACGAAATGGCAATATCTCTCACCAGTAGTTACGCCATGCAAAAGAACATAAGTTTAAATATTTCATTACACGAAATGAAACTTTTTTTTCGGAATACTGTTGCTTAGAGGATATGATGTGCTGGTCAAAACATATCGTTGTATGTACCGAACATCTATAAGGGAGTAAAGTGGTATAGTCCGCTCGTGTCGTATCTTCTCGATGTAACCTTCAACAATTGTTGGCAGTTACAGAAACAAAGTGGCGGTAATATGTATGCGTCTACTTGCCTTTCGACGAAGAATTGCTGTATTGTTATTAGAGTCTAATTGTCATTATAAGAAAAGAGGTCCTTCACGTCCATCTGCATTGGAAAATTTGGACTTAAGATTCGACCACATAGATCATAGACCATTACGTGGTAGAGCAAGGAAACCGAACTCGCTGTAGAGTATGCCATCTGAAGTCACCAACTCGATGCGAAAAATGCGACATAAGACTTTATGAACGATGCTTTAAAATATTTCATATTAAAGAAAATTTAATATTGAAATGTTTATTTTCTTTGAACTCCTACTGTCCCTTATAGGGAACACCCCATAATTCGGGACCCAAAGGTCCAATATTTTTTTTTGTATTTTTTAAATGTTATGTAGACCAATATTTGGTACATAAATAAAATTCATCAATTTCTGATAAAAAAAAAGTTTCAGGAGAATCTGGGTTAAGTACCGTAGCATAGAGGTTATTGCGTTGGACCACTACGCCCTTAATCCCAGCAAACAGCCAAAAGTTCGTACACGGTGCCACCTCTATTGAATGACTGACAAGCATTCAACTGAAAGAGTTTTAATATCAACATGTCTGTATATTTATGTTAAGATAACTATTATTATTATTGTTTTCTTTGAATGCACTTTTCTCGATAAATTCAACAGATTGGTACTAACTAAGCAAAATCGTAATTTCAACATTTTATGCTATTAGCTAAAAAATCATGACCGGAAAACGTTAAATTGACTATCGTTTGCGGTAATTTTAACAACACCTTTTTTCCCGTGTCGTGCATAAATATAAACACACATTTCAATGGTCGCGAGAAGCAGGTCCTTTTTAACGCCGAACCACCTATACGTAAAAAACAAAACTAAAAAGGACGCTTCAGAAAAAAACTGGAACGAGCTTAAATAGACCCTGAATCATTGAAATCTGACCATTTCTTACGCAGATACACTCATTTAAAATGTTTTCCTCAGTTTTTAAAAGTGAACATTTTTGCGAAGTGGACCTTTTAAATAATATCTAAGCAACCTGCCGTAATACAAAAATATTACGGGTATGTGATATGAGATCAGGAGGTTGATACATTAATTACTAATAATTAATAAATTAAGAAATTTGTTTAAATGTCTGGATATGCAGAAATTGATGCCATAAAGCAATATGTAGATTTTGACTAGTACCTAACTGTAGTTCAGTCTAAGAAAACAATTCTACTCACTTGAAATCAGCAGGACAGAGCTACTGTACGAAAAATAAGATTATATTGTAATCCATCCCTCATAGGTCCATAAATTATCCATGCTCTTGTTTTGTATGGAATGTCGTCCACCATCTCGTATAACCGAAGCCAAGTTCCAATAAATCACCCGTTGATGATAAAGACAATTAAGTTAATTAGATCTGTTCCTAAAAAAAAATAATTTAATTTGTTAAACATAATTCATTACCACTATCGGACAATGAATAACATATGTTAAGCCCGAACGATTTATCTTTCCACACCTTCAAAGAAAAAGCCACAAGAAATTGTAATACCAACGGAATAGTAGAGGAAGAAGAATCTCAAAAGAACTCGATATTCTGTTAATCTCGTTCACTTGCCTCTATTTTTCACTTTAAACCGTGTCGGGTCGTGGCGACCATGGGACGCGATGAAGATGTCACCGAAAATTTCCCGCTCAGACCCATATGTTAAATTTTCGTCCAGCAGTCATAAATCTGGTCAATCCGAGCCTGAGGACACCAGATCTTCGGGAATTATCAGATTCCAGATTTATTAGAGTTGACAATTCTACGAAACGCACCATAGGGAGCCTCTAAAGGGGGGCGTTTACTACAGGCAAACTGGATGGACCCGCTCTTTTGGACTTTTGATCAGCCCAAGTCGATTAAATGTGGTCAACTGGGTGCTCAGCTCATATGCGATTAATGTGGGTACACAATGCAGTATATTCCGTCTAGACTTTCATCGTGGGTTTTTCAGACTCAGTTTCAAATGACTACGTTGGTCGATTGTGAAATTTGGTACCTCACCCCTCGCAAAGGTATTAAGAAATTACTCGAAATTAATCACGATTTGGATTGCCCTATATATAATTAGCCATCGAACAGATGGCGAGAGTAGTAAACGTGGGCCACACGATATTCGTCGTAGTCGTAGCACTATAATTTACTGGCCAAGGACTAATTTAGAATTTCGTGTGTGTGCGATCTTGGGACCGTGTTAGATACACCGCCACCCATGCTGACGGGCGGGATTAAGACAAATATTGAGGATAATAATCACTCTGTCTGCTGTGCGAAAGGTGATGTGTTACAGTTCGGGATAGATACCTGGGAACCGAGTGAGTGGTATTTCACATGATATTTCCGCCGGAATTGACTCTGGCAAATTAAGGCATTAAGAGCCGATGCCGATGATGGAGCCCAGTGTCTGACGGAGGCGTTTACGGAAGAAGGGATCACACGTCTTATGCCGTAGTTAACAGGCAATCGGACACGTAAACATACGTGGAGGTGTGCAGCTGACCACCGACGATGTCTGATAGATTCTACGAATGATATCTTTAAAAGGGAAATTGAAGCATGAAATGCTGGTAATAGCAGATGATTTAAATGAGTATTCACAGTTACTTGTAAGTTTAAATTACAGTGCAGTAGTATCATAGTAGTAACTCAGTAAAATTGTTTCATATTCTACTTAAATGGACAAGATACAGTATATTCTCAAGGTCTAATTCCACAAACGCTACTAATCAAGAATTATATCTCTAGTTTTATTGCTTTAGAAAATCACATATTAACTAACGCATTAGTCTCGATCTCGCTTATTTTCTTAAGGACCTAAGCCGAGACTACTGCCATGCCTAATATAATTGTAAGCAAGTAAGCAAATTTATTATAATAACAACATATATCAATACCGTCAATGGCTTCTAGTTGTTTTGTGTGGTTTAAGACTTTATTGAAGTCCTTAAATAGTACCAGCATATGGTGGCTTTTATTTAAGCTTGCAAATTGCCCTAGTAAAGTTGCAATGCGCTTGTTCTTGTAGAAACTAAACTGACTGAATGAGGGAATATTTATCTATAAAGCTTTATAATCTATTGATCTATTTATGATTACATCTTGCAGAGACTATCTATTCAATCATTGACAACATGGATATGGGTTAATTGTGCTCCCTTGTTATTACCGTTCAAGCTATATTTACGAGCCCAGGCTTCTTACTTCTCTTCCATACCTTATCAGTCAACTTTTTGCGGCTATAATGTCACTAAGCCCTATTATTACTTTAAGAAATAGGTATGCTGATGTAGTCGATCTTAATTGTTCTTAAGATTTATTTAAAATTTTATACTAAACGCAATTCTATATATTATATGATAATTATTGTTTAAATATACCTACATACATTGTTTATATTAAACTGGTACCATTAGTTCTAAGAAAGTAATTTATGTCAATAAATAGGACGGTGGTCTCCGTGGCCGTGGTGGTTAGTGCGTTGGACTACTACGCATGCTGCCCGGGTTCAATCCCAGCAAAAACACCTAAAAGTTTTTTTCACGGTACCACCTCTCTCGAATGTCTGACAAGCAATCAAAGAGTATCATTTGTCATGAGAAGCTTCTCAACTCGACGTTCGGAGTCGGCAAAAAACTGTAGGTCCCTTCCATTTCGTGGAAAAAATAACACGCACACACAAATGGTTGCGAGAAGCTACCCAGCAAAAAGAGTAAGGCTTATTTAAGGCTTATGTCCATATATTTTATTCCTTAGCAGATAAGGCTTCTTATTCATAAGGAATATCTTTTGAGTACAAATATCCCTTATTTTATGCCTTATTTTTCTACAGGCCATGTCCTAGGCAATCAGGTATGTACTTTTATACCTTACACATAGCCTTATTTTAACCTTATGATAAGCTTCTTTAAGTCTTATTCAAGGCTTATTTCAGTCTTTCTTAATCCTTATATTAAGATAAAAAAAATTGTTTTTTCATTACTTAAAGAAGCTTTTTTATCAGCTTTTGATAAGCAATATAATATTTAATTGTATAATGCTGTGAGACTCATTATTTACTATTAGAAACATTTTTTTATTATTAGATATAAAAAGTTGTACATATACAGTACCTCACAAAATTGAGCATACACTCATCACAAATTCACACTTATGCATTTTCTTACCTCAAAAGAGGTTTTTTTTCTTAGTTTAAAGTTTGAATATAATATCTAGACATGTCTTTGACTAGACGAGATACGCAAACAAAAAAAAAAAGTCGGATATTTCGCTTCTTTTCGCACGAAAAACAAAACAACTCCAAAGATAACCACACAAAATTGAGCATACAGGCGTCGTTTCTATGCAAAATACAGGCGCCACTCATTCGCTACATTAAAATTTGTAGTAGCAGATACTCGTGCTCATTTCTGCAAAGTTTTCTTGTTAAAAGGACATCAATTTGGGTTTTTGTAAGATGATATGGAGAACAGGAGAAAACAAACTGATTTGTCGACAAGACAGCTGATAATTAAGCTATTTTGCGAAGGGAACTCGATGCGACAAATAGGCGAAACTATCGGGCGATCACATGCAACTGTGACAAAAATTATTAACAACTACAGATACGAAGGAACACTAAAAAATAGACATGGAAGAGGAAGAAAAAAAGTGCTCTCAGAACAGAACGAAAGGTTTATTGTAAGGATTAAGTGTAATCCGAAAACTAGCGTTCCGAAGTTGACGGCAGAGGTGTCATCTATGATCAGTAAACCTCTATCCGTAGAAACCGTTCGCAGAGTACTTTGCAAAAATTATTTCAATGGCAGAGTTGCCCGAAAAAAGCCATACATTTCGCTGGTCAATAAGAAAAAACGATTGGAATTTGCTAGACAATATGAGAATCATCCTGAAAGTTTCTGGGAAGGTGTTTTGTTTTCGGACGAAACTAAAATAAACTTTGTTTCGATCCGACAGAAAACAAATCGTTTGGAGAGAACCAAATACGGCACTGAAAACAAAGCACATAAACTCAACCATGAAACACGGAGGAGGTTCTTTGATGTTGTGGGGTTGTATGGCTTCAAGTGGCTGCGGTAACTTTGAATTCATTGAAAACACAATGGACAAAGTGGGGTACCTTAATATTCTGAAAATAAAATTTGAGAAGTTCCGCAGAAAAATTGAGGTTACCTTCGGCTTATTATTTTCAAAAGGATAATGATCCGAAGCATACCTCTCACTTAGTATGCGATTGGCTGCTTTATCACGCCTCAAAACAGCTTAAAACTCCTCCACAATCGCCTGATCTTAACCCGATCGAGCACTTATGGCATGAGATAAAAATGCGGATGAGAGATAGTAACTGTTCTAACAAGCGGGAGCTGAAATTAAAAATTGAAACCGCTTGGAACAGCATTTCACCATCGTTCACAGAAAAGCTGGTAAAATCGATGCCCCGGTGGTTAAAAGCAGTCATAGATGCTAAAGGATGTAGCACGAGAAACTGAGACTGGTATTTTCATTTTTTTTGTAATTTATTTACGCCTAAATTTTATTTTATTTTTTAGTTATCTGAGGTGTATGCTCAATTTTGTGCCTTGAAATGAAGTACTTTTTTAGTTTTGTTAAGATAAAAGTTTATTTTTTAATAATTTTTCCCTTTTTTACTTGTTATTTCCAATGTGTAATACAAACTGAATATTTTGTTAATAAAATTAAAATGTTTAACGTTGATGAAAATATGCATTAAGTAAACATTTGTTTTATTGAAGGGTGTATGCTCAATATTATGAGGTACTGTATACAAAATAGAAACTAATTAATCCCTCGTTTTAATGCTTTTCTTGGTCCTCTTCTTCATTGTTGAAAGGCTCATAAAATCTGTCAACAAAGAAATAATAATTAATAATTATTGCACTTTAAGAACTTACGAAAAATATTTTTATACACTTTAATACACTGCACTCTGTTCAACACTTGAATTTAAACTGTCAGTTGAAAACGAAAGCGAAACGAAAAATCCCAATGAGAAATTCCATAGAAAAACCATTTACGACTTCGTACATGCCATTATTGAAATTCGAAATCTTACATATACCTTATAGAGACACTTAAGTAAGAATAAGTTTATTTAAACATTGAAAGAGAAAGAAAATACCTAGGATCTTATTTATAACTTATAAAAACCTTATTATAAGTCTTATTTAAGACTTTTAATAGTCCCAGAATAAGGTTTCTAGTTTTTCTCTTCCTTATTTTTCCCTTATTTTTTGCTGGGTAGGCTTGGTTCTGTATAGGAATGCTGACGCCGTACTTTTTTTTTTTGTAAATAGGTAAAAAGATAGGGATCTTGGACAGTATTCATTGGATTACAATAGAAATTCAAAGTTAATCATCGAAAGATACATAGGACCAATCACATTCAAAGGTTTAGGAACGCAAAAATTACAATGTAGCCTTTATGTGTACACATGTGTTTCTTACAAGCAAGTCTTTCTTATATGAGATGTTCTTATATCTTAAACCGTAAAATGAGTTCTTCGACAGAGTACTGGACAATGAGAAGGCAGAAGTAGACAGATGATAGTACAATAGATAAAAAAAATAGTAGATAATAAAATATAACATTTAAAAAAAAAAAAAAAAAAAAAAAATTTTTAGAAAAAAAGGCCAAACATTTTGGTTAGTTATTCAGTACACAAACAAATACATTTTCCTTCTTACAATTTCTCTCCATATTTCAATGAGTGATGAGTAGAAACTTAATTTTAGATTATCTAACTTAGATAAAATATATCGCGGATGGTGAGCGATGAAACTGACGATGCGGATGTACTTTTTCAGTCACGTTTTTACCTTTCTCGTGTTGCAACTACATACACTGCACAGTGATTACTGACAACTGAATACGCAGATCTTTGGAAAAAGGAAGAAAACCCGCCACAAAATACGTTACTAAAGATATATAAGTACCTTATAGTTAAAAGGTATGTGTAATTCTGCGTACCTGTTGGGAGTGGACATTGACGCAGTACTCAAATACGTGCCGCGTGCCGTCTCAACAATATATGTACATGCATAGTTCGCAAGCTTAACCTTTCAGAGAACCCATCTCCCTCGCTTCCCTCATCAAAGCTTTTAAATATTTCGTTCCTCACTACTAATTTAGAACTTTACAGTCTCTCTTGGAAAAGCTTATCTATAATTCAATAGCAATTTTTGGTTCACTAATACCTTACACGTATAGTCCACTTTTCTTATCATATTCATTCCAGGTTATTTGTCTACTACAGCGAAAAGGGATTTATGTATACAATTTCTTCTGCCGGTAAAAATGTTTGCATACAAACATTTTATTTGAGATGCGACTTCTTGGGTTTGTATATATGCTTTAGTTTCAGGCTTGGTACACACATGCGATTGCAGTCGCACGACTATTCAGTCGCAAAAAATAGAAAACAAAGCTTTTAATGTTAGTGCGCGCACATGATACGTTGCGATTGGTAGGTTTTATGTGCGCGCACTTACATCGAAAGCGATGAGCCTTATTCCTAAAGATATGAAGAATAAATAACGTTGTTTTTAATTCAAACCTTAAAATTCAGCTTGCAGTACACTTTTGAATATTTCGATAGCTTTTTGGTGGAAGATAAAACTTCTTTCTTGTGCAACACACATTGCAATACAAGTGCAATACACCTTTGAATTTTTTTGTGAAATAAGCTTCACTTGTAACGCGCGAGAGTTTACGCACTTTTTTTATGATAAGTAGATGCAGGGCTTGGAACAGATGAACAGATATGTATGTATGTATGTATTATGTTTTGACGTTTTGGCGGTAAGCACGTGCTGTTCATTTAAGAGAGTGATTTATTTTTATAATAATCGAGTTGAGAAGAGTCAGATGCACAAGGAGATTTAAATCACTTCTTTTCATTTATTTGGCAAATAATTAAGCTTAATTAACATAAAACTTGCATACTGATTTATAATATTTTTAGCTTTAGTTTAGTTTTAGTTTAGTTTTAATTGTAATTTCCTTTTTTTTATTACTTACCGTCAACCTAAAGGATAGCAATACTTTATACGACATTATGTCCTACGTTGTTATCGATTTGCTTAAATTAATAAATAGATAAGTGGTCAATCGTAGTGAATTATTCAGTAGCGCTGCAATCAGTATCGATCAATTTTAGACAAAAAACATTTTTCAGTCTCCTTCCAGCAGACAATATATTACAAATGCGCATATCTACTATACATACAAAGAGAATATTTTTGTATGCGCTGCGAAGCGGGTATATCAGCTAGTAGCTCTATAAATATGAACGGGACTTTCAACTAAAATACAACGACGAACAGCACTTGACTATGGCATTTTCGCAACTAATCGCTCAGCAATGACGCTTAGTAAATGGCCACTCATCGCTCAGACTCGTCGCTCACTGCGTGGCCGCAGCCCAAGAATTAGCGATGTGTGGTGTGGGTGGGTTTGAGTGCGGTTTTGCCCAAGCCACTGTCAATTCATTATGATCATTTCACGCATATATACTTATGTACATATGTAGTTTCTGTACCCATTTCATGATCCAGGGATGTCATATACGCCTGTTCATTACTTGAATGGCCAATCTGATCAAGATATTATTTTCTATCATTTAACACCTCCGCAAATGATCCAGCACGTATTGTAAATCGATTTTCTCAGTTTGAATAACTGATGATTTTGTTTCCTGACTACGATTAAAGGTCGGATTTAGTTCTTTTGTGAATAAACCTGTTTCGGCTCAATTAATTATCATGCACCATGAAGTAATGCCTGCAATCGAACTATTGCATATTTGGAAGTAGTAACTAGGTACTTATCTATACTATAATCTATAATCTATAATCTATAATCTATAATCTATAAATATTATAAAACTGTAGAGGTTTTTTTGTTGGTTACCTAATAGCGTGAAAACCGCTGGACAGATTTCGATGAAAATTTCTGTTGAAATGCTTCTTAAGTACCCGGGATGATCACAAGCTATGTAATTTTTTGCTCAGGCTACTGGTTTTTACATAATAGTCAAAATAACTGTATATCGGTGAGGAATATAATGATTATACAGCTCTAATTCAATAATGGCTTATCGGAATGAAAAACAAAATAAATAGTTGAAATTAGTAGATCTGTCCCTCAATCATTTGAGATATAAAACATTCACCTGCGTTGTCCTGAAGCTGAGCAATGTTCAAAACCATTATTCAAAGCATCGCCCACAATTTTCTTTCATTGATGACCACTGCCAGCAGCCGGGCAGCAGTGGGTATCGTTGCAATAGTGTGTGTGTGAGTATATGTGCGCGCTCTAACGTGATCATATGGCTTGCACTTCAATGTGCTCTACAACCATTTGCGGCTCTCACACTCAAGCAATCTTAACAAATGAGGTGTCAAAAGAAAGAGAATTTTCTAGAGCAGTCAATTGCATTTTTAGTTTATTAATGTTATTAACAAATTAAAACAAAAAAAGATCAAAAATATATATTCTACCCAAAATGAACTCCTGTTGCTTTAAGATCTAATTTTGGTTCATATATGTATGTACATAAATATACATATCATCATCCCATAAATAAATTATCTGGAAAGTATTGGTTGTTCAGTGATACGAAGCCAAGGTAATATTGCCCTTAGATGTCGCGTCATCAGGGTTAGTAGCTACGTTATTCCCCGGAATCTAATTGTGTGGGACGAATGTACCGTAAGGCAGTGGAAATCGTTAACAGAACCTAACAGGATAAACTTTAGACAAACGTTATCAGTAGTACCATGAGGCACAAAAGCTGATGAAGTAAATGCCTGTCTGAAAAAGTCAAGTCTCTGGGGTCCAATGTTACTCAAATGCACTTGACCGTCAATATGCGGGCACGAACAGGCGGCAATCCAAACGCACAAAATTTTCTCATTTGTTACTTAAAATTGGTGGAAGAACGCTTGCAGAAGAAAATGGAAAAGTCAATTTATCCTTTTACTGTTACATATCACAACTTGAGAGTTCTTAGCTTTCTGAGCGAGCTATTTTGTTGCCTCGGAATGATCAAGCTCCAGCAATTGATAGCGAGATATTTTCACGTGTTGATGGTCAAAGTGCAAAATGTAAGTATTTCAATCAACCTGGTTGTAGACCAAGAAGTAACAGCCAGCTATCTGGTCGAATTCTCTATCTGCTCCATCCAGGGCTCCCATCACATAAATTAAAACTAAAAGTGGGTGTACCTACTATTCTTCTAAGAAACTTGAGCCCGCCTAAATTATGTAACGGCAACCGACCTAGAGTTACAATTCTGCAACGACATCTGGTAGAGGCTGAAGTGTTGACAGGCTACAGTGCAGTGCGGTTTTTGACACATTGAAACGTTTTTGATAAAACGCAGTTAATCAACAAAATTTACTAAACACTTTTGTGGACTTAGACAAATAATTTGATGTTTCTTCGATTCCATTGCAATTGCATATTTGTATGAATGAGAAAGCCCTTAGAATGCGAAGCAACGCGAGCACGGGTTCAACTAGTCTAGAATAAAGTTCTTCTGTGGATTGTACTGCTTTTTTGCTTTTATTACTACATACATAATGTGATAGGACATGAACTTTTCGTTATCTTTCCCTCTTCTCAGTAGCTATAGCTACCTGTGCTTGTTGGTTAGGATGTAGTTACCACTATCAAAGTGCAGTTAACCCAGATGATATTAGAGTCATTTGTATATGAAAACCCCCGATCTAAATCTCCCAGTTAGACTTACTTCTGTTAGAATTTTCTTTAAACGTTTGCACCACTGAGACACTGTGCGTTGTGTCATTGCAAAGAAAGTGCATTTCATGGATGATTTCTTAATTGGTATCTCAATTAAATCGCTCAATTGAAGATTATTATCGCAAGGCTCCCGATTCGACACCACGTGATTGATTATGATTGATGTTCATCTGCATTTTGACTCTCCACTCTCCACGTCATGGTGCGCAAATTATTATTCATCATCATCCGGGTTTTCATGTCTAACTCAAAATTCGATCGCCAAACCCAGCGTACACTTGAACCAAACCATCTGCGACTCTGCTCGGATGATTGTAAAATTATAAATAAATTATCGTCTCAGACTGAAGTGTACACATATGCACATATATTCGTTCGAATACCGCCAGTCAAGAGTAACTGATATGATAATCACCATTTTTAAAACATTTTCCCAGCGGTCCGCAGGCCAAACGTCATGCGCAGATACAATTTCTCATTACCGGCTAGTGTTTCGCGATATATTCGTCAATGTATCTAATAATGTTTCTATTCATGTAACACCTGCGTTCGGCGATCAAAGTGCCAGAATCACATTGAGATTTATCCGGGCTACGTCACCCTGGTCTAGTCATCGACTGCCATAGAGTATTGCACCGCCAGACACAGGTAATCACTGCGCACATGCATCAAAGACCATCATCCCTTTCTGGTGATATTTATTACCCCGGCAAGGCAATGGCAAGGTTGTAAGTGAAGCGGAACTAGTTGTAAAAACGTGCATATTTGTTTTAAATTTAACAATTTATTCATAATTTAAAAGATACATGATGTATGCTAATTACCAGAACGTCTGGCAAAATGTTCCCAGGCTTATACGTATGAGTCAATAAATTTCCTACTTATCCCGAGTACGGTCATCAGGTTTAGCATCATCTTCGCTATGGGAACCATTAACTGGGGGCATGATTCGCGAATTGCGGTTAAAGTTTCCAGCAGCAGCAGAACGGTGCGCCACTTGAGTTCTATTTTTAGGAACACATTTAGTATTCTGCTTATGCAATCTGCACAATTAGATCGGAGTCTCGGTGCTTGTATACCTGTGTTTTGTGTACCTGGTGTGAAAGAACATGACATCACTCAGAAGTGTTTGTGCGCACAGCAGTCACTGGGAATGCGCAAACATTCGCTCGAGTAAGTATGCATCGCATGCGGGTATTGGAAATCGTTCGATGGATTGATCTAGAAATACCACAAGATTGCCGATTACAGTGATTACAAAGAAATTACGATCACGAATATCGGGCGGTGAGAGGCAGCGAATGCTGATTTGAAATAATTCATATTCGGAATGGTAATAGAGGCGTGAGCAGTTGTTTGGGAATTCCCATTGAATTGGATTGTATTGGAATTTGCTGCGAAATTGTCTCAAGAGAGCAATAAATATTCTTAGAAGTGTGGAACAAATTCATTTTAATTACCACCCGAGCTGAATGAACGAGACAATGAAATTAATTGAAATTAGTTCGCAGTAACTTTCAAAAGTGGTCTGTACTTTCCATTTACATCGAGATTCAAGTGTTTACCTCGAGCAGATTATAACTTGTTGGATGTGGAGTACTTATTCGAAACACTCGATGAGATGATTCAACATCAAGTTGTACTGCTTTATTTTATACCTATTTGAATAATACATAAAACCTCTAAAGCTGTGATAATGCCTCGTTAATCCAACTGTTGGATGAAACTTAAATTTTCAACGAACTGCGTATAATGTTGTTGAGCCCGTCTCATAACCTCATCTGCAAAGGTCTAGCAAATCCATTAGCTATTCTCCCGAAGAGGCAGTGCCCGACAAAAAACACCCTCGCAATCAAAATAATTTGTATTCCCTCCTTTCCAACGGTAGCCAATTTATGTATGGTGACATTATTAATAAGCATATACATATGTACCCATGGTTTAAGTTATTGTCAATATTTACACTATCGGAATATCCTTCAAGACTACTGGTAGGTTAGGTTAGGTAGCAGAACCACTTGGAACTTTGTATAAAGCGAAAAAGGCTTCCCACCAGTGGGAAAAGAATAATGGTGGTAGATAGCCAGAAAAAAAGGTGGTAGAAAAGTGTAAAAAAAAATGCAAAAGTCTCGTTTTTGAAATAACTGATTTATTTTAAAAATAAAGAAAAATAATTATCGAAGTAACACAGTAAACCATACGGTTTAAAGAAAGTTAGTGCTAGCAGAAGGTTATGTGCTTCCATACTATTTTCCAGATTGATGGACTGCACTTGATATGTAAGCTTTTCGACAGAAAGAAGTTTTCCTGTATTCGTACTAAAACCGAATGAGTGGTCAAAAATGTACTGTAAAGGTATGCATACGAATAATAACTTACTGAATTAAGCACCATAAATTTGATTAAACTGTTTTCTGACGCATCCGACAAAAAGGTTGGATGCGTCAGAAAGCTCCCAACTTAAGTAAAGTATTTTAGGATCTGGAAGGGGTAAAACTAGGGTTCCCAACCATCCTCTTTTTGGGAGGATAGTTCTCCTTTTCAACGCTTTGTTCTCCCGTCCTCCTTTAAGTAAAAATGTTATTCTTTTGCTCTTAAAGACAAAAAAATGATGTTAGAAACTATTTGCCTTTTAATTTTCGATGATTTGGTTATTTGCATCCATTTTTCGGTAATTATTTATGTCATTCATCTGTTATATCCATATTTCGAGCAAATGTCACTTTTAAATCAAAACGAACGTGCAACAAGATTCTGTTTTCTAGTTAAACTTGTTTAAATGTACATAGGTATATATGTATGTATACAAGATGATCCGGCTTAGAATAGAGATATTTCGGGAGCTGATTTATTGGGTCATGTTATTTACAAAAATACGTATGGGGAGGTGAGCTACAGGGTGTTTAAAAAAGTTCCTCCAGTGAAGTAAGTACCAACAATTATTCAATCAGTATAACTTCTAGTTTATTAAACCTAGAACAAACAAACTAGGTCGTTTGATAGACAATTGATTAATTTTAGGGTTCCGTACCCATATGGTAATACGCAACCATTATAAGTTCGCTCTAACTCAAAAATGTCTGTCACGATAAAAACATCAAGAACCGTTCTTCCTAGAAACTTGAAATTTGGCACACTTATACATTACGGTGGTCCACATACATGGACAACATATTACTCAAAATTGTTGTGAAACAACTATACAGGGTGGGTACAAACAAAGATTCCAAAAATGTTTTTCTTAATTTTTTCTGTTACAAACTTTGGGAGTTATTGCCGAAACTGTGTGAAAAATTTTATAAAAAAAGCCCCCTAACCGTAGGGGAAACTACTGAAGTCAGAAATATGAAAAAATCACAGTTGGAGCCGCAGCTTTAAATAATATGCTAACCAAATTATACGCTTCTGAAAATAGCGACAAAGAATTAGCAGTTATTGCCTTGAAAGTTTCAGATATTTCCAACAATATTAAGCACAATATATCGTACAGTTCATTGGAAAACAAAGAACTGAATTGCTTCCAATAATTATTTATATTTTGTATTTCGTTAAATCGATGACCTCCTATTGTTTCAATCAAAGTTGGGAACCCTAGGTAAAACTGAGATTGCTAGACTTAGTGGCTCTGCCTGGAGCAACGTCTGAGTTAATCAGTGAACAATGACAACGATTAAAAGAGCATATTTATCTAACAACATTTTTGCGCCAATCAAGCCAACACAAGCTTAAAAAATGGAAATAATAATTTTCGGCACAAATTATACATTGCAAGTTATTGTTATCTCTGAAGACTGAAGCAAATAAACTGAATAAATACGTTATAACTCTCACGTGTCTTAATTTTATATTGAGAATTTTTAATCCATAAAAAAGACTAAAAATAACGTATTTTTTTTAACTTAAATTTGAAAATTTGTCCCACCCTAGCCACCGATTAATCTGGTCACTTTGGCCATACGGTTTTTAATATTTCGAATTAATTTCATCAGCCGTAATTTTTTTATTATATTCTATTCGCCTATCAATTTCCTCCACTCAGCATTAAGATCTTCAATTTTTATTGATCGAAAAATGTGTAGTATATGTGAAAAGTGCAAGTGCTAGGAATATAATAAGCGATGGGTAAAAAGTGGTAGATTTAGAGTTAAGGTTGGTAAAATGTCCAACATTGTAAAAAGTGGTAGAAATACTACACTTAAGTAGTAGAAGTCCTATCACTGCTTCCCACGTCTTTTTGTGCTAAATCACTTAGATCATCGAAGAAGTATTCTCCTAAGTGTAATTTTCTGCTACGATAAAGAGCTGGGCATGAGCAGAAGAGATGTTATGCTTTTCTCCTCTTCTTCGTTTCTGCAACGTCTGCAGAAGTCATTTGAAATTATGCCAAGCCTAGTTGCGTGCTTGCCTAAAAGGCAGTATATCTGGAACGATTTAGATCTAGTCTAGGCCGGCTCTGTTTATTGGCAAGGTAGGTAGTTCCACCTAGCATTGGTTTTATTGACTGTATCAAGTTTGAGTGTTAGCTTGTAAGTAGCGAGGGGCATACCTATATTCTTCTTATCGGGTGGAATAGGTATTGTTGTTCCTAGTTTAGAGAGCTCGTCATCTTAACAGTTCCTAACAGTAGCTGTCTCTATAAGAGATGAACAGTAGTTGGAGTCGGTCTTAAAAGTGGATGAGACTGATTCGAGAGATTTCAAGGCCGCCTGGTTATCCGAGAAAATGCTAATATCTTTAGTGGATATTAAATTCCTCTTGATCCAGAATAGTGCTTCTGAAATCGCCATAATTTCCGCTTGAAGCACAGTGATCAGGGAGGCGGAAGGAGAGATTATGTTTCTTCGTCTTTCCTCCTCACACCTCCTCCTTAACCGTCATTTCTTTTAGAGCCATTTGTGTAGAAATGTATCGACTTGTCTGTTACAGTTCCTAAGTCATCCCAGAAGGACCTATCGGGAATAGTTACCTTAAAGTCTTAAACCAGCCTAGCCTTCACAGAAAATAAGTTTTGGTGCTCTATCTTTCACCTTTTAACGTTCGTTAGCTCTACAGTCTACATGATAGATTATAAAAAATACACTTCCTTAAGCCAAAATCATCTTTTCAATTTGCCATTTCCCTTCGAATGTTTCAGATGCCCGATCTGTTTATGGAACTTATTTTTATTGCTTTGTGGAAAGACATCAGATATTGTTAATAAATTTATACAGGCTCTATAAAATCGCACACTTAAGCCAATGTGAAGATCGCATTTCAACACGAATGTAGGTAATCGAATCCTTTTTCTCATAAAAATATGCGCTGGATTAATATTTGAAAAAAAAGTACAACCATCAACAGCCTACGAGTCTCGAGTTCCTATAAACTCCAATAAACTCAATCCGTAACAGTAAATGTCAAAACAATAATTTGTCATATTTAACATGGCTAAAATATTGTTATGTTATTTTTTTGGCTTACAGATCAGAGATGGGAAATTAAAACACCGATCTCCTCCAGTTACTATGAAACGAAACCGAAGAAAACTCCTATGACAACCGCATGAGAGTCTAGCAGCAAGAGGAGTAGAATGTCGTCACAGCTTCATTGCTACTATAAAATTATGATTTTATCTATTCCCAGACTCGGGATAGGTAATATAAGTCCGTTCTCCTAATAGCTGGTCCAGTTGCCTACATTGAACGTGGCTCCGTAGTATTACACTAGAACAGTGCTGTGACTGTGCCTTGCGTTTTGATTGAATTTTTTTTTTCTACCTACGAGTACTCACACTAGAATAGATATCGATACTAATCACTGGTAATCAGTTGTGTTCTGCTCTGACAATGTTGATAATTCATTTTTTATTGAATCAATAAAATCGGATGGTAAAAGTTATCGAAAGGCCGTGGAAGATGAATGCTCGCTCGTATGAGTTCGTCTACGAGTACAAGTATACACGGGCACGACTTAGTTTTTACGAGCGAGTAATTTATTTCATTAGTATTAGATGTTTACATAACAGCATATTTGATGTGCAACCCCCCACCGCTTTGATCTGTCAAATTGATTTCTATTAAATGATTACTTTGTGTGTGGCACAGGTTGATGTTCAGTTGAATATGCGACAATATGAGTGTTTGCCTTTCTGGCATATTGTAATCAAGTGTTTTATGAATATGCAAAGAGTAGATATGGATATTAAAAATAATCTAACAGTAAATTGTCTTATTAGTTGTAGGCTGGCTTCTATAATGACAGGCAAACCAGTGATACCGATGCGATGTAAAACATTCAAAAATGCATTGTGAACGTATTTTCTGCACAAACAAATACAGCCCAAATTATTATGATTCAAATGATATGAATGTTCCAGTATCATGTCGGCCTGTTTTATTCTTCAATATTGTTCAAAAAATATTAAATAAGTTGGTTGTAGAATATTTTATTACAATGCGATTACGCTTTTAACTTGCGTGACATTGTAATCAAAATGTATTTATTTATTTAATTATTTATTTATTTATTTATTTTTTTATTTAATAATTCATTTATATAATTACTTTATTATTTAATTATTTATTTATATAATTATTTATTTATTTAATTATTTATATATTTATTTATTTAATAATGTATTTATCTATTTAATTGTTTATTTGTTTAATTATTAATTTATTTATTTCTTTATTTATTAACTTATTTATATTTATTTATTTATTAATTTATTTATTAACTAATTTATATATTTATTTATTTATCTATTTACTTTTTCTATTTGTGTATTTATTTATTAATATTGTGGTTGCGTTCCTGTAAAGTTATTTGAATCAAGTTTGTTTTGGACGCCTTCCCGTCGCCTTCATAAATCTTCATGGATTAATATCTAGCTATGCATTTTTGTTTTTGTTATTTGTATTTAGTGAAGGTTATTCCTTCTAGATTATTTGTATTATGTTTTTATTACATAAGTCCCAATTTCTTGCACGGGTCAGTTCTTTCTTGCACTGTTCTACCAATTTACAGAAAGTGGTGGTTGAGTGAAAGGCTATCCACTCGATCCGATACCGCAATCCATCTCGGATCCGTCGGTGAAGATCGTTATTTGGTGTTCTGCTATGATGAGGTTGTTTTTCCATTCCAATCTGGTCGGGAATGAAACTTGGATGGATTTGTTGAAGTCGAGTTTTGGAGTGGTGTAGTCGGTCGTGGTCAGGGCATGATTTATATGTAACATGTTGAGAGCCTTACCATGCCCATGAGGCTTCTAGGACCAGCACGCTGATTCTCGGAGCCTTACAACAATATACGATACCAAATACTCGATGTGTGCGTTAAGAGGCAGGATGTGTAGGACAGGAAGGCGTTTAATGCATCGGTCGGGCCCTACCACATGGCACCAGCTACCTACATATACTAGCCACTGTTTGAACTCTGCTGAGTTTACATATATTATAGGCTTAGGCTTTACTTAAGGCCGGCCATCATATTAATGCTCCGTACCTGAGGATAGAGCGCACTACGGCAGTGTTCATCCAGAGGACCATCTTTGGTTTCAGACCCCGTCTTTTACCAACATTTTTACTGGAGGCGTTGAGGGCAATACATGCTCTTCGCACTCTGTATTTATTATATTAATCTTCCAGTTAAGTTTAGAGTTCAGGAGGACTCCTTTGTGACGGACACCACTCCTAGCGTTGGGGTATAATGCTAGTGATTGGTTGTTTAGTTGTGGAAGCTTAATGATAGTTTGGTCTTAGTGGTAAATATCATTAGTTCAGTTTTACTCGGATTGACGCCCAGTCCATAGTATATGGCACAGCCATTCAGTTTAACCAGAGCCCGCTCAGTGACTTCACTTATCACTGTAGGACACATTATTAGTACTAAAATTAACACATCGTCCACGTACTTGACTATCTTGATTCCAACGATGACGAGATTTCATTGATGATTAAGAGCCATAGTAGTGGTGAGATGACACCGCCCTGTAGTGTACGTATTTTGGTAAAAGGTCATTACCTAATTGTGACTGGATAATTATGGTTTTTAGCATTGATGCAACCCACAGGCTAACGAAACCTTCCACAGCTAGCTTAGTGAGAGCCTCTTGATTTGGTTCAGTGGGGTGCTTTATTGAAGGCGCCTTATATGTCCAAGAATATAGCCACTACACTTTGTATTGCTTGAAGTATTATGTATATGAATATAGATTTCTCCATCGTTTACATGACTCCGTTGCCTTTTCTTTAAGGTAGGCATGTTGGGATTCTGACTGCGGTCAGTGCATTTGAGAATCTCGCGAATAGCGAATTTGTACGTCTAGAATGAGCTTTACAATTTTGGGGTACCACCGCTGAAAGACTGATTGATTTGAACTTCTTCGCGGATTTAAGACCTCTCTTGTTTATATGTAAGTCCTCTTAATATTAAGAAATTAATACAGTTTGCTACTTTTCTGTTTGAAAAATCGTTTTTTTTTACAAGTGGCCAACTACATTATGTACATATATGTTTTCATTTACTGGGTTCAAAATTTGCATTTTGAGTTTTTCTGTGTTTTCCATATTAATTTGTGATATTTGTCCAAATTTTGTTTCATTTGCTTAACAACTGATCGGGGGACAAATGTTATTTATGTACATATGTATGTATGCCTCTTTTTTGCATATATCTGACAGCAAATCGATTCCATAAATTCAATCTATGTCAGAACAGCTACAGCCTCTGGTTGAGTTTTAATTTTTTGTATTCGAACACTTCTACAACTCCAGATGCTACCTTACAACCTTGAAGTTACTATACACTGCACACTTCATAGTACTTCTTTGGTGGATAATTTTAGCTTCAACCAGATAATTAGTGAAAGGTTTCCAGAAAACTCAATGTACATACATAATAGCTTCATTAATCTGTCTTTTGCTTAGCACATTGCCTTACCTATAATGCAGCAACAGCTTTCACACTATCTAATATGAGAACAATGACAAATTGATCACTGACCACTTATAACAAAGAAGTGTCACAGGAACACATGATTGTGTTCCATAATTCATCCCAACATCTTCAGTAACATCAACTGTGCCCCCTAGTCTCATCATTTATCAAAAAACATGACCGCCAGCTAACTTCAAAAATACAGAACAACAAAAGCATTCGTAGATACAATTTTCCAAGTGTTCGCAATTTAAAAGATGATATTCCCACTATATGGTAAGGTAGACTATACACTTATACAGTAGCTACTGTGTGACACTCGCTCATCAACCCAGCAGCCACTTTGTTATCCAAAGTAATTGGCTACCGTTTGCTCAATTACCAAAATTAATACCGCCAGGCATACTACACCCGAATGACTCAAGTATGTGTGTTTGTGCGAGCCACTAATGTTTTCCCACCGAAATATTTTGAAAAAAACCTCCCGGCTACTACTGCCATAAAATCGAAGCCAAACAAAAAAAAAAAAAAAAACGCGTCCACAAACTGACCTAAAGTGTGTTAAACGAAAACACACATAGCCAACATGACGTCGGATGAGGAGTAAAAAAAAATCACCACTTTTTGTTTACCCTCCACTTAGCTAATATTTGAAAGCTCAAGCAGACGGTATTCCAGATCTCGACTATGTCGCGTCTCATGGTTACCACTTGGGTTCGCTTCTTTTTTTTGTGGTTTTTTGGGCAGCTGTTGTCTTATTTGATCATGATGGGCCTACACGCGTATTAGGCCACGGGCTGTGCTTCTGTATGGAAATTTAGCTTTGCTGTTGATCGCACGATGTCGCTTAATGGCAAAGAATAAGCCCCTTGAAATTTACTGAATCGCACAATGAATTGGAGTTCTATATTTTCTTATGAATTTTACTATTTATTTATTTGGTTGGAATATTTGTGTTTCTTTTTTTTTTTTTTAGAAAAAATACTTCCAAAGCGCTAGACGCTAGAAATTTAGTCAATTGGGGTTTTCCGAAAAAATTAAGTGACAGAATAGCAGCAGCTGGTTGTTTTCTCCTTTTGCAGTGTAGGGTAAGCTCGGGAGGATTTGACAGGCAGGAGGAAATGACATCAGCACTTTTCTGAAAAACTAAGACCTTGGCGGAACTTTAAATGATGAGAAACCGAAGTTAATAACGATTGGTTTGAGAGATATTTAAACAATCACTAAGGTCTAGGAGATAAGCGAAGTGGACGTCTTTTTTATTTCAGTGCCCATTTCATCTAACTCTTATGGTAAGCAATCTAACTGTAATATTTTAATTATGTAGCTTTTGACATTGAAAGTGCAATGTAGTGCACCTTCATTCGTTTTAAAATCATTATTAAACAGTAGTTTATCCTGAGCAGCATTACAAACGTTTTTTTTGTAGTAGTCCCAAAAGTAATCAAAAAGGAGGATTTGACATTTTTGCTGAAGGAGGAATTGATATAGTGTCAAATCCTCGATTTGTGTGGTAAAACAACTTCTTACTCTTTTTTAGAATGTAAAAATGTCAAATATTTACAACAAAAAAAAAATCCCCACCTCAACATCGATGAAACAAGTTTTGAATTACGTTTTTATGAAATGTTTTTACTGTTGGTAAATTTATTTTGTTATTTAAATTCTATATCATTGAACTTAAATAAAAGTAGACTGAACTAATAAACAAAGATTGATATACGTTAAAAATAAAAAAATAATTTATTTTTTGAACAAAAAAGCAATATAAGTTGTTTTATTATCCCTCTGTCAAAACCTCCTTCATGGTAGGAGGAATTGACACTTTGTAAGGTTTTGGAGAAAGCCTTACAACTCTGTTAAAAATATTTATATCGATTAATCATGAATGCTTTTATATTGCTAAAATAATATTGTAACTTATGTAAATTCTAAAAATTTGAAATTGTATTTGTATTTTAAGATATTTCAAAATGTTCGTTAACGTGTCAATACCTCCCGACCTTACCCTACAAGGACATCTGGAAACTCCTGCCGATGTTCCGCCTATTTGCAGAAGTATATCCCCTTTCCATTTTCCCAATCTGTTCACTGGGTTCTTTTGCAGTGTGCAAACACAACATTAAGTTTAACATAGATCCACATCCAATAGACTTAGGAGAGTGTGATGTTTATTGTGATACTAAGGAATATGCAATTTCCACCCCATGTATCGTCGGAGGACGAGCTTTCGACATCCTGTTAACACAACGTAGCGGTAAGCGGCATTATGCGCCAAGGCTGTATTTTGTCACTGATAGATGATTCACGAAGAATTGAAAAGACGATGACATCTAACCTCAAACATCTGAACTACGCAGACATGCTTCCGATCGCATAGAACTATGAACTTACACCAAATGGTTAGTAGCAAGCAATACCGTGAATAGGATTAACACGGCCAAGAGAAAATTCATCAGCCTAACTAATTCTTCCACCCGACTCAACATTGCTGGACTGAAACTCGAGAAATTATTATATCAGCTGACGGCCCGCCCCGGCACCGAACTTGTGAAATGTGGGCAGTAAAATCAGAAAGGCAAGCGTTCTATTCGAACTGTTGTCAAATATCTGGGAAAAGCAATGTGACCAGAAAACTACTAAAGCAGCGACTTCTCCGGTCTCATATTCAAACAGTACCTACTCTTATATACATACATAGATGCAGCAGAAAGATGACAACTAGAAAGCTGCTGGTTCTCGTTAGTAAAGATGTTCTTGCAACTCTCACTATGTATACCAGTTGATAAACGTCCGAAGAGTTATATTATCAACGAATAATAGAATTTCTTAAATCTAAAATACTTAGTTAAAGAAACGATATGCATTATATACACTCCTGGACAACTGGTTGAGACACCTGATTTCGGCGTTTCTTGATCATTTTGTTCCATATGTATGTAAATTGCGATACCAGCATGAAGTTCGAATGCAGACAGAACACTGAGGACTTATCAGCTTCTCTTAGTTGGAAGCGAATCATCTGTAACCAGCTCTATTAAAATCTCATCGAAACGCCCATTTGACCTTTGACAGAAATAATTTAAGATGTAGGAAGCCTTGGAAAACAGTCATCTTCACCGATGCAAAACCCCTTTGCCTTGATGGACCTGATGGATATCGTCATTATTTTCATGATTTGAGGTAGGACGTTTAAGACGTTTTTAAGGCTCATGATTTTGGCATGAAGACTAACTTAAGATCTTAAACGAAGAGATCGAGCATCATGACCAGAAAAAAATCGGAGAAAATTGCATCCTGCAACAACAATCCCACGAAAATTTATTAAAAGAATATTTAAATCTCCCTCAAAAATGTTAGAAACTGTAAGTAATAAGGGAAGGGAGGAAGTTGGTACTCTTTATTAAAAAAAAAAATGTTGGTTTTACTTCACAAAAAAACCCCATTCTGCCTCAACCATTTGTCGCGGGTAATTAAAGACGAATTGCAAATCCGGAGAAAATTAAGGGGAAAAAAGGATTTATAGTGATTATAATAATTTTTTTAGAAATTGGCAATGATTACCTTACAGCACAAGCACTAAGCACATACAGAACAAGAGTGTCTCAACCAGTTGTCGAGGAGCCTATAATGACCTTTTGAGAACGATGAATATCTCATATCACATCATATCAATTTTTATTGACAGTTCAGTTTTTTTTTTTTTTTTTTTCAAAAAAGTGAAACGAAAACCCTTCTACCAAAACCCAAATCCAAATAAAATGTATGCCAGTAATCGAATAAAGAATAAACTAATATTTTTCTTATCAGCATATAAAATCTGGAAAAGAAAAAAAAATAGACAACTAACATCTGTAAACCTAATTTCACCTCAAAATAGGGGCCAGGACAAGATCTTGCCTGCGATAAATTTCAATCTCGTTAAAACTGATGCAACAGTCTAATTAATAGTGGCGAGGACATCATGTGAGGTCCTTTTTTGGGTTAAAGTACCCATACTCAACCTCTGATTGTTTTATAGCTGAATCTACCTGAAAATTTAGTGCAAACAGGTGATACCTACAGAATCCAGTTCAAATAGACTGCAGGACGAACCAAATAGTAAAAATGAAATGTTTATGAGTTCTACATCTCAACAGGCGTCCAACGTGCTGTCACAGTTCCAGGGAAACCTTTGTTTTCGTAGTTTATTATGTGTGTGCACATTGGGGTTGATTTCTTTTGGTCAGTAGATTCCCAGCCACAGTGAGTGAAAAAACTGATAAAAATCGCGCTCCAAATTAAAAATATAAAATCAAAAAAAGAAAAAGAAAAATATCCTCCTTTCTGAAGATCGTGGGGATTTCTCCAACAAAAAAAAAAAAAGAAGAAAATAAAACAATCTCGAAACAACAGCACAGAGCATCGTTGTCTCAAATTGCAGTGGGCTGCATGCGTGAGGATTGAAAAGCTATAAAATTGGTCCAGTGTCTATAATCAGTGAAACCAATCGACACGAACTCACTGAAGGATCGTATATGCAGAGTATGCACACGGTTCGATCTCTCTCTCTCCAGATCCAGACCACTGTGTGCGCGCACGTTCAAATTAAGCCCTTATCAAGTGAACCAAATCACTAATTGTAGTGTTTTACGCGTTTTCGGGTTTGCATTTCATTTTCCCTGCTTTCGGTTGTATTTTTATTCGTTGACGACTAAGTAGCTCAACCAGAAGTTACATACTTTGCCTTTACCCAAAACAGAAGAACAAGGAAATAAGCAGTGCTAACAATCCAATTAGGACGAAGTAAGTTATACCCTATGCCTATACCTTTCTGATTTTAGTCACTTCTATGGACGTCAGAATTAAGGTTACTTAGAATTAAGGATCAAAGTATTAGGTGTATCAACAACCTGCTTAGACAAACTTGCCAGGAAAGGAGCCGCCATACACTTCGTGGGTCCTGAGCCCTTCTGTGGCATAGGGGAACAGAACTAAGTCCTGATTCATGCAGATTTTGCAATGAGTCCAGTGAAACTCCAGAACACATACTGGGGGATTGTGGGGCACTACCCAGAAAAGATTTAAGTGCTTGGGTAAATACCAAATTACAGCAGAGGATCTACCACTCCTAGCATTCAATCTCCTGCTGCGATTTGTCAGGGAAATTGGTCTGGATTAGGTGCTGTGACCTATGGAATTCTCACCTGGGCTAGG
The DNA here is from genome assembly GCA_949775065.1 of Brachyopa scutellaris. Taxonomy (NCBI): domain Eukaryota; kingdom Metazoa; phylum Arthropoda; class Insecta; order Diptera; family Syrphidae; genus Brachyopa; species Brachyopa scutellaris. The sequence continues at coordinate 27,565,321 of OX459114.1, read as the reverse complement.
TGTGAGCGAAGCTCTCTCTAACCAATTCCAATAGGAATAATGACGAAAGGGATATTCCTTCGTCTAGGACTTGTAGGGGGCGCAATAGATCTTTAGGTCATGGTGTATCTCACCCTTCAATTAATAATAATAACAATAACGTGTTTAGAAAAGCAAGTCCTGCAATCTTTGGCAATAAATACAAGCCGATTTCTTTTAATACGCGCATTTAACTTGTATAATCTTGGTGGGTCTTCAAAATACAATATTGTGCTTGCATGCAAACAAACGTGAATTCATTCCCGAATCCCGAATTGATAGCATTGATAACGATAACGAACAAGATCTGATGGAAAAGTCAGTCTATCTCTCATATTCAGCTTTGAAGAGGAAACAAAACTACCTTTAGTCCCCGAAGATGTAAGGTTTTCAATTAAACTCGTAGACCCAGTTCGAGGTTTCTGTTAGATAGTATGATGTTTCGAAAAGTCTCTTGGTATATCTTCCATGTTTTATGTCATGTCCCTCTTCATTTTATACCGTTCTTGCTTGTGCGATCACTTCGTAAAAAAGAGATTTGGAAAATAAGTAGAACTGTCATATTTAATCGTCTGGACTGTATTATCGTTTTTTTTTGTGGAGGTTAATGGATTTGCAAAAAAAAAAAAAATTAAAGATGGACAAATGGACCATCGACCAAATTTTCACACTAAGGCAAATCCTGGAAAAGACCAACGAATTTCAAGTCGGGACTCACCATCTCTTCATCGACTTCAAAACCGCATATGATAGCATTCATCGTCTTGAGCTCTAAAACGCGATGGCCAAATTCGGGATCCCGGCTAAACTGATCCAGCTATGTGGCGTGACGCTGGAAGACACGCGATGCAACGTGCAATTTGGAAACAGTTCCTCCGAACTATTCCAAACATGCACCGGATCTCGGCAAAGAGATGCGCTGTCATGTGTCTTCTTCAATCTTGTACTGGAACAGATAGTGCGCAGGGTAGCTGTAAACACGGAAGGCACTATCTTTCACAAATCTGTCCAGCTACTGGGATACGCGGACGACATCGACATCATCGGTCGCTCCCAGCGCGCCGTCTTAGAGGCTTTTGAAGAACAGGCGAAACGAGTTGGTCTTGAAGGGAATGAGGACAAAACCAAGTACATGTTGTCAACAAACAAAGAAACGTCACTGTTGGCAGCAGTAACTTCGAAGTGGTTAAGGAGTTTACCTACCTCGGAGTTAATATCAACTCCACGAATGACACCTTAGTGGAGATTCGACGAAGATTTACCCTAGGATACCGCTGCTACTTCGGTTTGGCAAAAAAAAAATGGGTTCAAAACTCCTAACTCGGAAGACGAAATGCATGCTCTACAAAACATTGATCCTGCCAGTTCTGCTGTATGAAGCCGAGTGTTGGACGATAAGCAGGTAAGCAGAGTAGATTTTGAACACTTTCGAGAGAAAAATTCTTCGTCGGATATTCGGTCCCGTATGCGAGGAGGGCGAATGGAGGAGAAGATGCAACCGCGAACTTTATGAGCTGTACCAAGATGTGGATGTAGTCCGAGAAGGTACACTACCAGCAAATCAACCGATAGTAACAGCCGTAGTAGAAATCATGTAAAAGCTGTATAAGTCACGAAGAAAATTCCTTTGGAAAATATACGAGTACCATGTAATACTCCGTGCAACTCAAAGTAATTTGCAATTGGTTACAACGATGCCGCATTTAAAGATGAAAATGTATCAGATTAAAGCCGAAAAACCTGATTATAGCAATGATAAAGAAGCGTGTTCTTACAAATACAGCTCGTTATTTCCATTCCGGTTCTAAATATGTATGTATGTAGACATTGTGTATGTATGAAGACAATTGTTAAATTTCATGTAGCGAATGCAGTGTACAATTGTACATTATGTTCTTACATGGCTACATCTAGCCCTTTCCGATCCTTGTTCTTAAACTGATGACCAGGGATAGGATTTTGCTAACTTTGACTCTTTTTTTTTTTGCTTATTTGGAAAAAAGTCTCGACTTTACACAAACACGTTTCATATCCTCCTGATTCCAAATATATGTACTTATTTTATTTTGTCTTTTTTTTGCCTTTTTATAACATTATTGCTTTTTTTGGTCGTTGTTGCCTTTTTGCTGCCTTTTTTGCATATTTTGCTTTTTCCTTAAAGTTTGTTCACTAAAAAAATAATGGTCGTATGTATGCATGTTCATCTGTGCAAACATTATGCTTATTCCTCACAATAACATACGTAATACACATAGTTACATTCCTAGATACATTACAATTTAAAACGTCTAGTCTGTGGGGGGAGTTAGCATGGAAATATCGTACACAAGCGTGCGTTGCTACGCTTTATAAAAAATAAATTGCCGCCACCAAAAATGTCCCTCCCTGCGATTACTGATATATACACTTAGTTACAAACATTTTTGATGTATGTTTGTGCATATCTACCCGCTTTGGTTTGAAAATTTTTATTGCTTGTGTGCATTCATAAATACGCATGTACACGTATTCCGATAAATCTATGTTGGGCGGTGGAACGAGTATAAGACAAAATTTGGTCAAAATGAGATAAATACAGTGTACTCTCATAACCGGACACCTCTTATAACCGGACACCTCTTATAACCGGACTTATTTCAGAGAACCGAAATAAATACACGATTTTTCATATAAAAAACTCTCCCATAACCGGACCCTCTCATAACCGGACACGGACATTAATTTTCGTAACCGCAATAGAATGTCGCTCTCTCTTAAACGGACAAAACACATCTACGTATGGCAAAACTTTTTACATACTTTATTTTGTATTTGTTTTGTTCTCCTCGGCTTTACACTTTGCAAAGAAACGAAACAAAAATGTTAACTGTGGAGTGTGCCTTTGCGTCATTATCACGTTCGCGGACACATGATTTTCAGTGGGAAACGCTAGAATGACACACGCATATATCCGGCATTTTGAGAGATATTTTATATTATTTTATGCGAATTTTGTATAAAGATAAAAATGATTCCGCTGGCTACAGTGAAGTGAACAATTGTCTCTGGTAGGACAAATAATGTCGGAATATTGAAGTTTACTGTATTTCTCGTCAGGGTTCCCGCCTAGTCCTAACATATCTTAAATTGTCATGACCCGCTTATTTCCTCAACCATTGGCGGCATATGCTGTCTTGTTCGCGAACGTGTTATCCAACAACTAAGTGCATTTATAAATCCCATTGCATTTTTAAATAGGTTTGTATGTTAAGTGTCATTTTACGTTTGATTGTAATAGGCAGAAATTAGTATTTTTTGGTAATTTGTGCTTATGACATAAAAATGAATTCCTTTATAAAATAAAATGAATACCATATGTCTATTGCGTTCCATTGCATTCAATTAAATGTGCATTTACTTACTTACTTACTTAGGTGGCGCTACAGTCCGGGGTGGACCAAGGCCTCAACCAACAACCTCTTCCAGTTAGCCCGGCCCTTAGCTAACCGCTTCCAGTTGCGCACTCCAACTTGGTTGAGGTCTTGTTCTACTTGGTCGCGCCACCTTAGGCGAGGTCGTCCTCTGCTGCGCTGACCCTCCGGGTTAGAGTTGAATATTCTCCGAGCCGGAGCGCTGATGTCCATGCGCTCTACATGTCCTAGCCATCTTAATCGCCCAATGTGCAGTTTTTTGACCAGGCTGATGTCGCTGTATAGCTCGTACAGTTCGTCGTTGAATCTTCTCCTCCAAAACCTGTCAACGCAAACGGGACCGAATATCCTACGAAGGATTTTTCTCTCAAAGCGACCAAGGAGATCTTCATCCGCTTTCGATAAAGTCCATGCTTCAGCTCCATATAGCAAGACTGAGATGATAAGGGTCTTACATAGAGTCTCCTTAGTCGATCGGGAAAGGACTTTACTGCTCAATTGCCTTCTTAGCCCAAAGAAACAGCGGTTGGCAAGAGTAATCCTTCGTTTGATTTCCGACGAGATGTCATTTTTTGATGTTATGGCAGAGCCGAGGTAGACAAAGTCCTTTACTACCTCAAAGTTGTAGCTGTCTATTGTGACGTTCTGTCCAATTCGTCGATGTTGGTTGTCCCTTTTTATTGACAGCATATACTTAGTTTTGCCCTCGTTTACCGCTAAATCCATTTTGGCCGCTTCCATTTCTATACTCGCGAACGCGCCGGTGACAGCTCGCTGTGTTCTACCAATGATGTCAATATCGTCGGCGTATGCAAGTAGTTGAACGGACTTTTGAAAGATCGTTCCTTGTGTGTTGGCTTGTGAGTTTCGAACAATTCTTTCAAGTATGATATTGAAGAAGTCGCATGACAGCGCATCACCTTGTCTGAATCCTTTTTTGACATCGAAGGTCTCGGTGAGGTCATTACCGACCTTGATGGATCAGCGAGCTTTCTCCATCGTCATCCTGCACAGACGGATGAGTTTGGCAGGGATGTCAAAACTAGACATGGCTCTATACAGTTCATCCCTCCAGATGCTGTCATAGGCGGCCTTGAAATCGATGAACAGGTGGTGGGTATCGATTTGGACTTCTTGGGTTTTTTCCAGGATCTGCCTGAGTGTGAAAATTTGGTCTATGGTGGACTTTCCTGGCCTGAAACCGCACTGATAAGGCCCAATCAGGTTGTTGACGAAAGGCTTCAAGCGTTCACACAATATGGCAGATAGGATCTTGTAGGCGATGTTCAGGAGACTGATGCCTCTGTAATTGGAGCAGTTGAGAGGGTCTCCTTTCTTATGAACCGGGCAAACGATGCTGAGATTCCATTCATCTGGCATACTTTCATCTGACCAAATCTTAGAGATTTTAAAGTCGCAAGGTTTGATAAATTTTTTATGGAGGGTAAGCCGTCCGACCGGGCATTCACAAAAGGTGTGCTCAGCCGTCTCAATCTCCTCTAAACAGAGTCGAAATTCGGTCTCGCTAGACAGGCCTAACTTATTTAAGTGGTATTGTGGATAGCATGGACCGGAAAAGAAGCTTGCTGGATACATTATGTCCTTCTGATCGTAATTAAAATCTCCCCGTGATGAGTATAAAGCTTAACTAACAGTTTGGCTGGGAATGTTGACTTTCATGTTCCCATTTGTTAATTAAGGCTGATCTTATTGCCCAGGTTGGCAGTCTGAGAAAACATTTATAGCAGCGCCTTTGATGCCCCTTTGATGGGCTTAAAGACTCCAGCACCCATACGAGTGGCCATTTTCGATCACTCCGTGTACCATACTAGACTTTTAGGGTCCTCTCTTAGCCGCCGTTTGAATGTACATGTGAGACGTTTCCCGATATAAACTTCAAATTTTCTGCCAAAGATATTCACTTATCGGATTTGCAGCGACGACGGTGAAGAACATGTCCTGATCGGGAATATTGTTGATGATATCCAGACTAAGGCCCCGTGGGAAATCATATTACCTTTATTTTGAAATGAACAAAACACGGGGTCTTAATTTTTCACTTAAATTTGATATCAAGTAATCGATTCCAAAAGGACTCTCCAACAGATATGCACAGTGACAAAACCCCCTGAAACGTTTCTCCACTTGAAAACATACCGAGTACACCCTATCAAAACCAGGGCAGCAGATTCGTTTGCATTCGAATGAAAACGCATCTGTTTCTGTGCATCAGCATGCGATGAGTTATTATCAATTTTTATCGGTCCGATTTCTCTGACCAATTTAGGTTCGATGGAAAATGATCGCAGGACACGCCAACTCTTTTCGGTTTTGACTGCGCATGTTCATTCAAATATATTTGAACTGACACGATGAATTTGGAGGTCGTCCTCTGCTGCCAGGAAAGCAGTGTTTATGGGTCATAAAATATGTGTGCGGGCATCTGTACTTCGCTAAACCATCATTATGCGTAACTGGTGGAGCTTCGAATTACAATTAACCATCGTTATTTTTTTTTTTTACTCGAATTTTGCTTGTGGCCAAACTTAAGCCAAGTGAATGTCTTTATTGGAATATTCTCTCTAATGATTGGAAGCGCCATGATCTCCATGGGATTTCTCATGCAAAAAAAAATATATTCCCATTCACACCTCAATTAAATCATCAGCAATGCGGTAGCGGTAAGTAAACAGAAAAACCATCACAATAGCACGACGGACACGATGATTAATCCAAACTCCCCATTAAAGCATCTACTTCCGTTCACTTTGATTAAAAAACAAAATGTTTTAATTTCATGGAAATCAGTGGTAGGTCGGAGTTACACGCTTCCCCGCCAAAGTAAGTAGCCAATCTCGACGGTGGGTTATCAAAACGAAATCATCTTACGGTCGTCGTCGTCGTCGTTGTAGTCGCAGTCGTCGGTTCTCTGTATAGTACGAGTATCTGCCGTAATGATTTTCAGGTCATTTCATTGTCTCACATGATCAGCAATCTACGAGTATCCCCGGGCCAGGCTACAGAGAGAACCTAAATGAGAAATCAACCTTAATTATGTGAAAACGTTTAATTACACGAATTACGGTGTGTGGTTAGGCATGATCTGATTTTTCTTCCCAGGCCACTCTCACCGTACCGCGAAATTGTATATCGAAAATATACAAGCACAGACACCATACAGATACATTTTGCTCTACAATCAAACAATGTGAAAGGTCAAACAGTTAACAAGCACCTGTGGGAATTTATTTAAGCTTATTTCTTTCCGTCCGGCAATGGGAATCCAATACTTGGATAACTATCTATTCGCTTTCTTTGGAAACACATTGGTTACGCTCTCATTCTGGTTGTCCCGATCTCGACTCTCGACCGATAAAAGATAAACCGAAAGATCCGAGATGTATCTCTGTGAATCTGCCATATGCCATGCTCATTTAGGGGCCCGAATGCAGGTTGCAATGGTGCTGAAAATGAAATTTCAATTTAGTTCTCTAAGTGGGGACAAAACCCGATGAAATGGAAATTCTCGACAAGCTCCTCATTCCATTCCATTCCACCTTTAGGGATGGAGATGGAGATGGCATCTTTGCACTGCTGCTACGGAAATAGGAATACTCTATATAAGGGTCAGGCTTCTGGTTGGAATCAGGAATCTCTGTGCTGCTTACAGATGTTGCACATGCTGCAGCCAACTGACTGTGGCGTATAATACCCCGAGATAATCAAAGACCGAAGTGAACTGAGGAAATTATAACTTTGGTCAGTGCCGGTGTGTATGGAGGGACTACTACTCCTTCTCTTGATCCAAAGAGGAGTTGAAACATTCGAAGGATTTCCGCAGCTCCTTGTACGCAAATTCTTCGGTTGCACGCATTATTTTCACGTACGGTATGAGTGGAATTTTTAATGAGATTCACAGTTCGACTGTAGTAGCATCTTCAAATATGTTTCCATTGTACTTGCCGATGAGATTTTTGTAGGTTGGATGTGCAATCGATGCATGCGCTTTGATTAGTCATTAACAGGGATCGTGGAAGAGGGCGAACCGGGGTTGGACGGGAAGCCAACGGCGATTCGATTGAGTAATATGGAATCTTTAAGATTTGTATTCTCTGCATATGGTTTAGGTTCTGGTTTGGATTTCACTTAGGATTTCCAGGAGTCGATCTGATTTACGGTATATGTATGTCTGGAAAAGATTGAATAGTTTACGATATAATTTGGTGCGAAGCCTGCATATCTTATTTTTAGCGTATTTCAACTTATAAAAAGTGCAGACTTCTCATCGGCCAAGTTCTATGTATACAATATATGTTCTATAATACAATATATGTATTGGTGGTCGCCGTGGCCATGGTGGTTAGTGCGTTGGATTACTTAGCATGCTGCTCGGGTTCAATACCAGCCCGGGTCCAACACCTAAATAAGTTTTTCACGGTTGACACCTCTTTCGAATGTCTGACAAGCAATCAAAGAGTATCATTTGTCAATGAGCTTCTCAATTCGCCGTTTGGAGTCGGCAAAAAACTGTAGGTCCCTTCTATTCGTGCAAAAATATAACACGCACACACAAATGGTTGCGAGAAGCAGGCCCAGGCTTACCCCGAGTTGTAGCGCCACCTTAAGTAAGTATACCCGGCGGACATTTTGGTTGACCCATCTACCCGTCACCACTTATATAATCATGAAACGATGGCGAAATACTAGCGAATGCCTCGTAACCCGCAGCTTTTTTCCCCCGAGTCCACAAACCACCAACGCTGCTTTCATTGGGACGAAGTTAAATCCAAGTGCTTGTCGGTATTATAACTTAACACCGCATCATAGAAAATATGGCCAGAAGATATCCTTACCAACAACTTCTGTATAAGCTGCATGGATGAGGATGAAAGAGAATCTGTAGCACACTTGGTAGGTAAATATCACTGCGCTACTCTCCAAGAACGGCGCCTTTCTTGCATGGAGACACGGTTCTTAAACTGCCTGGACCACTTGACGATCTCAAAAGATTCATCATAAGTTGAAAATGGTTTTGTTAACTGCATGTCCTTCATGTTTTTCACAATGGCCTTTCAGTCCCTTAGGTGAAATTGCACTTTAACGAATAGATACGTATGTATATGATCGTCAACTTCAAAGAGGAGACAGTTATCTTAATCCCATATTGGACGGATGAAAAATCGTAGCGAATGAATTAGTTAGGAATTAACGCGAGCACAGGGCAGATATTAAAGTAATAATAGGTAATGCTTTTTCTGGAAAATGGCTTTGTTATGTACCAACGGAGAATAAGTCTATATTAATAAATAGTTGCTAAATTTATACTGTAAATTCACCCAATCTCACAAACATTCCATTCATATGAAATCTTAACGTTCTGCCAATAAAGACTTACAATTTTGTATAAAATAATGTAGGGTTAATTGTATGAGCACAGGTGAATATATCATGAGATTGCGGACCAGAATCGGAAGAACAATATATTTGAAAACTTGTTAGGATGTTTATATTGCCATAATAAATTAACCCACAAACATTCTCTAATTTGTTTTGTTCTCTGGACAGATATGACTAACTATGATTAATGGGAGACTTATTACGCACCATTTTCAAAAAACATGAACTTTGACAATCGTAGCGACCAGGGGTGGAATCGGCTAATGCGATAGTTGATAGTTGATAATCAATAATAATCAATAATTAAATAATTTCTTTAAACAAATTTACTGTGCTTTCTATCTAAGATATTTTTTTAGGGCAAAAAAATCTAATTGCTCTCGAATAAGAACGATTTAGAGCCCCCGCACACTACAGACTTTCTATCGGCCGATAGTTTGGTCGGGTTGGGCTGGTTAGTGCGTACACTGGGCCGATTAAATAGTCGGGTTGGTAGTGAGTGCGCACACTAGACAAACAATCGGCCGACTGTTCTCGACCGATTTGGTTTTGCTAGTCGTTAAACACATTTTGCAGAGAATAGTCGCTTAATGGTAGTTAGTAAAAAATGTTCCAGAGAGGTAATCATTGCTCTACGCCCAAATATGTCCATAATTCCATATTTAAATACGACGAAATATCCAAAACTTAAAAAAAATTAATTTAAAACTCAGAGCAAACTGAGCTATCGAAAAAAATCGGCCGACTTTATAGTCTGTAGTGTGCGCACGTAAAAGTGCGCCGTACTGATTAAGTAGTCGGCCGATAGTTTGCCGATACTTTAGTTTGAAGGCAATCGTGTAGCCTATCAAAAATTAGTGAATCGTTGTAGTGTGCGCACTCTTATATATTTTCACACTGATTAAGAGCCCGACTAAACTGTCCGCCGACAAAAAGTCTGTAGTGTGCGGGGGCTCTTATACGACAACTATTATTTATAAGCACTTGATTCGTTATTATAATTGGATAGAAAGCCAAGTTATGTAAACGATGTCTGTTGCCTGAGATCACCGGTAGACATATTCTTAGAACTAAGTTACAACCCTTCGCTGCACCCAGTTGCAGATCTGCAACATGCCACATAAAACCCTATACAAATCTATGCATTATATTTTTTTTCCAAATCGGGTTGATGTTGCAGATTTATATTAGCTTTTTTATACTAGCGAGATTCAAGTTCTACGCATGACATATAAGTTTTGCTGTTACTAGTCAAAGTGCTTTTTCGCATGCCGATCTAAATTTGTTAAAAAATATCAAAACAGCTACATTTTTACACTCAGACCAGGTGAATGTTCCTCATTTTAATCCTAATAAGAGTCGTAGTAAGTAAAAACCGGTTTGTTGCATATCTGCGGTCATGCGCTTGCCAACCAATCATATTCCTATATGCTTAGTAAAATAACCTCAAATTGTATTTGATTTGTAGAATGCGTCCAAGTAGAAGAAATTACCTAAATGACCTGCAGCTTGAGAAATTAGTCAACTCGTGGTTTGAGAGTGAGGATGAACTAGATTTCTCAACAGATGAAAGTGATGAGGATCTAACATTTTCTCCCTCTCCTTGCCAGAATGAACAGTTAAATGACAACTCAGAGTATAATTCTGACAATTCAAAATGGGTAATCTCATCGCAGCCAACATCTTCTCTTCGGCCTCCTCAACCTCAGGCATCAACATCTTGCGCAAGGATAATAAAATCGTTTCGCTTGCGTTCAATTTCGCCGGTGAGAACCTTACTTCCGCTGTCCAACGCTATGACAAAGCCAACGAAGTGCATAAACATACCAGTAGCATGTCATGTCCGTTTGTGGTAGCCAAGTACAACCTGCAAGGCGGACTTAACGGACAGTGTCATTGGCAGACATAAAATATTAATGCGTTTTTTTTACCATCTTCTAGACATGGCGATGACAAATGCTTGGTTACTTTATCGTCGCGTCGTGGCAATAAACAAGCTGGCCGGTTAGATAGTTTGAGTGCCACTGACTTTTAAATGGATGAAGCTGAAGCATTTTGCAAGGTGAGGATCAATGAAAGAGCGAGCAAGAGAAAGTCGGATGTAGAACAGAGTTTGTTGGAAAAACAAAAATAAACGCCCAGCTCATCACGCACCACCAAAAGAGGTTCGGCTTGATCAAACGAGCCATTGACCAATATGGGTAGAGAAAATAATGTCCAATTTCACAAAAGCCTAGTGTGGAAAATGTGGATTAGGTCTCTGCAACAACAACACAAATAATTGTTTAAAAGAACGTCACTGCCAATAACTTCTAAAAATGTGGAAGCCTGAACGCATTGTTGCAGTTCTGCAACGATTGTTTTCTTACAGTAAACATATAAAAAAATTATCCCTTGGGTTATAGATAAAAAATTTCATACTCGTATTTGTTAATTTAAGTTAAGAGCACCTATATTGTAAATAAGGTTATAATTTAGTACTTTTTAAAGCAGGCGCCTATGTGCCAACGTTCGCCACTCTTTTCAATTACAATATGTATTAAAAGGAAAAAAAAGTTTAAAACCTTGTATTATTTTAAGTAGGCAAAATTTACAACTTCTACGAAGGCAACATTTATGTATTCTTGTACCTCTCTTCAGTGAGTTAAGTTTTCCAATTTTTAACACGATTCTCTACCCTTATGGCGCCATGTTATCATGATCACAAGAGAAAAAAAAAACACAAACGACATCTTAATTTTGGTTTCCAAATAAATTCACCATTCGTACGGATCCCATGTCAACCATTTCCAATTGACAAAATGACAGAAAAAAAAATTTATTGCATTTGCACACTAACCACAAGACAACCGATAAATCTCAATAAGGGATCACACACATCATTCACCACCAATTGCAGCAACAACAAAATAAAAATGTCACCCGCACAACACGCCGGTGGAATAAAAAAATGCTATAGATTCGTCCTTTCGATGCAAAAGGCAACACAAAGTTGACATTTCTCTACCGTCGAGCGACAGCAACTACACACAACGATGACATCCACATCCGTCCTTATGATATTAATATGCAATCTAAGTACACACATATCGCATGGAATGTGATTTATTTATCACATCAACCGAGCAGAGAGCCTGCGTAGGAAGGGAGCAATGGAAATAAGACATATAATTCCAGGACAAATCGCATAAACGGATCGTGAGAGGATCTCGGATCACGTGCGCGATGAGCGGTTATTAATTATGAATGCGTTTCTTCTATATATTTATTCAATCTCGTTTTTCTTTTTTTTCGGTTTTTGTTGTTTGTTTCTTCGAAAAGAAGAACACAAAAAGGATATCCGTTGGAAGTTTCCGGTTTTATAAAAAAAAAACCTCAACAGGATACAAGTAACAAGAATAAATGTATACCAAGAGTTGGAAAAGGATCTTAGAAGCATTATGATTCTATGGATATACATATGTAGATTATTTGAATTCCTTTTTGGCCATAACCCAAGCTATCTTTACCTTTCACAAACTCTTAGATTTCTAAGATTATCATCTTTCCTTTTATAACACAATGGATTCAATAGTGGAATTTTCAATAGAGCCTGGATTGCTTGCAAGCTTCTAGCGATGCTTTACTTATCTTCAATGTTTCAAGTCTTGGCAATGCATTGATTATTGGAAACCATGTAGTTTTGAAAATACTCAGTTGACCAGATTTTAGGAAATCTTGTCTTGTCTGAGCCAACCTTTCCGGCTATCCAAATCACGAATCGATAGGAATGAGCTGTTGAAGATACATCGATCTCTAATAGATTACTCAAAGATTATCTATATTGCCAGCCTTCCATTCGAAACAGACCAAATTGTTCTGCAGTGTTCTTAAAAAAGTGATAAGTGCGTTGGACTACTACACAATGCTGCCCGTGTTCAATCACAGCAAAACACCTAAACATTTTTTCACGGCGCCACCTCTTTCGAATGTCTGACAAGCATTCAAAGCGTATCACTTGTCACGAGTAGCTTCTCAAATTCGCCATTCGGAGTCGGCAAAAAACTGTAGGTCCCTTCCATTCGTGCAAAAATACAATACGCACACACAAGTGCTTGTAGCCCCTGGTTCACCCCGAACTGTATAGCGCCACCTTGTTTTACTGGGATTGAACTCGGGCAGCATTGCGTAGCAGTCCAAAGCACTAACCACTACGCCACGGTACTCATATTTTTAATGCTTTAGTGTAGCCATACAATTTTAGATTTACATACTATGTAGGTGCAAAGAAAAACAAATCTACAACAACACATAGAGTCATTGGAAAATCTGCCCAGTTATTGTTCTATAATATATTGTATGGAAAAAAGTATTTATTTCATATTTCATCCGCAAGAAATAAAACAAATAATTTGGAGATCTGTTACCTACTGAAGAACAACTACATATTCTGTGCCTATTTCTGTCTTTGTCGAGCTGCTGCGCTGGTGTAAATCACGCAACATGCAACATACAGAAAAATTTTGGAAAACAAACGATGTCGCTAAAGGGATTTTGTGTTATATATCGGGTTTTAAGATCTGACGACCAAAGGACTCGTCCAGAACGACAAAGGGCAGACAAGGCAACACCCATTCGGGGCATGTGGGCAGTGTTGATTCATCACTTGGTATACACTGATAGAAGGTATAGCCGTTGACCTTCGCAAACAGAGGAAACACAAGATTAAGACAAAACTAGCTGAAACCCCGCCCGCTTCGCGAGGCATTAAAAAAAAACTTTTTGGTATTTGGTTTGCGTATATCACCTATGATTTTTTTTAATATTTTAATTAACATAAGAAAAATCAATCGGTAGAGGGAAAAATACGCATGTAATGTATTTATTTATTTATTTATTTATTTTCGATATGCTTATACACATTAAGATACAATATCTTATAAGATAGTGATAAGCTAGCTATGAACAATAGTTAAGAGTAAATGAGCGAGTATACCAAATGCAATCTTTACAAGAAAAGAAATAAGAAAATTTCAAATCATACAAATTGAATATATGTTACAAAGTTAACAAAACAAAATTATTTATTTAATTAAATATATACAAAAATTTCATAGAAGTTTATATTTATCTGTTTCTAGAAAAATAATTTCTTAATTCTCTTTTAAGTCTTGTTATGTTTGTACCTTGAATTATTCTTAAGTTCCGAGGCAGTGAATTCCACAATCGAACAGCATTAACGAAAAATTGACGCTCTGAGGTAAGAAACGAGTAACGAGTGTGAATTAATTGCCCCGACCGCTGTGAAGAGGTGAACCGAGTCCTTTCAAATAAATAGTGTGGTTCACGTGTTACCAGAATATTTAATAACTGTGTCAAAGTGCGAAACTGTAGATAGCTCTCAAAGGGCATGTTGAGCAGACGCGAAGAAAACCTACTTAACCTATCATATTTACGTAGGCCGAAAACATATCTTATCGTGCTATTAAAGGCAACATTGAGCTTTCTTTTACTGACCGCATTGCAACTGCAAAAGATTTCACATCCATATATTAGAATAGGAATGACCAACGATTTAGCTAACATAAACCGCGTCCTTATAGGGGTGAAAGACTGTGTTACCCACAAATTACGCAGTGCACCATATACCTTTCCAACGGCAGCATTGATATGATTATCCCAGGTAAGATAGCGGTTAAAAATAATCCCAAGGTTTTTAGCCGTTTCAACATATTCTATTGGAGAGCCCCTCAATAAAATAAAAGGGAAGTAGGAAAGATCTAAAGGTTTTTTTGATATGACTAGGCATTTCGATTTTTTCGCGTTTAAAGAAAATCCGTTTAGTTCAGACCAACGTGCAATAGCCTCTAGATCTTCATTTACATCATAGGCTCCGTTCTCAATAAGACCAAGAGAGCAGCTCATATACAATTGGACATCATCGGCATACATGTGTGTCGAACAGTTTCTTATGATAGATGGAAGTTCATTTACATATAATGAGAATAATAGGGGACCAAGTATAGAACCTTGAGGGACGCCACTAGCAGTTGGGAGAAAATCAGACAGATTGTCATTTATCTGAACCGCTTGCATTCTATTTGTTAGGTAGGATGAAAGTAGCTTTACTGCACCAGATGAAAAGTTATATTGTCGAAACAGTTTTTTACATAAAATAGTATGATCAACCATATCAAATGCCTTGGAAAAATCAAGAAGCACCAAAAATGTTACTTTGTCTTCGTCTAAAGCCTGCCGTATATCGTCAGTAACACTCAGAATGGCCGTAATACAGCTGTGTTTTTCGCGGAAACCAGATTGTTTTGGAGTAAGAATATTATTATTTTTAATATAAGTACTCATCTGTTTTTGTACGATTCGTTCAGTCAGGTACGTCATTTCTGTGGGTAAGATTGCGCACTGCTTTCTTACCCAATATTTAACTTTTTGTAATTATAGCAATTTTTGGGCTATTACGGTCTGTCGTCAGATGCAACAAGCACATCATAGTCATAGGTGGTAAGTTGTAGCTCTATCTTTCTGTTTTTGTTTGTCCTGAAAAATGCCTCGTATCTACTAAAGACAAACGGAAGGGAAATTGATAACCTAAACGCGAATCTGCGAGGCTAGGGAGCTGATTTCAAATGGAAGCAGCCCATGGAAGGCCGCCGAAGAATTTATTTTGAGTGAAAGCACAGTTTCAAACCTTTTAAAGTACGAAAACTGTGACTTAAACTGCGCGCTCTTACCCATACCTGTCCGCGCTCTTACCCTGACTTCGGGGCAAGAGTGCGCAACTTGACTTCCTTTTGTTTTTTGATCAAAACATATGAAACATTAAAAAAAACGTAAAATATTTTTGCATAAATTTGTTCCTAAAATATTTGTTTGTTACCTGTTGTAGATTTTCCAGAAATGCCCGAAGTCCAAAATGCGCACTCTTACCCCGAGCGACTTACAAACCAAAATGTCTACTTTTTAATAAAACTTAGGCTGTATATAAATACATAATATGTACATACATACTCATTAATTTACCTGTATTTAAGTTTCGTATAAATTAATTTTAATTTTTTTTTTAATATGTTTAAATGCATAATTTTTCTTTTGAATAAAAATAAAACTCTTAACTGGCAGGCAGTTTTATTTTTATAACTCAGAGAATAGCGTGTATGCCTTTTTAAAGTGTTTTAATTTTCTGTTCGATTTGTGCAACTTTTCAATATTTGCAGCAACGTCTGTTTTCATTAGTTGCAACAATGGAGAGTGCACTGTATATTGCATTGTGACCGGACTCATACATATATGTGTGCAAAATTTCAGGATGTTTGGATATCTGGAAGTGGGTGTAAAATCAATTCCCAGATTAGGCACTCACACAAATTGAAGTTGAAAAAGCGTCCGCCATATTGGATTTACAACGTCATCAAATAACCCATATTGTATTGTCTCCGGACTTATACACGTGTGCGAAGTTTCAGCATGATGGGATATCTGGAAGTGGGTGTAAAATCGATTACTAGATTTGGCCGTCACAGAAAGTGAAGAATATAAAGCTTGTAATAAATAAATTTTTTCATTGTGTTCCATTACAAAGTGTATGAAGTTCCAGATGCTCCAGATACTCCATTGATCAGAAGGTTTTAAAAAGTCCATTGACAAAAGGGTTGAATTACAATTAAACTTAAATAATACAAGCTAATGATTCAGTGGAAAGATGCACGTAGTAATATCTCCACGGTAAACTGTGTGGTAGTAAGCCTTTGTAAATTAAAACGATATCTACATATCTGAATCAAAACTATGAAATCGATACCGCGTACAGACTAATCTTCAAATAATAATAAAACGCCTCAAATTTAAAGCAATAATTCACACCTCCCAACTCGGTCTTCACTCCTCATATTCGTACAATAAGAAACGCATGTGCTAATTTCCACAGCATTCCACAACCAACCGTCTAAATGACCCCCTTTATGACAACACACAATAATCTCGAAACAATTCCGCATATTTTCCGGAGTCTTCCCGCACACAATATTACGAGTAAATACTCAGACCACTATAGATAGCACCATCGTCATCCTCATAGAGTTCCAGAACAGCCAATATACTCGGGTACACATGCATCAAACACTTCAGATCCCTCTCTCTCTCTAGGACAGCAATTTCTAGTTATTTACCTCAAAAATGGTTTCATCATTCCAATATTTACTCTAATAAAGCAAAGCCGAAGACCGAGTGGAAGGAGAAAAACAAAACAGAAAAAGCACAACGCACAACAAAACAAAATAAAATTAAGGAAACAACTAAAGAGCAACCATTAAACACTAAAATAAATGCAAGTGCACTTTGATGTGAGCCGCGCTTCAGTGGGGCTTCCACTAGCGCGCATCTCACGCATCATAGTTCTCGCAGTGATACTTGAACAGAGTCTCGTAGACCCATGCATACGATACGAGGTATCGGTGCGGTGGTCAGTATCCATTAGAACCGATTTCGTTTAATGGTGGAATATGCATACCCTCTTGCTCACTAATAAATGTGAATGCCAAGTGTTCTAATAACAAAACTTAACCAAATATTGACGCACAATATGTCGGCGGCTGGCATAATAGTATCTCGTGTATCTGTATCTGTATCTTCTTC
Source organism: Brachyopa scutellaris (assembly GCA_949775065.1). Classification (NCBI taxonomy): domain Eukaryota; kingdom Metazoa; phylum Arthropoda; class Insecta; order Diptera; family Syrphidae; genus Brachyopa; species Brachyopa scutellaris. Next base: position 27,547,868 of record OX459114.1, on the reverse strand, counting down.
TCATTTACCAGTGTAAATAATGATGATCATTCCGTTGAGGTACTTTGCGCAATCGAAATCGGTCGGCTTACTTACCTACCTATTGCTCGTACTTTTGGGGTGAAAATTAGTCCTCGCCCTGTTCGGTCATCGTTGGAAATGCACAACAACAACAACAATAACTTCAAAGGCACTCCTTTCGTAATGGCTATCTCTTCGCTACCGCTATGGTGATGTGGCTGTGTTTTGATTCAACAAAAATATATGAGTGCGCGCATCGAACAAAAGGATTTCAGCCACACGGCCGGGGTTAAATGTGGTCTTATAGGCCGGCTTGTGAAAACGGATCTAAGTAAATATGAGTCTCATTTTTGAAGTTAATTAGGTGCATTTATTGATGGTTGAGGTTAAATATCACGACCGAAACGGAGTAAATTCAATAAGGAGATCCTCTTTAGGTGATGGCTGTTTGGATTTGGAAAACGGTTCGATTGAATTGGAAAACAGTTAATTAGATTGGAGAACTATTGGTTTTTCTTGTTAGGTTTTGGACATTTTAATTGGATTTTCGAAGGAGCGCAGCCCTAATGAGACGGACTTTGTTTGCTGATGAAGTGCTACATAGTATTGTTACTTGTTGGCTAATCAATATGAGATGAGTAAAATGTTAGTATCGCGTGGGAAAGATATATGGTAACCATAAAACGTGTTATTTGTGCAAACATTGTTGGCAACGGAGCTAAGGCGATGCTAACGGATGCTCACACTTTATGGTTGTTGAATGGGAGTGATTGTACACAATATTGTCTACACATTGTATAAATGTGTGTGGATTAAACGTATAATTTGCATGCAGATTACAGGTTACAGCAAAAGTTCGATGGAGATATTCAATGGGGGTTAGCGTTTTAGAAAGTGTTAAGTAGGAAATAGAACTGCAATGAAAAATGTTATGGATGCGTGTTAACTTTATTTAGAGGTCGATATAAAATAATAAAAAGTACAGTTTCGCTTGGGTGGGCAAAAGTGAGTCAAGATATTACCGCGATGACTAGTGCTGGTGGATATTACAGTAAACGGACGATCAGATTGAGCCGTGATGAGTGTTTTTATTTAACTTAAGTTTTACAGTGCCCGGCGACGGTCGATGCTATAGCTACGAAGATCCATATATACAAAAGTCCATACAGTGGCGACAAAATATATATGCAGGTTTTTCTTTCACTTGTAAAATTTGCGTATAAAAATTTGTATAATAAGATACTTTGTTGCAATATTAACTAGTATAAGACAAATAACACAGATTTCCTTGAATAAAAAAATATAAAATAAAAACATAATATTCTTAACATTAATCTTCCCAACTTTGATTGAAACAACATGTGCTCGCGCTGTGTGTAAACGCTATAAGGGTATTCATATACCCTTTAGCGTGTATGAAAAATAAATAAATATTTGGCTTCAGCAGTCCTAGGTAGAACCAAGCCTAGCTTCCCGCAACCATTTGTGTGTGCGCGTTATATTTTTGCACGAATGGAAGGGACCTACAGTTTTCTGCCGTCTCCAAACGGCGAGTTGGGAACAGCGCTGCCGAAGGTGATACTATAGTATCCTTTTGATACTATTTCAGAACTGGGGATACTGTGATACCCAAAGCTCAATAATGATACCCTAAATCAAAAACCAAAATAGAGTGTGCTTTTTTGCACATTCCTTCTTCAAAAACTAAATTGCACATCACTAATCCTGAACTGCACAATTACATTTTTTAGCTCTTTTGCCTTGGTGTATTGGCTTCTTTCACATTTCACAAAAATAGATGATATAGCTTTCAGTGTAAGTGCGCGCACATGATACCTATCAATCGTAACGTATCGTGTGCACGCACTTACACTGAAATCTATTTGTTCTATTTTTTGTGACTGAATAGCTAGTCGTGCGACTGAAAGCGCATGTGTGCACTTAGCCGAAATCCAAACGACAAAGCACACAGGTTTACTCGTGTGTTTACGCGCGAGAAAGAAAGAGACAATGTATCTTCTGCATCGCAAAAGAGAATAAAACAAACAATACATACAATGCCTAAGATTTAAATATTATCAGTTAGTTGGTTTCGTTTGGTAGCACTAGCGGTAGTTAAAGATTTGAAGATTTTCAGGAAATTAAAAATAAAAGTGTGCAGTAAAATGGACAAGTAAGTTAATAAAATAATAATTATCTATGAAAAATATCAAATTACATATATTTGCGTGTAACAGGTTCGTTATAAGAACGGCGAAAGTACAAAAAGAAAGCGAAGCGCAACCACTAACGCCTCCATCCTTAGTGTCGTCAAATTTGGGAGATAATGATCCATGTACCTCAGCATCACTAAAACTATCTGAAAAAATTAAACGGAAGCACCCTCAAGACGACAAGATTGACGAAGTAAAATTTTCGGACAACGACAAAATACCAAAGCTATGCAGTACTAAAACTCGAAAGTTCCGTCGGAACTGGCTCGAAGATTTTGGCTGGATCGAGGAACGAATTGGACCGAATGACGACCACAGGCCATTTTGCAAACTGTGCCAAGTTTATTTACCGAACCTGAAGCCTCATTTGATACGGCACCAAAATTCCCAACAACATTTAAAGCATCACGACTCACTCAAAAATCAAACACTTATAGATGACCACCCGCGCACAAAAAACTTTCAAAGCAAAATAAATAGCATCAAAACAGCTGAGTTACGGATCATCATGTTTTTGATCCAACACAATCTCCCATTTTCGCTGATAACTGCACTAATCGCATTAATAAAAACTGTAGCTTCTGATTCCGAAATAGCAAAAGGAATCAAATGCGGAAAAACAAAGGCAACGGAAACGACCAATACGCTATTCCTAGAAGAAGGATTGGAAGAACTGGCAAAAGTCTTGAGAAACCAGAACTTTTCTCTAATAATTGACGAAACTACGGACGTCAGTACAAATAAATGTCTAGTGTAAGTCGTCAGATACTTAGATTTTATCAAAGGTAAGGTTAGAGACAAGTTCCTTGGTTTAGTTCAGTTGGAAAAATGTGACAGCTTTGCTATATTTACGGCATTGATTAATTTTTTTAAGAAAATAAATGTTCCGCTTAAAAATCTCATTGGTTTTGCATCGGACAATGCATCTGTTATGATGGGAAGGAAGTCAGGAGTCAAAGCACTTTTTCAAAAAGAACAGCCGCATATGTATGTTATGGGATGCATTTGTCATTCATTACATTTATGCTCGTCTGCAGCTTCGAAAAAACTTCCTTCCCATTTGGAAGCATTGACTAGAAATATTTATGCATTTTTTGCACATAGTCCTAAAAGACAGGTAGAATTCAAAGAAATTCAGAATTATTTTTCGGTAAAAATAAACAAAATCCTTAGAGTGGCATCAACAAGGTGGCTTTCATTGGAACAGGTGGTTTCAAGAATACTCGAGCAGTGGGTTCCCCTTCAGCATTTTTTTTTTTCATATGAACTAGATAGCAACGCAGATTTGGCTCACGATATTTGTTCCGAAATGACTGAAGTTAACAAAATGTACTTATTTTTCTTAGCATATATTTTAAATCTAACGAATAAAATAAACATTGAATTTCAAGCTGAAGGCCCGAGGATCCATAGATTGCTTCCAACAATTAAAACTTATTTCAAAACAATAATTCAAAACTTTGTAAAACCTCATTTCATTGAAAGTGCATTGCAAAATTTCATTGATTTTAATAATGAACACATTTTTTTAAACATAGAGGACATATATATTGGGGCAAAGGCAGCAATTGCTATGCAAATGAAAACAATTTCTGAATCTGAAATAAAAGATATTAAAATTAAATGTCGAGAATATTACATAGAGATTTGTAATCAGATTTTGTTTCGAATAGATTTTAATGACAAAGTTTTAACTGCAATGCAGGGCATTGACCCTAAGAGTTTGGCACCAAGCTTAGTACCGTTAATCACATTGTTTCCAAATTTAGTTGACGAATCTGAAGTTGAGTTGCTAGATGAAGAATGGCGGTCATTTCTGAACCAAATGATTTAGATTTTGAGACATTTTATAAGAACATTTTTGAAATAAAAAATGCGCTTCATGAATATATGTTTCCAAATATAAAAAAGTTCGTAGGGAGTATAATTGCGTTTCCTCACAGTAGTGCAACCGCAGAAAGAAAATTTTCGGAGGTAAGCATAATTAAAGATAAACAGAGAAACTCCTTACTAACGGGAACTGTGAATGCTATACTTATGTCAAAGGAACTTATTGATAATAAATTTGCTGAACAATGGGAACCGTCTAAAAATTTAATTTTAAAATATAAAAAGCAAGGCTGTAATTAACATAGCACTAAACAAAAACACGTACCCACCAGTATAATACATATTTTTATATTTTTCTCATTTCACTTTAAAAAAAAGGCATTAAAAAAATAATTGTATTACTTTCTTTACATTACACTCAAAAAAAAATCGTGTAATATGAATGGTTTTTCGTATTAATTTCATAGTTTCTTACTTATTAAAATTGGGCAATGGATTCATGCCTTAAAAGGAATACATACTTTCAAAACATTAATATCAATATCAATTCTCTATTCATCCTATATACCTAGTATTAGTTTTAATATATCACCTAATAATGTAAAGTGGCAAAGAATATTAAGAAGGAGTCTTTATTTTTTTCATGTATTTATTTATTCATTTATTTATTTTTTCATGTAATACGTTATATAATATTAACGCAATAAAAGTTATAAGTACTAATAAGAATTAATAATAAATAAAAAAGATTTATGAATTTTTTCCTGTTTTTAACAAAGTTTTCAATATTTTTTAACTCTGAAAATACTTTTTCTTTATTTAGAAGATACAAATGAATTGGTTGAAATATCTTTAAATTGGAGAGCTATTTTAAAAATCTATAACATTAAGATACTTTTAAATAATGTGAATTTTGATAAAACCCTTTATACTGTACTACATATATATTATACTTCATAAATCATACCTAATGAATATATTTTTGAAAAACAAAACGAAAATGTGCGTATTATTTTGATGATACCCTTCGTTTGAAAATGATACCCAAAAATTTCAAATTCTGATACTCTTGAAAATTGGAAAACGACAGCACTGGTTGGGAAGCTTTACACGACAAATGATACTCTTGAATGCTTGTCAGGCATTCGGAAGAGGTGGGCACTATGAAAAACTTTTTTAAGTGTTTGCGGCGGGATTCGAGCCCAAGACCGCTGGCTCAGTAGTCCGACGCACTAACCACTTGCGCTACGGTGCCCACTAGTGCTAAAAAAGAGGACACCGAATTTATGGAATAAAAAATATATTATGTAAATTATTTGAGGTAATTCAGTACTTAGCTTCTATTGTATTTTTCGATAGTTCCATACCACAATCCGTTGAACTGTACCATAAATTGTGCTTAATATTGTGGAAAATATGTGCAACTTCCAAGGCAATAACTGCTAATTCTTCGGCACTATTTTTAGAAGTGTAAAATTTGGCTGGACATTATTCGAAGCTGTGGGTCTTGACTTTTCAATACGTTGCTTTCGTTTTTAGTTCTCAGTCACTAAATAGTATCCATTATAGGCAAGTGATAGACATTAATCAATTGTCTATCGAACAACCCACTTTGGTTTCTCTAGGTCGAGTACACTAGCTAGACGTTATAATTGTTCGTAAGGGAACCTGGGGACACCTGCTCCTTTGGGAGACTTTATCGATGTGGGAATGTTTTTTGTTTTACTGCTCACTGGCAACACACTATTTACCTTTGGCTGGAAACGACAAATATTATTTTACAACTCGCGCGCAGATAGCAGTATTGTGGTGATGTGTTTTTCTTTTTTAGCTGTCAAATTGTTTTTTCATAAGTATTTTAACTGTTTTATTTTCTTTAACATTGGTATTGATAATTGAAACGAGTTATCTCTAAAAATAATCGAAAACGGTTTCATTTAGGTAAGTCTTCGTAGGTTTGTTTTTAAAAAAATATCGATACGCATTAGAAAGATCTTCAATAGAAAATTGTGACTCCTGGCCCTGGGTAGATTTTTTGATCCCTATAATGTAGGGGAAACTTGTTCCCAAAATATTGTGCTTCAATAATCACAATATTTCGCAGTTTTTCGAAAATTTATGCCTTTTGATGAAAAATTTTAAATTTGGGGGCAGGATCTATATGGAACATTGACGAGACTAGGCTAACTACAGTCCATAAAGCAAAGAGTGGTTGCTACTAATGGGTAGAAACAAGTAAACAAAATGACGTCAGGCGAGAGCGGTGAACATGCTGTGCTATATGTACCTAAACGCAATAAGGAACTATCTTCCGCCGTTTATGATCTTCCTAAATATAAATTGGCAGGACCGTATGCTGTATCCCCCATAAATTCCCCATAATCAAGTCTACCCTAAGCTCGGATGAAGTCTCGCTGAATAGGGCACATTTGGTTATTTTGGATAATTTTAGAAAAACGGCAAAAAATATATTTTATCTTACATACTTTCTTAACTAAACTGTACAATATGAAGAACCATTAAATTGTTTATTATATCGTTAAAATAAAAAGGCAATTAATGTTTTACTTTTTGAGATATGTATTTGACAAATTAAAAAATGGGGATCAAGTGTCCCCAGTAGGGTAGGTAGGTAGGGTTACCTACTCCTCTCAAGAATTTTTTATACACCCTGTAGCTCAGTGGATGTTAAAGGTAGAACACCCGCTCATACGATTTTTTTATAGCATAAGCCAATAAACCAGCTTTCAAAATATCTGTATCCCAAATCGGACCACCCTGTATACATACCTTTTAACAAGTGGAACTAGAAAACAAGCTTGTTGCACGTTTGTTTAGAATTAAAAGTGATGAATGACATAATGAATGATTACCGAAAAATATGTGCAAACAGCCATCTTATCGAAAGGTGCGCCCAACAAAAATATAGTAGTATAGTAATAGTTTTTATCCCATTTTTGTTTTCGGCTTCAAGAGCAAGAGGAGGATATTTTCACTTAAAGGAGGACGGTTGTGAACCCTAGTTAACACACATTTTTAAGAGGCAGACAAAATAGCACACTTTGGTCCAATTCATTAAATTCATAACAATAATTTTATTAGGCCTTATACGACATTTTAGAATAATTTAGTATTATTTTATAATAAATACAAGATAGTAGTATTTAGTAGGGTAACCATTATTTTTAATAACGGCAACACACCCAAGTTTTAATACCGATATTTAGGCTTGAACGATCCAAAGGTATAACATTCCAGGCTCTGTTATTTATATCCAAAGTTGGTCCAAATTTGTAGCCGTAGATCTGTCAATTTTGTTGACCACGTCTTTCCACAAGTTCTCAATCGGATTGAAATCAGGGGGATTGTGCTGTGGTGACCAACATATAACATTAATCTTTGAGGTTAGTAACCATTGCTTCACGGATTTAGCAGTTTGCTTTGGGTCATTGTCGTGCCTTAACTTCCATTTTGCAGTATATCCTCTTCTGCATACGGAAGAACAACTCAAGGATTTCCTTGTGTTAAGTTGGGTCCATAATACCCTCAATATGATGTACGATGATATAATACACTCCATACCACGTAAGTCCACCCAAATACAATGATGCTGCCACCACCATGTTTCATCTTCTTCAGGGTGTATCTAGGTTTGTATTCCTGAGGCCGGTTTTCACGAATTTTATTATGGACCAACACTGTTTTTTGGCAGTGCTGGACAGTATTCATCACTTTTTTCTTGAATACCCAATTTTCGCGCTATTCTTCAATCGAAAGCCTTTTATTCTTCAATTTGATTTTCAATTCCCAGTGTCACCCGTCACCTGTGACATATGTTTCCAATTTTTTTTACCCATAAGGTAATTAAATGTTTGCCTTCTATCATTATCACCATCACTAAAAAGCCAATAAGTGACTTAGTATTATATTTTTTTTGTGGTTAAGCTGTCAAATTTATTCCATTTTTTCGCTCGTTATAACAGCAAACATACTATAGGAATAGTGACCAGTTAAGCGCTCGCTGACCATCGCCTGGATACTTCGTCGGCTCTCACGTTCCCTTCTATGGCACTATGTCCTGAAACCCAGAGAAGAGTGACTCCAGCCTGATTACACAGGCGATTGAGTTTTTTTTGGCATCGATCTACTAGATTCGACGAGGTGATTGTTGAATTTATGGCTTTAATTGTGGCTTGGCTATCTGTAATAATACCGATGTTGTTGCTAGTAGCTCCGCCTGGAAGACGCTGGCGAAATTCGATTGACGATAGGATTTCGATATGTCGAGTTTTTCCGAGAAAATTCCCTCGCCTACTCCACAGTCCATTTTCGAATTATCGGTGAATACTATTGTATCGAAATCTGTCACCACTCTTTTTCACTTCCAGTTTCCTCTGCTTGGAATGAAGAGCTTCTTGTAGTTAAGCTTGTTATATTGTGCCAGAATGTGCAATAGCACAGTAAGAGCATCAGTTGGGCATGGCCTCATTGCCCCTGTGATGCTTATGCTTGTCGTTATTTGGACCGTTCTGATTCTGTTGACGTCATAATTTTTCCTTAGGCCGGGCCACCAAACGAAGCCCAAATACTTAACACAGGAGGATAGTGAAAGTGTTTGTCCGTTTAGTTTGGAAAGATAAAAGGTTTGCACTTTGGAGAGTAAGGTTTATTTTTAATAATAACTATTATTTGTGATTAACTTCTCGGTCCAACGCAGCATCTTTATTTTTTCAAAAGCAAGAACATCTTACGGGGACTTTGGGAAAAGCCAACCATATTTCGATTCCTTTCGCATTTGAGAACGGTGATGTGATACTGTTTTTCCTACATAATACGTAGCCAGAATTCATCGGATAGAACCAATTCCTGTGCTCGTCTCGAAATGGACACACCTGAGTCTATCAGGTTGGGTGAACACGAATTGGAGTCTTTACATCACTAATCTATCCGAGACGTTCAAATTGAGCGATTGAGTTCACTACAGCTGTTTGAGAAGGTGCTTGATGATAACCAAAAGCAGTGCTATCTAACTACTATCAGTACCCTATAGATATAGATACATTCGACTCTCTTTATATTCATCAAAACATAATCAAAAACACTTTAATATTTCTATTTCACTGTCGATACTTACCTATCTATAGTATTTTAATGTATAACATTTTGTACATGAACAATGTGCATACATACATATATACCTATGTCGCTTTTTGAAGATAAGAATGAATGTAATCAAATTAAATTAATTTTCTAATATTTCAGATATTTTTGAGTGATAAATATTAGAAAATATGTGGGTCAACGTAATGTTTATAATATGTATAACTATATCAAATTAGTTTGTATGGCAAACGGTTTCTGAGAAAAATGGCACTACCAAGTTAGCTAGATGTTTTAGAGACGCTTTGGTATTCACGAGATCGACAAAAGAGTTAAAATTGTTTCGACAAAGTTGTAACTGCAATCTGATAATAGATTCCAGTTCAACGGTAGCAGCTTATGTGTTTTTTTTTTGTTACCACAGAGCATTTAAAATATTTGTATTATTCGCTCGAGAAAACAAAATTTGGCGCCAGGTTACAAATTATTTAAGAAATATGATTTTCTAACACATATAGAAACTTAAGAGATAAGAGTTATAAATAAATAAATAAATATACAATATCATATAATTAGAGAATAGTTTAATAAATTAAACTTATGTCTGCCTAGAGAACCCTAGCACAAATATTTGTATTTATTTAGCAAAGTAGATTGCACGTTTTAAGGTTGTTGTTGCGTCGCAGATAGGTTTGTTGCAAATAATGCCAGATATTCTTTCTTTCTTTTTGGCTTTTATTTTGCTCTAAATCACAAGAAGTGGCATGACATCCTGCGGACTATAAGAAATGTGCAACGTAGCATAATTTATGATAATCAGTAGTTTTAAGTGGTCCGTACCAGAAAAAAAGAAAAACAGGATCACTCCTGGATCTACCGGTCGATCACGGTCACCACGATGTCAAGGGCTCGTATTTGGTTTCTTCGACGTTTGAATGAGTGAAATTCAAACATAAAGCGTTTTCTTTCCTGAGCAATATTTAAAAAATAATGGAGGGGCAGCTACTTTTCAAACAAAATCATCTTCAGCGATAAGGCTCATTTTCATCTTGATGGCTTTGTTTGTCGTCAAAATTGTCGAATTTGGAGTTAAGAAAATCTACGAATGATTGTTGAGGAATATACGCATCCTTAATTGTGTCACTTTTTGTTGCGGATTTTGCGCTGGAGGCACAATCCGACCATTATTCTTTGAAAATTTAGTTGGTCAGGCAATATAAGTTAATGGTGCTCGCTATCCCAACATAATAATCTAGTTGATTGTGCCTAAACTTCAATAAATGTATGGGGACGACATGTGGTTTCAACAAGATGGTGCCACAGCTCAAGAAAAAAAAAATGCATGAGTCATTTCCGGTTTTGGTGATCAGAATTGGGTACCCAGATAATACGATTTAATGTCGTTGGAGTTGAGCAACATTTATGCAAAACGGTCATGAAAAATTCGATGAAAGAGTGCGAATATATCAGCAAAGCCCTGGAAGCTATTTATCCGATATGCTATTCCAAACATAACCTCATACTGTATACTTTAAAAGTAATATTATAATTTTTAATTAAAAACCTGTATTTTCTAGCAAAATTACTTCTTGCGTAAACTTTGGGACATTTTTATTTTATTAATTTTCTATTTAATTCAATTAATTTAATAACTTTAGACATTTAATTTAAAAAAAATATTAAAAAGCTGTTGGATACTACACAAAGAAAATACAAAAAAAAAACGAATATACTATGTACAAGCATTTAAGAAAACCCAGCTCCTACTAAAATGCTCAACACAAGCCAAACATACTCCCATTACTCTTATATCGACCTGCATTAGACTATCCATATTAATAAGCAAACACCGTCCACACCTTCTGCTATAATGTCCACATTAACAATTCACCTCGAAGCGGCCGATCGAAACCAATGAATGAAAAAAAAAAAACAATAAAAAAGGCAAACTTAAAGTGCATCGAACTAAAATGGCACAATCTTATGACTCATCACCGACAGACAGCCAGACGACGAAATTGCTTAATGCCCACCCTTTCCTTTGGATAAATCGATCGGATCGCTCAAAATGCAAACGTGTATCTCAAGAGCCGTACCTGCTGCCGCAAAATATACACATAGTCGTACATTCAATCCACCAACACCATATATGACAAATCCAGAGCCTCCCGAACCCGACCTGAAACCATAGAACACGGCACTCCAACTGCGACTCTGCCGAACCAAAATTCAAAAACTCGAAACGCGTTGCGCGCAAAATTATTATTCAGGGATGCGTTCTCTGACATGTGCTTTATTTGTAATTTAGACTGTTTCTGAGAAGTGTGCTTCTGCTCGTATTTCACGTAGGAAACTATGTGCATGAATAATTGGACTTGAATTGAAAACGGGGTCTTTGGAAGCAGCTAGCTAAGTGCTAGCGAATTCTAGTGCTACAGACGCAGAAGCACTTTCGAAGTGCGCTCAATCGCGCTCCGGTGAATGTCAAGAGTGGGCCTTTTCGGTTGTTGTTCGATTGGGCGTCCGGGGCTAATATCAACCCCGATATGATTTTACTCGCATTTCATTCAAAACGCGTGCCGTACCGCATACACGTACACACATGCACCTCTCATGTGGGCATAGGTACTTGTAGAGAGGCGAGCGCACCATGATGGACAAAACAATGGAAACTATTTTTGTATTTTTTTGCCAATCGACTTAAGAACAATAGCAATGGAAATATGAAATAAATAAAATTACTTTACGGTTCCAATAGACAGAGCGGGCCGGACAACGGTGGGTGGAATTGGAATGGTTGGAGGTGAAATGATATAAGCCAGGACGTGTTGTCCATTACAATCACGATGTTGACCGCAACGTGTCGGCTGTTTGTACTCATATTTGGAATGGAATCTGGAGCTATGATTCGTCATGAGTTACTTAGTCGATGCTAAATGGTCTAGTGGAAGTTCCACGTACACTGAAAAAAAAGATAGGGTGGTGACGTCTTTAAAAGGAAAATAAAATGCAATGTGTAGGTACGTCTTCATCTAGTAACAAGCCTTTATTCAATTGGAATATGCTTTTTCATGTGTAGTTTAGTTGTTGGAGAAGAAGCAGGCGTTTGGCTAACCTTTCTCTCCAAATGATCACATAAAAAACCCATGGAGTTTAAAATTGGCAAATGTGCTGGCCAACCCACGATTCTTTTTCCTTCTGTATATGTGTGTGTTTAGTGTCGTTATCTTATTGAAAGAATTAATCTTCTTCAATTAACCGAAAATCATTTGGAAAAGGAAAAGTTTCTTTTACCAAAGCCCATCATTGCAATAGCTTTACAGATATCCTAATTCAAATAATCGTTGAAGGATAATCGAAGATCAAATATGATTCCAAGATTTTTCTTCGAGATTTTTCTTTGATTGCTTGTCAGACATTCGAAAGAGGTGGCAACCGTGAAAAACTTTTTTAGGTGTTGGACCCGGGCTGGGATTGAACACGAGCACTAACCACCATGGCCACGGCGACCACAATGCAACAACATCTTCTTGTAATAATTCGCAATCATGACGCAAACTAGCTAAACATCATCAGGAAATAGAAATATACTTTTGTGCATATTTGGTAGGTATGAGAATAGGTCGTAAAGTATTTTCATCCCGCTAGATGGCGCTGGAGTCAAGTTATTAACAACTTCTATATTTATGGACCAAAATGCTCATATTCACAATATTTATGTTGGTTCAGTGCAAAAAGAGAAAACTATAAAATCTGGACCCGATAGGTGGCACTGGAGTCAAGCTATTTTCTACATATACACTCAGTAGAAAAAGTCTGCGTACGGTGATAAATCACATTAATTTTAGTAAAAAAAACATTGTTTTTTAAATCAGAAACAAAAAATTTATTTGCTATCATATTCGTTAAGCTTAATTACGTCTTCTATACTGTTAAGATGAACAAAGGCTTAAAAATAAGTAAGAAAAAAAGAAAACAAAACATAAAAGTAAGAAATTTTATGCGAAAAAGTCTGCGTACACTTTAAAAAAAACAATAAAAGACCTTAAAAAACAATTCAATTAATAACTGGTGGGATAGCCCCTTCGTTTGATGACTTCCTTTAACCTGTTTTGCATCGAATTGACTAGGTTTGAAGTTTCCTCAGGAGTGATTTTTCACCCATTCCTCTTTTAAAGCCGTTTTGAGCATTTGTTTTGACATTATGGTTCTCTGGCGAATTCTCTTTTCGAGCAAATCCCACAAATGCTCGATGGGATTTAGGTCCGGTGATTGGTGTTGTGATGTTTGGGCACATTCTAGAGCAACCAGAGCTTGACAATGTGGGAAGTATGTTTGGGGTCATTATCATGCACGAAATAATACCCGTGATTAAGACCCAATTTTTCAGCGCTCTGGTTGAGGTTTCGTTCTAGAATGTCTAAATACCCATATTTATCCATAGTGGATTCCACAAAGTCCAATTGTTCTATGCCAGTACCAGCTATACACCCCCAAACCATTGCTCCACCACCACCATGCTTTACAGTTGGAAGTAAATTTGTTTTATTTAATGCAGTACCAGTCTTTCCCCACAGAATCTTGCGACCTATAATGCCGAAAATGCAGTATTTGCTTTCGTCGCTGAAAATCACCCGCTGCCAGAAGTCTAATGGCTAAAGTTCTTATTTCTGGATTAAGTGGTATTGGGGCTGAAGTTACGAAGAATATAATTCTTTCTGGAGTACATTCAGTGAAATTGCATGATGAAAAAGTTGTCGCGGAGGAAGATTTTTGTTCGCAATTTCTTGTGTCGAGAGTCGATCGGCATTAATAGAGCCATTGCGTCTATAGAACGCGCAAGGCAGTTAAATCCTATAGTTGAAATTTCATCCGATGACGAACCACTCAACAAGAAAAGAGAACAATTCTTCGCACAATTTGATGTAATTGTGATTAGTGGTGCACAAGAAAGTGAATTAATTCGTATTGATAATATTTGTCGTGCTAAGAAAATAAAACTTTTTTATGTCGACGTCTGGGGGATGTTTGGTTACTTTTTTGCTGAATTGCAGAAACACTCGTTTGTTGAGGACGTAGTCAAGCATAAGGTTACATCAACGTTTAATCAGAAATCGAAAACCGAATTCATTTCTACTACAGTACAAAAAGAATTAATCTATCCTCCCTTGAAAGAAGTATTTGATTTTAACTACAATTCACCGGCCTCTATAAAAAAAGGAAGACGCTCAGGTCCTGGTCTTATCGTATTACGAATTTTGCACAAATTTCGAGAAAATTTTAACCGGGATCCTTCATACAAATCTCGTGACGCAGATATTGAGTGATTAGAAATTATTCGCAACGAAATCAGCAGTGAAAAAATCGTCCCCTCTTCATATTTTGTAAATGTGTTCAGTCAAATTTCACCATCTGCAGCGATTGTTGGAGGTGTTTTGTCGCAAGAAGTTATTAAAGTAATTTCAAAGAAAGAGGCGCGTCTTTCCAACATTTTTATTTTTGATCCTGAGAAATGTTGTGGTTTCATAGAACACATTGCTGCTGATTCTTATGGAAACTAAACCAATTCAAAATATATTTATTAATACACAAGTGTTCGATTTTTTTTTTTTTACCTTAAAATTTAAATGCTCGTAAGCATATTTAAGTCTTTTTGACGATTTATGACTGATATAAAGGGTTTCCTACGTGCGACACGTCCTTTTCAAAATTTTCCTCGCTGTTTCAGCACAAATCTTTTTTTTAAATTGTACTTCAATATTATTAACAATTTGTGACGAGATTATTTTAGGATTTTTCTTCACGAAACCGATGAGACTGCGGCTTCCTCTAACAGATAGCTGAACGACCTGAACGAGGCTTTGAAAGCAAAATTCCACTTGATTGGAAATTCTTTATCACTTTTTGGACAGATGAATGTGCCTTATTAATTGTTTTCCCAGTTTCTCTATAGCTCTTGCCCTATTTCCACAACTTAATTATGATTGCACGCTTACTTAAACAAATTTCTTTTCCTTTCGCTGCCATTGTTAAAAAAAGCTCTAATTTCGACCACAATACTCCACAAATAATAACTAATTGAGACTTTAACCTCACTACCGATCAACTAGGATAAATTTATATTATTTTTGCTTTTATTTATTCAACAGGAGATGAAAGATCTGGCGCCATAGGCAGATGTACGCAGACTTTTTCTGCGTATCTTTTTCTATGTGTTTTATTTTGTGTGTTTCTTTTGTGTACCGTTGTGTTTGAAATTTCTGTAGAGGCGCCAGTCGAAGATCTTATACTAGCTGACCCTCGTCGAAAACGACAAACATTTCTGCAGAGCTTAAGGGGCAAAAATATATATGTTATTGAAGAAAATAACTGTGTGAATTATATTTACCAATAAAAGCTCAGTGTAGTTAGGAGATTCAATGGCTACCTCTGCAGATAAGTAATTCGCTATTCATA
Organism: Brachyopa scutellaris; assembly: GCA_949775065.1. NCBI lineage: Eukaryota > Metazoa > Arthropoda > Insecta > Diptera > Syrphidae > Brachyopa > Brachyopa scutellaris. The sequence continues at coordinate 27,532,269 of OX459114.1, read as the reverse complement.
AGTACTGGTATATATGTATTCTTTTTCCGTGATTTTAAGCGCCGCGCTGCGTCGTATAAACTGAGTTTGAATTCATAGCTATAACGCAGAATTGAATTGGGAGAACTGAAAGAAAGAAAAAGACAACAACAGCACCATCATCCGTTATAGGCCCACAACATTATCATGTTCTTTTTTTGGATGGATTGATGTTTTTAGCCTAACCTAATTCATACGCTCCCACTTTCATACCGAATTGTATTGCAAGAGGAGTAAAACATGCGAGGGATATACATACATGTATGTACATGTAAACACGTTGATGTTCTTTTTACATTACATCGTATGCTTATTGCTATTTCACTTTTAAACGGTTACTATATGAAAATCTGTTATACCGATCGACTGATCAATATCCGAAAAGTATCCAATTTTAGAAAATCGGTTAAAAAGTCAAGTATTGTTGCACAACTTTTTAGGCAAAAACCTGGTATGACATTTGATAGCATGTGTCTAAGTTAACCTAAATATGAAATTTTAAAAAAATCTTTGGAGCCGTTTTCTAGAAAATCCGCTTTTTATAAAATCGATACCAAATGAAGTATAGGTACCTTAATTTTTGGGGCTAGAATGAAAATTCCAAATTGGGCTTGTGGTATAGTCGCACAGACCCCAGATATGAAGTTTCAAACAAATCCGCCCAGCCGCTTAGGCTCCAGTCCCAGATACACCCGTGTTTACAGAATAAGCGTTACTGCCTTATAATATAGTATGATATGACTAGTACATAAATACGTGGAATGATGTTTTTAGTTTGGAACTGTTTGTAAATATTTTTTCAAGGAATTGATTTCGTACTAGATACTGTACGCAGACTTTTTCTACCGAGTTTATATACATATATATAAAAATGAATGTATGTAAAATATTTATATGAAAGTTGATCTTAAAATCGAGCGTACACCCATCATCCAAACACATTTTTCCATTTTTCAGTATTAAGAAATATTTTTTTTTGGTAATTTATTTACAGAATTCATATAACACATATTTTTATAGTAATAATAAGGAACAAAATCATACCAAAGTACATTATTTAATTATTTATACAAATAAAAAGATGAAAAGCACTGAATTTCAGCACACAAAATTGAGCGTACATTTGTATTAAAAAGTAAGTTAAGACAGAGATAAAAGACTATAAATGTAAAATATTAATATATTATCTAATGTTTAGTATGACCGCAATTGGTTTTTTTTTTTACTTTTTTAAAAGTTGGAATAGAACTTTGCATATTAATCATGGCTCATATTTGTCGTTGGCTTTTGCGAAGGTAGCTTGAATTTTTGATTCATTTTATAAAAATTAGGCCTCATAAGGCTTTTATCTATTTTATTTTATTAGATTTATTCCATTCGGTTTATTTAAATTTGAGAATGGATATCTCTATGGAGAAGAGGGCTAAGATAATTTTTTTGCATGAGTATACCTACTGGCAAGAGCATATGGGAGATTTCTGCAGATGTTGAAGTTTCAAAATCAAGCGTTGCAAGGATCATAACGTTGCACACGGTTTTAAAATCAACTGCAACGGGTCGGACAGGACATTACGGACAAAAACGCATAACCACAGATCATGACGATAAGGTTTTGATTCAAAATAGCGTAATTCATCCTTGAAAAACAAGCGGTGAGCTTCAAAGGGACTTGGCATCAGTTGGTGCGGTGTTGGATTCAGCAAATATTCGAAGGCGTCTTCTGGAAGTGGTTCGCAAGGTCTGTAGACCTCTAAAAAAAAATGATACGCGCAACCGAAGTGAAACTTCTTAGCTACATATAATCGTGGACAAAAGAAGATGAATTTGTGACAAAAGGAAGAGACATTCATACAATTTTCGAATTTATTAGATATTCAAAGAATACTCTCCGTCTTTTCTCCTCAAAAAATCCTTGAAAAAACTTAAGAAATGGGGTCATACCATATGCCACATAATAATTATGTATTTTCCATCAGAAATTTTCTAAGCTTTTGAAGGGAATCAAATTGTTCGGGTGTCTATTTAACCCCACTCTCGAATATATGTTCGGCTGTCCATTTTGCCCCGAACCATTTGTTGGCAACATGAATTTCTTAAGAAAAAAGTGTTTGATTTCCATTTTACCAACTATATACATTATGTACCTATTCATTGGGTGGGTGTGTGAATTTGTCACTATTACTTTATAAACTTCTCAAAAATGAAATAGTGAACAATTCAAAGTACATATCTAAGGTTTCGCGCGAATCGTGAGCACCGTGGTGTAGTGGTAAGCGCGCTGAACTACTAGGCAATGCTGCCCGGGTTCAATCCCAGCTCGAGTTACCTAAAAGTTTTTACACGGTGCCACCTCTTTCGAATGTCTGACAAGCAATCATTTTTCTATAAGCTTCTCAACTTGCCGTTCAGAGTCAGAGAAAAATTGTAGGTCCCTTCCATTCGTGCAAAAGTATAACACGCACACACAAATGGTTGCGAGAAGCAGGCCCATATTCACCCTGAGCTGTAGCGCCACCTAAAGAAAGATATATGTAAGTAATAAGAATAATTGTGGACTTATAGCCCACTTCATTTTTCAGATTGTGGAATTATGACCCGAAATTTTATGAACTTCACAAACTGATTGTGAATTTATAACCCACCCAGGTGGGTCAGAAATCCATTGTGGACTTTTGACCTGTGGACTTATGACCCTGCGCCTGGTTTCACGATGAAAAAATTGAAAAAAATATGCGAATCATTAATTCATTCCATGCCAAATAGAATAAAGGCGTGTTAATAAAATATAAATTATTACCATATAAATTATTAATCATATAATCAATTTGTACAGCACTCTGTGTGCGTACCTACACATTTGTTTCGTTTAAGATCACAGAGAATTGTCTGCTCAATGTCCAAGAATTGAATGTGTTCTGAAGCTTTAAGAGGATTTCGAATCCTTTTAAAATATCTTCTATCTAGCCGAAATCAGAATTTTCTTTAAGTGTAGATACTCACATGAATGTCTATCCCCTCTCACCGACATGATTGGCAATTGGACACTATTGTCGATCAGTATACTTTCTTGTGCTTCTGTCTTCTTAATAAACTAATTATGTCATGCCGGCCAAATTTGAATCTTTTACAAAATATTAACATATTTGATATGGAGTTGTCCAAATTAGTTAAGTAAAACACTTTTGTGACTGAATTGCGATAGAATGAATGAATGGATGAGGAGTGCACAGACACACATACCTTTTATTATTTCAACCACTGTTATGCAAAACAATGTGCCAAAGTACATAGGTATGCTCGTATACTTTAAGGTAGTGCTTCCTTTTAGCCATCGCAGCGCATCGGTCGCACAAATCAAACGTAAGTTGTGACTCCAAATTATGGTTTGCGTATGCAGCGAGTGCGTTCACTCAAATTCATTTGAACGAGCATAATTGTGAGTGATAAAAAAAATCGATATCAACAGCCCAGACGGACGAAGGAAGAATAAAAACCAAACAAAATCAAAAACAAATAATTCTCTTTTTTTTGCATATTTTATTGAACTGGCGATATGTTGAGGGCTCGTTTGCATCGTTTTATTGATACTATTACTGTTGGCAGGTAACAGGTAGTAGTTGTTCGTCTGCCATTACACATATTCTTTGGGTAGAAGCACAATCCTTTATTATCTGTCGTTAGGGTTTTGTAAATCTTTGAGTTTAAGCATGCGAGCTGATTTTCAATTTTTTTTATTTGCCAAATGGTTTCCGTTCTGACGACAAATATTGCATAAAGAATCCCTACTGCGGCTCAAGACGGGTTATTTAATTGAGTTGATAATTTTGAGGTATGATTTGAATGTTAGGTCGATAGCAGGAAGTGATGGGAGCGGTAGAAATATGAGAATGTGGAATATTTAAGAAAGTGTCGAAGTTGTCAAGTGATTATGTATATATTGTTTATGAATGCCAAAAATTTCAATGATATCTGCGGAAAGAAGACGCCCTAAGACAGCTTTGCCATCTGTCCGGGTTTTCCTGGAAATGTACTATTTTTGCCTATGCGGAGTACGTCGGGGATAGTTTTTCTTAATTGTCCGGATTTGTTCGGGTTTTTCATTATTCATCAATTAAAATATTTGGCTCATATTTATCATTTACTACCAAATCTATTTTTTCGCCATTTATGCGGTAAATTGCTGTCAACGAAATAAAAGACAGTTTGACAGTTGACAAGGTTATTATTACATATTTATTGTTGAGCAATAGTTTCAATATACAAACATATAACGAGTGTTTGGCCAATAAGCCCACGACCACCCACGAATCAAATATAAAGGGAGAACTATAAGTTATTTAATATTTAAGACATGAAGTGCCACCATAAAAGATGTCTTTTTTTATATGCGTTTTGGTCCTAGTTTTGTACTCTTTTTTGGATCCAATTTTGTCCGGGAAAGTCCGGGATTTTCAAGCTCGTTAACTAGATCCTTCAAAATATTTCTGGCAACCCTACCATAAGAAAACTAATTGAAAGTTCACTGAAAAGCGTGGTAGAAAATACTTCTCAGGAATTATTGAAAGTTCGCAAAAGTTAAGTTGCATTATTACAAAAATGTTATTACATATGTATATACAACAATAATTTTAACGAATATTTTTGCTAATAGACGTTCAACTCCGTTCATAGCTGCCAGTACCCCTAAACTTTCGAAGGAGAATGACATCTCACTGCATTAGCTCCTCAAAACTCAAATCGAAAACGGTACGGTTTTTCAAAATAATGTGACGTCCATTAGGAGCGAAATCAGCAAGACTAAGTTTTTCACCAAAAAAATAATTTCTTCGCTTGAAAGAAGGAAAGAGATAGTTGAACGGCAATTCAATTAAATTTATTAATTGTATGTTATAATGTTTAATTATTTTTTATTATTATTATTAATATTTTTTTTATGAGTTCGTTATTTTTTGAATAAAATAATTTTTTGTTAAGAACACATTGATTTATTTAATTACTAAATTAATCGCGAATTTTTTAAATCATATCTTATGTTAAGTGCCAAATACTTCATTCGGTGGTTTCTACATGTACCTACCTGTGGCCGTGATCTCGGGCGAATCGTGTATCATACCACCACTTACGAAATTTCCATTATCTGTTGCTATGTTATGATGTACAGTGGCTCACAGTGAAAATAGCGCACCCCAAACTAAATACATTTTCTGATAAAAATTCTAGGAAATCCATCGAAATTAATAGCGAAAATGGTCAACTTTAATTGACTGCTATATTCTTGTTTCAAAAGCAACGAAAAATTTAAACATTTAATAATAAAAGCAGCGAAATAAGAGGAAATAAGGGAACCAAATTCAGCTCACAGTGAAAATGGCCAGATAGCAAAAACTTCTCAAATAACTGTTTTTTTTTTTAACTTTTAGCACTGTTATTTTTTTTTATCTCCGTTTTACTATTCCACATTAGAACGCATCTGCAGAAGTCGTTGATACCCGTGTAATTTATTCGTTTAGTTACCTTTGCAAAATGCGACCTCATAGAGTTACAAAAATCCAATAGAGCTACGAAAATTAATTATTAAGCATTTTATGACTGGAGAGAAATCTCTAAAATTAGGCGTGTTTTTTTGAAACGTAGCTAGCCAGTCGTTCATTAAAACGATTCCCAGCCAGCCGAACCCAGCTGACTTACCTCCAAGTTGGTATGTGTGATTTCGGTCATATGTGTGTGATTTCGATCAGCTGTTAAGTGTGAACTGTCAAAGTATTCGGCATTCAACCAAATCGATTTTTTGTTATTTGTTGTGAAAACAATTAGTTTCGGTAATTTATTCAATGGATAATTTACATAAAGTGATATGAAATCATAATATAGTAGATTTTTTCTGTGAAACATAATTTAATAATTGAAATTATATAATTTTCGTACACGGCAGTCTGTCAAATGTTCTACAAATCGCTTTCAGCGCCCCCTGACGATGAGTAGGCGTAAAATTCCTAGCCAGCTGCTTTTGGCTGGGGATAAAATCAAAGGTTGTAGGCAGCGGGTTGTTGTATTTGTTTTACTTGTGAAATTTGACTTTGCTAGCAACTACTGGCTAGCTAGGTTTCAAAAAAACACGGCTATTGTAAAAATAGCTCGAGAAACAATAAAAGATATTATTATAATGTCCAAGAACGATAATAGAATTATGAACAGACCAAAATCAGACCCAAGAAGATGTTTCCTAATCATGATGATCGTTGGATTGTCAAGTAATCCGAAGAAAATCCAACTAAGAGATATGGTGGAAAAGCATCTGAAGATTAATTGCAATGCTGAAACTGTTCGGACATGTCTAGGTAGATCTGGATCAAATGGTAGAATTGCAAGGAAGAAGCCATTCATTAGCCAGACGAACAAAAGGGTTCAATTGGAGTTCGCCCAGAACCACAAAATGAAAGATTTTTTGTTTTGGAAAAGCGTTTTAACTACGGATGAGAGCAAATAAACCATTTTGGATCAGATGGAAGGGTAAACCTTTGGAGAAAGCCGAATAAAGAGATGAATCCTAAGCACTTGCGTCCCACAGCTATGCACGACAGTTATCATCCTATGGTCTGGGGTGGAGGATCAGCATTTTCGGCTGGTAGCTTACATTTTATTGAAGGTAATATGGATAAATATCAATATTTAGATATTTGTAAAACAATTTAAAAAAAATATCCTGAAAATTAAAGATAGATTGATGGAATTAAAGATACTTTTCAGCTTAATCAAGACAAATGATCCGAAGAACCCGGCTGGAAGTATTAGGGACCAGATGTCGTACCATTATCTAAGAGTGATCAAGACCCCACTGTAATCACCGTATTTTATTATAATTGAAAATTTAAGGCAAAAATTGGAAATTGAAATTCGAAAACATGAAATTTCTCATCACAATGACTTATAAAGCATATTATTGGAGGAATGGTAGAAATTAGTCCCGACTATGCCAACAAACTTGTAGAACTAGTTCCAAATCGTCTAAAATCAGTTACAAAACACGTAGTATGCCCATAACAGTACTTAATATTGAAATATTTACGTTTTTCGACAACTTTTAGAACTTAAATATTACTGGGCCATTTTCACTGTGAGATGAAATTTGTTTTCTTATTTGTTTTTCCATATAATTTTGATGTTTTTGTAATTGAATGCTTACATTTTTTGGTGTTTTGAAAGAAGAATATAAAGTGTACCTGAACATTTTCAAGTTTTCTTTTTCCTGAGTTCGTAGAGTTTTTCGATGAAGATTAAGTTGGTTCGAGGTGGGCCATTTTCACTGTGAGCCACTGTATGCAGAGTGCAGCGCTATCTACTTCTTCTTTCTTGCAGTGGAATTCTTCATCGATCTGAGGGTTATTTCGAGACATAATTTAGTAAGTAAGTAATAGGTTTTCCTTACCTTTGTAAACACCAATGCATCTTTCAACCAGATTCCTTGATTTTTGGTTTGGTCTGTAGAGCTTCTATTTGGTGAAAGCAACCACGGCTTTAGGGGATACCCACTGTCACCTTGTAAATTTTGTTCCAAATTAATTTGAAAAACAATGATAAACTTAATGCTAAGCCAAAATGCCAAATTACCTATATATTTTTTTTTATTTACTCAATAACCAACAGTTGTGGTCTTGCTTATTGAAGCAATATTCCCTTTCATTGGAATGTTTCCCAACTAATGAGTCGTGAGTAGATCCAGCGTATCTAGTATTAATTGCCATTATTCGCATCTTATGGTCGCAAATCTTATGAGAAGTATTATTAAATCGAATTGCATATGTACTTACATACATAATACTTACAATCATTGAATTAGGACTATGGTTACCCTTCCTATTAAAGTACATTTGTTCATCTTGTCGTGGGCTCTGTAAAAAAAGATGTGTCCCCTCTATGCGCCCAACAACTAAGTATAAAAGGAATAGAATTTTAATTTATGATTTTTGTATGTACATATAAGCATGAGATTAACTTACTTCCAGGTATTTTAAATTTTCCGTAAAACCTTTGTTATATTTCAGCATTGTCGGTATCGCTGCGAATTCTCCATTTTATCCATAACGGACAAATTTTAGCTTCTAAAATGCTGTTAGTCTCAGCAACAATTTTCTATAGCGTACTTTGGGCGATAGCAACTCCAAAATCATTACCAGTCAACCACTGGTAACCTCCAAACAGAACCACCAGCGTACCCGCAAGTCTTAGTATTAGAGGTATGTTTCTTGCTGTGCGTCAATATTTACGCTTTTCTGAACTCCAATGGACATCAATCGTGTAAAGGCACAATTTTTTACGTTAATCTACGCCAGTTTGGTTGACCCCCAGATTGCCCCCAATTTCCATCAACCAAAATTTACTCGATCTCGTCAATCGTGTAAACGAATTAATTATTGTAACACTATCGTCAACCCTCAGCTTAATTCCGTCAATCAGTGGTTGACGACTCGATCAATTTCGCAGCGAAATCGACTCATCTCGTGTTTTTTCGTTCCAAAGAAAGTAATTTCCTTTCAAATCGGAATACATCGCGTCGCAGACTTCTGGTAATTGATATTGTACAAGACGCGATTCGAAACACTATTGAGAGCGATTTGAAGCTGTCGCCAGTAGCTAAAAATTTCAAAGTTACGGCCAAATGCCCAGATGCGTAAATTGACCTTCTTATATTTGTGTCTTGTTTTTGAATTAGCGGTGTTACCGTATGCAACAATTCATTTAAGAGTAGTTTCTGATTCTTTATATCACGGAATTCCTTCAACAAACTGTTGTGTGCTGCACATATTGGCCGGTTTTTCAGCCATTCAAACATCCAGGCTCGTCGTATAGTGCGAGAATTTTTTTTGCGAGAAAACTCGCTAGTGCAGCAATTACTTATTCCAATGTTAAACCTTGTATGCGAAGCTGTATGCCCAAATGTTGCAGTTAGAAAAAAATAAATTTCGGCGACTACACTGGCCCAGACATATCAAGTTAATGGCCGACGTACACGTGTCGTATTATAAGGTCTGTTTGGTGTGCCTTTTTTGTGTAAGTGAAATAGTAGAATCCTCTCAATGAGAGCGATATCCTCTCCCAGAGAAAAAACTTGAACAAAAGACACCAAACGCTTTTAACAACACTTGGTCAAACCTGTCAAATGTGACAATTCGCCTTTTAAATAATTTAAATAATTAAACACGCGATTTATTTGAGGAAATTGGTTGCTAATTTGATATTTATTCAATAAAAGATTTCTAGTGATAAATTAAACGTTCTATCGGAGTTGATGGAGACTTCGAGTGAGTCCGAAACTGAAAGTGAGTTGTATGAATCTGAAAATGGTTTTGTATCATCTGACGATTCAGATATTGTTGCAATCGAAGATTCGGATAGTGAGGTGATAGTCATTATGGAGGAAAGCAAAAAAAAGCGCATTGTTTCAAAAGTTATTTTGAAGAAATAGTGCCTTCGTATAGTGAACAGGAATTTTGTAGACATTTTCGCATTTCAACGGCTTTATTTGAACAATTAAGCCAGAAGTTCGAACAGTCGGAAGCATATACTGTGCTCCGCCCAGACTTACGTTTTTCCGGTCGCAAGAAGTGGCAGTTTTTTTGTGGTAATTAGTTTAATTTTTTTTAAATTAACGAAAAACTTATAAAATATATTTAAGGTTTGCTGGACATGAAGCTTGCTGCTATCGTGATTTGGCTGATCGCTTTGATTTGTCGCTATGGACAGTATGCCATATGATTAACAGGATAACAATGTTTATCAGTGATATGAGTGAAGACCGGTGGCCAACCGATTACAAAAAAAGGGACGCCTCCGAGTTCTTCAAGAATAAAAGCGGATTTTCAAGGGCAATAGGTAAAAGCACTTTATACTTCGAAATATGTCTGTACCAACACATAATTTTTTCCAACCCAGGTTGTATTGATGGCACTCACATCGCCATTGATCCGCCAAAGCACTCGAAAGATGACTACATCGACCGGAAAGGCAATATGACGCTCACCATGCAAGCTATTTGCGATGAGAAGAAAAAATTCATCGATGTATTCACAGGATATCCTGGGTCTTCTCATGATAGTTGGATTTTCCGAAACTCACCTATCTATTCGGAACTAGCAACAGCATGTGGAGGTAATATATATATATATGTATAATTTCATACATACGTAATAACAATGTATGTTATCCTTGCTTTTAGAATATCACTTACTGGGTGATTCAGCCTACCCTCTCAGTAACTATTTGATGAAACCCTACCAAGACAACGGACATTTAACGAGAAAACAGAAATACTTCAATGTTAAATTGAGTTCCAGCCGTGTTGGAATAGAACATACTTTCGGAATTCTAAAACAACGATTCCGACAGTTATACTATTGCAAGTTGAAGGGCATAAAGAAACTGTGTCACTTCATAAGAGCATGTTGCGTCTTGCACAACATAGCTAATGAGGATGGCATCGAATTCTTATTAGAGGTTGATTCAGATACCAATCCTGATCCCGATCATGTCGAAATATCTTTAAGCGGAAACGCCGCAAGAGGTGCCCTTTGCGAAGAAATGTGGATCAATCGGCTAACTTAAATGAAATGTAATGTTCATTTTTATACCAAGATGGGTGCTGATAACGGAGGTGGTTTTAGTGGTGTTAGAGTCCCACACTACTATGGTAATCGAGTCCCACCATAGTGTCTATTGAGATTTCCACCTTCGAAACAAAAAAAAAAAACATGGTAAGATTCAATGCGTGTGGTTAACAGGTAATGTTAATACTTATCCTTATTTTCCTAGCTGAAAATTTATAAATTATCTGCAAATTAAAAATGAAAAACACACCGCTTTTGAATATTTATTTTTTATTTAAAAGTAGTAGAAGTAATAGTAGTGATAGGCAATAGTAATTAGTTTTTTGTAATTGTTAAATAAAATCAGTGATAAATAATAATTAATATTACTGGTAAGTAAAAGTAGTATGTAATAAGTAAAATTTAGTAATTAGTAAAATTAATAATAATCTTCCTTAAACTAAAATTATATTAAATGGAATAAAGGCATTAAAAAAAATTAAAAAACAAAACAATCATTATAAGATACTTACTTATTGTTTTTGGAGATACTTTTCTAGCAGCAGTAATTTTTTTTTGGCCGCGCTCTTTTTGTCGAGCATGTTCTCGTCGCTACCTAGCATGCTCCTCTTTTTGAGCATGTGCAATCTCAAACCGCTCTCTTCGCTCTTCCTGTTTTTTTTCTTCTTTTTCTTTTAAGAATTCTAATATTTTTGTTTTTTCTTTAGCAATCTCATCCAGCTTTAGTAGCACCGCTGGATGAGGTTGCCTTGCTTTCCTTTTTGCCAATCCTTCACAATACAAAAAGAAACAAGAACATTAAAATATGCATACATATATGATCATTTCATGTCATCATACCATCAGCAACCGCTGATATATTGAATTCATGTTAGAAATATACATATGTTAAATATATAATAAATATTATAATAATATAAAATATAAACATATTCTTACCAACGAATTTCCACCGGTTTGTCATCTCTACAAAGAAAAACCTATGTATATATTATATTTACCTGAGGTAGAGGCCTGCGGGTTATGAGCGCTTGCCTCGCTTGTGCTTGACGCAGAGGCCTGTTGACTATGTGCGCTTGCCTCGCTTGTGCCTGACGTAGAGGCCTGTTGGCTACGAACGCTTGCCTCGCTTGTACCAGCAGCAATAATGCTCTCTTGCCGTGATGTACCTTCGCCACGGTTCCTACCAAGAGTGTGTTCTGGGAACACACCTCTACGGTGGCTGAAGACAGCATCTTCATAAGAATTGCTATTAATTGAAAATCTAATACATAAATGCATACGTACGATTGGTGGGGGGAGGACAGCCTGTTCCGTCCAGTTTTTGAATTGTGGAGTTTATTCAGCTTGTACTGTCTCTCCAGGCTTCTGTACTTGCCATGGATCTGACTTTCGGTGAAAGCATATCCATGGCTAAGCATCGTTTGGCTTATAAGCTTCCACATTTTCCTCTTGCTGCTCAACTCGAATTTTTTCCCAACTTGGGGTTGGTACTTTCCGAGGAGCGTAAGCAAGAGTTTTATGGGCGCTTCCAGCCAAACCAATTTTCTCTCGTCTCCTTCAATAAATGATGTGTCTTCAGCATTGTCGTCTCCCGCAGCACCTTCATTCTGCATTTCGACGAACGAAATGTCATGCTGCTGGGCGACCTCACTCTCCTCATCTGCAAAATAATTTAAATAATAGTTAAATTTATTAATATGTACGAATTTGATTTTAATTGGTATCTATATATTCTTTTTATTTCTTATGAAAACATAAAATTGTACATATGCTACTTTAACTGCGAACATAAGTACAACTCTTGGATATAGGAAAACAGAAAGTACCATTATTCGCTGGTTACATAAAATACATACATATACAAATGTTTGAAAACATTACATTTTCATCAAAATTTTGTGCAATCACATGTAACTAATTTTAGTGGGCGGGCAATGCACGGAGGCAACAATTAGCTATAATATTATATAATATAATACATAAAATAGTACTTACCGACTCTGACCGGAGCTGCAATTTCGAAGACAAATTTATCATTGGGGAGAAATTCGCCTCCCATAGATTGTTTCATCTCTTCAATCAATTTCTTCCCATATTCTTTATCTGCAAATATGTATACATAAAGTAAATTTTATTTCCTTAATTCTGGGTGGAAAACGTACTTACACGCTTGAACTTTGTAAAATGTTCTGGGGGAACATTGCACGCCAACCTGGTTGTTAGCACCAGAATGCTCCATTTCGCACTTTTCTTCACTAATATAAAGTTGTTTTTAATAACCAATCTAGATATATTTAAAACAATGAACTCACCTTTCAGTGTCTACTTCTTCGCCCAACGCAGTATATTTTAATTAAATTGTTTTCTTTTCTTGCGCGTCTTTAAGATGTTCCTGCTTTGTGCACTTATTGTTTTTCCTTTTTTCTCACTAAAAATACATTTTTTTTTTATAAACACTTGGAACTATATTAGCACAATGAACTCACCTTCAATTTTCTGGGCTAATTATTTATTTTCTTCTTTATTTTTTTGAGTTCTTCCACTTCTTACTTGCAATTTCTAAATTACAAAACAACACTTAACAAACAATTGAAGATTTATGACATTTCACAAACTGTCAGATGGCTGGTTTGACAGAGTTGAACAGTCCACCCCGAGGAAAAGGTGTTGCAGATACTTGCAGATAAATTCATCGCAAAGAGATAGCCAAATGAGAGTAAAAAAAATTGAGAGGCATGCAACTGTCATGATTCTATGATAGTTAGCATAGTATTGCAAAAGCTTTCGACACACCAAACAGACCTATAATCAGCTAATTCAAAACTGACAGCCATAGTAGGTACATAATTAATTTTTAAAAAAATATTATAAATTGTTTTGCTTTTCATTTGAAGTCACTGAATATTTTTTTTTTTCATTTAATTTTGGCATGCAAAGCAAATGAAATATTTTAGGTTCGATTTCCAAACGAAAATTGGGACTATTATTAACTCCAACTTAATTGAGTCTTATTCTTTAAGTTCCATCTAGGTGTAAGGTGCGTGGCAGTGTTTTAAATTTTAAATTTTTCTCTTTTATTTTTGACATATTTATGTAAAATCTCTCACCCTTTTATGAGTTTACGACTTAATACCTCAGGGACACCCGATTATATCTCTGACATTTATCCAGCCCAACTCACACCTAGTGTCTCAAAATATTTAAAATTAAAAAGGAAATTCCCCTCAAGAGTCACTAATTAACCAATTCATTAACAAGAAATGCTAATAAGGACATTTATCACATCAAACCTTCGCAATTTGCATATTTTTATCGCACAGTCTTATTACCTGTTCATTGTAATGTCACAAATTCAACACATTCGCGTGTCAAATTAGCTTCGCAATTTACAATTCCGCACAGATGCAAACCAATTACAAGTCAACCACTCTTTGTTGTTGGTAGGTTCCGTCGCACTCCGCGTGTCAAATGCTCATGCATAACACGAATTGTGACAATGGTGAGAACAAATCTCATCTCATTAGATACACACAGAGTGAGAGGGAGACCTGCTTTGACGGGGCGCGATCTTGAAAACAAAAACAAACAAAAAAACCAGCAACAAAAACCTTAAAACGTATCTTTTGTGGAATAATGAGGTTGCGGCTGGTGGTTAAAACGCTTTGTTTGAAGGCGCGCAAGCGCCCGATGTCAACACAACGATTGTTGGCACTCGCGCTTCTGTCCTCTGCATAATTTGATTGTTTAATTATTGTTCCCCTTTGCTGGTGTTTTACATGCGCAAGGGAACGTGTGCGCTGTTAAATGCAGCAGACGATATACAGTTTGGTTGGCTCACCAAAATCAGTCATCACGAAACGAAATAGGAACACAGATACTCGAATTGGTAGTCAACGGAGGTAAACAGCACCAATAGGCCTACTTTGAGTTCAATATTGATTTACAGGGCTGCATTTATGTACTCGAGGCGAGTGGGGCGCCAAAAAAATGTCGATGTGATTTGGTAGCACTGAGCTACTTTATTAACCGTAGGCTATGAAATTCAAAAGTGTAGGTGTTACTAGAGATCGATCGACATAAATAAAGGGATTAACTTCGAGCGAGTACTAGAGGAAAGCAGATCTGATCGTCGAAATTTGATTTTGTTAAAACCTACTAAAAATGGAATATACGAGTACAAAGAGATCGCATCAAAACTCAGCAAACCATATTTTGGACTTAAGTTGCAGTCTCAAAGCATTTTGATGTGTCAACTATTTTAAAACCTCAATGTGTGCCAAATACCTACGAATGTTAAAACTTTATTGGGGAATACTTTTTATATACATACATACCTATGTAATTAGGACGATAAAGCCGTAAAGCTAAGAACAAACTGTTGGTGAGAACGTACGTACATAGAATTAAACTCGGAATTTAAAAGCTTAAGCCCATGGATATTACTCTGGAATCTATAAAGGATCATCGGCGTTGGCGTTTTGGCCAAATTGATGTCTGTTTTTCCGAAATGGAATCCGGCTCCGAACCTCAAAATGAGAAGACGGAACCGTTATACGATCACTTTGTTATCCGCCTATCTGTCTATCCGTCAGGGTGTTGGTTTTGGCACGGCTGTAGTAATTAAATTAAAATTAATATCAAGTACTAAGGTCAACAAAACCATAGCCCGGTAATTTGTGATTTTAATACGGACTCACTCATGAAAATGCCCAAGGTACTACCTTGAATTTGAAATTTGGCACAAAGGAGGCTTTAACTTATTTTTTATAAGCCACGCTCTACGATAAATATATGTATGTACATATTATAATACATAGTACGGAACATTAGCATGCTAGTCCTGTTCACATAAAACTGTTGAGGGTTTTTGTTGGTTACCTAATGCCGTGAAAACCGCTGGACAGATTTCGACGAAACTTTTTTTAAAATGCTTCTTAGTTACCCGTTAATAGTTAATATTATCATTATACGGCCCTAACTCAGTAATGGCTTATCGGATTGAAAAACAAAAAATATGTGAAATTAGTAGATTAGTCCCTCATTCATTTGAGGTATAAAACATCCTTCTGCGTAGTCCTGGAGCTGAGCAGTTTTCAAAACAATTATTCAAAGCATCGCCCACAATTTTCGTTCAGTGGAGACCACTGCCGGCAGTCGCCCAGCAGTGGGTATCGTTGCAATTGTGTGTGTGCGCGCTCTAGCGTGATCATTATGTTTTGGACTTCAATGTGCTGTACAACCATCATCACCATTTGTGACTCTCACACTCAACCAATCTTAACAAATGAGGTGTCAAAGGAAAGAAAATTTTCTAGAGCAGTGAATTGCATTTTCAGTTTAGTAATATTACGACGCAATTAAAAAAAAACGATCAAAAACAAATATTCTACCCAAAATGAACTCCTGTTGCTTTAAGAATTCATTCTGGTTCATATATGTAGATACATGTACATATGTATATCATCATCACATAAATTAATCATCTGGGAAGTATTGGCTGTTCATTGATACGAAGCTAAGGTAATATTGCCCTTGGCTGTGGCGTCGTCAGGGTTTGTAGCTACGGTATTCCCCGAAATTGTGATTAAGCTCGAGTTTTCCCCGACTGTTGTCTAATTGTGACGAATGCACCGTAAGACAGTTTAAATCGTTAACAGAACCTAACAGGATATACTTTAGGCAAACGTTATCAGTAGTACCATGAGGCACAAAAGCTGACGAAGTAAATGTTTGTCTGAAAAATTTAAGTCTCTGGGGTCCAATGTTACTCAAATGCACTTGACCGTCAAGTTCGTGCGGGCACGAACAGACGGCAATCTAAACGCACAAAATTTTCTTATGTGTTACTTAAAACTGGTGGAGGAACGCTTCCGGAAGAAAATGGAACAAATATCATATTACTTGTGCCAAATAGTGTCTTCTACTGAAGAACTTATCTCATCCTTTCACGGTGATATATCACAACTAACAAACCGTGAGAATTCTTAGCTTTGCTTCGGAATGATCAAGCTCCAGCAATTGATAGTGAGATATTTTCACGTATTGATGGTCAAAGTGCAGAGTGTAAGTATTTCAATCAACCGGGTTGTGGACCAAGAAGTAACAACCAGCTATCTGGTCGAATTTTGAAATTTTCTATCTGCTCCATCCAGGGCTTCCATCACATAAATTCAAACTAAAGGTGGGTGCACCGTGCACCTACTATTCTTCTAAGAACCTTGAGCCCGCCTAAATTATGTAACGGCACCCGACCTAAAGTAATAATTCTGCAACGACATCTGGTTGAGGCGAAAGTGTTGTGTGGTTTTTGAGAGCTGTGAAATCTGCACTTAGGGGCTGAAAGTTACACATTGAAACATTATAAATAAAACGCAGTTAATCAACCAAATTGATTGAACACTTTTGTGGACTTAGACAAATACTTTGATGCTTCTTCGCTCCCACTGAAATTGTATATTTGTATGCATGAGAAAGCCCTTAGAATGCGAAGCAAGGCGACCACGGGTTCAACTAGTAAATAAATAAATATACGGCATCAGCAGTCCTATACAGAACCAAACCTAGCTTCACGCAACCATTTGTGTGTGCGTGTTATTTTGTTCACGAAATGGAAGGGACCTACCCTCAACTCCAATATTAGCAAAGCCGCCATACGTAAATAACACCCGCCAAAACCGTGTGTCTTTTAACTTACAGCCTGACCCATCTCATTCAACTAGCCGCACCGCATCAACCATCTCTACTCCCTCTGCTTCTCAATATCCGAACTTTTTTCGCTCCCACATTATTAATCCCTCCCCATCCTCTATGTCTGTCAAGTCATCTAATTCTACCACAGTCAACACCCCATCTAGTTTTTTAGACCCTTTGCTTTCTCCTACAGTCAAACTCACCAAGCAGCTTGTAGATGGTAATGACGACAGCCGCTATGTACTGTCGCGTTTGAGAGATCATAGAATTTACGAGAACGTCCGTCTATATCTTGCCTACCTTCATGACAAACCGGACTCCATTTGCATTAATGGAGTAACTAAGACTAACGTCATGGTCTCAATTCACCAAGAGGGCCTTCCAACAAACCTCGACGACCTAAAGCGCATATTTGTCCGTTTCCATGAGAGCTTCAGTATTTCTCCTACTGATGTAGCAAATGATCTTTCCTCATATGCCTCACATGTTAACTCCAAACGTTTGTCACACCTACAAAGAATGCGTTCCAATTTCAAAAATTATTATAGTTCCTAACCTTCCCTCTTCTGTTTTGTCTCACCCCGCTCCCGACTGCTTATCTCTTTATTACCAGAATGTTAGGGGCTTACGTACAAAGACCTCCACAGTATACCTTAACTCCCAAACTCTCCCGTATGACATCTTTGCACTGTCTGAAACAAATCTATCTTCCGACTATAATAGTAACGAGCTATTCACGTCAGAATTTAATGTCTTTAGAAATGATGGTCTTGAGAAAGAAGACGACTCCACTGGTCGTGGTGTTCTCCTTGCAATACATAATCGTTTTGACTCTACGCTCTATAAAGCTTCACATACCGGTATCTTTGAGTTCATTTGCGTCAAAATAACTGTCTCAAAGCGTAACCTTTACCTTTTTTGCTGCTACATTCGCCCTTCTCAACCCATCCATGGTTACCAGCTTGCTGTAGACGCAATCGACGACCTGTTTGATGTTGTAGACCCCTGCGATGTTATCGTATTCCTTGGTGATTTCAACCTACCCGACCTCAAATGGATTCAGTCTGATGACGAGTCCCATTTTGTGGCCCTGAATCTATCTACAGACAAGGAAATCCTTTTCACTGACTGTCTTTCCGACTCTGGCCTACACCAATTAAGTGGCATCACTAACAACTTAGGTAGACAGCTGGATCTTATATTTTCATCAGACGTTGAAAATTGTGTAGTGTCTGCAAGCAATCATCTTCTTTCAAAATTAGACCGCTACCACCCACCTCTATCCCTTACTTTTTCATATAACAATCACAATCAAACTCTCCAATCCGAACATGCGTACAGTTTCAACTTTCGCAAAGCAGACTTTGTTAAATTAAACGATCTGCTCAATAACGCCAACCTCAGCCTTATATTCGATAATGCTCCCATTACTGTTGATAACGCTCTTACGTTGTTCTACTCCAAAATATTTGAATGTTTTACCCTTTCCGTCCCTTATATGCAGCAGAAAAACTTATCATCTTCCCCACCTTGGTACAATACAGAGTTGCGCTCGCTTCGCAATAAACGAAACAAACTGTGGCGCACGTACCTTAACTCTCGTTCTGTTTCTGATTTTGCTAACTACCATCTCGCATACTCCCTTTTTTCCGATCTCTGTGAATCTCTTTACCACGACTATTTAGACCGAATGGAATCAAATCTCATTTCTGACCCCAAACGCTTCTTTCACTTCATCAATGCTAAAAAGAAATCTGATAGCTATCCGTCTTCTTTGAAACTCAATGATACATTGTCTGACAACCCAACCATAATAGCAAACTTGTTTGCTAATTTCTTCAGCCAGTCGTTCACGAACCACATCGTTGAACCCGATATTGACTACTTTTCGTTCATGAACAACTGTCCCCAAACTTCACTTGCTTCGCCTCATATCACTTCGGCAATTGTCCTAGAAAAGATGAATAATCTCAAACCCGATTTCTGCCCTGGACCCGATGGTGTACCTGCCATCGTCTTAAAAGAATGTGCGAATCATCTGTTCCAATCCCTCACGACTCTTTTTCATCATTCTATCTCACAGGGAGCTTTCCCTAAACTCTGGAAGTGCTCTTACATAATTCCCCTTCATAAAAAAGGTCGTAAGAATGATATTTCCAACTATCGCCCCATCGCAAAACTCTCCTGCATACCCAAACTTTTCGAAAGCATTATCTATGACACAATGTCTTTTCACTGTAAGTCTATTTTTTCCCCTAACCAGCATGGATTCCTCAAGGGTAGATCTACAACTACAAACCTTACTGAATTTGTATCGAACTCTCTGTGCGCTCTGGAGGATGGCAACGAAGTTGATGTAATATCTACCGACTTTAGTAAGGCCTTTGACAAAATCTCCCATGGCATTATCCTTTTCAAACTCAAAGCACTCGGCTTTCACCCAAGGTTTATTATGTGGATAAAATCTTACTTGAATGAGCGCACATATCTTGTGCTCTTTAGGTCCTCTGTATCAAAGTGCTTCACAGCCACCTCTGGAGTCCCACAAGGTAGCCACCTTGGTCCTTTATTATTTTTGTTAACAATTAATGATGTGGAGTGCATTATTTTGAATTCTTATGTGTCTATCTACGCCGATGATATGAAAATTTATAGGTTCATCAAATCACCCGCTGACTCTCACCCACTCCAAGACGACCTCAACAGGTTTTCA
Source organism: Brachyopa scutellaris (assembly GCA_949775065.1). Lineage (NCBI taxonomy): Eukaryota > Metazoa > Arthropoda > Insecta > Diptera > Syrphidae > Brachyopa > Brachyopa scutellaris. The sequence goes on along the minus strand of OX459114.1, from coordinate 27,512,244 downwards.
ACTTGGTGCAAACACAACTTTTTGGAGCTTAATATCAGCAAGTGCCAAGCTATAACCTACTCCCGTAAACGTCCCCCACCCCCTTCTAGGACTTACTATATATGTAATGAACTCGTCCCCTCTGTCACTTCTTTGCGTGATCTGGGTGTTATCTGCGACAGAGAACTTAATTTTCGCTCCCATATAGATAACATAATTAACAGAGCCAACTCTACGCTTGGCTTTGTTAAACGCTGGTCCAAAGAATTTTCTAATCCTTATGTCACGAGATCGCTTTATTTTACCTTCGTAAGACCGATTCTTGAATATGCTAGTCAAGTTTGGTCACCCTACTACGATATTCACTCTCTACGAATTGAAGCGGTACAACGCAGATTCATCCGGTTCGCCTTACGCGGTCTTCCATGGCCCGACAGGTATAATTTACCACCTTATACAGATCGTCTTAAATTAATTAATGTTCAGTCTCTCGAAAAACGCCGTCAAATTGCCGATATACTCTTTGTTCAGCAGTTATTAGCTGGAAATATCGACTGTCCCGCGCTGCTCGACAAGATCAGCCTTAGCACTAACCCACGTAACCTTAGATCTATTCCCCTCTTCCGACTGAATTATCACCGTACCAATTATGGTTATAATGAACCGATTTCTCGAATGCTTCGCGTCACCAATTCCTTCCAAAACGCATTTGATTTCCATTTAAGCAGATCATCTCTCAGAAATACCCTACACTACCACTCCATCTCCAATACGCCCCATTCCTAGAATATTAAGTTTAGCCTTAACTTCTTAATTTAGGTTTAAGTTTTAGATTGTTTAAGTTTTAGTATTAAGAATGCTTGTAATAAGCAAATAAATAAATAAACATTAAATAAATACAGTTTTTGGCCGACTCCGGACGGCGAGTTGAGAAGCTTCTCACGACAAATGATACTCTTTGATTGCTTGTCAGACATTTGATTGAGGTGGCACCGTGAAAAAACGTTTAGGTGTTTTTTTTTTGCTTGGATTGAGCCCGGGCAGCATGCGTAGTAGTCCAATGCACTAACCACCACGGCCATGGCGACCGCCCTGTTCACAAACACCAGATAAAAAAACAACCCAGGTTTGACACTAGTGTCGTAAATATAGACTTCAAAAATTAAGCCTTCCCTGGAGCTGCAAAAAAATTGTATCCAGTTCAGATTTGTATATATTCAGAGCTTTGTGTTTGTTTCAGTTTTACCAAGCGATTGTCGGTGAAAAATGTAGCAAAACTAGTGTTCACGTACGATGGGAGAACTACCCACGTGAAAATGTGTAAAGAATAGGAAATTTTTCAATGGTAGTGGGAAATTAATGAAAAAAAAGTGTTCGATTCCCACCCAGATGCAAAAATAGAATAGGATCTCAACCAACTAGAAGTGCGCTACTGGATGACCGGGCTTTGTAAGGATTGTAAGGAGTTGTTAGTTGAAGCCTTGGTGCACCTACATAAGTAAGTAAGTTATCGCAGTCGCCTTTGCAATTTAAAAATAAACTAGTACCGGTGCGAGGAATCTCGCATGTAGAAGCCCTATACCCGTAGGTATAGGTAATAATGTTTTTTTTCATAATAACTTTACTCATATAGACTTTTTCAAAATTGTTTATATTGATGAACAAAGTTCAGTTCATAAGCTTTCGATCAGTGTAAGAATCATTGAAATCGGTGCAGGAATAAACTCTCAGGAGGAATCACAAACTCTTGCGCTAGCGATTTAAATATAATGATGATATTAAAAAGTTATTGAAAATTATATTGAGATCAAGCGAACCATGAGCATTTTCTGGTTAGCTACCGCTACCTAATTGAGAACGTTTCTGGCGGAAAAGATTACTTTTGGTAATTTGGTCCATGACGTGTTATTAGGATGCCATTGGTTAGATCAGTCAAAATATGTAACTCAGTCTATCATCTACCGCACGTAAATACACGTATAAGTTGCTTATTGACTTTAACTATATTCATAGATATTTTACGAGATTATCTCTGCTAAAAAGCTTATCCGAGACATTGCCACCATCTTTCTGCATTCTTGAGCGGTTATGCAAAAATTAAAGACTAATGACTTTTGCGCCACCTGTCCGCCTATGAACCTTCGCCACAGTAACTGCGGGCCTGACATGGTCAGTATCTATTAATTTATATGGCTTATGCTATAACATTTGCTATACTCGTACGTATCTAAAGAAATTAGAAAAATAAAACTCGCTTTATACACCCACCTTGTCTTTTACTGTCTTTCGCTTATACCTTTACCTTTATGTGTTTCACTCTAATGAAAAAGAAGAATTTTAATCGAGCGATTAAAATTCTATACCTCAACCTCGATGACTTTTATATGTGTTAATATTAAGTTTATTATTTAAATCAGCACGTGTTTTCGAATTTAATATTTTAGACGAGCAGGCATGCCAAAGTGTCAAATTATACCGATAGGCCCCCACAAACTACTCGTTCTGTCATCTATGGTTTTACTTTATCGTTAGAAGTTTTGAATCTTTAATTTATTTTCTTTTTTGTTTTGTTTATCTATTTTGGATACATATTCAGTATCTCTGGTAGTAGGCTTTTATTTTATTAACCATTACGAGATCACTTTTTTTTTTTGTTTGTTTGTAGGCGAAGAAAACAAAATGAAGAAATTTTATTTTTTTTTTGAAATTTCGAAACTTTTGGGTGTGATATGTAATGGTAATTCATTATTTGTTTGACAATCGATATGGAGGACAATTTTATGATTTCCGTTTATCATTTCAGTTTTTTTTTTTTTATCGAAGGGACGACGCCGACGTGAGTTCGTGATGTTGGTCTGTTCTGATTGGTTGACTCTAGAGGAATATTAAACAAAATTTTGAATGTTTGGTGATGGTAAACACTGCTGTAGGGGCTTCCTTAAAATGTTGACAGAATTTCATTTAAAAAAAAAGAAAAAATAGTGTGTCTCGTTTGAATAGAAGCGGCGCCTAGATTTGTTAAGCTCACACACATGATGTATATGGATGTGCCGAATATTTAATCAGTTTGCTTTTTTTTTTTACATTGAATTTTGGTTAATGCTATTTGAGGAGCCCAGTAATATGGCGCCTAAATACTTTGGAAAGATTGATTTTTCAGATAAAATGCAATATTATAATTCGTAGCAATAAAAGTACAAATTTGCATATTTCGCCGAAGAGCTTGGTAAAATTTTAATTGCTTATTAACTTGTAGTCGTAAATGTCTGAACAAATGTCTCAAATAATATGCTTACCAAATAGGTATTGGTGAATATAAACCCAAATATGTAGTAATACTTGCTTGGGTGGGTCTTTAATTTTTTTTTTTGAAAAAAAGAATATACTTTGAAGCACTATAAAATTATACGTACATCACGTAAGTTCCTAACTGGTGGATTTTCTCATTTGAAAGGATCAAAAATCGTGTATTTTATTTATAAAGTTTACGTACAATTGGGAATTTCTACGTTTTATTATTTCAATATTTTATTATTAACACAGTACTAAGAATATTGTACTGGTTGTTGTCAGTAGATAACATTATGTATGTACATCACTTGAGTTATTTGCCAATGATTACGTGAGCTCATATAAATAGTTGACATTGAGAAGGTCATTTACGTACAAATATATTTGAATAAATCCGCTCTGACAAAAAGTGTAATCAGCTTAAAATAGATAATGAAGTATTTTTAAGAATGAAAAGAAACAAACTTAATATTTAACTTGGACTAACAAATAATATATACATGTACATACTTATTTATGTATATACAATAAGAGCTATGGCAAATAAGATCACGAATCGAAAATTAATGAAATAGATTATTGATGTAATGACCGAATCTAGAAACTCCAGAAACAGCCTTGCAATTGACACTGCCACTTATGGCACTCTATCATGGCACTTACATTCTTCATCAACGCCAAGTACATTAACAACAAAATTAGTAATGCGACAGGACAAAAACAAATGTGGCAGGAAATTAAAAGATTAGTTCTACGAAAAAACAGAAATACAATAAAAAGCGTGATATTTAAAAACGAAGAATTTGAAGATGAAACAGAAATCGCAAAAAAATTTAACGAATACTTTATTACAAGTGTCAGGGAAATAAGAGACTCAATTAAGGATGTGGAATTTGTTAACAACGTACAACCAACAAGGACCAAATTTACATTTCACCTAATAACTTTGGCAGAGCTAAAAAATATATGCAAATCGCTAAAAAACAAATCAGACTACATGAAAATAAGCCCAAGAATAATATTGGACAACTGGGATCTGATGGGGCAAAGCTTAGTAGGACTAGTTAACAAATCACTTCAAGAAGGAGAATTTCCAGCATCATGGAAAGAATCAATGATAACACCCGTGGAAAAAATCACAAAATACAAAAAATAGTGAGGAATTTCGACCTATAAACACACTACACACCATGGAAAATATAATAGAAGCAGTGGTGAAACAGCAAATTATGAAATACCTGGAACGGAATAAAATTTTTTCAGAATATCAAATAGGATTCCGAAAAAATCACTCATGCGAGGACGCAGTAAACCATGTTATGGAAGAATGGAAAGGTGGTGTAAGGAAAAGGATTGTCGCCATGTTCCTAGACTTTAAAAGGGCATTTGAGACCATCGACCGCACAATACTTTTAAAAAAATTATATAATTATGGTATACAAGATAAAGAGCATAAATGGTTTAAGACATTTTTAACAAATAGAACGCAACGAACAAAAGTGAATAACAAAATATCGGACAGTGCCACAGTAGAAATAGGAGTACCTCAAGGTTCAATACTAGGAGCACTTCTGTTCATAATATACATAAATAACATGCCGAAGATGGTAAAACAATGTAAAATCGTACTATACGCAGACGATACACTAGTGTATGCTGAAGGAAGAGATGCGGAAGAATGTAAAAGCAAACTGAATAATGACCTTGAACATCTTCTTAAGTGGCTCAAAATGAACAAATTAAAGCTTAATGAGCAAAAAACAAAATTAATGGGACTAAATATAAACAGTGAAACAAGCATCGAAATTAACGGAAAAACTATAGAGACCGTAAACAGTATCAAATATCTAGGAATCATTATAGACAAAAACCTAGACTTCAATGAACATATCGAGTTCATATGTAAAAAAATCGGGAAAAAAATTGTTTTTTTCAAACAAATCAGAAAGAGAATGAATAATTCTACATCGATAATAGTATATAATACCATAATTAAACCACATTTTGAGTACTGTGCGACGATATTATACACATGCTGCAACCTCGGACAAAGGGATAGATTACAAAAGTTGCAAAATAAAGCAATGCGAATAATTTTAAAATGCAACAGATACACATCCATCAAATGGATGCTAGAAACCCTTAAGTGGATAATCATTAGGCAAAGACTAAAATTAAATACCCTAATGGCTGTCCACAAACTTAAGTATGGAGATGCACCAGACGTCTTAACACGTCCCATCAGGAGAGTGGAAGAGGTGCAGCCGTACCAATTACGCAATGCTGATGACTTCAGGGTCAGCTTCTAGAGATCAACACGAGGCCAAAATACATTTTTTTATAAAGGGCTTAATCTATTTAATTCACTACCTAGTAACATAAAAACAGAAGCAAACATTTTTTTTTTTTTTTTTTTTTCCCCCCGAGGGTAGGTGAAAATCTTCCATAGACACTATGAGAATAGCAAGCGCGTGCTCATAGTAGTGTCAGATTCTTACTGACCAAAAACACCTCCCTTCGATATAAATTTGTTAGATACTGCAACTAAGTTATACTACTTATCAAGCAATTTTTCTATCACGAAATATAAACGTTTGGCAGGTTACTTTCCAATGAAAGATCCTGCATATTCCGCAATTTAGATGCGGTTAATCCTTATCTCGCCAAGTCGAAAGGTTTTATCCTTTGTAGTCGGCGCAATAAATTGCTCTCATCCAAAATAAGTAGGACTGTATTATTAACATGTCCGATTAGTCGGTTTCTATGTTTTCGCGCGAAGCTTCTAGTTTCAGCTTCGATTGTCGGAATTCCGAGATCCCTGTGGATATCGTCGTTTCTTGCATACCACGGTGCTTGGACAATTTCTCTAAGCACTTTATTTTGAAAGGTCTGTAAAATATTGGCATTTGTTTTCTTGGTACAACCCCAAAGTTGTATACCGTAGGACCACACCGGCTTTAGCACTTGCTTGTATAAAAGCAGTTTGTTCTCGGTACTGAGGTGGGAATGTTTCCCGATCAGCCAGTACATTTCTCTATATTTGATTTCTAATTCTTTACGTTTCATTTTCACGTGCGAATTCCACTTCAGCTTTGCGTCAAGTGTCATTCCCAGGTATTTGGCTTCATTTGCAATAGGAATTCGGGCCAAATTTATAAAAATTGGCAAGTCATTAATTTTTCTATAAGTGAAATTCACGTGAACAGATTTAGTTCCGTTAAGGGCGATCCGCCAGTCCCTCGTCCATTCATTTACTTTATTCAATGCGTTTTGCAGTTTGGCAGTCGTTTCCTCGATTGTTTTACCTACTGCTAGGATAGCGGTGTCGTCGGCAAACGTAGCAAGCATAGTGCCATCTTCTTTCGGTATATCACGAGTATATAACAGATAAAGAAGCGGCCCCAGAACGCTTCCTTGCGGTACGCCGGCCGAAATTTTTTTGAGCTCTGAGTATTCGTTTCCATTTCTAACACGGAAGAGTCTATTTCCGAGATATGAATCCAAAATCTCGTATAGGTACACGGGGAGTACTTGTCGTAATTTGCATTTCAAACCATCGTGCCACACCTTATCAAAGGCTTGCGAGACGTCAAGAAATACGGCTGAGCATATCTTTTTTTTCTTCTAGTGCTTTTTCGATTACGTTAGTAATTCTATGCACCTGGTCAATTGTCGAATGCTTACTTCTGAACCCAAACTGGTGGTCAGGGATTAGATTATTTTCTTCTATAACCGGTTGGAGACGCCTTAGTAATATCCTCTCGAAAATTTTTGATACGACTGGAAGAAGCGAGATTGGTCTGTATGATTTTACTTCATATGACGGTTTTCCTGGTTTTAAAACCATAATGACTTCCGCAACTTTCCATTGGCTCGGCACGTGTTTTAATCTGAGTGCAGCATTTATAATATGGAGAAGCTTAATAAATGCTCTTCTAGGTAAGGCTTTGAGAATTTCTCCGGTAATCAAATCATAACCAGGAGCTTTCTTAGGTTTTAGTTTCGCGATCTCACGTTCGAGTTCTCTAAGCGTTGCAGATCTGCGCGTTAAATCGTCAGATGGTGGAACTACCATCCTTGTGAGGTTGATGTTGTCATGAACCACTTGACCATCGTTCGGTTTAAAGGTTTCTTCCAAATGGGCGGCAAAAATATCCGCTTTTTCTTTATCTTCCCTTGCCCATTCATTTTGATTTATTTTAAGTGGCGGCGCGGGGATTTTGGGCCTTTTGGTGCCTTTTACGGCTTTCCAAAGGGAATAATTGGAATCTTTTTTCGCTGTTAAACTTTCAAGGTAAGAGCCTATCGCACGATTTTTAAAATCCTTAATGCTATTCTTTAACAAATTGCAGAGACGATTCAGATGGGTTTTATGCTGTGGAGCACGACTTTGTTGCCATCTTTTACGCGCTTTTCTTTTTTCCCTAATTAATTCCTTTATTTCAGCAGGATATCGTAGACCGTATTTGTCTGGCGTTTTTCTTGGATTATGCGTATTATTCCAAGAGGCGAGCTGTACTATCTCAACGAAGCGATCGACTTCAACCTCAAGTTCATAGGGTGTCGTAAGCGGTACGCTCAGTTCAATATTTACTTCGATTTCGTTCCTAAAGCCTTCCCAGTTAGTTGTTCTGCCGGTTAATTTCGCTGGCTCTCGGTTAAATAATAGTTTTTCGCTCAATGTCAAAATAACTGGGGAATGATCAGACGACAGATCAAAGCTTTCTTCAACTTTTATGTGGTTGTTAGATATTCCTTTCACCACGAAGAAATCGATCAGGTCAGGTATTTTAAAAGTATCAGCTGGCCAGTAAGTCGGTTTGCCCGTCGAATGGAAATCACAGCTGTACTCCATACCTGCCCCATAGAGCATTCTACCTTTTTGCGAGATGTATCTAGAGCCCCAGAACGTATGTTTCGCGTTAAAATCGCCGCCAATAATGAAATTAGGTTTCAGCGATTTAAATAAGTTAGTAAAATCACTTTTTTCAAGCGCGGAACGCGGTGGACAGTAGATAGATGAGATTTTAATAGTACGCTGACTATTTTTAACTCGGATTGTGCACAGTTGCAGAGTTTCAAGCTCTATCTTTAGGTCTTCGCATTGTTCAATGTAGTCTTTAATAAACAAGGAAGATCCGCCTCTTGCTTTTCCCGAAGGGTGACAAGCGTGGTAATCAGTATAGCCTTTTATTTTTAAATGCGATTCCTTTTTCACGTGAGTTTCAGAAATCAAGCAAATGTCAATATCTTTTTCTCGCATGAATATTTCCAATTCGTCAAGTTTTTGCAAAAGTCCGTTTGCATTCCAAGTACATATTTTTAACATTCTTTTTTCATTCATATTCTAGGTGAAGTACGCGTTTTCCGTGAATAACTCTCGAGCTTAACCAACCTATCGAGAATAATTTTATTTATTTTGCGTTGCTCTTCAAGTTTCGCGAGAATAATTGAGAAAACTTGAGAAGCAGGGTCCGTCGGGATTTCGATGTTTTTTGATTTTTCGGATGCTGCAGCCTGGGCGTAGGTCTGCACTCCTGCTGTCCGAGGGCTATTACTTGATGTCTTTTCTAATGGCTTTTCATTACCATTTCTCTTAAGGCCAGAAGTCGAGGGCTTTTCTCCTGTCACCAACTCTTTCCGCTCTGAACCCGGTGGTTTTTGTTTGCCTACGTTCGCCTGACCGATCTTACTATTTGCATTAGTTAGCGGTCTTGTTATTTTATTTTGAGGCTTATGGAGTGCATCTCTCCGTTTTTGCAACTCCTTAGCTACTTCACAGCCTCTATAATTTGCCGGGTGCTTTCCCTTACAATTAGCACAGATTGCGGAGGCTTGTTTGTTCACTCCACAGTCTTGGGAGAGGTGATTTCCGGCGCATTTCACACAACGCGGTTCTTTTTTGCAGTACGTTTGCGTATGATTAAATCCTTGGCAACGTTTGCACTGCGGAATTATTTTAAATTTCTACGCATGGGCTCGATTTTGACCACGATATTCAATATGGTTTTAATTCGGTAGATATCGTCGATGCTGTCAGATTTATCGAATGTTAGCATAAAAAGTGGAAGTCCACGCCTAACCAATATGTCTGTATCTATTTCAGATTGTTGCTTTTCCTTCTTGATGATATTAACGGCATCAAGAATTTTAAAGCCTTTGGCTTGAAGGTCGCTCATAACCTCTTCTTTGGTGCATGAGGGGTGAAGACCCCTTGCTACAACACGATGTGGCCTTTCTGAAGCAAACATTAGAATATTTAAAAAAAAAATGTGTAGATTTTGTTAAAAATAATACTATATAGCCTTGTGATAAAATGTTTTCTAAGTATATATGATCGAGGTGATAATAACTTTTTGTTATGTGTTTTCGTTTATTTTCTATGTGAGTGTTTTTTTTTTATTTATAAACATTTGTTTTCAACGTCGGTCATAATGACAGAATAAAAAATGTATTGATATGTGCCGTTTTGTCTATAGAGTATTTAAAATACTAATATATCATCTTGTTTTTCTCTCAAACGCAGTAGCAGGAGGTTTCCACAGAGCCTAATCCATGGTATCCACCATGGATAGGTACCTTCCGGCAATTGTTGAAGAATGAAATTCTATCTATAAGAAAAGTCAACCTAATTTTGGGCTGCGATACAAACGCCAGGCACACACTTTGAGGCAATTCAAAAGATAACGAAAGAGGTGAGGTGAGCTCTTCTTTTATTTTATTACTACCAATAATCTCTTTAGTAAACACGGGTAACACTCCAACCTTTGTTTTTCCGAGTACGGATAGTTTCAACGGATGGTAAGAAGTTATCGACATTACCCTTACCACCAACAATAGCAACCTAAAGGTAGAACAATTAGGAACCCCAAAAATAATAGACTGAGTCAAGTTCAAGCAAGTCCTTAGATCAAAACTTGGCAATGCCCCAACACAGTATGTCGTATCTGCTTCGGAACTTGACGCAAAAATTAAGACTTTTAAAAAGCAATGAACACCGCTTTCAAAGTCTCGTGTTCAGTAAGATACAGTAAAAAACCGCTGCCACCGAGGTGGAATGAAGATCTCTCAAACCCCAGAAGGATGACCAGAGCAATTTTTAACATCTCCCCCAACTTTAATTTCTGACAGCCCTACAAGGACTGCTGGAGATTGTACAAAAAATCGATCAAAAAGGCTAAGAGGCAATCCTGGATGGACTACTGGCAATCCATTGATATCATCAAGGAGTCTGCTTGATTGATCGAGTCCAAAGAACACTTTTCCCTGTCTCTACTCAAAAAGATGGACGGACTCAACTGCGGATTCGCTGGAGATGTTAATGAACATTCACTTTCCTAGCGGCAAGGATTACAGTCTCTCCATGACTGCAGTCCTTCCGCACCCTAGAACACTATTGAAACCATCATTACCGATGAAATTACGTCATGGGCTATTAACAGGAATCAGCGAAGGATTTCAGGCCCATTAGCGTAACCTCTTTTGTGCTAAAAACCCCTTTTGTGCATACCTCAAGGGCGGATCGACAGAAACGGTTCTCCACGCGGCAGTGCGCACAATTGAACTGACAATTCATTATAAAGATTATACTCTCGCTACCTTCTCAGCTTAGCTCTTGTTGAGCTTGGAGTAGAGGGGTTCATCGGCCAATGGATATTTTCCATGCTAAAAACTAGAATTATTCAGGCATACATTTGGAAACAGGGACCTAACCAAATTCGCAAGCAGAGGAACGGTGCTATCTCGCTTCTGTTATGGCTAATTGTCATGAACAAAATATTGGTGGGCCTAGACAATGACGGGGTCAAGGCGGTTGCGTACGCGGATTACGTGGTAATTTTAGTGTCATGGAAGTTTAGTAGGTGGCCGTGTCGTATTGGTTGTCGTTAGAGATGATCAAAAAATCGCAATCTGCTATTTATTCACTGCTAATGAAAATTCACATTCGCAACCTGCTAATGACTTATAAATAAACTGCTATTGCTGAAACTGCTATTTCATATAATAATTTTGTCTCCCTTTTTATCGTCATCTGCCGAACGTCTCATCCAATTTTCAACATGTGTCTGCGAAACAGGCGCCAAACCAATTCTCAATTCTATGTATGGTTGGTTGGGATTGGGAGCAGTAGCAGGTCCAGAGGTAGCAGCAGAGGTTATACATTATACTTGCAATCGCTGCTATTCCTATGCGAATGCGATTTTCTATCAGTAGAGTAATATCACTGAATGGGCCCAAAATTGCTATTTACTATTTTTTACACAAGTGGACGAAATATTCGCGAAATGTAAATTGTGTCGGTCGAAATGTTCGTACAGAACCAGTACAACGAATTTAAAGAAGCACATTGAAATAAAGCATTTTACTATATCTTTAGTTTCAGCAAGATCATCGGCGCCAGATATGCAAGTAAGATTTTTTTTATCAAAGGATATTATGTACATACATACCAGTGAATACATACATCTCGTCAGGGTGTGCAAGGTACGAGTCAAAAACATACTCAGCCCATGCAAATATTTTTTAATGTTTTTCTCCGCAACGCCTCTCCGACAAAATTATACACATGCACATATGTAATATATAGTATTTACATCATAACTTTGGTATATGATTGATTCTGTTCGTTGAATGAGATCAAACCAAAAACAACCCTTAATTTCCTTGTGCCGATCTTCACTCGCACGACATAGACATTGAAAAATTTGAACGTAAACTCGCGCGAAACTGAACTGTGCACTTCATGTGTTGTATTTGTCCAATACACAAAAAGTTCACAGGCGTGTTTTGTTTGCAAGCCTATATATATTAAAAAAAGGTTTCAATGTAGTTATAAATACAACAAAACCTTAGACTGGATAGATATCCATTTCAAGTGGAAAACATGTTGCTGAAACATGTTTCTAGGCTACAAATAAAACACGTCTATTGTATGCATCGTTTTGTTCAGTTTTACATATATGCTAAGAAAAAAAAAAAGGGAATTAATGGTTTATTTGAGCACAGACAAGAGAAACAGATTTCTCTTGTTTGTGATTTGAGGTAGATCGATCGAATTCGAAATTAAAATGAATTTTAATATTTTCACGAATGCATAATAGGACTTCATTGCGAATTCGTATTAGCAGTTTACATTAGCAGTTTATATTCACTGTGAATAAGAAATCGCATTAGCAGTTATAACTGCGAATGAAAATTCACAACTTAGCCCATCTCTAGTTGTCGTCGTCGCTTGTCACGCTGAGGGTTCACGGCTCAAATCCAGATGTCGCCAAAACATTTATTTCTCCAGAAATAAAAATCAGTTGATCAGTTTCAGAAGCTTATATCAAAACCAACTGCGAAGGCATAACACTGGCAGTAGGATGTTGGTATGGCTGAATAAATTGATCGCACAAACTATAACAGGAAACATCTGGAAAAAACTTCTGTGAATCATAAGGAATGGCAATTCAATAATACACAACTCTCCAGTTATCCTGGATACCACCCATAGAGTTCGTTGAAACCTAACATCTGAGTTTCCTATCACTGCGTCGATCTGTCTGTCGCTCGTTCTTATTCTTTATGTGCTCGCGCTGTGTGTAAACATTATTATGGTATTCATATCCCCTTAAGCGTGTGTAGATTATAAAAAAAAAAAATGGAAGTTTCTCTCTGCGATCAGCGAAATAGGACTGCTGTTCCCATATATTTTTCAATATAATAATTTTCACTTCTTGTGCTTATTTTCATTTCAGGATACTTTACCGTACCTCAGTTTTATATTGATTACAATAGAGTAACTTTGGGTATTGTGGAATACCCATTTCTATTTTGGGCTTAACGGACAAAGTGTAAGAGTTATTGCATCCAAATTTTTAATATAGTTCAATATAGAAGTATAAACTACCATTCAGTATCATTTGGCAGGATTCTAATCGTTACTTTAAAGTATTTTGACAACAATGTGCTCCGACCTCGAAAACCTCATTTTGAAAAGTTGCGGGTAATGTGGTATATCTTTTTTTAGCTGAAAAGTTTTAAGGCGGGTAATGTGGTATACTATACCACTGTAGCTGTTGTTAAAACAAACTTGCAGTTATTCTACGTAAATGAAATATTGCTTTTTCCAAATAACTGATCATTTGGTTTCAAATATAATTTCTCACTGCACGCAATAATTTTTTGTTTTACTGAAAAAAGCAACTCTTCGTGTGCATTTGAGCTAAGATTTTTAACTTTTTAGATATTTAATTTTTTAACTTGATCAAATACGCATGCTCCTCTTACTACAGTCACTAACTGCTGATGTAAAAAGAGTTACCAAACTGAGCTTAGTTTTCGAGAAAACCGCCCGTCCCACATTACCCGCATATCTCACAATACCCGAAGTTAGTCTACATATTCATATTTCTTGAAGTTTTTTTTCTCCATACATAATATACACATGTTGTAAGTAATTTATTAATGTATCAGCAACTTTTAAAATGTTGTATATTTCAACGACAATAAATAAATATATTACAAAGCAAATAAATAAATAATTTTATACACATAAATATATGCGATTAAATTAAATAGACACCAACGATTCATATTCTGATGTACATTCCTTAAATTGAATAGTTCGACTTTAAAATATACATATGTACATGTGTAAGCAAAAAACTATTTATATGCTGCTATTGAGATAAACAATCAATATTATCACTTTTTTATATTAAAATCCATTTAACCAGATCATCATAGTCAACTTAAGTCCACTAATACACGTTCTCGGATTACAGAAAATGTTAATTTCATTGCTATGAAACAGAAGGGTTCCCGTTTGGATTATATTTGAAATAAATATTCGACTTTAACACTGCTGACAGGCCATTTTGAATGTCACACAAGGCTCTTTCAGTCAGAATTAGATTTCAGAGTGCAATGGCAAAAGTACCTAGTACCTGTTATATACCCGCACATTGGATTTTTCCTCAAACACCACAATTTAAATGTAAATGAAGCAAATAACAACAACAACAACCAGAACGGACCGACTTGAAGATCCATTTGATGGTCATGCATTCGTTGGCTTCTTAAACAGCATTCAATCTGAGAATCCAGCGTATAGTGCTGGATTATGTGACAACACCATGGCACTTTAGCAGAAGTTATTGGTGCGACTTTTATGCGTGATAAATAACGAAATCATGGTCGTGCACTTGATGCATTACTGCAGTGCATATACCTGGATAGAATGGTAAGGAGAGCGTTTTATTTGCGTAACATCAATGCACGTTTAGTAACCATCATTGGTTTGTGCAGCCGCAGCATCAACAGCTCAGCTCCTCTTTGTGGCTTTTTGCTACTTCGTCTTTTATTGCAAATGTTATGGATCAAACAGTGCTGAGATGGATGGTTGTGAACTTCTGCAATCAAGAGTCTAAAATGTGACGATGAAGATGATTTTTAAGTGATTTCATGCTGAACGCTTAAATCGTTGTCTTGTTGTGTCTGCTGCCGCAGTGAATTGTGGAACGTAATTGCAGCGAATTGCTTGCAGTTTGCATAGAAAGGGGGATCTCTGGACGTCCGTCGGTGTACACATTCACATTTTGTTTTTATGGAAATTGTTTGCACTTGGCTAGGATTCGGATTTGGAGAGGAATTGGGACTACGCAATCAAACAGTACACTGCGCTGATTGGAATTACATTTACTTATAATGTAAATGTATTATACATATGTACAATATATATAGTGGAACTTTCCTAAGTCGAAGTTTAGGGGAAGAGAAAAAAACGTCGAGTTATGAAAACGGCAAATTACAGAAAATACAAAAACATTGATTTTTAATAAAAATGTTTGTTCCAAAATCCATCGTAAGATATTCGGTCCCGTTTGCGTTGACGGTTTCTGGAGGAGAAGATTCTACCAGGAACTATACGAGCTTTACAGCGACATCGACCTGGTCAAAAAACTGCGCATTGGGCGTTTAAGATGGCTAGGACATGTAGAGCGTATGAACATCAACGTTCCGGATCGGAGAATATTCGATTCCAAACCGGAGAGTCAGCGCAGCAGGGGACGACCACGCCTAAGGTAGCAGTTGAGGTCCTGATCTACCCGGACTGTAGCGCCACCTAGGAAAGTAAGTAAGTTGTTTATTTTAAAGTATTCTGTATTTTTTTTCTGCCTTGCCCATCGGCTTCTACTTTTTTTTTTTATCAAATCATTAGGTAGGTAAATTTAAAAACTTATACGAGTAAATGTTATTCGGGACATTATTCCAACTCCATCACCTATTTCATCGCCTCGTCGTCTTAATCTGGAGAAAAATATTTAATGGAGTTTTTAAGCTAATTTTAAGATATTCTGTCCAAATTGCCATTTTCCAATTTTTGAGAAAACAGAACTCTAAAACGATATTTTAAAATCTCTTCATCAGTAGGATAACCCCTTCTACAAGTGCCATTGTCAATGCTTTATCAATCCAATGTCCATATGAAATGACCTTCCCCGGGACATTCAAATTACGTTTCTAAATAGTTCTTCTTAGATACACCAAAGCGAAGTTCCCCCGAAAGATTCGAGTTTTAGAAATATTCGAGTTGTAGAAGTTCGAACTAGCGAAGTTCTACTGTATTACTTTTAATGTAAAAGTGCTTATGCCGACTAAGGACAAAAATGTTTTCTGTCGATATTTGAAAAGGGGAAGAAATAGCTTTAACTCTGTTTGATTTATCTTTGGAGCAATGAAGTTAAGCCAAAAGAATATCAGCACTAAATTGAAGTAAATTGAACTATACACAGTGTGCCAAAGACGAACCATATCTCAGGAACTATTTGCTTGAAGATGCGTTTTAAAGCTTCTTTTTCTTTCTAGCAAAATTTACAATCTGTCAAAATTTCATAACATTTAGTTGACATTTAGCAATTATTATAAAAATTATTTTTCCAAAACACCTTTTCGTTTGATGTTGAAATTTCAACTCCACACAAAACTTGGTAAAAATGCATCAGAAACATTCCGATTGACAACAAGTGTACCGTGATGATTTTTGTAGTAGAACAGTTGTTTTCGAGTGGCATAAATAAAATAAATAAAAAATTCACCACAAGCTAAAAAAAAAAACACGATACGTTCCTTCAAAAATCAAGACAACGCTCAGTCGAACAGTTACTGCCGCAAAGTATCTTAAAGTTTTGAAGCGTCTGATGGCCAGAAACCAGAATCCATCACTTTCGACCCGAATATCGCGATCCAGAAAGATGGTCTCTGTTTCATGATAATACACCAAGTCACACAGCACTCATTGTTCTTCAATTTTTGGATCGAAATCAAATGTGTGTGCTAAATCATCCGCTGTATTCGCCTGATTTGGCACTTTTTTTTATATGTTCAAGATATAAGTCTCCTGTACAATTTTCCATAGATCTCCATTTCTTTCAGTTTGTTGCCATCTATTGTTTATTTTTGGAAGATCAGCTCACCGTGTCTAGGATACCAGTCCGTTTATCTTTTTGTCCAGCGATCATCAGATATCCAACAATGTGGCCGGCAAATTATCATTTATGTAAGTCTTTGCTCTTGTTGTCACAATTTCATATTTTGAAGTTTCTCCGTTTACATATTATTTTTGATTACTATGATACCTGGATATAATACCTGGATATACCTGGATATAATGCAAAAGCCATCTTCCTATGGCTTCAAATGTCTTTAGATTTTTTACGATTATACTCTACGTACGTAAGTACTGGACGAATGGCTACGTCAAGCATACACACTAATTTTTGAATCAAATACGGTCAAGATTCCAACTATTGGAAGGTATTTGTACCTCGTTTTGCATTTAAAATAATATAATTTGCTCTAGGTTAGGTTATGTTAGGTTAGATAAGAGTTCGCCATCTCGATTATAGGCAGTGCCTCCCCCCCTGCCCCTTTTACGCTAGCTCATCCGCGAGTTGATTTCCTTCTGGTTGGTTAGTGAAGGTGAGGATTACTCCTCTTCACTTAGGCCACAAGTCGGGCCCGTTGTGCTCCCCTCATTTCCTTCCACACCAGAGTGTCCTGGTACCCAATGTAGTATAACTCTGTTGTGTCTGCTTAGGCCCTTAGGGTTTTGAGCGTAGAGCGACAAATATAACGATATACGATTCTAGCGCTCTGAGCGCGGCCTGACTGTCGATGTTAGATAGTGATATTATTATATGATATCAGCTTCGTCACTAAAATGTCCGCCGCTCTTTGTACCGCCAGAACCTCTGCCTTAAAGACACTACAGTTGTCCGGAGGTCTTAAAGATGAGTTTAGCTCCGAATGAATTTAATTCCAGAACCGGTACCATTGTCGGTTTTCGACCCATCCGTGAAGATTGCAATGTGTTTTTGCCGTGTAGGCCCAACTTTCTCTCTCCGGTTATAGCGTTCTGTACGGTGTATCGAAGATAAAAAGCCGGAGAATGTCGTCCGTTCTATTGAGGTTGCCTATTTTAAGTTCATTAAGAATAGCGCCGTAGCTTCCAAATATGTTTTTCTTGACAGCTGCTGATCTTCCCAATATGTTTTTCTTGAGAGCTGCCTTCCACCAGACAAGTGCCCCGTAAGTGAGTATAGGGCATATAATTTGCCCTAAGTAAATGTAATCCTCTGCATACTCGAGCTCGTCTCTTCCTTATTTGATTCAAGTCTCAAGGCTGTTGGTCATAAGTTTGGTTTTTATCCAGTTTACTTCGAAGCAAAGTGTTTTGCATCCTTCCGATTGTTTTCTGATTAATCTCTAATTTATGCAATGTGTGTGCCTCTATTATGTCATCTATAAAGTAAAGGTTATATAGCTTCTCTATGTTTCTAAATATTTCCTCTTGTAATACACAGAAAAGTGGTGTGTCGTGTGTGATGGTCTTACTTTTCTTTGTCGAGGTGTTATCTGTAAAGAACAACATGGATTCGTCAGAAACAGGTCTACTGTCACAAACCTGCTAACATTTTCTCATAGCTGTTCCAATGCCTTAGAAAATGGTCATGAGGTGGACTGTGTCTACACTGATTTCTCCAAAGCTTTTGATCAGCTTTCTCATGACATAATTATTTACAAACTCGAGGCGTTAAGTTTTCCCCCATTTTTTGTGTCGTGGGTTCACTCTTACCTAAACCAGAGGTCATATCAGGTTAAATGTAGAGGTTTTCTTTCAGATTCCTTCTTAGCAGGATCCAGCGTACCTCAAAGGAGTCACCTAGGTCCACTTTTCTTTATTCTTGCTATTTATGATGTTCCATCAATCATAAAATATAGCAACATTCTTATGTTTGCCGACGATATGAAGATTAGTTAAACAATTACTACCATAAATGACTTCTGCAGTCAGATATTGAAAACTTCAGCATCTGGTTCTGTAAAAATGGTTTAATCCTTAACCCACTCAAATGTCATGATATTCTCTAGGAAACGGGTACCGACCGACTATATGCAACTACTCGATATCGAATCACCCTCTCTGTAGGGTTTATAGTTTTAAGGAACTTGGTGTTTATTTTAGCCCTGAACTTGATTTTAAAGAGCATATAAACCACATTGTGAATAAATCAAACTCAATGTTAGGTTTCGTTAAAAGGTGGTGTAAAGAATTAAAAATCCTGATGTCACCCTCTCACTATTTAACAGTCTTGTCCGTCCTCACCTCGAATATGCTTCGCAAGTATGGACACCTTATCAGAAAAATCTCAATACTCGTATTGAAGCAGTCCAGCGACGATTCATTCGATTCGCATTGAAAGGTCTTCCCTAGGACAATCCTTTTAACCTCCCTCCATATTTGCATCGTATAAAACTGTTGCAACCTTTCGCTCAAAGAAGGGTCAATAATGATATCATTTTTATGCATCAACTGATCTCAGGTTTCATTGATGCACCTGACCCATTATCCTGTTTAGGATTAAACTTACGGGATGCATGAGCCTATTAACCCCATGAGTAAGCTCTATAATTTAAATGTAAACTTTCTTGACTTTAATCTGTATTTATCTTTTTTTTTATTTATTGCTTGTGGTAGTGTTGTAAGTAGCATAGCTTAACCACTAACACCAGCACTAAATGATGAGCCTGTTGATGCATAT
This sequence comes from Brachyopa scutellaris, assembly GCA_949775065.1. Classification (NCBI taxonomy): domain Eukaryota; kingdom Metazoa; phylum Arthropoda; class Insecta; order Diptera; family Syrphidae; genus Brachyopa; species Brachyopa scutellaris. The sequence goes on along the minus strand of OX459114.1, from coordinate 27,492,886 downwards.
TTTGCTTTGGCAAATCTCTGCTTGTGGTTGTTGCTTGTATTAAGCACACCACGACACAGATCTGATAGTGTTTTAATAGAAGATCTCCCTGTATAACTCATCTACCTATTTTAAATACTGAAATTCTAATTTCAGTCCTTATATTCAATGCACTGTTATCGTATTAAGCTCTATGGATACTAATAATTTTGTTGTGGTATTCCTTGTTTTTTTAAAGATTCACATGTTATAAATGCTGATTAAACCCACAAATGCTAAATACGACTTTTTATCTAATACTGTATATGTACATATGAATGTACATATACTCATTGAAAAAAGTGAGACCTTTAAAAAACCTGTTGTGTTTGCTAAAATTAGAAATTGGATCAGCATATTCAGTAGTCCAGCCGATCAGACGGCGCTAACGCTACTCCTACGCCCATTTGATTTGTTTCAAATTATAAAAAAAAATACATATTTAAATATACGAACCCATTTTGAGAAAGTGTTATGACAGACGGTTGGATTTGGCGGCAGTTCAAACAAAAATCAAATTTGACGCGATAGAACTCGAATAAATCTACAAATAGGATTGTCCACGGGTGGCAATGTCATCGATGGTCGACGCGAAGATTGGTCGTTCAAGAATTTAACCGACATTGACAAATATTTTTAAATTATATATTTATAAATACATTCCCGTTTGCGACTGGACCACCAGTGGAGTTAAAAGTGAAACGAAAAAAATCTAAATTTCTCTAATTATTCACTAAAATTCTTTCCTTTCCTCTCGCCTTCCAATTTATGCCATAGTAACCACCACTTGAGTTTAACAGTTCTTTACTAAATATTTGAGTATTTTGATTTAAGGATAGAATATGACTGTCATAAGTTTAACTCGTGTGTAGTCAAACCCATCCTACTCTACGGAGTCTTAGTATGGTGGCCAGTTGAGACCAACAGCTACACTAGAACATTACTAACAAACCCCCAACATATGGGGTGTATATCGAATATTATTAAGGAAGCCCAAGGTAACATTTATACAGAAATATGTCCTGATTAATATGATTTTTTTTTTAACGTTGCACAGTCTTGTATATTATTAGTTGAATGTTGTGCTTTCAGAAATCTGTCGTTTTGGTATTTTGAAGAAGAGGTAACTATATTTATAAATTAGTTTAGCATTGTTTTTCTTGCTTTCTTTCTTTCTTTTGTTTACACAACCCAATATACAATTGTTTTCTCTTCAAAATAAACAAATAAAATAAATAAAAAATTAATTATTTAATTTTTAAGTTCGAAATTTACTCTCTGATAAGCCCTATGAGTGACCATTAATAACATCAAACACATGGTCATTCTGGTTTTAGCTTGGGTCTCAGGTAGGGTTACCAGATTGAAAATGACGAAATTGACGTACTGCTTTCATTTCGAAAATAATTCCTCTCCACCAAATCGTAGTTGAGCTTTTTGTAAACTTGTCTCTGCAGGAAAGATTCACGCGAATTTCTCACTATTACTTTGCCTCAATAATGCTCAAAGGCTAAAAAAGAACCAAACACACGATGGCAAAATGATTGAAGTCGAACTGAAGAAATTTTTTAAACTAAATAATCGAAAAACGATACAATTAAAGACGAAATGAACTTAAAACAAACTAAATAAAAAACGAATTGCAAATTGTCGAAACAAAAAATCCCAAATAAATGAAAAATCGAACAATAAAATGCAGAACGAGATAAAAAAGACGAAACGAACCATACCCGACCCATTACTTCAGTTGTTACAATTTCCTGACACAATACATTAATGCAATCTCCGAAAATTCGCTTAAGATATTTTTTTTATTTAAATTAAAATCACTTTGCCAAATTCAACGGCAAATTTAAATATTCAACCAACCCTATTGAATTTGCTGTCGAATTTCGGTGTCAAAAAGATGAAAATGTGCTTTTTATAAAATTAGGCGCCTCTTGTTCATAGTGTCATACATAATTACCGTGGAATTGGTTAGTTAATTTGAGGCAAATTTTGTTAACGAAGTCACATTAATATCTCGGAACTTTCACTGACACTCTGATGAATAATTAGGTTCAGCGAGCAGTTAAAAATATCCAGTTATCTATTTTTAATAATATTCTGAATATATTTAATTCAATTTGAGGTAATAGTTTGGTCAATCGACTGCTATTTTGAGACTCAGCTATGATCATTTTTATGTACTTGTCAGTGGAATAGATTCAAAAGCAAAATCAAATAACTTTGAAGGCAGTCACTGTCCGTCCAATGAAGACTACCTACTCAGTGTTCTGCAAGGGAAAAACTAACAATTATAGCCATAGAACAGATAATTGTTTATTTGAAAGAAGTGCATTGCATTTTGCAATGGTTTTGCATAATTATCGAATGTTCGAGGACAAATCCTGATTTAGTTTAGCCTTAGTAACGTTTTGATACGCACTTCTCAATTGATAACCGAGTCAATTGGGAGTTGTAATTAATTCGTGGCGTTTGTTTTTTATGAAAGAAAATTGGTACTGAAATTGAAAATTTCCCATTTTTCGGGTGGGATACGAATATCATGTGGGAAGACCGCCTCATCTTTAGATGCAATCCACGAATCGAACAATTGTTTGCAATCTTCATAAGAAGGAAGCTTCTGTTCGGACGGGTCATGAGTCATCGATCGGAATAAGTGATAATCAGAAGGAGCAATGTCTGAAGAATACAGCCAGCGGGTAGGGTTGGACTTTCCATATAAGCGTTTCCAAGTACATATGTTTTGACCGATTTTGCGATGTGTGAACGAGGATAGTATTTCGACCGTTTTTCCTTCAATGCATGGCTCAAGCCCACTAATCATAGTTGGTAGCGATCTCCAGTGATGGGTTTACTCAGTTTGAGCAGCTCATAGTAGACCAACCCCTTTAGATCCCCCTAAATACAGTTGGCTAGTCGTTGATATTGATGGTTGGCTGGGCTTAACCTATGACTTTCTTCACTTGGGATTGTCGTAATGGACCCGCTTTTCCTCGTCAGTGACAATTCGATGCAAAAATCCCTTCCTATTCTGCCGTTGAAGCAGCTGTTCACAGGTGAAAAACGCCTCTCGACGTCCCTTGGTTTCAATTCGTAGGGGACCCAATTTTCTTGCTTTTGGATTATTCTCATGGCTTTGAGGCGTTTTCCTACCATTAAGAAGTCAACTACAAGCGATTAAGGCAATTCCTGAATTAATTGGTATGGGTCTTTTCGCTGCCACTCTTTTCTTTTAAGACTGTCCAGGCTGTGGGCTGTTGGCCTTGTTCTATTTATGCGCACCACCTTAGGCGAGGTCTTCCTCTGCTACAATTCAATCGAAGGAGTATTTTTATCACAGACATCAACTAGAGGTACATTTGTCCATCATATCCATTTATTTTAGTTTTTTTTTTTAACAATCTACGATTGATACAAATAAAGCTCTTCGATTATATTCGGGGAACGCCAAATAGCCCCTTACCTGATTTAATGATCATGCTAATGATCCGGAATATTTAGGTCAATTTAATCCACAGTTCATTTAAATTTTTATGGAATTTATTTTCTCTTTTTTTTTGTTAATCCCACCAACCGAATGCAAGACTTACCGACGGTATTTTCAAAAAGCGCTGAAGGTACAGTTTCATTTCTAATTTCAATTCTGCTGGCAGTTTCCGAATGGTAGAGCATCTATCTCCCGACGATTGATCACTGCTGAATTTTTTTTACGAGCTGTTTTCCAGTGTTTAGTTGGTCAGGTGAAATTATTTTGAAATGGATAAAATAGAGCACATCCCATCTAACAAAGAACATTGCTGATTTTGAGGTAAGGAGCTGGCATTACTTAGTCATTTCCACTGCCTGGACTGCTTGATGTTCAGATAAATTATAAATAAAACTGTTAATCGGACAAACAACGGGCCAATATGTTTACGAGAAAAAATGAGAATACGTTGTAAATTGCTGATACATTTTCTTTTGATTGCAGCAACTCCGTCAATCGAAAGAAAGTCCTAGTCGCTCTAAGCTAACCTGACACTTTAACGTTCCCCTTTTCATGAGTTTCTTTCAAAAAAATATGGGTCCAGGCCAGATACTCGTATACTCTTCTATTTGAATTAACCTGAGACAAGATACATCCAATCTACTTGAAGGCGATTCCTAGTGAGATTAAGTTGTTCAAAACACCGTCAAAAATAGTAAAAATAAATTGTTTTATATATTTTGTATTAATTTAACTTTATTTTCTTCTAATTAAAATTATCTTAAAACTTAACACTTTTAACTGTTTTTATTTATATAAAAGAATTCTTATGCGAATCATTATTTACAATTAATATAGCGCGAACTTTTCAAAAATTCAAATGTATGTACAAATTTATTATTTAATAATTGTTTATAATAAACTAATTAAAAATCCCACTTAAACACAAACGAAAATGCCCCTTAGACTAGTCGAGTTTATACTGCCACCTGTGGTATTGTAGTTGTAACCTTGTTCGCCAAGTTTTTGCCTCTTGACACTTTCGGCGGCGTCTGATGAAGCGTCCGATTCATTTTCGCTCAGATGATAGAATTTTCTTCGTGCCACCGATTGGGCCAAGCGAATTTCTTCCTCGCTTGATTCACTTTGAATATCACTTTCACCGCCAGAGATCAAACTTTGGTTATCAGCGGTAATCACTTCAGCTGATTGTGCCGTTCTGGATGCAGAACGACTGCTTTGAGCTTTCATACTCAAATCCATGGGACTGTCCTGCTCCTGATCAACAAGCGAGCATACGGATAGTGGAGATTCTGATTGAACTTTTGGATGGTAGCGTGTCTCTTCATCGTGGGTGGAATGCAGATCATGAGATCGTTCGGGTGATTCCGTTATATGGACGGGAGTAGTTTGAGATGATGGAATTGGTGAATCAGCTAAGATAGGAGTTTGTGCATTTCGAATTTCCGGAGTTCGATTCACTTCAATTGGCGAACGTGTCATTGAACGCGGTGGACTACTTTCACGAATGTCATCGGTCGATAATGATTTGGGAGTGCATCTAGCAGGTGGACTGGTCAACTCTTCGGTTCTAGCTTCGGGACTACAACTCTCCACCCAACGATTGGAACCTTCGGACAATGAGTCCACTGACTGGCGGTGTTTAAACAGCTCATCGGCACGATGATATGCGTCCGAAGCGTGATATCCACCGGGTCCACCAGCAGCGCCGGGGAAGAGTAAATGTGGCGGCAATTGGAATGCAGATCGTGATGGGATTGGCAATGAGTTCATCATGAAAAATGGCATTGCGGCCGCAGCAGCCGATGATGATGACGATTGCTGGTGTTGAAGCTGTTGCTGTTGATGCTGGTGATAATCGGCTGCGGCAGCAGCAGCTATCGCAGCATCAGGATGACGTGACAAAAACTGGCTGTGAAAAGAATTCTTGAACGCATCCGCGTTGGACATCATTTCCGGTAAATAGCCTGGATATCCAAGCATGCCCATGTGTGAGGCGAGAGATGGTGCCTGTGCCGCCGCAACTGCAGCTGCTGCTGAACTCATATCTCCGCTAAAACCGTGAACGCCTTTCCCGGCGGCTTCTGCTGCTTGCTGCTGCTGTTCTTGAAGTAGGCAGTGAATTTTGAACCAATTTGAACGACGGCCGTAACGGGATCCACCCTTTGACATGCCCACCGTGTAGCATTTGCGCAACCTGCACGCCTTGCATGTGGTACGGTTCTTCTTGTCAATGACACATTTGCCGTGATTTTTACACTCGCTGATCGATGAGAGGTTGTTATACGACCGGCCAAAGAACGACTATAGAAATAAATTAAAAAAAGAAAAAAACTTTTATAGCTTTTGCATAATTTATAAAGTGTATATTTGGTTAGAAGTTTTAGAATTTACTGGTATCGGATAATTACCTTGCATCCCTCGCATGTAAATGCACCGAAATGAAAACCAGCAGCCGGTTCGCCACACACTTTACACGTTTGATTCATCTGGAAAAAGGTAAAAACAAGAAAATGCTGTTAAAGAATAACATTCGTAGGAAGTGTATCCTAATTTCAAGTCAAAAATAAACGTCAACTTTTTTTACGACGGCAAAAATGAGTTGCGACAAAAAATCACAACCTTCTTAGAATCAGAAAAATAATATCAGTAAAAAAACGACGCAATTTTTTTAAAATATTTTTATTACCCTTGCGAATTCAAGGATGTCTTCCTTTTTTACAGGACCTACCTAAAGACATTCTTGTTTTCAGTTCCAAAAAAAAAAAAATACATTCAATAAACATTATGCAACCCTTAGCGTGTGAGGGCGGAACGTTTTGCCATATAATTTCCAGTCACAAAAAAGGACCGCGCCTAATTATTATTGCGGCAGTAAAGCTTATTATCAGGAAATCGATTATGCAGAGGATTCGTGGTCGTGTGCACACGGTCCGCACATAAACACAGGTATAACAAGGATTAGGAAGCCCAAAATCCGACCAGAGGCAATAAAATTAATATGTTTCGCTAAAAAATGTTTTCTTTTATTTTCAAAAAAAAAAGGCAAATCGCTATAAGGCACCTTGAATAGCCGATTTATTGTTCTTTTTTTGCGAACGAAATTTATGTAATACCCGTTCTTCTCCGAATTGCGCAGGCACAAGCGTTTTTATAATTTTTCTTACAATTTCTTCGAAAAGGTGACATTTTAATTTTTATGTGTTATTTTGTCAAAAACGAATAAAAGAAAACCATTTAGAATTGCTAATTTCAAAAGATGATATATTCAAAAATTATGAATATTAAAAATAATGTGTTCTCAATAAATTCTGGCATTTCTGGCTGAAGCGTTTTAACATGAAAAAAAGGCAATCAAATCAAGTTCGCGTCTCAACTCTTTTGTTGTTGCTGCTTTCAATACAAAAAGTGACAAATCAAGTTCGTTACCGAAGGCTTTCGATTGTGACAAAGTGATATCCATATTTTCTTACCTTTTTACTAAAATTGGTGTTTATTCTGGTTGATGATGATAGCGCTAATAATCCGTTAGGTGAACTCTACTAGTCCGTAGTTTTTATTCACTTGACACACAAACTTAAATTGTTCAGTTCTTGGTTTGTTATTTTTTTTTTTTTTTTTCTCACAAAAAACACCTTTTAACATTCCATCGCGTTATGCACTTCACAGAGAGATATAAAAAAACACGAAACACTTTATATATATTTTTTTAATTTAAATAGCTCATATGGCACAAGAACAAGCGACTATTGGTAATTTTTTTTTTTTTTGTAACATTAACCCTCTTAGAGAAGTGAGTTGTATCTTTCGCTTCAACTATCAGCAGACGACTGATTTGTTGCTCATGTCAATGTCTTACAAGAAGTATTTTTCTCCTTAAAGTATCTGAGTCTCTTCTATGGTTCGTATATACATAGATACGAGTAGATACCGCTTTGTGGTGGTTTCAGTCTGCAAACCGATACGAGGTGCGATTCGTTAATGCTTGGATTTAAGAGAGTTGGAATTCTCAGTTTTCATAAAATCGACTGAGGGGTGTGAGAGAATCTGAAGCCGATCGCAGATGGGAATTGAAGAGAATTTGTTACCTGTGGTAGCTGTCTGCACAGCTCGATTTGAGGGCGGAGCTACGTATATGTTGCCGGCTATAAACGGTACTTCTACCTTATATGCATACATACACAAGTGCCAGTGAAAAAGGTGTTACAATTTCATTGATCTCCTGTTATTTATTTTATATACTCGTATGGGTAGGTATATGGAGGTTGAATGCTCGTATGTAGGAAGTAAATGGGTTGGTATGGATTTTGAGATCACACCATTCAGTTGCTGCGTGATTTATTGAATGTAGAATACGCATTTCTGATGGTGGAGTATGCTATTTCGTTTTTGTTTTAATAATTGGGATCTTAACTAGTAGAGGAAAACATATTATTTTGTTTGTTTTTTGCATTAAAATATCAAATGTTGAATAAGAATTTTATTAGGTGAGGAATAATTTTTTTTTTATATTTCTAGTATATAAAATTATTTAAGTGCAGTTAATACGCAATTTGTTGAATTAAAAAACGGGTTTACGAGTATGCATACGTACATAATGTACATGCAAAAAAAAATAATTGATGACCACAGCGTTTTGTGTCGGCATTTACATATATTTCAATTATTATTTCAATAATATAAAACTCATGATGACTTTATTGAAAATAAAATAAAATCTATTGTTGCTATGTGGTTAAGAAAATCAATAAAATATTAGATGCTGTTTTCAAATTCAAATATGCATGTTTGTATGTCAATCAAGAATCTTTCTTCTTGCTTTCAGTTTATTTAGGTAATGACTTGACAGCTGTTTATAGAAATATTGATGATGAGAAATACATAATTAATTACTTCGATAATAATTCTATAATATAATTCAAGCTCTGGCTTGCCATTGAAGTAATCGACACGTGTATTTGAATAATAATCTGTCAAAAAAAAAAAAAATGCTTATGACAATAGCTAGGTTTCGGGGAATAATATCGAAGAATTTAAATATTGAAATATGTTTAACCAATACCCGCAGGATATTTGGATTTGGATCCAAATTTGTATCATCTTTGATCATAAGCAAGTCTCATTTAGATTGATAAGCGACTGGGGTTCAGTTCTACGTATTGTCGAGTAAATGGATGTAGCTGACAACGTGCGAGTAAGTTAGGATAAATTACATTTGCTGTAGCTTTATTCCGAGGCGATCTTACCAATTAGAGTGGAATCTGTCTTAAGTGGACAGCCACTGTACCGGAGTTTTTTTTCCCGCTTATAAGAGTTTCCCGTTTATAAGAACGCATATTGTATGGGAAACTAGAAGTGTGTGTATCATATCGCTTAAAAATCTGTTACTTTAGTATTTAATCTTGGGATTTCGTAAACCTGAAAAGTAGCATGAAAGATGATACTATGTATTTAAAAATTCGTACTTCATTTACTCTGTTTCTCTTGACCACTAAATTAAATATGTAAATAGAAACTCAGCGTCGTGCGTGTTTTTTTTTTTTTTGTATCTATAGCTTGTGTAGGTATAAGTCATTTAAAGCATATACATATATTTGACATTGTGCTAAAGAATTCGTCAAATAGATTTTATTTTGTCCAATCAAAGTAGAAGCATTTGTACAGGCGTAACAGTGTAGGCTCTACTTTTACTGCAATCATCAAATCTTTATTATAGAAACGTGCATCTCAATTGCATTTTTTTGCTCCGTAATAGCTGTGTATTTCATAAAATGACAACACCTACCCTAAGAGTAATAGTCTTGTGGATTTGGAAGATAGCAACCGAACGATCCATTATGTGTTATCCAGCAAATTTGAGCGAAACTAGATAATTTAATCAACATAACCAACCGTTGCCGTTAATTCTAAGATATTTTTTGTGATATCTACATAGGTATGTTATGAATTATGAAGCAAAACAGTAGAACATTCTTAGAAATATTTGTTATATAACATATATAAATATATTGTATCCTCAGCACAGTACAGGAATTGTTTATCCTTTTTAAATATGATACTTAAGCCATTGTGCCTAAAAACAAAAACATATTTAGAAAATATATAGTTCATATACTCCCAAGTTAGGTACTTACTTACTTAGTTGGCGCTAAAGCTCTAGGTGACCCGGGGCCTACTTCTCGCAACTATTTGTGTGTGCGTTATATTTTTTTCCACGAATGGACAGTTGTTTGCCGACTCCGAACGGCGAGTTGAGAAGCTCAATCGTCACAAATGATACTCTTTTATGCTTGTCAGACATTCGAAAGAGGTGGCACAGTGAAAAAATTATTTTAGGTGTTAGTCCCGGTCAGGAGTTGAACCCGGGCAGCATTGCGTGGTAGTCCAACGCACTAACTACCACGGCCACGGCGACCACTCCCAAGTTGCATAATGTTATAGCGAACCCTCAGAAACTATGTTAAACGAGTCTGCATTTTATTTACAAAACAAAAACTACGGAAAGCTGTGCACAATGCAAAACATTTTGAATTCAAGTCCAATGAGCCTGCCCCAATGATTGCTTGGTCACTCTTTTCTTTTTTAAAAGATTTTTAGTATCTTTTGGTCTATGAAATGGAGTCAGTGTCATTTGTTTCAGAATTCAATGTCCATTAACGCTTTTTGCATTAACATGCAGCACAGGTTTTCCTCCTTTCCGATTGATGTACCTGATGATGATGTACCGAAATGTGTACAGGCAATGAGAGAAATCACAGTTTATATACTGAATTTATTTTGTCACTGAACATTTGCCGTCGCGTTTGATTTTTTTTTTGGCACACGGCTCTCTACACAAAGTCATCCGTCTTTAAAATCTGAAGTGCAATCGACTAAGCTGTAATCACCGCATGCATGTTGTTACCATTGACCATGCAAGCATTGAATCATTCATATCTAAATCTTTAGCATCATAGGATATATTTTTGAAATGCTTTTTCTTATTTAATGTAATTTGGATTGTAGCTATGGAATTGATTTATTTACTTTTACATTTTTCTTAAAGTGTACTGATTGTCACCCCACATCAGAACCCTATTATATTATATAAATAAAATTGAAGTATCATTCAATACCAACTGTGGACATAACGTTCTAATAATTATAGAATGACCAATTTTTATTCTCTTCCAGTTAATATTGGATTTAGTTTTAAGTTGAAAATGAATAAAATTAAATACCTATCCATCTATCTGTTACTTATTTGAAAATGTCAGTTGGTAATCAATGCTGCTTATCCCGTTTAAACTTTAAAAGTATAGATAAGAACGATGTGTAGTTTTTAAAGAAATTCACTAAAATTATAAAAATAGTAAACTACTAAATTTAATTTATTTATGTAAGAGAATTTAAGTAAATATTATCATGTTTTTGTTATGAAAGGTCGCTTCAAAGGTGGAATGCAAATAAAAGACAGAGATTCCGCAAACACAGGCCAATGCCAGAAATGGAAAAAGTTGGCGGAGTCTGAAACTGAATTATTTCAAGTTATGGTCTTTTATGTAAAAAAAAATTGTAAAGCCTGGAATGTATTTGGTTTATAGTATTTGATTGGTTTTCATTATTTTATTTTTAATTTTTTTAATTTTAAATAATAAAAAAAAAAAAATAATTTATTTTACGCGCACTCGTTTTCTTTTGGCTGAAGAATCATTATGTGACTGCCGATAATGTAACCTATAACAAAGTATTTCCGCTGATCTGCTTTGGGTCCTGATATGCTTTGGCCAATTGATAAACCCCAATCAGCACCAACTTGTCGCTTATATCCAGCACCACCAAAAAAATTGAATATGGTGGTCGCTTCTAGAATTGGGAGGAGAACAAATATCCGTAAAACTTCTAAAAGAGCAACATTTTTACTCGGGAATTCATCAAAAATTCAGAACTAAGTGTTCAATAGCTCTGGAATATTAGATATACAGTAGGGCGTCAATAATCCGAATTAATTGGGACCGGTGATGATTCGCATAATCAAATTTAATAAAAAAAATTCGGACAATCGAACCGATAACCAAATCGGATAAAAATCAGGTGTGTGGTCGCAACTCAATTGTTACATGTACATATGCGAATAAACATACTATGTATATTGGAACTAAAGTAAAATATGTTCATACATAAATCGAAAGAATTTCATGTCCGCACTTTATGCTTTTTATATTTCGCATTACATTTCTGTGTTATATGTCTACTTTTAAAATACGCGTATTCTTTTTGGTAATCTACGAGTATTTAGGTATGTATACAGGCTTAGAAAATATTTTCCATATTGAATACACTAACAACTTAGCCTTTATAAATTATGAAAGAAACACGCCAAATAATATCAACATACAAAAAGAAGGGGTATACATATGTAAGTACATACAAATGTATATGGTGGTTCCGATAATTCCGACACTGCCATATCTTGTGCCGGTAGGAATATACACAAAATGGATAATAAATTAATGTGCAACTGTAACGCTAGACAATATAATTCTACTGCAATTTCTTTAAAGGTGAGTCTCCACTTCGAACTTGAGAACATCCGATGATAAGGAAGTGTTTGCAGCTTACATTTTTATTCATACTTCCTTCCCTCACACGTTCTTTATTAACCGGGGTTAATATGGGCACTTTCATTATATCATATCTTGGATACTTTTGAACTAAATGTCTTTTCATTCTGACTCAGTGACTAAATATTTGATATTTTTCGAAAAATATAGAATAAAATAATTTTGACATTTTTTCGACTGATTTTTCGTCAAATTGTAGCAAACGTACCTTATTAACCCAGGTTAATATTTTAACTTTTGTATGAAAAAATTCTGAATTTGTCCTATAGTTCTATTTTTTTTTAGGAAAACATAGCTACATGCATACATACATACATACATGCCTACGAGTTTGTATGTATATATATAAACATATAGATATATATGCACATATGTATATACCGATGTTTTTACATATGAGTATGTTGCACATACAGTTTCAGTTGGTTGGTATCTGCAAGCTACATCTTCAAATTTGTGAACGAAAGAAACCAATTTGTTGTTTATTACATTTCAGTACCTCTATGAACATGCATAGGTAAGGTACTATGTACAGTACATTGTACATATTACATTTATAGATTAGTAGTTTCGAACTTCGTCATTGTCAAACTACGCACTTAGGCTTCCTTCACTGTATGCAACTCTTTCGTGTTGCTCTTTTCAATATTTTTTTTTTTTTTGCTGATAACATAATATGAAGCAAGAACCTCTAATTTTTTGGCAACCTGTAGATTCTTCCTGAGAAGGTCTAGGTATTGTGTTCAATTTGATCAATTGGAATACCTAAAATGCGATTTTTAGTGTTACTTTGCCCACATTTCGAGGAATTCGAGCTCTTCTAGTTATTGTAGGCGTACAAATGTGCATGTCCATGATGTTGTAAAATAGAGCCAGCGGTTTGTTTTCATCTTAGTTGTGTTTTGACCAAGCATTTGATTAATCACATCCACACCTCTTTTTGTTAAAGACTTCTTCTTCATCATCAGAATGAAGTGTATCAAGAATCGATTTCAAGTATTGTTGTTGTACTTCGTGTGCCAATCTTGAAGAAAAATCATATCATGTATCAAATTGCACACCCTAAATCTACCTATCTAATTGTATGTGATGTGTTAATACTTTACATGGATAATGCCCACACTTGAAAGAAATTTAAATTTTATTTTGATCCATTTTCACACAAATGAAATTCACAAGTGTACTGATTGAATATGATTGTCAAACAAATTTGATAAGGAAATTCGCTCAATTCACATAAAATTTAATTTTCCAATGTAAATCGTACTAATGGGGGATTTCCCTTGTTATTTTCCAGGTGCGCAAAAAATATAATTTGCAAAGTTTATTCAAAAAATAACAAAGAACAATTAAAAGGAAGGCAGGAAGTAAGAAATTTGTTTTTGTAGACCATAGAGCCCATAGAAAGAGGAAGGGAATAAAAATATTAACCTGGGTTAATAAGGTACTGATTAAGGGGCAAAAATTGTCGCCCGTGTGAGGGTTAAACATTTTTACTTCAAGAGCTGTTGTGTTGTTAAGAAACTTGTTTGTTTCAATCAGATGTTCTTGCACGGCAGGACAGCATTTCATTTGAATATGCAATTAATCACCACACAAATTTGCTCCTATGCGAGATTAACAGAAACAATTGCTTAAAATGTTCTCATGGTCAGTTTATAAAAATATACTTGTGCACATTATGTAAGTAGGTACTATAACTCAGCTTATGGTTGATGCTTTAAAATGTGTAACTTTTAGTAAATCTTAACATTGCAAATTGCAGTCCACATAGAACTGGATCTTATAAAATGGATTGAAGATAGATGGTAGATGCTCAGAACGAAAGCATTCCGCCATATCTTTAAGAATACAAGACAGTATCACTGCATAATTGTCTTTCTCCAAAACACTTTTAAACTTTAAATGAAAATACAATTATACTTTTGCTTGCAGAATCACCAGAACCGTATTTTTCTATATCTACCACTCATTTAAAAAAAAAGTATCGTGTAGAAGAAATTGCATTCAAATGTACAAGAACCTTTATTATTCTCTAACCGACATTTATATTGATGGTTAAAACTAACAAAGCATATTAAAAGGCTGTATATATAAATCTTTATATGTTTTTGATGTCGAATTAATAAAAATTCAATAAATAAAAAAAAGGTATATTTTCCCAGCTTTGCAAAATTGTTAAACCTGCCGCTCAAAACATACTTATTGTTTAGTGAATGAAGTCAACATAACCTTCTGTGGAAAACCAAGCAAAGGCTTACGAAGGAGAACTTTTTCATATGTTCCATTGTTGATCGGTTAAAAAATCAGAAAGTAACAAACTAATCAACTTTTGCTTACTTTTTGCTGGCATGCTAGTTCCCTCTCTTAGCTCGACGGAGGGCGTGGGATCTTGACCCCCTTCGACCAACAAGCAAAAATCAGGCCAGTCTTTGCATCATTTTGACGCTGCGAGAAATTTTTCAATACCCTTCCTTCCTTGGTTATCTTACTCGCCTCAGAAGCCCCTTGCGTCGCCATCTCTCACCTCCTCCGCTTCATTGCCCTTCCCTACCATCCTCATCCTTTATCGTCCTCTTCTAAATAAAATTTGCTACATGTGGTCGGTACAATTTCAATTAATCCAATAGCCACATTTCTATTTATTAAAAAAGTAAAGAAAACGATAAAGTTGAAATAAATAATTGAAATGAAAATATTTGACTATTTCAATTCACCTCAATTCTAAAACCATAAGTTCTTAAAAATAAGAAAAAAAATGTTTGTGTCATTCTAGAAGACAAAAGTATTAATATCTATTTAAATTCTTTTTTAGCTTCTCCATTAATATTTCTCTTTTGATATTAAAAAATGTAGAAAAAATGAAATGTGCAAGCAAACATATATTAAATGACGTCAGATTGCTGCTAAATCCACTCAACAATTTTGTTTTCGCAATGAATTTCCCTTACAACACAGAGGGGCAACAATAGAATTACAAAAAAACCGAAACTAAAAAATACCTACGAGCATTTTTTTATGGATCAAACGATTTACCTACAGCAATTGACTTATGTATAAAAAATAATGTTGCAAACTAGTATCGGTAATTTATTCAGGTACCTTACTTACCAACAGTTTTGAACCCCATTGTCGTCCTAATTTTTTACAAGTCAACTCTGTTAATCCGCTTATGCAACCCTTGTACCCGACAAAGTAGCAATAAAATGAGTTAATAGTTTTTATTGAGGGTTTTTTAAGGTGACGTTTTTTATTTTTTACACATTTTTATGTGTAACAATTGTCTATACTCTATAGTATACTTTCTAAGTAACTCAATAAATCAAAACATTTGGGATAAAAAGTTGCTGAAGAAATATTTTGCAAAATACGTTCATATTCTATGTTCATCCGGAGGGATTATCGCAAAATAAACACGAGTACGAGTACGCGTACATACCACCTGAATTTTTACAAAAGAAAATGCTTATAGCAATTGCGAAATGTATACGAGTATTCACCGCAAATGCAGCTAAACTACGTGTTTCCCACGCGCACAATGTATCTGCTTATAGCAGATTAACCACACTATCCTAGCTTAGGGAAATTCCTGATTCGGAAGTTGGCTATGGTTGCGGTTTTAAAATGATTAGAAGTGTTGCAATCAAACAACACATGGCGGCTGGGGGATTTCCGTGGTTTTCTTGCGACCGACCATATGTACGAGCATTTGCATGCGATATGTAGTCCTTCATTTAGAAAATAGTACAAGTGGTGACATCTATGAGTTCATAATGGTTCTGAGTTCTGATTCGATTGCGCGAAAAAGAATTCTATTTTCAGTCTTATAAGAATAACTCCGTTTCAAGCGGCATCTAAAATCCAGCAACATCAAACAATGACAGATACTTGTAGCATCTTTTAACAGTATGTCTAGAAAAAATAGCTACATGGGAAAATCTTCTTTTATGGAATTTTTCGTTGGACTCTGGTTATTCAACCCTTATGTATATGAAGAAAAAAATACCTAAATCCGTCTGATAAGGTACCTGGCTACATTCATATGATTTGTTTCATGTTTGGACAAACTTAACTCATTCAAATAGGTGCATAACATATTTATGTTTATACTTCATTTGTTTTTTTTTTTATTATTACATTTTTTTAACGGTTAGTTTGTGTTTAAAGTTTTTTGGTTCACAGGGATCTTCCCGTTCGGTTAACTAACTTCTAATTAATGAAAATATGTACCAAACAGTTGAGAGCTCTCAATAGCTCACGTGCACATACCTCACCATTATTGTAATAAGTAACTGAATGGACGAGGGACTGGCGGATCGCCCTTAACGAAACTAAATCTGTTCACGTGAATTTCACTTATAGGAAAATTAATGACTTGCCAATTTTTATAAATTTGGCCAGAATACCCTTTGCAAATGAAGCCAAATACCTGGGATTGACACTCGACGTAAGGCTGAAGTGGAATCCGCACGTGAAAATGAAACGTAAAGAACTATATATCAAATATAGAGAAATGTACTTGTTGATCGGGAAACATTCCCAGCTCAGTACGGAGAACAAACTGCTTTTATACAAGTAAGTGCTAAGGCCGGTGTGGATCTACGGTATACAACTTTGGGGTTGTACCAAGAAAACAAATGCCAATATTTTACAGGCCTTTCAAAATAAAGTGCTTAGAGAAATTGTCCAAGCACCGTGGTATGCTAGAAACGACGATATCCACAGGGATCTCGGAATTCCGACAATCGATGCTGAAACTAGAAGCTTCGCGCGAAAACATAGAAACCGACTAATCGGACATGTTAATAATACAGTCCTACTTATTTTGGATGAGAGCAATTTATTGCGCCGACTACAAAGGACAAAACCTTTCGACTTGGCGAGATAAGGATTAACCGCATCTAAATTGTGGGCACCGTAGCGCAAGTGGTTAGTGCGACGGACTACTGAGCCAGCGGTCTTGGGTTCGAATCCCGCCGCAAACACCTAAAAAGTTTTTCACAGTGCCCACCTCTTTCCAATGTCTGACAAGCATCAAAGAGTATCATTTGTCACGATTGAGCTTCTCAACTCACCGTTCGGAGTCGGCAAAAAACTGTAGGTCCCTTCCATTCGTGCAAAAATATAACACGCACACACAAATGGTTGCGAGAAGCAGGCCCAGGTTCACCTCGAGCTGTAGCGCCAACTAAGTAAGTAAGTAAATTGCGGAATATGCACGATCTTTCATTGGAAAGTAACCTGCCCAACGTTTATATTTCGTGATAGAAAAATTGCTTGATAAGTTGTATAACTTAGTTGCAGTATCTAACAAATTTATATCCAAGGGTGGTGTTTCTGGTCAGTAAGAATCTGACACTACTATGAGCACGCGCTTGCTATTCTCATAGTGTCTATGGAAGATTTTCACCTACCATCGGAAAAAAAAAAAAAAAACAAACAAAAACTCAGGTTAAAGTATGTTCCTATGCAATTGGAGGTGGCAAAAGTAATTATGATTCTGAAAGACCGATTTCGCTCCCAGCTGTAATATTAAAGCTATTTGAAAAACTGCTTTGAAAAGACTCAAGCCGATAATAGAGGAAAGATATCTTGTTCCTTCCCACCAATTTGGGTTTAGACAGAAACACTCTACTGTACTTCAAGTGCATATAATTGTGAGTACAGTAGGAAAATCACTTGAGAAAAAACAATTCTGTACAGCCATATTTCTAGACGTGGCACAAGCACAACAATTAACAAGAAAACTTCATGAAACTAAATCTACCAATTTTAACCCTTAACGACCCATACAAATCTACACACTAGAGTGACCATAGGTGGTACTGCGGTAGAACAATATATTTAGGTGCGGTTTATATAGAATTCGTTCGTTCATATGTGTAGGAAGTATGCGTAATTATGCAACTGGTAACGAGAATAACTAATTATTATAAAGTCTGTGTACTTTTATCTTCTTCATTTTCGTTGTGATCAACGATTATAGAGTGAGAGTCAAAGAGATCGTGATTGCGATATATCGTGCATGACCCTCAAAGCACACTTGGGGAAAAGCGTCAGTCGTGTTTTAGCAAATGTATCAAATTAAAATTTAATTTGTTTGCTGTTTTTATTAATATGAGCGCGAATAAAAATATTGCGATCCCTGGAACAAACGGCGCAAGGGAGCCATTACAACGTAAATTCTTTTTTTGATGTGTAAACATCTAACCGCGCGTTTGAAAAATTTCTAGTGGAGTAGTTCCGCGATTTCGGGGAGGGAATACCGAACGGTTACGAAATTTGCAACTCAAATTTCATAGCAGCGCGATGAAATATTGACATAGTGATTGCTTATGTTCCTGGTCAACTTTTATATATACACTTCTTATTCCGGAAAATGGCATGGTTTTCAGAAAATAGTGAAAATACTGCATATTGGGAGGGAAAATTATAGTTATACAGCCGTAACTCAATAATGGCTTATCGGATTGAAAAACAAAAAAAAAATAGGTGAAATTAGTGAATTTGTCCCTGATTAATTTGACATATAAAACATCGTCCTGCGTTGTCCTGAAGCTGAGCAATGTTTAACACAATTTTTCAAATCATCGCCCGAAATTTTCCTTCAGTAGAAACCACTGCCAGCAGCAGCGTTGCCACTTTACTGCAATTGCAGTAGATCTACTGCATTTATTTCGAAACTTGAATCTACTGCCAAAAAATTAAATCTACTGCATTTTTGTAGTATGCTTTGTGTGAACATTTATCCCTTTTAGCACAAAACTTCACAACAAAACTTTTCGAAAAAGTTGAATTCCCTATCTGAACGCAATCACTACTCACTATGCATAAACGAATCCAGTCACATTTCAAAAATTGAATTTATCGTACCGTTGATTCTGTTTATTTCTCCCAAAAGGGGGTTCACACGATCCGCCATATCTGGCAGACTTGGTCGGATGGATGTTAGACAGACTGATGTCATTAGCGTTCATATTGTCCAACATTTTGTCAGACTTTACTTCGTAAATGAATTGCAAAGATGTCACACGTACTGGTAGCAGCGCTTATGATTGATACAATTTTAGAAGAAGAAGAAAGAAAAGGAAACGAATTTGGATATAGGAATTTATAAAACAAATCGATCAAAGTCTTATTCTGTTAATTTGCTAATAGAAATACAATTGAATTTTCCAGTGGATTATCACAATTTTTTTTATCCAAAAAATAGGTGAAATTAGTAAATTTGTCCCTGATTCATTTGACATAATTATAAAACATTGTCCTGCGTTGTCCTGAAGCTGAGCAATGTTCAAAACAATTTTTCAAATCATCGCCCGCAATTTTCCTTCAGTAGAAACCACTGCCAGCACTCCAGCAGTCGGGCAGCAGTGGGTATCGTTGCAATAGTGTATGTGTGAGTATATGTGCGCGCTCTCACATGATGATAATGCTTTGCATTTCAATGTTCTGCAACCATTCTCACCATTTGGGGCTCTCGCACTCAACCAATTTTAACGAATGAGGTGTCAAAAGAAAGATTTTGTAAAGCAGTGATTTGCATTTTTAGTTTATAGATATTATTAACAATCTCGCATGTAGAAAACCTACAACCCTTTACCATTTACGAATGAAATGGCTACCTACTGGCCTCTAGTGTCCTTGTGGCACCTTGTTGCAAAAAATAAGAGCTACTTATCGTCGTAGAGATCTTGATGAATATTAAGATTAAGTGTAAACAAATTGTTTATATTTATAAAATCAGAGTGCATTCATTCATCATTGCTCCAAGACATTATTTTCTGTAGATACCTCATTTGTGAATGTAAGTACGTTGAAATAATGTTTTTCCGTAATAACTTTATTCATATGCTTTTTTCAAAATTATTTATACTGATGAAGCCTTCAATCAGTGTTAGAATCATTTAAATCGGTGCAGAAATAAACTCTCAGGAGGAATCACAAGCTCTTGCGCTAGCGTTTGAATTATATAGAAGATAGACGAGGCGGTTTTTTTTAGTTTTGTTATTGTTTTTTTTTTTTCTTTTCTATTTTTCTTATTGGTGATGAGATGACAGAACAGACTACATACCTACAAGCTGATATCTCCAGGTTCGTTTCCTTGGGTCGACACATGCGCGTGCTGTGGATTCGATGAGTATGTATGCGATTGGCTTAAATTTTATCGAACATAGACTAATTATAATTTATAATAGAGCAGGCTTCGCTCTCAGAATAAGCCAGTCAAAGTACTGGAGACCGAATGCATTTGGACACACCAAGCAACTATCTAAGCGCTAATGTCAACTCTGACTAAACTGTCCCATACTTGGACTTTGAAAGGCCCTTTTCATGGGCCCTTCCAAGCAGAGAACAATGGGAGAATAATAAAGTATCAAACGAATCTAAGTCCATCTATACCGATGGGTCAAAAATGGAAATAGGTATAGGAGCGGGTTGTTTCTCCGGGGAACTAAAAATAAACAGCTCCATACGACTCCCAGAACACAGCAGCTTTTTCCAAGCTGAGGTTCAAGCAGTGATAAAGGCCGCTCAATTGGTGTCAATTATGACAATATCCCGAGAAGATATCATAATTTACATTGACAGCCAGGCGGTTATAAAAGCATTAGCTGCCACGCAAATAACATCTAAGCTTGTGAAATGTTGCCGCGAAGAGCTTTATGTTCTTGGTACGCAGCATAACGTAAAACTCTGCTGGGTCCCTGGTAACAGCGGGATACCAGGCAATGGAGCCACAGATGAATTGGCCAGAAAATGCTCAGAGCTCAGTCCTAGACTTAGAGCAAGCAGATGACACGGTTAAGCCTCCACTCTGCAACCTCAAGGCCAAAATCGAACAAAGAACACTATCTGAAGCTAATAGCAGGTGGGAATCACTAACTACCTGTGAAATATCAAGAAAGATGTGGCCAGAATACGATAAGAGTAAAACCAAAAATCTTCTACGAAAAGATAGGAAATCCCTGTTAATACTGATAGGAGTGTTAACTGGCCAAAACATGTAAGAAATCACATGTAAGAACCTTATTCGGATTAAAATAAACATTTTTGAAAAAAATGCGACATATCGGTCCAGCCGTTCTCAAGTTATGCGCTTACCAACTCTCATCATTTAATTTTTATTGTATAGAATATTGAGCATGATCCAGAAAATGTCCAAACAGATCGTCGGAAACTTTTCCTGAACTAACTGGCCCGAGATATATGCTTGCAATCGATTCAAGTTTGGAGCTCAGGTCCGCTGACAACGCGATTCTGTTTTATCAAATCAGCCAGGGTTAGTGTTCTTGGCTCGAATATCGCAAGTATGCAATTCCATTTCACTTCCACAACTAATCGAAGAATGAGATAGCACCGGTCGTTTGATGGTGCAAGGTATTTGCAAGAAATGCTATAATGATGACCGAATCAAATTTGTACCTGGGACATGGACAGGGACACTTCCGTCACAGCCTATGACTCATAGGTTTGAAATATGGTACAAAACCAAATGATTTTTTCACATATTTTCGATTTTATTGCGTAGAAATGATTTTCTAGAGATGTCATGTAATCTTAAAAAAATCTGAAGAGTAAGAAAAAAAAATACTTATGTAGGTTTGAATGACTAAAAAGTACCTGGGTACCACCTATGGGTCATTGGGTTAACTTTACTAACGGGAGAATAAATGCTGTAAGAGGAAATGTCGATGGAAAATAAGTTCCGTACTACGCAATTACTGAAATAACTATTGCTGGGCGAGGAGGAGCTATTGCACCATTTTTATAGTGAATTTTATTTATTTTTATTAATATTTAATAGTAGGTATCGTTTTTACTAATTATTATCCATCCAAAAATGACATCACATAACTTCTTATTGGAAAACCCTAAACCACAGAACCACACTTGACCACTATCACTTTAAAATTATAGGAACTGAACTGAAATCGGGTCGAATATGGTAAAGTCCATGTACTCCTTTAAGTTGGCTTTCAATCATAATGATTAAGCAGATTCAAGTGGCACCTTTGCACCTCTCGGTGAATAATTAAAGCTGACTTAATTACTGCTGTGACCTTTGCGCTCCTCCGTGCCACGTTATTATCAGCGCAACAATTTTGCAATACACAGCTGCTATAAAAATATGCAATAATAAAAAAAATAAAAACAGCAACCATAACTATGCCATTACATTGTATAACGAATACCTTAACCTTGCTTTGCGCATCTGCATCTGCATCTTGGTTAAGTTTTATTGCTCGCGGACAGTGATGAGAGTTCGTTCCTCATTTTTATTTTTTTTGCTGTTCGTTGTATTTGTTTTTTTTTCACATTTTATTGCAAAGAACTATCTACTCCCCGACCTTGGTATCATTTTATGGAATTTAATGTGGCTTATTAGAATGCAATTAATCGTGTTTTGTTATGCAATGTTGCAACAGTAGATGGTGAAAGTTTGTATATGCTTGGGAGTTTATTTTAAGTTAGACAAACATTTTTAACAATGAACATACAAGTGAGTATTTATAGGTTAAAGATGCGTTGAAAAGGTCGTGTTGTCTTTGGTAGTGGGGAATGAACAGATATAAACTTGTTCTCCCAAGTATGGTATGTAAAATTTTTTTTCCAGATTTTAAGCCTACCTTTTTTAACTGTAGTAAAGTTTCGATCCCTTTCAATTTTAGTTCTCGTGGGTTCTGGCTTCTTTTAGCTTGGACACTTCGCTAGAGAGTTTTGCTTTAAAATTTGCAGCAGCTTTTCCCCTAGTTAAGTTATTTTACATTCGGCAATAAGACCAGGTCCTCATAGACCAGACCGACAGGTTTCTTTTTCTATTTTTTTCCTTTTTTTTCAATTAAGGAGAGCTAGTGCCATGAACTTACAGCAGCTATCAACAAGCAGATATTTTCTATTTCTTTCGGTTTCAATCACCGTGCGCGGCTAAATATGTACATAGATCTTATTTGGCGCGAGTAAAAAAAGGTTAATATCGATGATGGCTCTGAATTTGAAGAAGTTTCTGTTAAGCCACATTCGATAACTCAAGGAGACCTGAATGACTTGGTTCGCGATTTGAATTTGTCAAAAAATCTGCGGGCTGCAGTGATGATCAGGGAGAAAGATTCCATCAGGACATTACACAGATGGAAACACAGAGGCCTTAAGAGCATCTTGCGGGCTGAAGGCCTCATTCAAAACGTCTTAGGCCACCATATTTGTTATCAGGGCGCTCAGCTCCACATTTCAAAATTATGATAAAGTTGTTATACCAACTATCTGGACTTTCGAAAAAAATGCATTTTTGATGTAGTATTAGTGTATTACTCACGATTGCCCCCACTAGACCCTGCAAGACGTCCACATTTAGAAATAGAAACTCAATAACTATCCAATGGTACTAGGGATGTAACTGATATATTAGTATTCATTAAGATATTACTTTTACAGTGGTGGTCCAATATAACGAATGATATAATGTTCAGTTGCATTCGCTATATCGAGAAATTCGTAGTATCGAACACATTTTCCTTGTACTTTCGTACATTATAAATGTACAAATACTGTTTCTAATTCATGACACTTTATTCAATTTATTCATAAAGTCAACAAAACAAGTTAAAAAGTAGACATTTTTTTAATTTTTTTCCTTTCCTTATCCAAAAAGCAATCGCCAATAAGGATATGCTTTTGCAAACGTTCAACGCAGAAATTTGTAGCTATTTCCCGTAGACTTATAGAACAAGTTGTTCTATTTGGCTCAGTTAATACACTCTCAACGGACTCGAGTGGGCTGATACGCGTATCTTCTTGAAGAAACATTTCAGTATTGTTTCAAGATTTGGGATCTTGGAATCTTAGCTTAACTAAGCGAATGGTTGGATCAAGGAGCTTACCTTCGGTTGCAAGTACAACACCCAAATTTTTCCATCGACCGTTTCCTAAATATTATTGTTTTTTCTTAGGTAAATTTGTCTCTTTCTATTTTTTAAAGCATGTACATATACAGATATTGTAGCAACATTCGTGATTCGTTATATCGAATATCATCATTTTTTTGTTCGTTCGCTATATAGAAAAAAATGTACGTTATATCGATCATTCGTTATATCGGCATTCGTTATACTGGACCACCACTGTATTTGCAAGTATTCAATATCACTAATACTTATAACGTAGATATTATAATATTTCGATATTCATAAAAAATATTTACTCTGCCCGCTACAAAACCTAATATCAAGGATATTATGATTCCACGATATTCACCAAAAAATATTATCTATGGCCACAATTACTGACACATACCGAAAATATCAGAATACACAAATATTAGCTCCAGCCACCACTGATACTAATATCAAAAATATTCGGATACAGAAATATTAGGATCAGCCACCTCTGATACTAATACGAAAATATTAGGATCAGTGGTGGCCGACGCTAATATTTATGTATCTGAATATGTTTGGTATTAGTATCAGCCGGAGCTAATATTTCTGTATCATATTCCTAATATTTTCGTATTAGTATCAGAGGTGGCTGATCCTAATATTTCTGTATCCGAATATTTTTCATATTAGTATCAGTGGTGGCTGGAGCTAATATTTGTGTATTCTGATATTGGTGGCGGATTGACGCACGCATGAGATCTTTTTTTTAGGGAAAAGCGAAAGGAAAAGGACACTTGAAGTAGTGTAGGTGTATAAATATGTACACATATAGTATGAAAAGTGGTAAATCTTATTTTATGTGATTTGGCTTGGGCTGACTACTTGCTAAAAAAAATATATTGGGATATCAACGTTGCGCCACACAAAAAAATTGTAGATTGCTTTTTTTTTGGTATGGGAGATAATTAATGTACATAAGTATGCCTTCAGAAATATTAGTGATATTTTATATCGGTATAAATATTATAATATTTGTTAACAAATATATTAGTTTTAGTTAATATCACAAAATATTAGTACAGTGGTGGTCCAATATAACGAATGATATAATCTCCAGTTGCATTCGATATATCGAAAAATTCGTAATATCGAACACATTTTCCTTGTACGAAACATTAAATAAATGTGCAAATATTGTTTTTAATTCATAATGCTGAAAATACATGTGCAGATTTTACCGTGCAGCGAAATTAGAATATACACGTTTATATGGGTGCGAATACATGTGAATTCTGCATGCGGCAAAGCGCTGCGTGAAGTTTCTATTTCTAATTTTGCCGCGCAGCCCCGGTACCAGATCGCGAAAATAATTCAATTTTGATCATTTGGCATTTATATTTTGTTCATCTGACATTTTTTGTTTTGTTTGCGACAGCCAACTCAATGGAAGAATTGTCAAAAAACTCTGCACATGTATTTCAGATGCAGATTAGGACGCGGCGCAGCCTGTCTGCACATGTATTTCAGGCAAACATTTTATTTAATTTATTCATAAGGTCAATAAAACAAGTTAAAAAGTAGAAATAGAAGTAAAAGAAACTAAAACAAAATTAATTTCTTTCCTTTCCTTTTCCAAAAAGCAATCGACAATAAGGACATGCTTTTGCAAACGTTCAAAGTAGAAATTTGACTTATTAGAATAAGTTTTTCAGAACTTCCAACGTTGTTCTATTTGGCTCAGTTACACTCTCAACGGCCTCGAGTGGGTTGATAAGCGTATCTTCTTGAAAAAATATTTCAGTATTGTTCCAAGATTCGAAATCCTCCGCTTAGCTTAACTTAACGAATGGTTGGATCAAGGAGCTTACATTCGGTTGCATATAAAACACCCAAATTTTTTCATCGACCGTTTGTCTCTTTCTATTTTTCAAAGCATGTACACAGATATTGTAGCAACGTTCGTTGTATCGAATATCATTTTTTGTACGTTCGCTATATAGAGCCGATAATGCATTTGGAAAAAGTGTACGTTATATCGATCATTCGTTATATCGGCATTCGTTATACTGGACCACCACTGTATTGACTTATCCCTAAATGGTACAAAACATTTTTTGTGAGGTATCATTCACATCCAAAAATTACTGTGGGCTCTTAATCTAATACAGTACAATCCCAATAAATCGTAGTGCCAAGAGACCTAGAGTTTACGAATTATATAGGTTTTTGAAATAGCGGGATTACGAATTATTGAGGGTTTAAAAAATAAAAATTAGAATTAACGGGATTATACATTTTTAATTAAGATTTTATGTTTTGGAAAAAGTATTACACACACATAAATATAAAAAAACATAAGGCAAACGAAAGAAAACTCCTCATTTAATACAAATTAACATACATATATACAGTAGCGAGCAAAAAAAATGCAAACGGTCACATCAACAGCGGTAACCTTTGCTTATCTCTTGTAACGCTAAACAATCTGTTTTTCCTTTTGAGATATTAGTTCCCAGTGTGTAGACATTCGATTTTAAGCAGCAGTATTTAATTGCTCTTCTAATTGTGTTTGCAAATATACATTAAGTTAGTAAATGAGAAATTTAGTGCGTGCAAAAAAAATGCAAATGGCAATCATGACTACCAAAGAAAGCAAAAAAAAACCTTTTTTTTTGTTTAAATTAATTGGAATAAGCAATAATTTAACTTTACTATCGACTGGATGCAATTATAGCCGCTTTTAACAACGGAAGATTCACGCAGGGTAGTGCTATGGGGTTTGGTGTTGCAAAATCAACAATCTCGCGTTTTTCGTCCCGATATCCGGAACAAGGGGATATCAATCCCAAAGTTGGAAGTGGGCGTCCTCGAAAACAACTCCCCGATAATATCGTGGGATCACAAATCAGGTAAAAGTCCATTCCCTGAAGACTAACGTGAAAGTTACTGACTTGGTCAATGAACATTCGGAGGTTAACGTAGGAATACATACAGTTAAGCAAAGATTGGGGGTGTGGAAACTGTATGCAAGACAACCAGCTAAAAAAAACCATACATCAGTTTCATCAATACAAAGAAGCGGCTGGATTTTATGAAACGCGGCATGCATTGGATGATGGAGCAATGGACAAAAGTTTTATTAAGCGATTAAAGCAAGTTCAACTTGTTCTCGTCAGATGGCATAAACTATGTGTAAGGAATGTGAAGGCTTCCGGGACAAAAGTACAACCCCAGATATCAAGTTCCGACAATTAAAAACGGCAGGGGATCAAAAATAATAAAATTCATTAACCCTCACACGGGTGACAATTTTTGCCCCTTAATCAGTACCTTATTAACCCAGGTTAATATTTTTATTCCCTTCCTCTTTCTATGGGCTCTATGGTCTACAAAAACAAAATTCTTACTTCCTGCCTTCCTTTTAATTGTTCTTTGTTGTTTTTTGAATAAATTTTGCAAATTATATTTCTTGCGCACCTGGAAAATAACAAGGGAAATCCCCCATTAGTACGATTTACATTGGAAAATTAAATTTTATGTGAATTGAGCGAATTTTCTTATCAAATTTGTTTGACAATCATATTCAATCAGTACACTTGTGAATTTCATTTGTGTGAAAATGGATCAAAATAAAATTTAAATTTCTTTCAAGAGTGTAAAGTATTAACACATCACATACAATTAGATAGGTAGATTTAGGGTGTGCAATTTGATACATGATATGATTTTTCTTCAAGATTGGCACACGAAGTACAACAACAATACTTGAAATCGATTCTTGATACACTTCATTCTGATGATGAAGAAGAAGTCTTTAACAAAAAGAGGTGTGGATGTGATTAATCAAATGCTTGGTCAAAACACAACTAAGATGAAAACAAACCGCTGGCTCTATTTTACAACATCATGGACATGCATACATATTCATATGTTGCTGACTTAATCTTTTGGTCCAATAATACGATTGTCTAAGACAGTCGAGCAAACGCAGAGAGTTTCTTGAAGAGTTGAGGAAGAATTTTTTACGCCTACAATAACTAGAAGAGCTCGAATTCCTCGAAATGTGGGCAAAGTAACACTAAAAATTTATTTTTATTAGCATTTTAGGTATTCCAATTGATCAAATTGAACACAATACCTAGACCTTCTAGCCATTTTTGCCTGATGATGCTTCTCAGGAAGAATCTTCAGGTTGCCAAAAAAATAGAGGGTCTTGCTTCATATTATGTTATCAGCAAAAAAAAAAAAAAATTGAAAAGAGCAACACGAAAGAGTTGCATACAGTGAAGGAAGTCTAAGTGCGTAGTTTGACAATGACGAAGTTCGAAACTACTAATCTATAAATGTAATATGTACAATGTACTATACATAGTACCTTACCTATGCATGTTCATAGAGGTACTGAAATGTAATAAACAACAAATTGGTTTCTTTCGTTCACAAATTTGAAGATGTAGCTTGCAGATACCAACCAACTGAAACTGTATGTGCAACATACTCATATGTAAAAACATCGGTATATACATATGTGCATATATATCTATATGTTTATATAAATACATACAAACTCGTAGGCAAGTATGTATTTATGTATGTAGCTATGTTTTCCTAAAAAAAATAGAACTATAGGACTAATTCAGAATTTTTTCATACACAAGTTAAAATATTAACTTGGGTTAATAAGGTACGTTTGCTACAATTTGACGAAAAATCAGTCGAAAAACTGTCAAAATTTATTTTTTTCTATATTTTTCGAAAAATATCAAATATTTAGTCACTGAGTCAGAATGAAAGGACATTTAGTTCAAAAGTATCCAAGATATGATATAATGAAAGTGCCCATATTAACCCCGGTTAATAAAGAACGTGTGAGGGTTAAATCAAATTTCTAATCAGGCTTTTTTTCAGGTTCATTCTCTCGTCAAAGAGTGGGTCAATTGTTTCAAGTAAGGGGTCGAGTGAAATCAGGAAATACTGAAAAACCATATGCTTCCACATTTGCGGTCGAAGAGACCTTATTTCAACATGATAATGGTCCAAAACACACCCGTCGGTTGGTAAGAAGCTTCTTGGAAGAGGAGATAGTTGATGTTTTGGAGTGACCAGCGCGATCTCCTGACCTCAATTCTATAGAAAATTTATGGGATCTTGTAGATCGAGAGATAAGGAGGCGATAGCCATTGAATTGTACTAAGCTGGTCGAATGAATAAGGTCAGCATGGGACCAAATAACCCCGCACTTATTGGTGTCCCTGCTTGACCCAATGCCCAATAGATTGTGCGCTGTTGTGATTGCGGCTAATAAAGGGTATGCAACAAAGTACTAAGCTTTTTTACTTATTTACTCCATAATTCCGTTAAAAAAAATTAGTAAATCCGTTAATTTTGCAGTTTTTTAAAGTACAGAAAAACCTGTGAATAGTGGAATGCTTTGGTGCACTTTTTTTTCTACTATTCGCAACATTTCTACTATTAGCAATTTTTTCCACTATTGGCAACCTAATTATTTTTAATATTTTCCGATCAATTTTGATATCGGAGTTTAGAATGCATACTTGTTGAATCTAGCCGCTAGCAGAATGAGGCACGCACGAAAAGAAAACAAAATTCATTGAAAAATGTTCCATTATTCAGATTTCACAGGTTTCCACTATATAAGAGTGAATTTATATGAAAAAAACCAAAATTGGCATCCAAAAATGTCCACTATCCAGGTTTCACAAGATTCCTTTATTCGCAGATTCCACTATTCACAAGTTTTACTGTATTTGCATTTTTTTCGCTCGCCTTCAAGCACACATTTGCAAACATTTTTAATTCAATAATTCGCTTGCAGTTAGATTTGATAAAAATTAGCACTGCATAAGGAAAACAAAACAGTTTTAATAGTTTGTGCAAAATTTCAAAGTGTTACCATGAAAAATGGCAGAGTACTTATCTAAAACCAAACTATACTATATCGTTGCATATGAGAGAATTTCCATTGACACAGAAACAGTAGCCATTAGTAGTGGATAGTGGTAATTCCATTTAAAATGTGTACATAAAACACAATCCCCTCTCGCCCACGTTGTTCTAACTTCTTTCTCTGTGATGCAAACATGAGCCAATGTAGCAAACGTAATTCAGAGAATTGAGTTAAAAATCGAATAAATGGGGTTGTCAACAGAGACTAACGAATTATAATTAAAAGAATAACCGCCGGTTTTTCAAAGGACCGGCAGTTTACTTACGAATAAGCGGGGCTTACGAATTAACGGGGTACGAATTATCGAGATTATACTGCACAAACAAGGCTGCGAACTAGATAGACAGCATAGATTTCCTCTTATAGATCCATTCTTTACGGTGATCAAATTTGAATAGAATCTATAAAAGCTGTTAAAAACAAATACGTGATTTCAGGTGTTTTAAAACCAATTTCATACCAGTTAACCAAACATGCACCCAATTGCAGTTTATTTTTATGTTCCTTTCGTGTAGTTAACACCGCCGCTATAGTATCACATCAAAGTGGGCTCATAAACCCTAATTGAGTACTTAATTTGCATTGGTTTCATGTCATCGCCATCGCCATCGAACCCTAATTGAAGTATTTGTTTGGTGTTTTTATTTAAATTCCTTAACTTTGTCACCTTTTCTTAATTGACACTTAAAAAATGGCGGCGGTTTTCTTAGAGCGCCTCCGTTTTGAAATCAAATCGTTTATATGCAGCCGCACTCTCAATACTTGTCCCCAAAATAGTATCGAATCCATTGAATGTCCTTATACAACTTGCCGACAACAATGGTGATGCATTGATTTGTTTCATCTCACTCATCCGGAAGGCCGGCGTCGCAGGATTCAAAACGTGACCAGAATAGATACAAACTGCTCAGCTACTTACCAATTAGCATCCTCAAACGTACTTAAATACGTTTAAAAGTCAATTATCATCAATGTTTGGCATTCTATGTACTACTATCGGGGTAGACATTCTACTCCTATAATAAATTCGGGGTGCCGAAAAGAAAAACGAAACCGTCGTCATTAAAATCGGGACAAGCTGCTATACTCGATCAATGAGTAATGCACTTCAACTCCACTGTCGCGTCGCAGAGAGACGCATCACCCATTTAACATACTAATTCGTTGTTTGGCTACAAAATATAAAAAACCCATCCAACTAGACCACCATCATAGACATACGAGTAGTGATCATGGTGATAGCTCTTTTCGTGGCCCTTTCGTTAAAAATCGATTAATTACGGGCTGGCGCCTTGGCCTTTCGCGGTATGGTGTCAGTTACGCGTATCGAATGAACGCCCATTGATTTGGTTTGAGTATCTTTTCTAGGCGGACCCCACCAAGGAAGTCAATAAATATTTGTCATTACACCCAAAAAAACAACTTAATTTGGTATTTTCTTGAATTTTTTCCTATAGTGTATACTGCCGTGTTGGAGGGCAGTATCTTTGACTGCAAGTACTCGTATCGTATATTGACCCTGTAGGTTCATTTTAAAAATTCTATCCACGTGCTGGACACAAACAACTTAACTCGCCTACCCTTGGTCAGTGTATCCATTGTGGGTGCACTTCAACTGCCGTTTGGGGCTACCTTTTGACAAAAAAAAAAAAAAAAAAAAAAATTCCAAAGTGCACACAAATCGAATGTGCATCCGGCGGGCGGACCCAATGCAATGAAATTCGATCGTGGTTTAGGCACTGGAGTTAGGTTTCGCTTCATCCAAACTGACTGAAAGTATAAATTAAATTTTAAATAAATTTTTATTTTGTTTTTCTTAAATGACTTTTTGTCATGATTTTTAATTGACGTTCAAGTAGTGGTGGTGCTGGTGGTATAGGGAAGTCGTATATTTTTTAAGATATTCTTGTTTTGGGCAAGCAGGTTCAATGATGAACTGTGAATGTTAATGATTCGAGTACTGTCTGCTGTATGAGCGAGAGGCCCAAAAATCAAAAAAAGGTTAAGTCATTAATAATCGAGAGATGACTTGAAAGGGACACTGCGTTAATTATAAAAGTGTGCATATTGCAGTTTTTATATTTATTATTTATTTTTATATATTAATGCAAGTATGACTGTGCATTTCAAATTTATAAAAAATATTATGCAAGTTTTTAATTTAATTTTTTTTTATTTAATGTTTATTTCTGCTTTTGGGATGTGAACCTTCAAAATTCGTAAACAGTTTGGGTTCAATAATACGTACATTCAGATTTAAGTTTTTTATAAAGTCGATTTCTTCATCTTTGATAGACTTCAATGAGCCTAGTTTTCAAGAAACTCCAAAACATAAAATTTTTTTTTTTTTTTTCCGAGGGTAGGTGAAAATCTTCCATAGACACTATGAGAATAGCAAGCGCGTGCTCATAGTAGTGTCAGATTCTTACTGACCAAAAACACCACCCTTCGATATAAATTTGTTAGATACTGCAACTAAGTTATACTACTTATCAAGCAATTTTTCTATCACGAAATATAAACGTTTGGCAGGTTACTTTCCAATGAAAGATCCTGCATGTTCCGCAATTTAGACGCGGTTAATCCTTATCTCGCCAAGTCGAAAGGTTTTGTTCTTTGTAGTCGGCGCAATAAATTGCTCTCATCCAAAATAAGTAGGACTGTATTATTAACATGTCCGATTAGTCGGTTTCTATGTTTTCGCGCGAAGCTTCTAGTTTCAGCTTCGATTGTCGGAATTCCGAGATCCCTGTGGATATCGTCGTTTCTAGCATACCACGGTGCTTGGACAATTTCTCTTAGCACTTTATTTTGAAAGGTCTGTAAAATATTGGCATTTGTTTTCTTGGTACAACCCCAAAGTTGTATACCGTAGGTCCACACCGGCTTTAGCACTTGCTTGTATAAAAGCAGTTTGTTCTCGGTACTGAGGTGGGAATGTTTCCCGATTAACCAGTACATTTCTCTATATTTGATTTCTAATTCTTTACGTTTCATTTTCACGTGCGAATTCCACTTCAGCTTTGCGTCAAGTGTCATTCCCAGGTATTTGGCTTCATTTGCAATGGGAATTCGGGCCAAATTTATAAAAATTGGCAAGTCATTAATTTTTCTATAAGTGAAATTCACGTGAACAGATTTAGTTCCGTTAAGGGCGATCCGCCAGTCCCTCGTCCATTCATTTACTTTATTCAATGCGTTTTGCAGTTTGGCAGTCGTTTCCTCGATTGTTTTACCTACCGCTAGGATAGCGGTGTCGTCGGCAAACGTAGCAAGGATAGTGCCATCTTCTTTCGGTATATCACGAGTATATAACAGATAGAGAAGCGGCCCCAGAACGCTTCCTTGCGGTACGCCGGCCAAAATTTCTTTGAGCTCGGAGTATTCATTTCCATTTCTAACACGGAAGAGTCTATTCCCGAGATATGAATTCAAAATCTCGTATAGGTTTGCGGGAAGTACTTGTCGTAGTTTGCATTTCAAGCCATCGTGCCACACCTTATCAAAGGCTTGCGAGACGTCAAGAAATACGGCTGAGCATATCTTTTTTTTCTTCTAGTGCTTTTTCGATTACGTTAGTAATTCTATGCACCTGGTCAATTGTCGAATGCTTACTTCTGAACCCAAACTGGTGGTCAGGTATTAGATTATTTGCTTCTATAACCGGTTGGAGACGCCTTAGTAATATCGTCTCGAAAATTTTGGATATGACTGGAAGAAGCGATATTGGTCTGTATGATTTTACTTCATATGACGGTTTTCCTGGTTTTAAAACCATTATGACTTCCGCAACTTTCCATTGGCTCGGTACGTGTTTTAATCTGAGTGCAGCATTTATAATATGGAGAAGCTTAATTAATGCTTTTCTAGGTAAGGCTTTGAGAATTTCTCCGGTAATCAAATCATAACCAGGAGCTTTCTTAGGTTTTAGTTTCGCGATCTCACGTTCGAGTTCTCTAAGCGTCGCAGATCTGCGCGTTAAATCGTCAGATGGTGGAACTACCATCCTTGTGATGTTGATGTTGTCATGAACCACTTGACCAACGTTCGGTTTAAAGGTTTCTTCCAAATGGCCGGCAAAAATATCCGCTTTTTCTTTATCTTCCCTTGCCCATTCATTTTGATTTATTTTAAGTGGCGGCGCGGTGATTTTGGGCCTTTTGGTGCCTTTTACGGCTTTCCAAAGGGAATAATTGGAATCTTTTTTTCGCTGTTAAACTTTCAAGGTAAGAGCCTATCGCACGATTTTTAAAATCCTTAATGCTATTCTTTAACAAATTGCAGAGACGATTCAGATGGGTTTTATGCTGTGGAGCACGACTTTGTTGCCATCTTTTACGCGCTTTTCTTTTTTCCCTAATTAATTCCTTTATTTCAGCAGGATATCGTAGACCGTATTTGTCTGGCGTTTTTCTTGGATTATGCGTATTATTCCAAGAGGCGAGCTGTACTATCTCAACGAAGCGATCGACTTCAACCTCAAGTTCATAGGGTGTCGTAAGCGGTACGTTCAGTTCAACATTTACTTCGATTTCGTTCCTAAAGCCTTCCCAGTTAGTTGTTCTGCCGGTTAATTTCGCTGGCTCTCGGTTAAATAATAGTTTTTCGCTCAATGTCAAAATAACTGGGGAATGATCAGACGACAGATCAAAGCTTTCTTCAACTTTTATGTGGTTGTTAGATATTCCTTTCACCACGAAGAAATCGATCAGGTCAGGTATTTTCAAAGTATCAGCTGGCCAGTAAGTCGGTTTGCCCGTCGAATGGAAATCACAACTGTACTCCATACCTGCCCCATAGAGCATTCTACCTTTTTGCGAGATGTATCTAGAGCCCCAGAACGTATGTTTCGCGTTAAAATCGCCGCCAATAATGAAATTAGGTTTCAGCGATTTAAATAAGTTAGTAAAATCACTTTTTTCAGGCGCGGAACGCGGTGGACAGTAGATAGATGAGATTTTAATAGTACGCTGACTATTTTTAACTCGAATTGTGCACAGTTGCAGAGTTTCAAGCTCTATCTTTAGGTCTTCGCATTGTTCAATGCAGTCTTTAATAAACAAGGAAGATCCGCCTCTCGCTTTGCCCGAAGGGTGACAAGCGTGGTAATCAGTATAGCCTTTTATTTTTAATTGCGATTCCTTTTTCACGTGAGTTTCAGAAATCAAGCAAATGTCAATATCTTTTTCTCGCATGAATATTTCCAATTCGTCAAGTTTTTGCAAAAGTCCGTTTGCATTCCAAGTACATATTTTTAACATTCTTTTTTCATTCATATTCTAGGTGAAGTACGCGTTTTCCGTGAATAACTCTCGAGCTTAACCAACCTATCGAGAATAATTTTATTTATTTTGCTTTGCTCTTCAAGTTTTGCGAGAATAATTGAGAAAACTTGAGAAGCAGGGTCCGTCGGGATTTCGAGGTTTTTTGATTTTTCGGATGCTGCAGCCTGGGCGTAGGTCTGCACTCCTGCTGTCCGAGGGCTATTACCCGATGTCTTTTCTAATGGCTTTTCATTACCATTTATTTTAAGACCAGAAGTCGAGGGCTTTTCTGCTATCACCGCCTTCTTCCGCTCTGTACCCGGTGGTTTTTGTTTGTTTACGTTCTCCTGACCGATCTTACCATTTGCCTTAGTTAGCGGTTTTATTATTTTATTTTGAGGCTTATGGAGTGTATCTCTTCGTTTTTGCAACTCCTTGGCTACTTCACAGCCTCTATAATTTGCCGGGTGCTTTCCCTTACAATTAGCACAGATTGCAGAGGCTTGCTTGTTTACTCGACAGTCTTGGGAGAGGTGATTTCCGGCGCATTTCACACACTGTGGTTCTTTTTTGCAATACGTTTGCGTATGATTGAATCCTTGGCAACGTTTGCACTGCGGAATTATTTTTAAATTTCTACGCATGGGCTCGATTTTGACCACGATATTCAATATGGTTTTAATTCGATAAATATCGTCGATACTATCAGCTTTATCGAATGTTAGCATAAAAAGCGGAAGTCCACGCCTTACCAAGATGTCCTTATCTATTTCGGATTGTTGCTTCTCCTTCTTGATGATATTAACGGCATCAAGAATTTTAAAGCCCTTGTCTTGAAGGTCGCTCATAATCTCTTCTTTTGTGCACGAGGGGTGAAGTCCCCTTGCTATAACACGATGTGGCCTTTCTGACTTGATTTCGAAAGTATACCACTGAATCTTATCGATATTAAGTTTCTGGGACAGTGCGCGATAGTCGTCATGGTCATCGACGTTAATCTTCCACGCATTATTCCTCAAAGATGTGACCTTAAATTTCGATGTTATCGTTCCTTTAAGGAGGCTATGCAATTTATTATATTCCGTTATCCCGACGATGTTTATTGGTGGCGGTAAACGAAATTGCGTTTTACGTTGATTTTCTTGCAGTTCTTTACGCTTTTCTTCGTTTAAGGGCACGACTTCGGGCGAAGAACCGGCTCTCTGTTTTTTAGTAGGTCTTTTCTTAGGGACCCGATTCGTTTCGCGTGCTAGCTCTTCTTCATCGGTGTGGTACTCCCGACTATCTAATAGTGCTGGAGCACATTCGCGCTCTTTCTGCGAGTGTGTGTTCTTTAGAACCTTATTCTCTTCTTTTAATAGATCTATCTCTTTCTTAAGATCTTGATAGAGTAGATCCATTTCGTTAAGCTTTATTCGGAGTACTTTATTTTCTTCCTCAAAGCTTTTATATTTCGCTAAGTCCTGATTTTCGCGCTGCGGAACTCCCGGCGGACTTTTTTTCCCGGAGTTATTCGATCTTGATGGAGGAGATCGAGATACCCTTGCACTTCTTGTGAAAGGGTCATTGGATTGCAACAAACATAAAATGCATGTGTATATTCATGTTGTCCAGTTTGTTATATTAATTGAAAAATTAATTGTTCAGAGTATACTGTAAACTATATTATAATTAAAATTAAGGGAAAATGTTTTCTTTTATTTAATTTTTTTTGCACCGATAATGTGGATGAAAAACCAAAGGTTGAATATGCATGCTTTTGAAACGTTACACGCCGATGGGGATTGCAATCCCGGGAACTTTTTTCAATCCCGAGATTTAAAAATGTTAATCCCGGGATAATGCCGGGATTTCAAAAAATTATTTAACCCTAATCCTGCCACATTGTGACTTTGAGTCACATTCGAAATTATTTCGGCTCTATTTCTGTTAATAAGGTCAGCTATTTACTTTTGGGCTTGTGTGTTCTACTTTTTAACAGTTCTTAATAGAACGCGCTAATTTGAATTAATTTCTAGTTTTTGATTTGAATTGTTTTTACCATTCTAAAAATACTAACGTTAACTACCACGATGTGACTCAAAGACACACAGTAATTTTTACTGTAGCCAGAATTTCAAAACTCTGCATGTGTTTGGAAAATGTGGTCACATGTGTATTTGGTTTCCTAAACGAATTTCGCGCGATTTTTTTTGCATGTGATAAAACGTAGAGCCAAACAAATTAAAAATACAAAATAATATTTTGCCAAATAAAATAAAGCAAAATAGTGAATGGAAAATATTTTATGGCAAAATAATGATTATAAACCTTAATGAAATTTTGCCAAATAAAAACTGCGAAGAAACAAAATGCGAGTTGCTGATAAGGGAAATAATAAATGTAATACAAATAAATGAAAACTTAAATAAAAAAAAACAAACAAAAATATAAATATATGTTTTTAAATAAATAACTACAAATTTATGTAAACAATGACATAAATTAATATATAATGTACAAACGTCAATAGATAAATATATTAATTAATTAAATAGGGGAGACTGGGGCACCTTTGAACGCGGGGCAGCTTTGAACATCGCTAATTACAACTCCATTAATAAATATTTAACCAACATTTCCACATGGCGATACCTTGATCCTTAGTCGTCATTCGTCAACGCTCTTTGGGGTTTTCCTCAGTCGCCGTCTGCCAGTAGCCGGGAGTGCAGAATTTATGCACACAATGTCGTTTTATATTTTTTTTATTTGTTTGTAAGGGTGTTAAACATTTTTGGTGAAGGCCTCTGTTTGGAGGCACCGTTTCATTTTTTCATTTGGAATGAGAATAAGGTTAGCTTTTTGCTAAATATTTTATACGCATGTTGGGACAGGTTTTAACAAAATGGACGGGGCACTTTTGAACACGTCCTAATAAATAAATTATAAGCCTTTAATGAATTTACACAAATGTTGGTTAAAATTGAAGGGTAATTTCCCTTCTCAAAGTGTGAATAACTTAAAGACCAATATTTAAAATATAAATTGGTGTTAAGAAGCCTTCAAAGGAAAAGTTCAAAGGTAAAAAAAAGGTAAAATAAACAAATAAAAATAATGAAATTCCACGAATATCTATCGCAAACGAAAAAAATCCTAAATATAATTGTATTTTGGTTTACCCTTCATGCATTTCAAATGACGGAAAAAAAAGTTAATTTATTATTCTAAATAAAATGTTGTATTACCATTACTGTTTATTTTTTATATGAATGGAAGGCACCTACAGTTTTTACCAACGGCGACTTGAGGAGCTCATCATGACAAATGAAACTCTTTAGTGCTTTTCAATCTTTTTTGTTTCTGAGACAAAATGCGTAGTAGTCCAACGCACTAACCACTTCGACATGGCGCTAAAATAATATTTATACAAAAAGTGGAATGCTTTAACAATGGTTTTATAAAAGTGATGTTATATCGCGTAATATTCGTGTTTCCTCTGGAGTGCCTCAAGGTAGTTACCCTAGGCCGCTCTTATTTTTACTATATATCAATGACTTGTCCCCTTGACAGTCTCTTAATGCAGCAAAGCTTGAGTACCCTTATAATCTGGTGTAAAATGAACGGAAGACTAAAATGCGAAATGCGGAAGAGCGCAATATTATTTCCCTTTTCAGGAAAAAAAGTGCAATCAATTTTGACTATTTCATTGAGAGACAAAAGTTAGTTCGAAAAGAGACTTAGGCATTATACTTGACAAGAAACTTACTTTTAAACACCATATCGACAAAGTGCAACTCTAAAAGTGTTGTAAGATGTTGATATTAAGAATCTTGAATCCGTCCAAAAGCAATTTCTCATATTCGCATTGAGAGGTCTAGTTTGCAGCCCTGACTCTTTTTTGTGTTGCCTAATTATTCTCATCGTTTGAAGCTTATTAATATGTGCAGTCTTGTTAATCCCAGAAAATTGTCTAAGGCGTTTTTTGCGTTCGATCTTTTGAACGAAAACATTGACTCGAGCTTTGCTCCCAAGTATGTGTAAATTCAAATGTTCGTACCTTAAGGCATATCAGATTTCCCAAGAAAGATAATCATATTTAAATGTAAAAAAGATAATCATGTATAAAATTAACTCACAGAGTTGTTAGTATTTCAAAATTTATGAAACTTACCTCAATGGCACGTGAGTAAGCTCTGGACACTGGCTGGAATGTCATGAACCCCCATCCCGTGATTCATAATAATTAAAAAAAGTGTGGTATATTTCGCTAGAGCATGCGAATTATTTACGCAGATTATCTTTCCAGGGAAAGGAGAGGACCTCAACTACTAACTATGCATTTCATAAACCTTTCATCGGTGTTCCAAGACTTTTAATAAATTTTCTGATATGTTTAATAACAACATTAGCAGAGCTAGTCTTAAGAATAATATCAGGTGCTCGAATGATGGATGAAAATAATATTTATGAAGTTTTTAATTAATTTGTCATCCTTTTTATTGATTCACTTTCCTTTTCTTTTCAGCTCATAGCCCACAGCCCATAAAGCTGAGGAAAAACGAAAAATTGTCCGATTAGCCTTCAATTCAAAGGTTTCGACAGCTAAGATCGGAGATGCAGCTGGTGTTACCTCAAGTAAATCTACTGTTCGACGTATGATTCGTAGTGCCAAATACCTCAAGCGACTTAAGCAGAAGAAAAAACCACCACTTAATGCTTCGCGAAAAATCCAAAGCTTACTATTCTCGAACGAGCACATGACCTGGGATGTGCCACAAGGAGCAAGTTCGAATAGCTGGAAGAAAGAGTTTTTTTCTGACGAAACTAAATTTAATTTAGATGGACTGGATAACTATAACTATTACTTTAACGATTTAAGAAAAAATGAGATCACTGTCGACTTGGTAGTTCAAAGCTCTAAAATGGCAGCAAATAGCTACACAGTGGCGATGAAATCTCCTTTTCGGATCTCTTCGGACCATTTTCGTAGATATTTTAACACGACAACGCTCCTAAACACACATCTCGCATTGTAAAATCGTTTGTTGCCGGTAAAAATGTTGAACTTGCTGCATGGTCACAATATTCGCCAGACGTTAACACTATAGAAATTATCTGGGGCTGGCTCATACGAAAAGTACACGAATGTGGAAAGCAATACGATGATAAGGAAGCGCTTTCGAAGCTTTTAAGCCTGTCTGGAATGAGATTTCACTCGACTATTTAGCCTCATTGTATAACTACCTAAAATACCCAATTTTCGGGGTTATTTTGAAGAAAGGTGATTCTATTCATTATTAAAAATTGGACCTGAAGTATGAATTCAAAATATAAATTAAATTTTCATAAAAAGAAACCAAAAAATATAATTTTTTTCATTTATTTGTAAGTTGCTTTTAATTTAATGAACCGATTTAAATGCATGCGAATCTGACTGATTCAGTTAACATGTCTCAAAAGTACAGTTAGCCTGTTTTCTTAATATTTTGGAATTCGCCGTTGCATTCAGCACAAATCACTCTTTCTTTCACCATCATTTTTTATTCTGAAACTTTCATATATCGGAAGATATCGTTTTCATTTCCCGAAATTGTCTGCTTCTAATCTAGTGAACCGCAGTGTATGTACCTACAGTAGAAATCGGTTATAACAATATCGAAGGGACCTCAGAATTTCATCGTTATAACCGTTTCATCGTTATATCCGGTAATATTATATTATTGGGCAACGGAAAATGATTTTCTTTTATGTAGATATATGTATATTGCATCATATTAACAACTATCTCCAAGCACCATTTATTTAAAAAAAATCACTTACTGAACTATATATGGAATTAAAACAGCGCATGTGTTGAAATTTAACAACTGTCTTCTTACATACATACATAATGTAGCTACATATTTAAAAACAGGATGGAAATAACAGCAGTATTTGTAAGAACAGGACTTTTTGCCATTGCTATAAACAGTTCTTCGATCTAAAGCTGATACATTTTCAGGGTTATAAAAGGTTTCATCGTTACACCCGACGTCCCGGCATCATTATAACCGATTGCAAATTACATTGAGTTAAACGGAATTTTTCCTTTTCTTTGAAAATATATCGTTACATCGCTATATCAGGTATTGTCATAATCGATTTCTACTGTATTGTGTAAGTTTCAGCTCAATCGGATGGTTAGTTTTGAAATTTGGGTGTTCCAGCCCCATCTATCGGAAAGCTTGAAAACTTTTGATTAACGAACATTTATTATCACTTCATTACAAATACATTGTGTAAGTTTCAGCATAATCGGATGGTCAGTTCTGAAATTTTGGAGTTCCAAAATTGAACACTTTTGGTGTATAAACACTTCAAACATCATAAAAGTATAGTAAGTTTCAGCTAATCGGATGGTTAGTTTTTGAGTTGGTATCAAACGAACAGCTAATTTTTATATATATGTACATACATATGTATTATGTAGATTGTAATCCCAAATTAATGTTATCTTTTTATTACTATAAATATTGTTAGGTATGTTAGATATTTTGGCAAAACAAATAAATAAATATAAATAAAATAATGTGATTATTAGAAACTACGGAATTCATTATGTGCTCGTGTTGTATTAGACCAGTCAAATTCTACATTAAAATCGCAAAACGTGATGTAAAGCTGCATTTTTGGGATGTTATTTGGACTCCTTAGGGAGGTGTAAAACTATGTTTTGCAAGCAAAAAAAAAGTTGTGCTACCTGCGCAACATGTGAAAAACTGCATTATTTTCGGACTTCTTTCAGTTTTTACAGTTTAATTCAAAAACTATGGGTTTTTTTGAAAATAGTTGACACCATCATTTTGAGATGGTTAAATTTCCTTCAGCCTGATGCCACTCTTGAAGAAATAGCTGCTGCTGCAAATAAACTTCTTGTGACTCTGTAGGGCGGAGGAGTCACTAGCACTCTTTACACTCGCCGCTACGAAATCTTCGTGCGATCAGCTGCCAACGCCAAGGTTCACTTGGCTCACCTGCCCCCAACTAAAGAGGCTGCAGCTCAACATGCATATTGAACACACCATCAGGAGTGGTTGGAGGCAGTGTTGTCACTTGGATTTTGAAAAATGTGGTAGATTGGACAAAAAAATGTGGTAGATTTAAAAAAATAGTGGTAGATTTGATAACATTGACATAAGTATAAGCATTTATGTACAATACATTGCATCAAATGATGCGCGGATGAGGATTTCGGAAAGGGTTTCCAGTTTTCCACACAAGTGAATGAAAAATTCATTGAAAGTGAGTATGTTTTGAATGTGCGAAACAGATTGTAAACAATTACATACATCATTTTCCAAATGAACAGATTGAATTGGTTGGTTTATTATGGGCAGGACAGTAAACGTTAAAAACGTGGTAGAATGTTTGCTTTCCGTGGTAGATGTGGTAGATTTAAAAAACGCTCAAAATTGTGGTAGATCTACCACGATTGTGGTAAAGTGACAACACTGGTTGGAGGTAGACAAAGAACCAACCTAATAGGGCTGGAACAGTAACCAGTAGGGACTGCTACCCGACTGAATAGACTTAGAAACTTTTTATGTTTTTTTTTTTCACATAATGCCCACAATTTCATGTTAGGTTAGGCTCATATTTTAAAACTTGTAGTATTACAATTTTTGTTTTTTTACGATTACAAGAGAACTATATAGTCGTTCGGGGCAAGAGTGCGCATTTTGGACTTCGGGTTTAAATTCTGAAAAACTGACAACAGATAACAAACCAAAGAGCCTATTATTTGGTAGCTCTCTTGTTCTGTTGTGCTCATGTTTCATATCTTTTGATCAAAAAACCAAAGTAAGTCAAGTTGCGCACTCTTGCCCCGAAGTCAGGGTAAGAGTGCGCAGAGTGCGCAACCAGTTTAAGTCACAGTTTTCGTAGTTGAAATGGTTTGAAACTGTGCTTTCGCTCAAACCAAGTTCTTCGGCAACGTTTCATGGGCTGCTTCCATTTTAAATCAGCTCCCTAGCCTCGCAGATTTTCTTTTGGGCTATCAATTTCCTTTCCATTTGTTTTTGGTAGATACGGGGGATTTTTCTGGAAAAACAAAAACAGAAAAATAGCTCAGCTACGAGCTACACCTAGCGCCTACGATGTGCTCGTTGCATCTTTCGATAGAAGGTGATAGCCTAAAAATTGTTATTATTACAAAAAGTTAAATACTGGGTAAGAAAACAATGCGCACTCTTACCCACAGAACGACTGCGCACTCTTTCGCTAGACGCTACTTTTTTGTTCATTGTATTGCAAATCTAAGAACGAATAATATTATCAACTAAAATTGTATCCTAAATCAAACACACATATGCACTGTTTATGTCTACATACTACTTATGGGGTATCGAGTTACCACGCTTTCCTGACACACTTTTAAAAATTAACTCTTTTTTTTAACAAAATCCGACTTTTTTTTCCTTGTTGATTTTCTTTGTACTGTTAATTGGAACATTTTCGTAGAAGTTGTTCATCATTGGCGATTAGTGAAGCACACATTTTCTCATTTAGCGATTGCTGCTAATTCTTTCACAAATGGAGAAAATGACACTGCGTACTCTTACCCCAAATGACTCTAAGGGTTTGCGCTTAAATGCAAGGTAATTATATGTGCTAAAACCTAATTTCACACAATTTTTCTCTGAGCATGAGCGGTTATGCCGATATTCGGCTGAAAGCATAAGCAAGACTCAATATTACAATATTTTTGAAAAAGAAAACACTTTTTGCTATCATATCGCTAAAACTATTAAATATATGTACGTAGCTGTGTCTCAAATTTAACCATATCAAAATGATGGTGTCAACTATTGTCAAAAAAACCCATAGTTTTTGAATTAGGTAAACTGTAAAAACTGAAAAAAGTCCGAAAATATTGCAGTTTTTCACCTGTTACGCAGGTAGCACAACTTTTTTTTGCTTGCAAAATGTAGTTTTACACCTCCCTAAGGGGTTCAAATAGCATACCAAAAATGCAGCTTTACATCACGTTTTGCGATTTTTTGCCTTTTTTTGTAAGATTTGACTGGCCTGTATATAAATATCACTTTTTCAAATTTTCTTTACGTATTGACCGTTCTGTACTGTGATTCACAAAAAAACGAAAGTGTATATTGATAATCTTATAAAGAATTAGTTACAATGTTGACTTTATGAGCATTCAATAACTTTTGGTTGTTAATGCGAACCACCATGTTTACAGTCTGCTGGTGTGCAATATCTGCACAAACTTTATGAGGTCTTAACAGCAATTTCGAACTGCAATCCAAATTGAATTTTTTTTTCCCCCACATCTAATCGGATAACGAATTTAATCCCCTTAAAGCCGTACGAGAGGAAAAGACCTATAAAATGAATAAGTGCTCTCTGACTGACCGTCACAAAAAACAAAAACTAAGCAAAAGTAATCATTTCCACCACAGCTGAGCTGCGTTTGTGTACAAAACAAAAAAAAAAAAAAACGTTTTCAAGGAGTGGCGGTCGTTCAAGTCTCTTAAGCCTTTGCCTTCGGTCAATTTCTCATAAAGTCGC
This sequence comes from Brachyopa scutellaris, assembly GCA_949775065.1. Lineage (NCBI taxonomy): Eukaryota > Metazoa > Arthropoda > Insecta > Diptera > Syrphidae > Brachyopa > Brachyopa scutellaris. Next base: position 27,448,115 of record OX459114.1, on the reverse strand, counting down.
AATTTTTAATCCAGTTCACTTAACGAAGAGTTGCCCGATACGCACTCAGACAGAAACACTAAATTATCATAAATGGTAATCATAACTTTTCAAATGCAATCCACAGGTGATTTTCAATAATATACCGTGTAATAAATGTCACAACTCTACGGCGACTCTCCATGCGTAAGGTGTGCTTAGGTGGCCAGAATCAGGTGCTTTTTTTGGGAATAAAAGGAGAAGAGAAAAACGAAACAGATTCAAATTTAATGGAATCAGATCGTTTGGTTGGCGGTACGCGGCGTTCGTCTGTTCGTCAAATTAGATCCAGATCGGTGGTGCTGGTAGTGCTGGTAGTGAATTAACATAAAATCCACTTCTGCATGCGCCTACCATCTCATCAGTAAATTTGGAGCCAAGCCCATAAGAATCTGAACATACCGCCGCGCCGCGCCGACCGATCGATTTATTTTTTCGATTTTAATTTTCAATCGGCCGATCGATTTTATGACACTGATGACACTTTATTATTGATCCACAAAAAAGAAAATGGGAAGAAGCCAAACGAAGACACCGGCATCGAGCAGTTAACATAAATGCAGATCGAGGAAGCCATAGATAATTTTAACACCCCAGTGGAGTGTAGCTCCCCCCCCCCCACCCCCCCTCTCCATTCCCCTATCAATTCGCTTTGGATGCATTCGTGGATCGATAAAAATTCATAAAAATTCTAAAACGATTTCCAACCGATGATGTCGCCCCGAGGTTATTTGTGACGATTACATGAGCTTGCACTCTTGTTCCGTGCAGCAGGACCACACACCTCGAATGTGTATCGATCGTTAAAAGGATTATTGGCACAATTCTCGATTTCTATTTCCTAGTTTTCTGTTTTCTCTTCTCTGCGTGAATTCGATTTCGAAGCGAGGCTACTATCTGTGTTTATACTGCGCGGAGACGGAGGTGAGCGCAAACACGATGGGGTTTTGAATTTGATCGACGGACAGGTTCTGTGAATTTTTTTTTTCTTTTTTCTTTTGTTTTTTGATGTGAGGTCTGGCTTGTGGAAATTACATTTTATGGTACGTAATCTGGCATTGATTTGGATTTTATTGTTAAATATGTATGTTTTGGTGTTTGTTGTCGCTAATGCATATCAGAGAACAGAGAATTTTCTATATGCACTCATATGTAGGTGCTAGTGCTGGTGCCATGGGAATCAGAGTATGTACGCCGTTGGTGGAGGTATACTCGAATTAGCGCTCATTAAGGCTATCGCTGGGAATCTTTGCGTTTGAGCCTGCATTTGATTCTGGACATTGTTAAAGAGTAAATACTGATTTATGGAAACATGGTAGAGCGGGACTCATTAGTTTTTGTTTATTTGGCTTTTATTAATATGAAACCACTCCAATAAGAAAACGATAATACTTATCAGCAATTTATTTTCATTGAATTAAAAGCTGGTCCGTAATGGATTTGAAAGAATTTTCAAAGTAATGTATTATATGTAGATAATGATCCTTGTGATAAATTTCGGTTGAATTCTGATTCGTACCGTTTTCAATGTTTCGGTGTGCTGATTTTCGCTTTTTTTTTGACCGAATGAGAATGAGGTGGGAATTGAAAAACGCAAGAATTTTGACGTTTTCAATTCGTTCGGTTTTTGTTGGTGAAATTGAATCCGCAAGACTCAAAATGAATGTTTTAGAAAAATTATACATCGAATACTGATCTGGCAAGAATATTCCCCGTGGATATCAACGGTCTTTGGACAATGTTTTTTTTTTGTCGGTGAAACAGAATAAGAGCAATTTTTTATTGATACTGCTACCTAAAATTTATTTATTTATTTATTTATTAGCTTAATGCAAGCAACAACTTAAACAAACTAAGGCTTAAAAAAAACTAAGACTTAAACAAACTAAGACTTAAGCAAACTTAGACTTAACCAAACTTAGACTTACACAAACTAAAGCTTAAAACTATCAGGAGATCAGGATGAGGTATAAAGTGCGTTCTGTAGTGTTAATCTACTGGAATGAAAATTAAAATGGTTTGGAATGCTGTTGGCCTTTTGCAGCATTCTAGACATTGGTTCGTTTAACCCATAATTGGTACGATGAAAGACAAGATGAAAGAGGGGAACGGACCTGAGATTACGCGGGTTAGTGTTAAGGGAGATCATTTGAAGGAGTGCGGGACAGTCGATGTTACCTACTAAGAGTTGTCGAATAAAGAGTATATCGGCAACATCACGACGTTTTTCGAGAGACTGAAGATTGATTAGTTTCAATCGGTCTCTATAGGGTGGAAGGTTGTAGCGGTCAAACATACATACAGTCGACATCGTTGATTGTGTCAAGATGAAGATCAGCGGTCCGAGGTGGCTTCCTTGGGGAACACCAGAGGTAGCTTTGAATGGATCTGATATGGAAGATCTAAAAAGGACTTTGTATTGGCGGTCTTCCAGGTAAGATTTAATCCATGTTATAAACCACGGGGGAAAAGCGAGGATTTTAAGTTTAAGAATGATTATTTTGTGTGAGATTTTGTCGAAGGCCTTGCTAAAGTCAGTGGTAACAACATCCACTTCCTTTCATTCCTCCAGAGCACACAGGGTCTTTGACACAAATTCAGTTAGGTTAGTGGTGGTTGATCTACCTTTAAGAAAGCCGTGTTGGTTTTGAGAAAATATGGGCTTGCAATGAAAAAAAACTGTGTCATAGACAATGCTTTCGAACAGCTTGGGTATGCAAGAAAGTTTAGCTATGGGACGATAGTTCGATATTTCATTCTTATTACCATTTTTATGGATGGGGATTATGTATGAGTCCTTCCATAATCGAAGAAAAACTCCTTGTGAAACGGATAGTTGGAACAAGGCAGTGAGAGGTCGGGCGAGGTAGTTTGCACATTTTTTTAGAACTATGGCGGGTAAACCATCAGGACCGGGGGAGTAATCATCCTTCAGATTAATTATTTTCTGAACAACCAATGGCAAGGTTATAACAATGGAGGCTAATGAGGTATGGGCGCAGTTGTTCATGTAAGAGAACTAATCATTATTTGGTTCACGAACGTGGTCGATGAATGATTGACTGAAGAAATGTGCAAAGTTATCTGCAACGGTCTTGGGATCTGCTGAAGATGAATTAACATAATTTAGAGTAGATCTATTGTTTGATTGTATTCTAATTAATACATATGGTTTGTTTTAATTTAAATACAACATATTTTTAATTCTTGGAATTTCAATTTTTTGAAATTTAGTGGTTTTTTGAAAACATCTTTTTAGCACACTTTTTTGATTTTATGTTGAGTTTAAAAAAAAGGTACGATAATGTATGGTCTAAGCTTAACGGAAATTTAAAGTACATGTATTTCTGAACATACTTATAGAAGCTGAGCTGCAAATATTGGCAATACATTGAGCTAGAGTGATTTGATTAGTGTAAGTCAATTTTTTTTTTGGGTTTTTTTAGAAAAAAATTGTTTACATTTTTTTTGTTTAAGGCGAAAAGAAGTTTGTAAATATTTATGTATGTATACTTTACAGTTACAAAAATATATACCAATTCATTGTGATAAGGATTTTGCGGTTTTCAGGCCTATTTTCGGCAGCCCCTAATCCTTTTCATAAAATCATAACTGGAGTCAATAAGGAGGTGATAAGAAGGCTTCAAGTAATACTTAACGTTCTAAATTGTAGAGAAAATGTTGACGGTGCCAAGTTTGGAGTTTATGCAATAGAAACAACTAGTACCACTGTGACTTTGTTTGACTTTTAGACAAACTGTATTTACTTTAGTTACCTACTTTTGACAATTTTTGAGATAAAATATTAACACCATTTCCTTTGGAAAAAAACGTTGTATTTCAGCAGAAGATTCTGAAACACCCTGTAAATATTTTTACCTAAAATTTCCAAATTTTATAGCCTTTGAAATCTCATTCAAACAGAAAAAAAACTTATCCGATATCTTCTTTCTTGCAAGCAAAAAAGTAAATTTGCCAGTGCCAGGCATTCACAAATGACATACTCGGAAGCCTTCTCGACCTCCTCTAAACAGTGTTGGCAATCGGTCTCGATAGGCAGTCTTAACTTTAGGCAGTATCGTAACTAGCAATGTCCGGAGAGAAAGTTTGTTAGATAACTAATATCCTTCTTATTGTAGTTCAAAAGTTCCGTCACTGGTATAAGGCTAAATAAGTAGTTTGCCTTGTCATTTGGACATTTTTCCAATGAGAAAGTCGACTTTCATATTACATATTATGTAGCGCTACAGCTCGGGGTGAACCTGGGCCTGCTTCTCGCAACCATTTGTGTGTGCGTGTTATATATTTGCACAAATGGAAGGGAACCTACAGTTTTTTGCCGACTCCGAACAGCAAGTTGAGAAGATCAATCGTGACAAATTATACTGTTTGATTGCTGCTCAGACATTCGAAAGAGGTGGTACCGTAAAAAAACTTTTTTTATGTGTTGGACCCGGTCTGGAATCGAGCCCGGGCAGCATTGCATAGTAGTCCAACGCACTAACCACTACACCATGGTGCTCACACCGTTTTCATATTCCCATTTGTAAATTAAGTCTGAAATTGTTCCCCAGTTTATGATACAACAGGTTGCCGGACCTGTGAATTTGGGAGTAGAGCCTGGGCGGGCCAGCTCACCCGCAATGTGACCAGGTACCCACGAAATTTTGACTTTATTGTGAGTTGCTAGGGATTGGAGAGCTTTGAAGCAGCGCTTTACCAGTCTTGAGTCCAAAGAGAAGGAGCTCAAAGCTTTGAGTGCGGCTTGACTGTCTGAGAAGACACTTATGTTGCCACACTTTATACCTCTCTGTAGATTGATCAAGGTGCAGATCCCAATGGGGTGGGCCTCCGCTTGAAACACGCTGGGAAATGTTCCAAGAAGCACGGAGATTCTAGTATTAGGCCCAAAGACCCCAGCATCAACACTAGAGGCTCTTTTTGATCCATCGGTGTACCATACTAGACTTTTTGGGTCTACGTCCAGAACTAGCTTTATTTTCACCATATATGGCTCAATGCCATTTAAGAGCTGTTATATTAATATGAGATTACAGTAGTCTGACTATATAAAAGAACAAGTCTTAAGAACAAAAACTGGATCTACGAAAACCAAAATACTTGGCTGTATAAGAAGCCCCACACTTCTCAATACAACGAAAAATTTAATAAAAACTGTTTCGCTATAACAACACATTAAGTCCCACTAACCAACCATACTTTCTTATTTGTCTTATCACATTTCGCTGATCATCACCAAATGCAAGTAAAAATGCATTGGCGTATGTCATAGCCCGTACCAACCCAATTAATTTTACCTCCTCTTAAGATACTTCCATTCTAGTGCCACGCTATGATATCGATCGTTGCCTTCTCGTAAACAGCTAACCACCGCTTCAGACAGTCCCATCTACCACGAAGCCCCACGTATGACCTCTCCATGGCTTTTGGTTGAACCTGCACAGTGCACATACCCTGCGCCAAACTAATACACAAGGTCGGATGATCCTTTCTGGGCGCGCAAAGTTTTCTTTCTTTGTGTGCTGCCCATACTGACTGAGAGGCTGTTAGTAGATTTGTTTGGCAGGAACTCTGCCGCTCGAAATCATAAATTAACTGTAAAATCTAATCTTACAATTTTAATCGATTTATGTCGCACAGCATGAGTTATGGAAACTTCTCGACACACAGCAATGTGGTCCTGAACGAGAGGGTTTGGGCTGCACCGTGCAAGTGCATCGCCTCTTGGTAATAAATTTCTTTTAAAAATCAAAGTGCCACCACTACCAACGGTAACAGCAAATAACAATAACAACACCGCCAACATATCAGTGAAAACAAAATATCAAAACAACAACAGAAAAAGGAGAAGAGGAAGAGTTACGTTGCACTATGATTTGTGACCCGGAATGACCTTTCCCACAAATCACACAACACTTAGAAACATTAAAGACAGTTACACTATATGAGTTCTCTGTTGTTCCAGGACGGCCAGAGATCGGATTGGGGCTTAGTATGTGGCAGTGCGAGAGGGCCGCGCCAGACCCTGCAATGATTGCGATTCATTAGATTCACATTTGTGTACGTGCCAGCGCTCGCATGCGAACACATTCGCATGGCACGACACAGGGGAAGATGATGCCTGGACCAGGGCCTGAATTAGTGATGATGCATTCTAGAATAGAAGATTGCAATCAGATTGTGCCGTATGCGCGCATACGTACGCGTGCATTATTGTTGCCGCTGTGCTGAACTGAGCTGAGTAGATGTGTGAAATACACCGGAGCATAACCTTAGAATGCGGTTCAGGTCAGAAGGATGACCTAGTATATCAATTTATTGTGGGTACTCTTGCGATTTTGGCTTAGATCTAGCAGGAGATGTGCACGACCTGACTTGACACTGGGGCTAATCAGTAATTGTCGGCGTTCGCAATTGTACGGTGTTGTTATGTAACATGCTTTGTCTGACATGTGATGGAAGTTACAAACGCATATCAGATTATTTTTGGAAACAAAGATGTGAAAGTAAATGCAACGAAGAAGCTTGAATAAGGCTAACCAGAGAAGCTATGCAAGGTAGGAGTGTAATGCTGGAGCTATAGTCCACGCGACTTTAATTTTTTATAACATGACTTATTGGCAACAAGATTGTAAGCTTTTAATGCACGCAGAAGGCCACCCCTAAATTGAAATGCGACCAGAAGCACACCAGCGTGAAGACTGCCCTAAGAGAAGGCGTTTTAGTCCGACCAATATCGAAAAATATTGCAAAAACCAGAAATTCTACTGATAGCCAGTAATTCCCGATCCCTTCTTGCGTGATTAAGACTTCTTGGTCAAAATGCTCACATGAATGTGTTTGTCCTTTTCACATGCCTCTGTTGATTTACTGAAATGCACGTGCATTTTTAGGACATGTCCACAGACCACTGTACTCCTACTCTACACCTCCGATGGAGTTACACACCACTATTTCCGAAGCTGTAGATACAAAATTCATTCGCTTAGATACAAATAATATCGCTGCTTTCGTTTCGTAGATTTGTTGTTGCCTTTTTACTCACATTGCGGATAATTAAACTACATCAAGGCATGTAAGTCGTAGGCGACTTAGACGATTTCCTCTGTCTATTCCCATAGCTGGCGAGAGGAGAGAAATTTAATCTTAATTGTATCCGCAACGTATCCTCTGAATCTTTTTCTTTTTTGCCACAAATGCACACACTCTTTTTTCGCCTCCGGTTACAGTGCGATTTGTTGCGACGATATGTATGCGATCACGTATACGCAGAGATATTGCCATTGCCACCAACACCTCCAACCCAGGAGAGTGTGACCAGGAAAGATCTTCTCCAAGCGGCTGTGGTTGTGGTGCTGCATCATCATCAGAAATTCACGCGCGCGCGCGCGCGCACACAAAAGAAAGCCAGGCTAGGCTCCCAACATGGACAAGAAAACGAAAAATGAAATTATTATTAAAGGTGGGTGTATCTGAATCGTGGGAAATATCATTCCGGTGTCGGAGTCTGGTCAGGGCTAGCTGGCCCACAGGTTAGAGGGAAACACGGCCAATGCTCGGTGAGGATGGGGGGTGGAGACCTTAGCAATTCATTCATCTAGGAGGTTAGTTGGTGGTGTTGTTAGTGGCTTGTTGCTGTGTTGAAAACGATTACCGGTCTGCCGAAGTGTTATTGGACCTCGCTAAGAGATGGAAGATGGAAGGAAGGGCAGGCGAATTGTGTATGTCAGCTCGTTGGCCTTTTGGTCACCTCTTTTCCGTCGTCGTTGTAGTCGCCTGCAATTCATATCAGGGCCACTATTCTGTGGTTTATGGTGCGATACGACTGGTGATGTTCGTTTCACCTTGACTATCCGTAGTGGCGGTGGGCACATTCGTTTGGATACAAGATCGCCAGATTATCATCGCCATAATCATCGTTCGTTGTCCAATGTGCGATTGTGTGGCGTTGTTGTATGCTGCTAAAATGATTAACGTTAAAAATCTGTTCCTTCTCCAGTTCTTCCTCTATGTGTCGACTTTGGAGTTATTGTAAAGTAATTTATTATTTCTTCTTCTTCTTCTGCTGTTGTTAGTTGTTATTGCTATAGCTGTTATGTCCTTCTATTTCGATTTCCCACTCCGAATAGTCGCTTCTGCTTAGGCTATGATGATTACTTTGGTATTGTTGTACGCTAATGCCTATTTGCCTCCGGGCGATACGAGTATGTATGCGTGTTTCGCTATTCGCTATCCGCGTCGCATCTAGTGGGCAATGATGAACGGAGAATTTTTGATTCGAAGATATGAAATAAGATTTGTCAGTGCGATGCGTTTTTGTAGGTGGATGGGATATTTTTGGGAGAAATTTTCAAAACCTATGTGGGTGATAGGAGAGGCGAAATCATTATTTTCTTTTTTTGTGTAAATGAGATGAGACTTTGTTTTGTAGAAAATAATAAACGAGTAGGTACATAAGTTGATACAATGTCTAAAGTATTATAGGGTGGGGGCGAGTCCCAAGAAGCACTTAGTGTGGCTTGCAAGCTGAGTTCATCTTCTTACCCAAGTAAGCAACTTCAGTTCTTTGTAGCAAGGGTCCATCCCTAATACGTACAGTACATAGTACATGCTTAATATACGTTGGTAGAGTTTTATAAATAAGTCCTTTACGATACGCTACGATGAGAAACAATACGTTAAGATACGATATGAAAGAGGTCCAGCGTCCAGCGGTGCACTGCAACAGAATGATCTCCTTGAAGATAAAAGCGCATTTTCTGAGCGCAAACCAACTATAAAAAGTGTGCGTGTAATTTACATGAATAGATATTCATGTGGTTCAGGTCAACATCCAGTTCCAGATCCAGGTACAAGTTCAGGTCTGAGCTTACTTCCAGATCGATGTCCAAGTTCAGTTACAGTCATCTATTAATGTGTAATTCCCTTGTTCTCTCTCGCACGTGATGACCTTGAAAAAAATGTTCCAATGCGATTTAGGAATTTAGGAACGTACGTACCTACTCTGGGTCTATTCGGAAACGCTTCACTACAGTAGTGATGCAGCCTTGGCTTTGCATCAAATTCTAAAACGCAGAATTTAGTAGCACTTTTTACGCATAACGTTTCTTTTCGCAAAGATGTCATATCTGATGTGCAATTGTCATAAAAAACTATAGTTAAATTTGTTAATGCCGAGCGGATTGATTTTCAAAGATGGAAAATTGAGTGAATTGAAATAAACAATAGAAATAATCAAATAAGTTGTTTTATTGTTTTACAGTGTGAATTTGAGTAAACCACAAATTAAATTATTGATTTTAACGCCGTTAAAATATGAAAAAGATTTCAACAAAGGAAAAAAAAAAGAAATAATTTCTATGGAGAAAAGTACTCAATGAAATAAAAAGTGAGGACCCTACATTGAATTTCACCAAATGGTCAGATTCATCGTAGGTTCCATAACTTGATTATAACTTACAAAAGCATAAAAAAAAGGAATAAGGCAACCGAAAGGGAGCCAATATATTGGGAGCTTGTCGACAAAATTGACCAAATCTATGACGTGAAGCATTCCATCGAGCTTCCATTGGAAAACTTAAGATCATCATCAACGTATGCTGAACCCGTCAAAACAATCGGTGAATCATTGGCAAAGAGATTAAGTTCTGAAGATGAGGAACTCCCAGTGTTGCAAAAAAGCATTTAGCATACTCTCAAACGCTGAAAGGTTGCAGTGAACGAAGCCTTAGAGTTTCTAGTAGAGGCAGGGCCGGTCCCAGCCAAACGAGCGCCCTGTGCAAGATTTACAGAAAACGCCCACATGTATAAATCTTTTCCACATCACCCAAGGGGTAGACTTTCAATTCGTTTTTTTTTTTTTGTTGAGGCAAAAGAAAAAAATAGTGTTGAAACGAATAGTATATTCGGTCTCAGGCCGAATACCGAATATTCGGCCTAGAGCCCGGCCGAATAGCCCAATATTCGGCCAAACTATTCGGCCACATCAAGAAGTCCTGAAAAAGTACGAAAATAGTCTGGGTGAATATGGTTTGAATGAACGATAAAACCATTCAACTCAAACTTCATTATTTTTGAGACTTCTCATCGCTCCATTTGGTTCGCGTTCTTCCACGAAAAATTCATTTTCACTCGAACATCATTCAGAGTTAACAAGTCCACCACGAACATGAAGAGCGACTTCGTTAAATCCCAGGTTTAAGACGAATTTCTTCACCAATCAACTGCAAAAACAAAGAGTCCGGAAATACCTCCTGCTTGAAGCTCTAGTTTCAGAATTTGAATATACAGCGATGAAACCACAAGTTCTTCTCCTTTGCAGCCAAAACGTAAGAGAACCGACGAACCTGGGCAAAGCATCCATACATCTGGGAGTGTTATGACGAAGTAGTTATTGAGAACCTTACTTATAATGACAAGGAAAATAGCATCGAAATTCCTTCGACGTCAAATGTCAAAAAATACCATATCAAGTTACGTTGATAAATACTTGGCCATAAAAACTTTAAAGAGAAATGATAATCCTTTTGTCTGGTGGTCTGCACATAAAGCTGAATTTTCCCAATCTTTAGTCAAACTCGCTAAGTATTTTTCTGCTCCTGCAAGCAGTATCTCTGAAGCAGGACTTGTCTATGAAGAAAAAAGAAACCGACTTCTTCCCAAAAATGCAGAAAAGTTATTATTTCTGTACCACAACTTACCTCTTATAGACTTTAATTTGTTCTAAAAATAACGAAATTATTAAAAATTACTTTGCAATGTTCCTTGCTGTTTTCTACTTCTATTTTTAGGTATTCGGTATTCGGCCGAATAGTAACTCAATATTCGGTATTCGGCTGAATAGTGAAAATGGGCCGAATAGGTCGGATACCGAAGAATAACCGAATATTCGTTTCAACACTAGAAAAAAACAAAACAAAACAAAAATTTCAATTGTCAAAGCCAAAGAAATTCCTAATGCAGAACCGCCTGCGCAAGAACGATTCCACTATGACTCCAAGCTTTCCTTTTTTCACAATAGGCTTTCAAGGGCACTGCACATTTTTTTCGTTTTTTTTTTCTATTCATCTTTTTCATTCTAAATAACTTTCCCGCTCTTATTTTAAAAGAGAATTCTATGTTTTCATAATATACAATATACAAAGCTAGTTGTTCTCTTTGTAAGAAAAATATGTTACTTTTTTTCGTAGATGAGAAATCCCATACGTATGTGCAGAATATAAACCTGCACATTTAAACACAAGCGATTCCATATTGATTTTTTTGTTTGACATATTTTCCTATGAACATTTTACGAGTGAAGAAATAAAACCTGCACATACGTGGTGGAACTTTTTTTGTTTTGAGATTTTTGAACTAGATTCTTTTGTAAAATGTAGGCGGATGTGCAACACATGTGCAAATTAACTTGCATAGGTCTTTTTAGTGGGATTTTTTATTTTGCGATATTTTGAGTTAGATTCTCCTTGAAGCTCTGACATTGCAAGTGATGTGAGTTAACGTGCAAGAAATAATTCAGCACAGGTGTGATGGATGTTGTTATTTTTGGCTTATTTAGCTTTTTGTTTAAAATGAAAATGGCAGCATTTGTTCGTGCAAGATAAAGTTAATTTTTCTTACTCCTAGCAATGCGCCCCCAGAACTTGGCGCCCTGTGCATCTGCACATCTTGCACATATGGTTGGTCCGGCCCTGAGTAGAGGAGTCCAAGAAAGAGGATTTCCGGTACAAGGAAATAATGGCACTAGAGGGAGAGAAACTCACTGCAGAGAAGGAGCGTCTTCAAGAACTTAATGAACTAAAAGGCCTGCACATGGTTGCCACTTGGAAGAAAGATTTGCTACCAAAATGTGGAAAAAAAAGTTACCAAACGAATCAAAAAATTACAAAAACAGTTTAAAGCTAGAAACGTTGATAAAACACTAAAAAAAATTATTCACTTTGCGTATCGCTATTCCTAATTGAGACTTTTTCCGGGGTTATAGGTTAAGTCTTAAGTATTAAAAATGGCGCGGCAATGGAAAAGTTTCCAAATATTTAGTCTTCAAAGAAACTAAGCATTTAAAGCGTTGGTCTAAAATATTTTGCTTCTCTAATTAAGTGAAAAAGGAGTCAAATAAAAATGATTAAATGACTGCATTGAGTGATGTTTAAAATGGAACATGATCTGTGGAGATGCAATACGTTCACTCAAAAACATTAAGTCATCGCTTGCAGTAAATGGACTAATTCGTATTCAATTAATTACATAGGTCGGCACGGCATAATTCAAACTTATGAAATTCACTTCATTAGATATTGACTGACAATTCTTGATTCGTATTTGGTACTTTTTTTTAGAAAAGCTACCAAAAAGAGATAAAAATTACCAAAAATTTAAATGTGCAAAAAAAACTACCAAGTTTGGTTCAAAATTACCAAAATGGCAACCGTGATTCTGCAGCAAATATTAGAGAAGAGTTGATCTCAGAGCAGCAGAACTTATACTCCCTATTACGCAAGACAGCTTTAATTCAAATGCGGTTCAAACTCGACTCAACCAACATTTTCTTTCGTAATATGGCCAATTATGACTAGTGTTGATTCTCACAAGTCTTTATGAATTGTTTATTTAATAAATAAATATGTTTTTGTTTTCATAACAGTTTTTTCATCCGTTTTACAATTTTTTCAGGTAGCAGCAAAAGTTGTGACTTTGTTCCTTATATGTATGTACTTCTTCAACTGTTTCCATTTCCGGATAATTTGCTTCAAGTAAATTATAAGGATCAACGTTTTCGGTGTCACTTGTTGATTCGGGTTGAATGGGGTTCCAATGGGGTTTATGATGAAGTTGTGCACTTGTGCAGTGCTGCGCATGCAAATACCAAATCTGCGACACCAGTTATCGATCTCATATCTATGGAATCTACAATTTAGAACTGCGTCTATGCAACTCACAACGAAGGAAAAACTATTTTCTCGGATGTTTGGAAATCTTCTATTATGACTTGACCAAAAACTGGACGGATCATGCGGAAATAACTGGGAATTACATCTTCAGGACATTTATCAATTATTTCGTAGTAATTTTTAACTTTTGGAATTGTTCGCTTCTTCAAAATTGTTTTAAGCAATAATCTCGTCCTCTTAAAATGCAAAGTTCTCTTCTTGTTTAGGTACATTGATTAAAAACTAGTCATTTTGAAGGTCCTTACTATCAATAAGAATGTTTATTAACAGTTCCATTTCAACAATTAGCTTTTATTTTTGAACATAATTGAAATGTTCTGAAACGCAAACAAAATGGTATCAGTTTGATATCTGCATCAAGAGTATGATGTGCATTGGTATCGCAAGTTTGCAGTGATGCCGAATCAATGCGCAATTGGTTTGAGGTATCCGAATTCACACTATATTATAACGTAATGTCAGAATTTTCAACTTAATTTTCAAAGAAAACAAATTTATATCATCTTGCTATCATTTATGCTAAAAACACAGAATTCAGGTGTTAAGCTGAGATTCGAGATAAGCTTCTAATCTGTCGGTGCCTCTGAAAACCGCGAACTTTCCAACGCGAAAGAGTTTAGGTTTATTAAAACCCGGGCAGCATTGCGTGGTAGTCCAACGGACTAACCACCACGGCCACGGCGACCACCATTTACGTACATTACTGGTGAAATTAAGAGATTCAATTTCATCAGTCAGAAACAGTCCCAAACTAGCTTTGGCCCTGGTTGGCATATTCTTCCAGTGCTAAAGGTATTTGTAACTACGACTTATGGGCTCCAGCTGTAGTAGGATTATTTCCCCTTTTCCGTTCATCACATCAGTGTACAGATTCTGTAATCCTTGTGGTTTTACTAAAACTTCAATCATTCCAATTTGGCGATTACATAATGTATCTTGAGTTCTTACAAGAACTCATCTTTGCATAATATCTGAGATCAATGTACTTTTTTAAGAATCACAAGAGGTCCTGTGAAGTTGCCGACTTTTGAAGTTCACATAAGATTCTTTATTTGCAGAGATTTATACATATTATGTATAGTGACATGTAGTCGTTCCTACTATGATTACGTTTTTATAGGTTTCACAAAGAGACAGGACCACCTGCAGAAAAAGATTCGTATAATCTATTCTTCCTATGGTAAATAACGCATGTTGGTAATTTGACAACCTGCCAGGGGTGTCGAAAGTACTGCAATAGCAGTATTATACTGCTCCCTAAAAAAGCAAATAACATTGCTCAAGCTCAGCTCAAAGCCAAAATATTAATGATATTAATGGTTAGTGGGTTGGACAGGTCCAACACCTAAAAAAGTTTTTCACGGTTACCACCTCTTTCGAATGTCTGATAAGAAATCAAAGAGTATCATTTGTCATGAGAGGCTTCTCAACTCGCCGTTCGGAGTCGGCAAAAAACTGTAGGTCCCTTCCATTCGTGGTAAAAATAACACGCACATACAAATGCAAATGGTTGCGAGAAGCTAGGACTGCTGACGCCGTATAGGATAGAGGCACTAGTATCTGAACACTTCGTCGTTAATTGTCAAAAAATAAGAGAATTTTCCGGTTTTAGTGTGAAAAATACATAAAAACACAACCCTCTGTGTTTCTTTCATACACACACGTAGTTTCCAATAGATGAGATAACTGGTTTGCGAAATACGCATCAGTTAGTACATGGTAGTCGTGAAGTGTGCAGCTAAGTTTTAAACATTATTTATTGCATTTGTACATCAAATAAGGTTAAATTTTAATTAAATATAAATAATTTCTGGGTTCAAATAAAAAAAAGGAAAAAATTGTTAAATGCTATGCAAATTATTTGATGTCCGGATACTGATTTTAGTTTCCGGACAGAGTGTCCTGCTTTGGATATGAGAGAAGATAAGCAAAGACAGGGCCGTCGTCACAAAAGAAAATATTTCAAAGTTACTTTTACAAGTACCTATTCTTTATATTAAATATCTTCTATGAATTCTTTTTTTTTTAGTTAATGAGTATATAAAGACGAAAAAGAACTGTAAATTCGTACAAAATTGTCGTGTCCGGATACTATAATAAAATTGTCCGGAAACTAAATTTTGCTGTCCGGATACTAGTGCAAATCGACTTTTTTTAGATTCTTATTTTTTAAATAATTATTATGTTAAAGTTGAAAATTTGTTTTTTTTTGTGCTTTCAAAAATTAAACAAGCTTTCGGGTGCAGTATTACAATATTTCTAAACCTTCGTAGTAAGTCGACGAATCAAACTCAAAGATAACAAATGTGTTAAGTGTCCGGATGGATCCTAGTGTCTTTACCCTATTTGTTTTTTTATATGTTTTACAAAAATTGTGTGTCCGCCCTTGCCTTTCACATTGAAACCTTTCTGCGAAGTTCAGTTGATTTTTTATTTGTAAAACTTAAATAAGAATTTGAATATTTTGAGCATTAGATAAAGTAATAGTGAGAAAATTCACATTTTTGTTTAATAAAATGATTCTATATAAAATGATTTTGTTTTTGTTCCCTTTTTTCCTATATTATTACTTAAATTGACGAGCATTTTTCCAATATTATTTGGGAAGTCAACTCCATCGAAAAATCCACACTAAAATAGTAGTCTTATTTCCCACTAGATGTGGAATAAATTCCCACGTGGGCTAGATTCTCGAGCAGTTATTTACCCGCACCCATAATTCATAAGTACAAATGTCACAAACTTAATTCACCATAAAAGAAAAAAGTCATAACTATGGGAGAAGAACTCCAGCTATGTACTTGCTATAAGGTCATAACACCTTATCCTTGAGATAAATAACACAAAGCCAAACTGAAATTTATATTTGGACATAATTTATGGCGCTGATTTTGAAAATCAGAAACATGTTTAAAATTCCGCGCATACGAAGTCTAGGCATCCAAATAATCAATATCCACTGACTTATCACCATCCAATTCACTGCTCCTGTGACGTCGCGTCATCATGTAGATTTATTTGTCTTTAATCAACTTTCAACCTAAACTCTACATTATCAGTCACCCAGCACACTCCCAAGCCCGAAATATTATTTACAACCTTCTTAAAAAATAAATCTCAAAAAGAACCCACAACAAAAGCACTGACTTTGGCGCGTGTTTGATAGTTTTTATTCAAACTTGTACGCGCCTCTCCAAACGGAGATATATACATTTACTTTGACAGCGAGAGAGAGGGAGATAGAAAACCATAACTCGGACAACCGACGTTTTATTGCCGTCACCCTAAGTCACACCGAAATGCGGTACCTTGCATTTGGGACACGTAACCGAAATTAAATCATTTCATTTTATTATTTTTCTGAGTATCTTATAAGTTGACATTTTTTTGTTGCTTTTGTATTGTCCAGTTCGTTGCGTTGTGGCCTCCTTCCAGAAATATTTTTGTTTTGAGCAATTATACCCCTATACGCATACCGTACTGGCGTAGCCATATTTGTGCACAGGGTGCCATTAAAAATGCGAACTGCGGTGTCGCAATAAACCGAAATCAGTACGAGGCCTTAAACAGAAATAATTGTAATTGTCGTAAGTTAATAAGTTTTTTTTTCGATACTTCTGTTGCTCACTGTTATTGTTTATTATTATTCAACATCGCTCGCAATAATTATATTCGTCATACAAATATGCATATCAGTCGGCGGAATATCGGTATTGTGGTTGTTTTTTTTTTTTTTAATTTCTTAAATCATTGACACCTGTCACCGAATGCTGTCTGTGTACACAATGGTGATTGTTTTGTTGTAATGGAATGAGCAACAGAGTCGTGCTCGATGTTTATCTTTTGCAAATTGAACGGGGACCTTATGCGACAGCAACACGATACGGCGAGTGCTTGCACTGAAATGTCTCATCCTTGAATGCGTAAATCAAATCGATCACATTTGGGTGACATTTTTAGGACATGTTCGACATACGTACATGCAAATGGGTGCACGTGTTTTTGTATTGTGGCGCCTAGGTGACTTACTCGTAGCTTAGAAGCCGCCAAAGACATTTGACAATTTAGAATGACACTGACAGCGGCTTTGAATGGTTGGATGTTTAGTTAAATCAGTTGTTTATGAATCTGTATTTGTCAGACATATTATGTATGTATGTGGGCACCGTGGTGTAGTGGTAAGTGCGTTGGACTACTATGCAATGCTACCCGGGCTCAATATCAGCCCGGGTCCAACACCTAAAAGTTTTTTCACGGTGCCACCTCTTTCGAATGTCTAACAAGCAATCAAAGAGTATCGGAGTATCATTCGTGCAAAAATATAACACGCACACTCAAATGGTTGCGAGAAGCAGGCCCAGGCTCACCCCGTAGCGCTACCTAAAGTATATGCGTGGAAAGCGATATGATAAAAACTATCTTCTTCCCTTCAGGCCGTATGTCAATTGAATTAAAAGTGTTGCTTCATTATATTCACTCGCTATCTTTTGATGTTTATACAAAGGAGAATACAATTTAATCTTTTGCTGTGCCAAATGAGATTTTTTTTTTCATTATTTTCTTACTTGAATGAATAGGTATTCATGCAGGAATCCGCAGCAAAAAGTGCCCTGAGATTATCACAATCACAAAGTTGGAAATCCGACCAACCAGGCCATGCGCAGATTGTAAATAAGTACATGAGTAATGTAGAAAATACAGATTACCTGACCCCCTATCTAGACTTTGAAAAACCATTCTCCCGTTATTTTCCTAATAGAGAAGAATGGAAAGACCATCTCCGTCTACAGAGCGGGTATCTTTTCGGAGACGCTCAAACTACCCAGATCAATCAGACTTCCAAACTTTGGCAGTATTTTCCAAGCCGAGGTTCTGGCAGTAACAATAGCCGCTCGTGAAACCGCATTGAAGGTGATACCGCGAGACGATATCACATTTTTCATTGGCAGCCAAGCGGCAATAAAAGCAATTTCTGCCACTGAAATAAAATCGAAGCTTGTACGTTGCTGTCGGGTTCTTGGCGCACAGCATAAAGTAAAACTATGCTGGGTTCCTGGACACCAGGCTGTACCGGGTAGTGAAAAAGCTGACGCACTTGCTAGGGCGGGATCGGCTTTAGGCATAGACCAAGCCGACCCTTCAATTCACATCTCACTATGCGTTATTAAGCAAAAAATAGAGAGTAGAACGCCTATAAGAGCAAACGACAGATGGAAATCCTGAACTCTTGTATAAACACAAGAAAGATGTGGCCACTTTACGATAAAAACAAAGTCCACGAGGATACATCCCAATTCCTCTGTCACTGCCCAGGTCTCTACCACATAAGGCATATAACTCTAGGTAGGTATTTCTTCCAGGACATAGAAGAACTCTCCGGGTTGGTTTGACAATCCTTAGTCGCCGGCATCCAAACGAATAAGGAAGAACTCTTATGGGCATCACAATGGACCTGTATTGATCTAAGTGTGGCGCCAGATGGGCATCCCACTAACCTAACCTAACCTTGCATATTATTGCAATTAAAATTAAGAAATTGTTTTCAGACGTATGTACCTATTTATAGTAACAATAAAATAAAACCTTAACAAAAATCATATTCGGTGTTAACGTTTTTGTTTATAATTATTAGTGATTTTTGTACATGAACAAACATCGTACGTTGTTAAAGTGAACTCAATTGTCAAAAAAAGGCAAATGGAACATACCTACAATGATAAGATTTCACTAAACAACATCTTTCAAAAATTAAATTTTACATGATTTTGCCAGTATGACAAATGATAAATAGATTTTTAAACCAATTTCATAATCATGGGTACTTTTATAATATACGTTTTTATATATTAAGATATTTGGACACTAGTTCTAACAGCAAACAATTCGGTTCCCGAAATTCTCTTGTAATTCTTTAATATCTGTGTTATATCTAATCTCTAAAATCAACTGCTGCATGTAATTTTAAGGACAAGTTTTGTATGAAAGAACATTTTTGGAAAATCCACTGGAAAATTGGAACAACTGAAAGTGCTTTTTTCCATGGTAAGAAAAAGAAAGAAAAATAAAAAACTGACAATAAGAAATAAAAAATAACTAAACAATATTGCGCAGCAAAACTTCAATTTCATTATGGTCGAAATCAGGAAGCCAACAGTTTACTTTTCTCCAAAAAGAGTACAGAGTTTTTATAACTCGTATGTCTACAGGGAGTTTGTTACAATTTGCATGCAGCAATGGAGTAGGTGTTTTTAAAACCCAATTCACAATGTCGCGTTCGGGCGCTCTCGCGTTAATGGGTTTTATATCGACTTTACGATAACTTCTGTCCAACGCACGAACTCCAAATTTGCAAAACTAAATACCGCTTCAAGCTTCAGGTGTTCATAGGTTAGGAGTATGACAAAAAAAAATATGTTCTGTTTCCTCAAATCTCCTATTCACGAATTTATAGTAGAAAGAAGATTTAAAATTTATTTCTTTTTATTTTTATTGTTTTATTAACCCTCACACGTTCTTTATTAACCGGGGTTAATATGGGCTTTTATATTATATCATATCTTGGATACTTTTGAACTAAATGTCCTTTCATTCAGACTCAGTGACTAAATATTTGATATTTTTCGAAAAATATAGAAAAAAATAAATTTTGACAGTTTTTCGACTGATTTTTCGTCAAATTGTAGCAAACGTACCTTATTAACCCAGGTTAATATTTATTTTTTCATTTTATTTTAATATGAAAAAATTCGGAATTTGTCCTATAGTTCTACTTTTTTTTAGGAAAACATAGCTACATACATACATACATACATGCCTATGAGTTTGTATGTATATATATAAACATATAGATATATATGCACATATGTATATACCGATGTTTTTACATATGAGTATGTTGCACATATAGTTTCAGTTGGGTGGTATCTGCAAGCTACATCTTCAAATTTGTGAACGAAAGAAACCAATTTGTTGTTTATTACATTTCAGTACCTCTATGAACATGCATAGGTAAAGTACTATGTATAGTACATTGTACATATTACATTTATAGATTAGTAGTTTCGAACTTCGTCATTGTCAAACTACGCACTTAGGCTTCCTTCATTGTATGCAACTCTTTCGTGTTGCTCTTTTCAATTATTTTTTTTTTTTGCTGATAACATAATATGAAGCAAGACCCTCTAATTTTTTGGCCACCTGAAGATTCTTCCTGAGAAGCATCATCAGGCAAAAATGGCTAGAAGGTCTAGGTATTGTGTTCAATTTGATCAATTGGAATACCTAAAATGCGATTTTTAGTGTTACTTTGCCCACATTTCGAGGAATTCGAGCTCTTCTAGTTATAGTAGGCGTACAAAAATGCTTCCTCAACTCTTCAAGAAACTCTCTGCGTTGGCTCGACTGTCTTAGACAATCGTATTATTGGACCAGAAGATTAAGTCAGCTACATATGAATATGTGTGCATGTCCATGATGTTGTAAAATAGAGCCAGCGGTTTGTTTTCATCTTAGTTGTGTTTTGACCAAGCATTTGATTAATCACATCCACACCTCCTTTTGTTAAAGACTTCTTCTTCATCATCAGAATGAAGTGTATCAAGAATCGATTTCAAGTATTGTTGTTGTACTTCGTGTGCCAATCTTGAAGAAAAATCATATCATGTATCAAATTGCACACCCTAAATCTACCTATCTAATTGTATGTGATGTGTTAATACTTTACACTCTTGAAAGAAATTTAAATTTTATTTTGATCCATTTTCACACAAATGAAATTCACAAGTGTACTGATTGAATATGATTGTCAAACAAATTTGATAAGGAAATTCGCTCAATTCACATAAAATTTAATTTTCCAATGTAAATCGTACTAATGGGGGATTTCCCTTGTTATTTTCCAGGTGCGCAAGAAATATAATTTGCAAAATTTATTCAAAAAACAACAAAGAACAATTAAAAGGAAGGCAGGAAGTAAGAATTTTGTTTTTGTAGACCATAGAGCCCATAGAAAGAGGAAGGGAATAAAAATATTAACCTGGGTTAATAAGGTACTGATTAAGGGGCAAAAATTGTCGCCCGTGTGAGGGTTAAGAAACACAAAATGTAAGGAATTACTTTGTAAACAAGATTGTGCGAATATGTATATTAAAAAAAGACCCCACACAATTAATTTGTGTTGAAAAAAATTAATTTAGCCATTTAAATCTTTTACACATATTAAATGTTAAGAAATTGCACTTTAATCGAACAGGCCATCGAATAGTACGCCCTAGTAGAAAGTAGTTTGACTCGGCCGTTGCCCAAAACTTTACGATATCTACGATATAATGCCTGAAGTCACATTTAAGAGCACCCCATATGTTTGCATTGTTTCTACTTTATTTGTGGATTGAGTTTAAAGTTTGTAGTGCAAAAGGCAGGGATTGGGACATAGGACTGGGAGTTGCTTCGTAAAATATATTCGTCTGAGATTGGACTTTGCAAGTACCCACCTCTCGTAAAAAAATGTAAGTGCCTTATAATAAAAAAAATGTCTCACTGGGAGGATTCTCTCAAGCCTAAATAGTGGCGTGGAGTGAGCTAGGCCCTAGGCGGGTTGAGTTCCAAACTTTTCTTGTTGACATTTTTGCAGCACAATTAACTGCTGAAGTTTACTCAAGTATGCGCCACCCCTACACTACAGCATAATTCATACTGCAATTTAGAATGAAAAATTCCGCAACATATTTATTGTTTTTAGACTCTCATTTGAACAATACATTCTAAGACGATAGAAACAGCGAATAGTCGAAAGAAGGCAACACCTTCTTAGGATTAAAAGATGTTCGGACCAACTTAAATTTCGTCGATTTGGTCGATTATAGCACCTAGGTATTTAAAGTAGTCGACATTTTCAATTTTAAAATAATTGACATTACATGCGACATTCGCATCAAAAGTAGGGTGAACAGATATTTTTGAAACTAAAAGAATAGGTATCTGTACATTTTAAGTTGCATTTTTTTGTATTCATAATAATGTGTATTCAGCTAACATCAGGGGTGGAATCGGCTAAGGTGATAGTTGACTATTGATAAACCAAATCAAATGTTTTGCTCTGCGTAAGTTGGTTATCAAGTTGATAGCTTGTCATTTCCAAACTGTCGTTTTTGTGTGATAGCTATTTATGTGTCATTTTCAAATAGTTCAGTCATTTTCGTTTGCTATTTGGTGTGTTTTTTGAGTTCTTACAGCAAAGTTGAATAAATAAAGTGTAAAAAAAAGGTTACGTCGTTACAATTATTCCACAAGTAGCACAGAAAATGATTATAAATACGTGCGGTTACTTAGAGTACATCTATATTTGCAAGTTTATGAATGGTTATATTTCAGGTTTTTGAAAAAATGTTCGACTAAATATGGAAGCATTTTTATATGTCCTAAAATTATTGGATTTACCAGATGGCGTGAGGTCTACTCACATCCCACCAATATTGCAACCTCCTTGGTGGTGGCGGATATCAGAGACAAGTTGGAGCAGATTGGGTTGCACCAATGGGCCAAAGCACTGTATCGGAAGTAACCACCAAAGTCATACGGAGGATGCAGTCCATATTGTGTCCACTCTTTATTAACAGCCCTATTATGGTTAGCGAATCGAACGTTCGATATGAAGCGAACTCTTTTGCGAATCACTCGTATCGTGGTATTATGGTTAGCGAAAGTGTCATTCGCATGTGAGACAACTGCTGCAACAACAAAAAGCAAGTTAAGTGACAGTTGCGAACATAATACCACGATACGGGTGATTCGCAAAAGATTTCGCTTCATATCGAACGTAGAGATCTGGACGAGCTGAGCTATAGCACGGCAATTTATCTTGACATTTCGAAGGCCTTTGACAAAGTTTAGCATAAGGGACTCTTATACAAACTACAACCCCTACTCCCAACTGAATTCTTCCTACTCATTAAAAGCTACATTGACGACCGCTGCTTCTACGTACAACAGAGAGACGAGCAGTCAAATCTTCTTAAAGCAGAAGCTGGAGTTCCCCAAGGAAGTGTTCTAGGACCTTTATTATACCTAATATATACATCCGACATTCCTACACCTCAGACAAGAAACGCAATGATTGCTACTTTTGCAGATGACACAGTAATAATTACTTCGCACAAAATTCTCGAACAGGCTATCTCCGAACTCGAAAATCATCTAGACGTTTTATCCAACTGGTTGAAAACATGGGGCATACAAATAAACGAAGACAAACAGAACTAGTTATATACACCGCAAGAAAAATAACAAATCCACCAACTATTAAACTTAACGACAAGACAGTAACTTTAGCGAAGAAAGCTAAGTATCTGGGAATGCACATAGACCAAAAGTTAACTTGGAAACAACATATACTCATAAAACGCAATCAAATCAAGGACAAATTTAGATAACTATTTTGGCTGCTGGGAAGAAACTCGGTCCTATATATAGACAACAAACTGCTAATTTACAAGACGATCATTAAACCAATATGGACATACGGACTTCAGCTGTGGGGAACAGCGAGTAAATCAAATATTGACATCATCCAAAGACAGCAATCAAAAATATTAAGAACGATAGACGCTCCATGGTATATTTCCAATGATGACATCCATAAAGACCTCAAAATAGCGACCGTAATTGAAGAAATACAAAAGACAAGCACAAAACACAAAATCCGGTTACTAATCCACGATAACAATGAAGTCAACTCCATCCCGCTACAAGAAATAACCAGAAAAAGAAGACTGAAGCGCCCTAGACCATCAGACCTAACTCAGAGACTTTAATAAAAATTATAACAATTGTAATCTTAACTTTTTGAAATTCGTAAGCTTAAAAAAAATAAAAAAAAAACCACCTTATTGTAAAACAAAAGTATGTAAAGGCACTGGCCTTATAAGCTATCATATCCTGTCCTGTAACAACAATTACTAGGTGTCCAATTTGGAGAGATGTAAATATATAAAGGAAAAAAATAAAAAAAAAAATTAAAATATCGAACGTTCGAGTGTATGTTTAACAATAATAAAGGAAAAGAGAGAATTAGTAAATCTACGTAAATGAAAGAGTGATTTGTCCTAAAAAAGAGTACGTCTGGTCAGCCTAGCATTAAGATCAGGACACGCATTATTAAACAGCTTGTACCTTGTGCAACTTGTTGCATGGAAGGTAACTTCAATGTTGGGAGTCGCTTCTGTCGCTTCTATGCTTGCTAAGGCTTAGTTTTATTACTTACCAAAAGTTTATGTTCAGCAAAACAAATCCTAAGTAAAGGAACGTCGTGATTTATATCAGCTACTAAGTTCAAGAGGCTAACGCGATTCCTAAATCATCCGCAAAGGCCGTAACTTTCCCAGCAAACGGTTGATCAAAAATGGAATTAATGTAAATTAATAATAGATCAAAGAACAGACCCTTGACGGACGCCAAGTATAAGATTTTTAGTGTTACTAAGACTGGTTCCTATTTTGACATTTTGCCTTCTGTCCTTCAGATAAGAAGTGAACCAATCATAGATACAACCTCAGAAGCCCACATAGTCACATTATACAATTTGTTCAAAGGAATGCTATGGTTAACCATGTCGAAGGCTTTGGTTATATCTATACAAATAGCCCACTGCAAAACCTTTTATCACCTAATCGTATGATAATAAAGGAGAAAAATTCCAAGAAAGGGTCCTCAGTAGAGTGGCCTGATCGAAATCCAAACTGGCTCGCGCTGAAAAAATGTTTATTTTCGAGATATTTCAAAAACCATGCCCTTAACTTATTTTTCAAATATTTTGGAAATTGAAGACAACGACGAGATTGGTCTGTAATCATTTTTTTCTTTTCTCCTTCCCTTTTTAAAATGTGGTAAGTTTCATCGATTTATGTATCCTAAACATGTTTAGAGATTTACCTACGAAATACGGTGAGTTTACGTTACGTGTTTTTAATATGAATGCTATACGTCTGTGGAACTCTCTACCCCGATCTTTAAGGATGATAAGCTTCACCAGGCTATTTGGAAGGATGCTCAGGGAGTACTTGGAGACTATAAGGTAGTGATGTTTTTTTTTTTTTCATAACTTATTAGTATATTTTATTTTTTTGTTCTTTTCAAATAATGAAGTTTTATTTTTTTTTTTTTTATTTTAGATTTTATTTTTCTTTTTAATTTACTTTCATATCGTTGTTCTTCTTGTAACTTAACTTAAAATCACATCAATTAAATCAAATAATTAAGTGTATAGCATGAGTGGCCAAACCGTAGAACGCGTTCGACTGGTCGAACGCGAAGGCATTTACAGTCGACCCCAACCCATATGCTATAAATTGATACATTATAAAAAATATGCAATATATGAGTATCATTAATAAAAAAATGAAAATGTAACAACATGCTAATGTATACAGCAAAGAAAAAAATGCAATGCCCTTCTTCGCCTTGTATACGAGTGCCTGCCTACCCTATGTCAAATAGAGAACAGTATTTTTTCAGCTGAAATGAGTACATATGTATGTGCATATGTATAACAGAGCCTTAAGCTACGAGCAGACGATATGCAAAAGTCGCATATATATGCGAGTCTGACGTAATTTTTGCGTCATCATATGCGATGAATGCTCGCATATCGTCTGAACACCTATTTAGGACAGTCCGATGCGACACCCAGTTCGCAAACCAATTTGCGATTTTTCCGCATATCGTGTGAACACTTTCGCATATCATTTGTGACAATTTGCGAGCATATGCGACCATTTGCAAGCGTCCCAACCATATGCGACCGGACGAAAACCTTACATTGCATATGACCGCATATTTGCGATCAAATCCTAGTCTACAGACAAAATTAAACTGAGCATGCGAGATCTCAAAAGTTTGAAAATTTGGTTTGGACTGTGTTTAGGTACTTTTTTTTACTTTTATTTCACATTTTGCTTTGGTTGGGTTATGTTGTGAGTTGTGACAGTTAAATTGTGAACATAATTATAAGGTCTGTTTGGTTTAGAGAGCGAAATGGGAGCGTAAAAAATATAGAGCGATGAGATTTTAGGCAACATCTTTTTCTTGTGGTGAGCTGGACAAGTCGGTCAAATCAGGCCATCTGACAGTTTGCGAAATGTCATAAATCTTCATTGTTAGTGGAAAAAATAAAAAATAAAAAATGATAGTATGACCAAAACTGTGTTTTTTTACTTTTGTGCAAGTTTTCTGTCTAGTGGATTTCTCTTCACTTTTCGACTTCCGGATTCCGATTTTTTGGAGCGACGTACCTTTGACTGCGGGGGCGGCACGTGATCAGTGTCGTAATGTGGTGATGATGAATCCATCGGCTCAGACTCATTAAAAGTACTCATTTTACTTAACTACACACAATTATAATTTTTTTTGGCGTTTTATTAGGCCAAACCAAATTTTCAAATATTTGAAGTCTCGCTTTTTCAGTTTTATTTAACCTGTAGACTAGGAATTTGTCCGCAAATATGCATGTGGTTGCGACGCTTGCAAATGTTCGCAAATGTTCGCAAATTGTCACAAATGATATGCGAAAGTGTTTACACGATATGCGAAAAGTCGCAAATTAGTTTGCGAACTGGATGTCGCATATTGTCCGCATATACTTTGCGAGCATATGCGGACTGTCCCAAATAGGTGTTCAGACGATATGCGAGCAATAATCGCATGTGATGACGCAAACATGACGTCAGACTCGCATATAAACTTTTGCCCAGCATATAATTTAAACTTGATTTAGAAATTCTTGTTCCAAAAACTTTGTTTTATTACTTGTTTTGTTAACTCTTGTAATAATAAAACTAAGAAAAAATATTGCAACTGATACTAAATAGTTGGTGTATACACATATGTATTTATATTTTCTTTCAGGTAAAAACAATGGGTAGGTAGCACGCGTAATCAATTTCAGCAAAAAGTCGAACGCATAGCTTAAAAAATTGGCCACCCCTGTTGTATAGGGTAGAGCGAGGAGGTTCTGACACGTTAACGGACATTGCCAAAAATTAGGTACATCCGTTTACAAACAAAACTATTTATATGTACATTTTACTTTATTAACATTTAATCTATTACAAGAACAACTTTAAGGGTCT
Source organism: Brachyopa scutellaris (assembly GCA_949775065.1). Lineage (NCBI taxonomy): Eukaryota > Metazoa > Arthropoda > Insecta > Diptera > Syrphidae > Brachyopa > Brachyopa scutellaris. The sequence continues at coordinate 27,421,003 of OX459114.1, read as the reverse complement.
AATTTATTATCCGTCTCAGAGTTTTTGATGAATTTCTAAATAAGGAAAAAGTGACAGAACCTCCTAGTTTTTAGGAGGTTCCGACTTTTAAGAAGGAGGTTTCAACATGCTATGCTTTTACTGCTTCTTTCATGGCTTTCTTTTCAAATGTCTTTTCAGGATACATTTTTTTATAAATGTTAGCCATTTTGATTTAAATCTCTAAAATGTCAACATGAAAAAAAACTAAAACAAAGTGAAAGGAGGAGGTTTCGACAATTTGACTTAAACGAAACGTGTCGAAACCTCCTTCAATGCATGCATTATATTTACGCTTTAAAAAAGTTTATTATTTTATACTTACGTAAAAGAGTCACAACTAATAAAAACACTATTAATCTGTTCGTTAAGTGTTTGTTTTCTCACTTTCAAACACTTAAAACAAAAAAAGTTATAGCTTAAGAATTCATTGAAAAAAATTACATGCAAACTTACCAAAAATGAAAACACGACTTAACTTGTTACACGCTGATCAGAAACTGAACTCAATAAGGGGAAAAGTAGAGTTACCTTTAGACAGTGGACATAAGAAAATATCATATCTGTCACATTTATAGGAAGTGAAAAATTTGAGTTTGATGAAACCTCCTACATGTCGAAACCACCTCGCCTTACCCTACCTACTATCTGAGATGATATTGTATCTTACTGTATAAATCTATACGAATAAATGGAATTGAATTGAATTGAAGTTTTGAAGTAAATTTTCAGTTGAATTCTGATTATGTTGATTTCAGTTCGTGGTTAAATCCTTTGGCAAAAAATGTCACCAGTGAGAAATATCAGTCGGCGTACGCGCAACGTAGCCCAACTTCCAACTACCATGATCATCAAGTCAATCGAACTCAATAAATTCATAATCGCACTGAAATTGTTTTGTTTCAATTCACACAAATTCCGGAAAGGTTCGGTCGGTTGGATGAATCCCTTCTCGACGAATTGACTGACTGTGACTGATAGACAACGCACAGGCAAACTCACTGAAGATAGAGACATTTCATAAAATAAACGTATTTTTTTGATAAGCGCACTTCTTATTATCTTCATTAGTAAATTGCACTCATGCATGCTTAGTAGGCAAACCATTGGCATTACACAGATATTATTTGCAGATTTTAGTTTCGGTTCTGGAGCAGATACATTTACATACATATATGTATGTCACTTAAATGGGTGTTTATGTAGGATGTTGACTCGAAGCATTCCAGCAAGTGCTCCAAATTAATCAAAAAGCTGTTTTCTTTTTCATCACACATCACACTACTGGAATGGAGCCCTAAAAAATATATATTTTTTCCATAGTTTCTTATTTGGACTAAAGAATGAATTGAATTGAATAAACCTCACATTCTTATCACTTCCACTTAGGTGATCGCCATGGACATACTATCTGGGTTAAGAATGCTTCTTACGTGCCCATCCTGGTAAGCTTATCTGACGTAACCGATTCGGTTGACACTAACGTCAAGGAAACAGGCAACCTTTATACAAATTTAGAAACTAGAACTCAGAAAAAACTCAGTGAGATCAGAGAGACATTGTATTCTGAACTTTTTTTTCTTTAAAGTGGTAAAAGCTTAAGTAAGACATTTTTTTTCCTATTTTCTAGTCCAGAAAAAAAAGCCAACTAGAAGTGTAACATGGCATATCTTATTCCAAGAATCCGACGATTCACATACAATATAAGCGCCTTTCCCTACATAATCATCATCAATTAATGTCGTAAGCATGCACCACTAATAAACTTCTTTGCATATCTTGCCTCAATTACTTCTGTTGCGCTCCTATCGAACATAACATGCTACTTCTCGGATTAAATTGAGCTGACAACTCTTCGGCTGGAAACAAAATTCCTACACCTAATGAATTCCTTTTACTGTGTCTATAAACCACAAAGATCATGTTTCCCAAACATACGAGTACGAGTACATACGAGTATATCCATATCCGTGGAAAAGTACACACAGAACACCGTCCAAGACCGCACAGGTACCTACCGGCTAATCTACTGTGGCATCCTTGCACCACAGTTCTCACCGGCCGCGGAAAATCCGCAAGAGGAGATTCAATTTTCAGCTTAAACTACAAAAACAAAACCACAAAAACCGAAAAGTGCTGTTTAGCGAAACCACCTTTTCGTAGTTGGAACATTGGAGAACATCAGCGCATATCGCACACACAATTATTATCGAATGTATGTATCTGCGAGCGGGTGATGAGCAAGTTGGGCTGGATGGAGGAGAACGGAGGGCGTTGTTCCCCTATGTCGACCACAAAATAAAAATTATAGCCTTTTAGGTTGATGCGCACTCCTCACCGCACCACTTGCTCTTTTACTCTTCGACTAGAAAATATTGGTCGGTGCGGTATGGTACGGTGCAGTACACAGACGTTAAGGTTAATTTCTTTAAATCCAATTTCCGCGGTCCGCTGTGCAATTTATGCGCAAGTTGATCTCAAAGCAGGTCAAATCTCATAGACGACGATGACTGGATGGTTGGATGGACGGGCAGACGAACGGAAAAGCCGTGTCCAACCGCTAACATATCCGTTTGCATGCACGTACTTACATGGGCGCATAACCTCTTCCATAGGAATCCTGCCCGCGCACTCATAGAACTACCCCTCTCAACGGAACCATTGTCTACTGAAGTTTACACTGTCGTGGTATCCTCATGTGCAGTTCATGATATGCGCTTTGCTTTTCTAATATTAAGTCGATGCACCGGTGGCCCGGAGGCTACCACTCGTAGATTGAGCCCGGACGAACAGGGAACGAATGGTCTGGGATTATGTGGGTAAATGGACCCACAATTTAAACAGCCTGGCAATCTGGATTATTTGTGTAGAAACATTGATTCAGCATGTGGGAGAGATCATCTGAGGTCAGCAAATGAGTGCATTTCAAGTCAAACGATTTTTGATTTGATTTCATATTTGGCCCGTTTGACGTTGGTCATCATCGTCGGTCCCATGGAGTCCCATGGACACGAGCAACTTGCGAGTTTCATATTTTTGGGTGGAAAAACTCAGATAAGAGGTAAATTGGTATATTGGTTGGTACTTCGTGGAAGGGGGGTAAATGCTGGAAGGGAAATTGCTGAAGATACGAGGTGAACGTTTGGAATAATTTTTGTGCTGGCGGATATGTGCGAATATATAACTTTTTTTTATCTATACATAGGTAAATACCGGTGAGTGGTGTAGTTTAGTCTTTTGTAGTTTTCGGAAAAAAAAAATACATCCGCTTACTAGAGGGTCAACCAACAACAGGTGTTATTTCGCAAATTTTACTGCAACAAGAGTCCTCCTTTGCATTCTCCCTCGCTCCCTTCTAAATTTTCTTTTTTTTTCTGCCTCTTCAACATTCTGGGAAAGTGCAACCACGGACCCCTCAGCAGTGCCGTAACTAGGGTGGTGCCAGTGGTGCCCAGGCATAGGGCATAGGCCAGGAGGGCGCAAAAATTACCAGGACCAACTTTTAGGTAATGCGCGTTGAAAGATCTTTAAACTGTGATACTCGTAAGTCTCTCACAATGTCATAAGCTTACTAATAAAAGTATTACCTATAAAAGAGCACACATCGAATCGCTCAAGAAAGGAAATATTTCATATTTCACGCCATATATTCAAAACGAACTAGTGGATATTATCGCGTCTCAGGTCAAAAAACTAATTTAATAAACTAATAATTTAGAGAAACTAGAAGTGGACGGATTGAACATACAAGATGTCCGTGGCCAAGGCTACGACATTGGCAGTAATATGGTTGCAAATATAGCCAAACTAAAACAAATAAATGAAACTGCTGATTACGTGCCCTATGCAGCGCATTCTTTGAATTTATCTGGCTGCTAGTGTGACACCCGATGATTTAATATTTTTTCGGAATAATCCAGGAAATATTTGTGTTTTTTTCGAGTTCTATGAACAGATGGGAATCTTTAATGAAGCACTTGCAAATTTCTTAAAAAAAAAAAACACGCTGACGCCTCTAAAGCTAGAGCCGTCAAAGCTTTAAACATGCAAATACCACAAATTTGACAAGTGCTTAAGATTCTAACAACCAACAATTTTAATGCTGTAGCTAAAAACTTAATGGACCTAATAAACTTTAAATTTATATGTACCCTGCAAATTTGGGATCAAGTTTTAGAATCTGTTGATAGAGTAAATGTTGCTTTGCAGTCGAAAACAAAGAAAACAAAGAAACTATTGAGTATCAAATATTCCCAAGTCATAAATGCCATAGAAATTTGGGCGGAAATAGAAACTTTGAAGAATCAAATTGAAGCGACTTCATTATTTAAAAAATGCGAAAGTCAATCAAGCCTAAGTCTTCTTAAGCGGAGAGTAGAACTGGACTGAAAGGAAATTTTTCCAAACGTATAAGTCGCTATACATTTTTTTTTTAACGATGCCAGTGACTGTAGCTTCTTGTGGAAGATCATTCAGTAAACTCAAACTGAAACATAAACATACTTGCGCTCGACGATGAGTCAGGAAAGGTTATCTGCCCTAGCAATTTTGTCGATTGAAGCTGACAGAGCACGACTCCTGTGTCCTGTCGTACGATGATGTCATTAAGGACGCTATGAGGAAAGCCCGGAGAGTAAATCTTTAAGTAAATAGTTGTCTTATTTTCTTTACGTTTACGGTTTGTGTTTGGTGTTTTATGTCTATTATACCTACCTGTATGTACATATTTTGGCAAATATATTTGTTTTGTTTACCTAAAGTTAATATATTTTTAATTCTAACAAGTAACTAAACAAAAACTTAGATTTCCGAACCTCGTAAAATCAGTGTATTTTTCGAGGGCGCAAATATAGAAGCTCGCACCGGGTGCATAAAAGCCTAGTAACGGCACTACCCCTCAGCCAGAGGCCCACTTTCCTAGCATTTTGAATCGGCAACCAAAAAAGGTTCCCCAGAGAAATTACAGAGGGTTTCTCAACTACAAAAGATGGATTGTCTTAATGTGAAAGACTGATTTTCGGCGGAGATGAAACGGGTGGTCTCAGGAATAACCAACGGTTCTTCATAAGTCCTACAAAAATATGACGAGAGAAAACGGTGAAACCATAAGGCGACATCAATGAGACAGACGAATCTGCACCATAACCAACAAAACACATTAACATAAATAACAACGGGACGGGACCGACGGTCTCGCAACTGCTTAAAACCCTAGAAGCCGAGAACTAGAACGTGATATAGTGAGGTCACAATAATCAACCAACAAGCAATGCTGTCATACTTGTATTTCAACGAGGCAGCACTAGCTCAAAAGCCAGATGACCAACCTACCTCGTGACTCGATGTGAAAACCAAGTTTTTATTTATACAGTATCAGAATCAATATTTGCATTTAAAAATCTATTTGCGATGATCCGTTCCCAGATGATAGTGAGTTCATAAGGTGCGGGAGCTGTAAAGGAACCTATCATTTTTCATTGACAAATTACTTACTTAGTTGGCACTACAGCTCGAGGTGAACCTGGGCCTGCTTCTCGCAACCATTTGTGTGTGCGTGTTATATTTTTGCACCAATGGAAGGGACCTTCAGTTTTTTGCCGACTCCGAACGGCAAGTTGAGAAGCTCAATCGTGACAAATGATGCTCTTTGATGCTTGCCAGACATTCGAAAGAGGTGGTACCGTGAAAAAGCTCTTTAGGTGTTAGACCCGGTCTGGAATTGAACCAGACAATGCAATAATGCAAGCCCAATAGCTTTTGTAAATCTTAAGAATTAGGAGACGTAAAAGCTTCACGAATTCAAATTTTATTTATTTAACGAACTGCCAAATTAATCATACTTAAATATGTAACTGAGTGTTGTAAGAAGTTTCGCAAGTTAAAAAGAAGATCTCGCGCTCACAGAAAGAGATAAAGAAATTTATTTTAATGTACCTACCACCGAATAAGCTAGCAAATACGTTCAGTCCGAACGAATTAAGAGTTACTGCACTGAAAGAAAATGATGTCATTGTGAGCGGGAATGCCAAAGAAAATACTATACCCGCCAAGATTAAGTTCCACTCCTCTGGGGCCAAGTTCTATTTTTAATACATTTCTCGTCATCTTTCAGGTAAAATTATGATTAATTCACCAGATAATGACGACCAGTCTAGTTCCAGCTAAGATCCAGTAGAAGCGCAAAAAGAGCTTGGACCCCTAATCGGAAGATGACATTGAAGCTGAAAAACATCAAAGGGATGTGACGACGATGAATGAGCACCAGCTCTTCTCAAAGCTCTCCTAACATCAGCAGACACACAAAGGTCCTACTGAGGGCAGTCGTTGTCCAGCCGCGCAGGTGTAAACATCATAGGACTCGATTGATGTAATTAGAAAGTTTTGGTTGCTAATCATAAATAAAGTTAATTATTATTTTGTTGTACCATCGGTACGTACAGTGCACGAAATAAGTATAGCGTACAAAAGAACTTGATCTCTTTTTTAGCATTTCAATAACTTTCCTTGATTTTAAATTGCTAATTAGGTTTATATATGCATGAGTAAACGTAAAAAACTCGTTTCTGCCTTTGATGCTTTGTTCATGTACCGTTATCTGGCATTTTCTGGGGTAGAACGAAATAAATATAGCGTACAAAGAGTTTGTCTGCCGTCATAGAAGGGTATTTTGCGGATATTTCTTTAAAATTGCTAAAAAGTTTTCAGTGGTAAGTGATGCTATTAATTATATAATAAGTCCTTCATTAAGGTGAATATATAATCAGTTTTAGAACGACATTCTTTGAAATGCCACGAAGACTAACATTGGCTGTTGAGAACGCGCTCAAATAACTGCATATAGAGATAGCGGAAAAACAATTAGGGAAATTGCTGGCCGGCCACCGATGATTAACAGCAGGGACATCCGGGCAATAAAACGTTTGGCAGTCCATCAAAACATTAGTCCATCTCAAATAAGGCTCAAATTATCTCTTCCGGTAACAACAAGAAGAGTACAACAGATTTTAAAAAATGATGAAAACCGGAAATACCAAAAAAGGGCACATGAACCTAAGCTTTTGCCACGTCACAAGGCAAAAAGGTTGGAATTCGCAGAGCGCCATCAGTTTTGGGAAGATCAATGGAAATCCATCATTTTCAGTGAAAAAAAAAATTTAATATGGATGGGCCTGATGGCTGCCAAAAATATTGGAGGGATGTAAGGACTGAGCGAGAAACTCGTTATTCGCATAATTTCCAGGGAGGCTCACTTATGGTATGGGCTGCATTTAGCTATAATGGTAAGTCTCCAATGTGCTTTATCTCCCATAAGATGAATTCAGAGAAGTATATCGAGCTCTTGGACGATGTTCTGAGTCATTTTGGAGAAAATATTTTGGGGGATAATTGGACCTTTCAACAGGACAATGCAGCCATACACAACGTCGCACTTACCAAAAAGTTCTTAAAATCAAGGAATATTCTATTAATGGAGTGGCCGGCCATTAGTCCTGATCTTAAACCAATGGAGAATCTTTGGGGCATCTTGGTGCAAAAATGTTATGCAAATGGTTGTCAATTTGACACTTTACTGCAGCTTCGCAACGCGATTAACGAGGAGTGGACAAAAATCGACATTTTAACATTAAATAATTTGATTGACTCAATGCTTTGAACTATATCGAAATATTTTTTTTTTGTATCAAGTTAATGATGTATCTTTAAAATGAATGTTGTATTATACTGGTTTGTTTCTATTAAGTTTATAAAAAAAATGTCAAATCCAAAAAAATATATAAAAATGAGTTACACTAAAATATGTCTTGTACGCTATATTTATTTCGTGCACTGTATAAAATAAACTAGTGTTTTACTTACACACTAGCTGTTGTACCCGCTTCGCTGCGCATACAAAAATATTACTTTGTATGATATGTGTGTTTGTAATAAATTGTCTACTGGAAGGAGACTTCCAGCTAAATGCTACACTTGTCCGTACCTTAAAAGTTTGCATAAATCCTTGCTCCACAATTTGCTTAGCACCAAATGAAGTCATTTTAAAATAATTATTATAGGATCGTTTAGAATGAATGAATTGCTTGGATAAAGGATTTTCTATAGATATTAAAGAAAAAAGTGGTTCAGGTGGGTAAGCAATTTTTTCCAATCTAACTTTTCCGCTTTCTTAAATATATAGCATATTCTTACCGCCAAAACGTCAAAACATAATACATACATATCTGTATCTGTTCCAAGCCTGTTACTGTTACTTATCATAAAAAAAATGCATTTATTTAAGAACTGATATAGAGTGAGATAAATGTACAAAGTAAAATATAAACTTTTCTTTTTCTCATTTAGAGGTTTTTTATTGAAATATATTGATTTTTTTTTATTCCATTTTACAGATTTAATCCGACCAGAATCGATTGCAAAAATCCGCATTTAAATCCGTTCAGTAGTTTTTTTTTTGCGGCACATACATACATAGATACATACTTTTTTTAGATTTCATTTTATAAAAGTAGTGATGATATTCAACCGGTTATCACAGCTGTCTTCCTCATGCAAAATGCACTAAACATGCTCTCAAAATGAACCGAGAAATGTGGACTGGGAGTTAACCCCAGAAAACAAAACTAGTTATTTTCACTAGGAAATACAAAATCCCTCAGATAGACCCCACTTCTTTATACATATAGTACCAAACTAGTCCTCACCGACAAAGTAAAGTATCTAGGTCATCCTAGACAAAAACTTAGCTGGAAGCTCAATATCCAAGAAAGATTAAAGAAAGCTACCATAGCCCTCTACTCGTGCCAGAAAGCCATTGACAGCAAATGGGGACTTCAACCCCGCATCACCCATTGGCTCTTTGTTTCTGTTATCAGACCAATTCTGATGTATGGTGTAGTTGTCTGGTGGCCTGCCCTAGAAAAGGCTAGCAAGCAAATGGAAGCCAGTGCGGCTATAAGACTCAAAACCACCTCACAGTGGTCAAGTAACTACACTGGGCACTCCACAATAGTAGATAACCTAACTCTTCCCGAAAACATAGAATATACTGTGCCCAATTTTGACAAAAACTTTAAGGTCACTATTTCCGATAGGTCCTTCTGGGATGACCTAGAAACTACAACAGACAAGTCGATAAACTTCTACACTGATGGCTCTAAAACCAATGACGGTGTAGGAGGAGGTATTTTCTCAGACAGATTAAAACATAATCTCTCCGTTCTGTCCTCCCTGACCGTTGTACTGTGTTTCAAGCGGAGATTATGGCAATTTCGGAACTATCCTGGAACAAGAGGAATGTTATATACACTAATGATATTAGCAATTTCTTGGATAGTCAGGCGGCCTTGAAATCTCTAGAATCAGTCTCACCCACATCTAAGATAACCTCCAACTGCTGTTCATCTCTTCTAGAGATGGCTTAGCAGTTTTATATTCACCTTTGCTGCGTGCCGGGGCACAGAGACATTCCAGGGAATTGCAAAGCTGACGAGCTCACTAAACTAGGAACAACAATACATATTCTTCCCGATAAGAAGAATAAAGGTATGCCCCTCGCTACTAACAAGCTAACACTCAAACTTGACATAGTCAATAAAATCAACGATATATGGGAAGTTGGAACTACCTGCCATTACCTTGCCACCAACCAGATCTGGCCTAGACTAGATCGAAACCATTCTAGATACATTTTATCCCTAAAAAGACTACATATAAATATGACACTACTCAAAGGAAGTACCTATTCACAATTTGTAAATGAAGCTTAGCTATTTTAGTATAGAATAATTTACAGTAAGTTAAAATATAATCTAAAAGAAAATACGTACCTACTTCCTTAACTCGAACTAAATTGATATGATTAGCACGATTTTTTAAAAAAGAGGAAATCTAGTGCGCCTGAACTTTATACCACATCGACCGAATCTATCCAACCTGTGTTACCTTTGCAATCTGAAGGAGAGAGATAGAACGTTGTCCTTTTTATTGCTATACTTGTCCAATCCTCAAAGAGGTTTAAATACTTTGGATGTTATCTTTTCGAAGAATCTCAGCATCGTTTCACCGATCCATAAGAAATGAGACCCCTTGAAGTGCTCCAACTATAGACGCACAAGTCTACTCAACATCGCCTACGAGATCTTATTTGCAATATTATGTGAACGCCTGAAACCTGATTAGGCCCTATCATTGCAGTTTTAGGCCAATGTAGAGATGAACTCTATAGAACTAGTCCAGTTTGGACATCCCTGCCTTGTCCATCTGTGCAGGATGACAATGGAGAAAACTCGCTGCTGCATCAATCTCGGTAGTGACCTCAACTTTCAAATCAGAAAAGGATTCATACAACTGCGACTTTTCCCTCATCATACTTGAAAGAATTTTTCGAAACTCAAGCTAATACACGAGGTCCGATCTTTTAAATGACCGTTCAACTAAATACTTGCACTCACCGACGACATTGACAGAACACAACGAGCTATCACCGGTGTGCTTACAAGCATAAAAATGGAAGGGGCTAAAATGGGTCTGGCGGTAAATGAGGGTAAAACAAAGGAAAACTTGCCAATGAATAGGGACAGTCAACATCAATGAATTGGACAGAACGTCATAACAGACAGTTACAACTTTGAGGTAGTAAAGGACTTTGTCTACCTCGGCTCTGCTACAACATCAAAAAATGACATCTCATCGGAAATCAAACAAATGATAACTTTTGCCTGTTTCTTTGGGCTAAGAAGGCCCTCTTTCGATCAACTAAGGGTACGCTATATAAAACCATTATTGTCGCAGTCTTACCGTTCGGAGCTGAAGCATGCACTTTATCGAAAGCGGATTGGGATATTCTTCGTCGCTTCGAGAAAAAAATCCTTCGTAAGATATCTGGACAGGAGAATATTCAACCACGTAGTACACGAGCTGTACAGCGAGTTCGACTTAGTAAAAAAAAAAAAACTGTTCACAACACAACAGAGGACCTCAACTAAGATGGGCGCGCTCAAGTGGAAAATGACCTTATCCAACTTGGAGTGCGCAACTTGAGTCAGTTAGCTAATGACCGGGTTAACTAGAAATTGTTATTGGTTCAGGCCTTGGTCCACCCCGCACGCCACCTAAGTAAAAAAGTAAGTAAGTAGAATATCAAGACCATCATACCAACTAACCGTTTGTATGCTGAAGATCTGATATCCATTCATACTCAAATCACACGTATCTATCCCAAGCTCAATTCTAGCCTAAAGCTATACAACTTCGACTAAAAATAATTCATTCAACACCGGTCTGGTACGGCACACTGCGTAAACCTGAGCTGTTAAAAAACCTTAATTGGTTTATTAGTTGCGACTACATGCAGACGCAAGATGCATTCCAAGTCCTACCGAGTCATCGATAAAATGCGTCTCCAATACTTTATTCCATTGTAGGTTGTTTGAGTTAGGCCCAAGAGAAATCTGTGTGGTGGCACACCGATGGACATGATGGAGGTGTTTAGCCAGAAGATTGTGACAACCAAAACTGAGGATGTACTCGTACCCACATTATCGCCAGACTTAGACACTTCCGTGCTCAGAGCTACCAACAATCGACGACGTGACGCCAACGGCTATATTGCTGTAATGAGGAAGTCTCTGCATGTGCCTTACCAATATAGATACGCTGATGGGTGCAGTAGAGACGCCTGCTGCGAGCTCGCGTTAAGTGGATGCACATTGCTCCTCTGTTGTCATTCCAACTCCACCAAAATGATCAGTAATTATCTTAATAGCCTCAGATGCAACTTTTTGCTGTTCTTCCCACCAGCAGCGCGATGAATCTCAGATCTTCAAAAAAGAAAAAAGAAAACTATAAAACTCTCCAATCGAATTCGATTAAACGTTGATCTGATTCAATAGAATAGAAGGAAACACCCTCAGGGAGAAAGACCAAACCAAACAGCCACCTGGGAACTGGGAACATCAGCCAGTCTATGAATTTTTTTTATATACGAGTCAATATGCCGGCCGCCGCTTGACCTTTACCCGAATAACGCCAAATAATAACAATAACCATTAACAATTGTATCTCAAGTGAAGAGAAAGATATTTCCTTAGAGGAGTTGTGGTTTGCTTTCCCAAAAGTGAAGCGCGCGCTTGTTGGCCATTGAATGTATTCGTCGTAATACATGCCCCGATAAAGATTGATGAAGTTTTTGGGCAAACACAACGTAAACAATCCGAATTCAGCGGTCGCATTCCGAAGATATCGATCGTGTTTTGTTCATTCGTTTGGTGGCTAAAAAAAGATGTATCTCAAAAGTGAGGGTGGATGTTGGCCAATATTCATGTCTCTGGTAAGATGCGATATATCGCGGCTGCCGAAGGCTTGCATATCGATATTGGCGCGGTAGTGGAGCGTGATGGCCGGTCGAGATATTGTACGTTGCACGATGCATGCAGCCAAGAAGAGAAGTATACAAAAGCGAGTGGGCGGACACCAAAGGATACCAAAGGTCATTTACTGGTTGCTTTGAATTATGATTTTCATTTGGAGGAAGTGTAGGTAAGGCACCTAACCTACAGAAGAACAAGTTGGAATGATGATTGCTATGAGTTGGATTTTTTCGGTGGAAGCATTTAGTAGAAGATGGCTCATTGTTTTGTCCGCATGGACAAATTCGAGAAAGCTGCTTTATATCCGCCCACGAACTTCTATTTCTTTGTGTAGATATCGAGGGGATTTTTTTTTTCGTTAAAGTTGGAGGCGATTTGTTGGAGTGATTTGAATGAAACAATATCGTTGGCCTGGAATCAGTGACTGGAGTCAGTGCAGCAGGAGGTGAGTTTAATGTTTTGTAGGTGGGCATCGATTTTTCAAATGGAAATCATCTGGTCTAAGTGAATTTAGTGGAATTATTCTCGCACGATTGTAATTAATAAAAAGTTTTCTATAAAGCGAAGAGGTCAAGCTTGTTGTTACAAAGTAACATAGTGTTGAATTTTAAATGCAATGACGAGGGTCACACAGCATTACATAGCATTGGGTAATACGAAAATTCGTCCTCTTCTTGTTTGTACTGCTGTGCCACATTCCTCCAGGTTCGCTTAGTTCATTGTGAAATCAGCATGAACCTTCATCCGGTAAATGTAGCTTCCTGAGATGTCCCTTGAGTATACAGTATAAGAAATGCATCAAGTCTGTCTTAGGCACTGGGTATTTTTCAAGGACTTAGTCCTGCTAGCCTTCTCCTGTCTCTTTATTTGTATTTTCACCTTTGCAACAGAAGTTCAGGGTGTAGCAGCCTCTGCCTTGGCAAGTTTGTCCGCCTCTTTATTATTATTATTACCTTCTATCCCCAGATGGTACCATTGTTTAGTTATGCTATAATATTAATTTATTTTAGTGGATTTATTAGAAATAAATAAGTAATTATTATAGTCTAAGAGCCGACAGCAAATTTTGAACGTGGAGGTATAACCAACATATATGGGTATCTATGTAAAGGTATTATCGGCGTGATATCCAATTCAAGTATCTGGCAGCGTTTTTTTTTCAGCCATTGCTGAATATAGAGGGCTAAAAACGTTAATTTTTCAGATTTTTTTTCCCGAGGGTATAACCACATAACTCATATACCAAAAAATCAGCAAAAATCCCCTGATTACGAAAATCTAGGTCCCAGACGTTTTGTTTTCAGCCTACCCCCTGCCAGACGCCTTGAAAGTACGCCCCAAACGAGCTTTTTACTAATAATGTCTCGAAACCTAAATATAAATCAAAACCAAAATTTCAATCCCAAACACATCTAAACCATTCCATGATTACAAACACATAAGTCCCAGATAAATCAATAACAGTTTACAATCTATCAGACATCCTTGAAGTATCCTGAAATGTGTCTCTGACATAATTTTCTGTGAGTAATAGAAGTAATAAAAAATAAATGTGCCGATATACAAAATATTATTTATAATATTTGAACTGCAGAACATAATAGTTAGTAATTCAAATATAAAGCCCCTTATTCCCAGAGCAAAAATCGTTGCCAGAAAAATAATCGTAGCGTAAACTGTCAAAATTCTCGCACCTTCACTGCGAGAAACCTTTCTCGCAATGAGAAAATGAATGGCCCGGACAATTCTTTCTCGCAACGATTTATATTTCGATGCGATTTTATGACATTGTTTTCAATGAAAGAGGAAACAATTGTATTAATTTTTAGTAGCAAAAAGGGAAACTACACATTTTCGCGCCTTTAAACGTAATTTCCTCTTTTAAAAAATTTAAATTTGTTGTTCAAAATACTTTTAATTCAATATGAGTGATAAGAAGAGCAAAATACTAAAAAAAACTCGTACGTCAAAAATCTCGTTGCGAAATTTGAAATTTTAGGAATTTACCCTCAAAATCTCGCACCACAAGCTACGATTTTTGTTTCGCAACGATTTTTTTTCTCGCAACGATTTTTGTTCTGGGAATAAGGGGCTTAACAAAACTATTTTTTATCACAATATGATTTTTGGAAAATTATATAAGAATTATTCTTCATCGGGCTCGTCACCATCCGATATATTGCTTACGTCTTTTGAGATATCTTCAATTTTTCAGCCGTAGCCGAAGTGAACTACTAACTAGCTAAGCGTGTACTGTACGCTCAGGCTTAAGCTCCAACCAAAAAAAAAAAAACGCCAAAAATAGGTTACGGTACCACGTTCTTTAACACGCTCACGAATGGTTGTCAAAAGAGGAGCCAAGGCTCGCTCTAGACTGTAGTGCCAGGCTATTATTATGCTTTTGAATTAGATAATTGTAATCAAAGAGAGTGACAGTATTGACGTTGGTGATTGATGCATTGTAAAATATAGGTGGGCCTCACTTAACACAAAAATATATTTTTGGTTTTTTTTTTGAGATTATGGAACGTAACTCCTCTTTTGCACTGGTTTCTTTTTTCTTTTAGCACGATTTTGTTTAACACGATATTTTTCAGGAACATAACCCCCGTGTTAAGTGAGGCGCACCTGTATGTCAACAGGTGGGTGGTTCAAATCAAATCGCCAAATTATTATAAGAAAAGTTGTTTTCGCTTTTTTGTCAAAAACATAATAATACGCCGATAATACCTTTACATAGATACCCATATATTTTGGTTATACCTCCACGTCCAAAATTTGCTGTCGGCTCTTGGTCTATTATTATTTTCATAAATATTTACACTTTTGAAGACAGGTATGTATTTTATTTAGGTTGGAGGACTTTATGTTCAATCAAACTTTTTTTTCTTTTTTGAATGGACCTTACACTTGCTATAAGCGGATCTGAGGATAAAAGAAGCCTGTGAAAAATATCTGTGATCGTGTCCAACCGCGAAGTTTTTATATTAAGGACCTCCCGAAACTTGTGACTGTCTTTATTCCTAGTCTCTTGCGCCTTTTCCGAAAGTTCACCAATTGGAATAATACAAGAAGCAATCACTTGTCTGCCATAAAATAAGACCTTGTGAGCGCTTACTGGCATATAAAACCCGGTAATTTTTGAGATGCAGGTCTTTTGTTCTTGTTGCATATGTATCAAATGCATTTCGGTGCTAATTTTTTGTTGAATAATTTCATACTGATGAGTAGATAATTTTGTATTTATAATAATCATAGCTAACCCCTCATCAGCAGAGATGGACAGTGAATCAGAATAAGCTGCTTCGAGAGTGATTATTGGAGAGCAGTACGGCTACCATCTGCTGTTTGAAAACAACACAATTTGTTGAACGAAAAAAAGATAATTCTGTACAAAGTGGACACCACCTAGATTTTGATGATATATGTATCATTGTTATACATATATGGAAAACGATTAGCTTACGAGACATAGGCTATAAACAAAAAAAAAATCACTATTCGTTTCCGCACCCAACTCGCGCAAATAACCTTCATTATAAATCACAAACATCGAAAAAGTGTTGAGCTTCATTTTAACGATTTCACCAGAAAAACAAGAAAATGGAAAATACAAAAGCCATGCGGCAATACCCTCACATACTCAAATTAATTTTATTGGTTCTCAAAGCACAAAATCACATAGCTTTTAGACAAAAAACAATAGAAAAAATTATAAAGATTTGCTTTAATTTAATAATGGTAACACTGTTTTGATGTTCATATTTTCCATAAACACCACGATGGTTGATGGCGGCTACGCATAATCAGTAAGCCATCGATTGTATGACAGGCTGGTTATGGTGGGATGCATGCGGATTTGAGAAAGATTACAAAAACAAATCGTGTGTAAGTCAGTGGTTTGATTTTTGTTTCAGTGGCAATTTTTCGAACTGAGTGCCTTGAAGACATGTACAGGCACCAGTGTTTGAAAAAAAGCTCCCCCATAAGTCCTGTACTGACAATTTGGTTGGGACAGAGTATAGTATAATACAATAAATATATTAAAAAACAAAAACAAAATCAATAACTATGGTATGTATATGTAGTAATACCAGCTCGTACATGATTACTTGTTTATAATAGTTTACTGCAAATGCATTGGCAATGAATTTATAAGGTTTTGGATCTTATCTCATCTCTTCTTTCAGTCGACGAACGCTTTCGAGCTGTTGACCATTGTGGAAAACCCGCTGCGTTAATATACTGCAAAGGTTATAAATAAAGAACAGTACTTTGTCTCATTAAACACATACCTGCTACATAGTATAAGAAAATTGACGAACCTTTAAAATTATTTTATATTAAGTGCAAACAACCACGTGTGGTCCTATCAATATTTCGCACAGCAATGCATTTTCTTTGCTTCTAAAAGAATAACGGAAACAAAAAATAAAAAACAAATACCATTACAAACATAGTGACAATAAGACCGAATGATGGAATAAAATTTACCACGAGCCCTTATCTTTACATGAAAAAATATAGCTCGCGGAGTGTAAGCAAAATAATAATCTGTCACTAAAAAATAGAAAAAGGCAAAAAAAAGATGCCAGTCGCTGAAATATGTAAATTGAAAATTTGAAGTAAATTAAGTGATCAAAATAAATTTTAAATTAGTTTGCAATAACTTGCAGATGCTCAGAAAAAATATATTGGACAGATTTAGAAATCGATAGGTACATCTTTATTTGGTTATATAGAAATCATAATTTCAGTTGTTAGAAATAAAAACCGAAGTACGGTTTCAGCTATTCAGTTTTAGTTCCTCATAAACACATACATACAAATAATATATGTAGCACGGTGGTTGCGGTAGAGCTGGGTAGGGTCGTCGATCGCTGAAATTTTCCGCCAAAATATTCCTTACACTCTGCTAGAGTGCAAAAAAACGCCGAGCTTCTTTTGTTTTTTTTTTTGTGTTTTTATTAAAAAAAATCTTAATCCTCTTATAACGAAATACAAAATTAATGAAGGAGTAAAGCGAAATAAGCCTTAAAAAAATTGTTAACCCACGAGTAAGCGGTCCGTGAACTGCCGTACCCGTTGAAGCAACAACTCCTGTAAGGTTAAAAGAAAAGGCAATTGCCAAAGTAAAGCAAAAGAAAAAAATTCTTCGTTAACGCGCAGAGAGTGTGAATTAGTTCGCAAAATAGGAAAGTCACCCGTATCTTGCAAAACTAGTCCAAACTCCCGATTGATCAAGAGTGCCCGTCAACTGATCCGGGCGGGTTATTTATACCCATTAATAAAAGCTTTCTAATACAGAATAAAGCTTTACCTCGCTCCATATATATTAAACTAAACTTAACGAAAGCTTTCAAGCATGGCTTATTACAGAATATAGAGTACAGTACGAATTGAAATTTTATTCTTCACATAATTTGAAAGAAAATTAATAAGCGTTAAAATTCATTGCAATTATTAATATATTAAACAAAAGAAAAATATGTTATATGAAAATAAATGAAAATAAGAAATGAAAGCAGATAAATGTGAATGCAAGAAAACAAATGAAAATAAGAAAATGAATGTAAATAAGAGTATAGATGAAATTCATTGAAAATAAGTAAATGAATGTATGTAAATAGGAACATAAATGAAATTCATATAAAAATATTGCTGTGTGTTGAATGTTGAGGTGTTACATTCTCCCCCTCTGGCGCAGTGATCGTCTCGATGGTGCGGCAGGAAAAGTTTGCTTCGTTGGTCGTCCTCGTCTTCGTATATTTTGAACTGGTTCTGCATCTCTGTCTTTTTGTGTGTACTTCGTGAGTGAGGTCACATGATAGGTCCCTAATGGAATGGTGACGTCATCTTTTGAGGCAATCTGGTATGTAGATGGCCCAAGTTGTCTTATGATCACATAAGGTCCATCACGCTTAGGTACAAATTTGGAAGTAATTTGCTTCGATGCTTTGCTCAGTACATGGGTTGTAACGAGTACTAAGTCACCAATTTGTAGTTTAGGTTGAGGTCGTCGTTTCTTGTCTGAGTAGATTTTGTTGTGGTCCTGGGTACGTTCCACCGTTTCTTTTACATCTTGGATTACTTCAGCCAATCGCATAAGTTTCGGAGTAATTTGTGGAATGAAATTTTCGGCTTGAGTTATGCTTCTCAAATCGTGCTTAACATCGTCGACTGTTCTTGGCTCTCGACCAAATGTTAAATACGCTGCAGTATATCCCGTACTTTGGCATTTTGTGGTGTTCATAGCAAACCTTATCGAGGGCAGGTCGTCAGCCCAAGTTGTATGGCTATTACCTACGAGAATGCTGAGCTGAGTTTTCATGTCTCGATTTTTGCGCTCGACAGGATTTGCTTCCGGATGATACAGGGGGGTAAGAGTTTGTCCAATCCCTAAACAATGTGTTAGATGCTGCATTAGTGCAGATATGAATTGCGATCCATTGTCTGTGAGTAGTCGTCGTGGAGTTCCATAACGAAGGAACACTTCATTTAACAATTTAACTGCACAATTTTCCGCTGTAGCTTCTGTTAAAGGGAATAGTTCCACCCATCTGCTGGCAAGGTCTTCGGCTATGAGGATCCATTTATATCCATCTGGCGTGGTAGGTAGTGGTCCAAACAGATCTACAGCTAGTATTTCGAATCTTTGGTTGCTGGATACAGTTTGCAAGAGACCAGTTGGCTTTAAGTTGCTGGGTTTGTATCGTATGCATTGAATACAATTGCCTATATGCTTTGTGATGTCTCTTCGCATTCCAGGCCAATAATATCTAGATGCGATCCTGTGGATGGTTCGTTCGACACCATAGTGGCCTGCAGTTGCGTCATTATGATAACTTTTAAGTATTGTTTCTCGTTCCTGAGATGGTATTATGAGTTGGGCGTTTTCGGCGTCGGATTCTGGTGAATACCTGTACAATATCCCATCATTGAGTAAGTAGCCGCGTGAGGTCCATCTAGCGATATCTTCAGTATTGTTTTCGAAGGCGTCAATGATACTTTTGAGTTGCTCATCTTGTAGTTGGGCCTCCCTGATTTCACTAGCATTTCTTGATGGCATGTCTACTTCGAAGGTGCACAGTTTGCATTCCGATTCATTGTGATCTGGGCTGTCACATGGGGGTCGGGATAACATATCAGCGACGGTATTGGTTCTTCCTGGCGTATATTCAATATGGAAGTGATATGGTTGCAATTGCAAAGCCCATCTTGCGAGTCTTCCGGTTGGCGATTTCAGACTCATTAGCCATTTTAATGGTTGGTGGTCAGTTACAAGGGTTACTTCTCCTCCTTCGATATAGCCTCGAAATTTGTTGATTGCCCAGACTATAGCTAATGCTTCCCGCTCGATTGTCGAGTAGTTTCGTTCGGCGGCAGAAAGGAGTCTCGAAGCATATTCGATAGGGTGCTCCTCGGCTTTCTCCCCCTGGACTAAAACTGCGCCGATTGCATAGCTGCTGGCATCGGTTTTAAGACGAAAGGGTTTTTCGTCACATGCTTGCTTCAATATTGGTGCACTTGTTAGCAAGGATTTCAGTGTGTCAAATGATGCTTGCTCTTCTTTTCCCCATTTCCATAAAGCGTTTTTCTTTGTGAGATTGCTTAAGGATTTGGATACGTCGGCAAAATTCTTGATAAAGCGCCGGTACCACGAGCAGGTTTGCAAAAATGACAGGACTTGTTTAGCGTTTCTTGGTTCTTTTCTATTAGAAATGGCCGATGTCTTTTCTGGATCAACCTGAATGCCTTGGCCTGTGATGAGGTGACCAAGATATTTGACTTTGGAGCAGCAAAAGTTTGTTTTTTCTCTATTCACCTTAAGCTTGAACATTTTTAAGCGCTCGAATATCCGCTTCAGGTCTTTATAGTGCTCTTCAAAACTGCTAGAGCAAATAATCAGGTCGTCAAGGTATGTTAGTAGAACCATTCCTGTTAGTCCATTTCGAAATCGATCGATGAGCCTTTGGAAAGTGGCCGGAGCATTTCGTAGTCCGAAAGGCATACGTCTAAACCGGAACATACCAAATGGCGTTATAAATGCGGTTTTCTCCATATCTTCATCAGCTACCCGTATTTGGTAATAACCAGACTGTAGATCGAGAGTGCTTTTGAAAAGTGTTCTCTTCGTAGCATGGAGAAGGTCATCAATTCTCGGTAAAGGGTATCTATCGGGTATAGTGATGCTATTTATCTGCCTGTAGTCTATGCAGACGCGTATGCCTCCATCCTTTTTCGGCACGAGCACGACAGGTGCTGCCCAAGGAGACTCGCATTCCTCGATAATACCTGTTTCTAGCATCTTTGTTAGTTCTGTTTTGAGCTGCGCTTTTCTAGTAGGTGAAAGTCGGTAAGGCGTTGTTGCAATTGGCATGTGATTTCCAGTATTAATGGTGTGGATTGCAAATGGCGTTGGTTCGGATAGTGGACCGAATATCTCTTCTTCTTTCACCAATAAATTATTAAGGGAATCCTTTTCATTAGAACTTAACTCGACGGCTTCGTTTTCACGTAGGCTGACATCGATTGTAAGAATTTCCATATAAAAAGGTTCTAATTCGATTTCATCTTCTACTCGAACCAGGGCTGGGAAAAGATGTGACTTGTCCTTCTTTCGCTCAGGGGTCACTTCGTTGCTTCTTAGTGAATTGGAGAAGATGTGTTGAATTGAGCGTGGAGAGTATTCATTACCACCTGTCTTGCGCCTTTTGCGAGGTGATTTTGGTCTGAGACTTGTTTTTGGTCGTGGTTTTGTAGCAAGTGGTGAATCCTTATCGTTGTCGGTGAACCAGGTTAGGAAAGCAGATTTTTTTTCTACAACTTTTTGCGCGGGTGGCTCTGGAGTGGATTCGCGAGTTGGATGTTTGGTGCTTTTTGTTATCGCCGTGATATGCTGGATATGCTTCGGCGTATCACCAATGGGCGAAATAGGGTTGAAAGTACCAATGTTGGGAATAAAGGTGTCATCATCTACCGTATTCTTCACAACTTTAGTCTGGGATGTGTCGTAGAAATCAAAGACTTTATTCTGTTGATCTGCGAAATACCACATCCTTTGGCCTAGATCAAGGATTATGCCGTTCTCTTCCAGAAAATCGATACCTATTAATGTCCTGTTGTCTGTTGCTTTGGGTAACACAAGGAATTTTATTGGCCTCAAGCGATTTCCAATAATAATGTTGGTATCTCCAATAAATATTTCTTGGAATTTTGCATCACCATCAGCAAATGTTACGTCGGCACTTGCCTTTTGGAATCGAGTCCCATTTTTGAGAAGGTGTATGAAAAGTTGCCTTCCAGCCACACTTGTGCGAGCCGCTGTATCCAAGTAAGCTATTCCCGTCTCACCATGGGAAGATATGGGTATTGTTGGCAGATCAGCGCTTAAGGTGGTCTTCATGCAGTTAAAGGAAACCGTTGTTGGTCCTTTTGGTAACTCTTTACACGTTGGGCAATTAGAGCGGATAAATCCAGGTGCCTTGCACTTGTAGCAGTGGATTTTTGGCTCTGCAAGATCAGGTAGAGGCTGAGATCTCATTCTGTCATGCTTTTCCTTTTTGCGGCACTCATTTATGCTATGACCTGGGTGTTTGCAAAAATTACATTTTTTCTTCTTCTCAGCGTTATCGGGTGGAGCATGTGAATCTTGTTGCGTGGATCTTTCAGCAATCGAAAGTTCTACTGCTCTTGCCTTGGAAATTAAGTCCTTAAATGTTTTGACGCCGTCTCGGCTGACTCCGTCACGTATGTGGATACCCAATAGTCCATAGATCATATCGATCATCATTGATTCTGATGGGACTGGATCGCGTAACTGGGAAAACAATGCACGCTTTTCTGAAATAAATTCATCCGTTGGATCATGTGGCTTTTGCTTTTTCTCAAAAATCTCCAGAAAAATCCTATATGCTGGTTTAGCGGGTGCATAGGTATTACGCAATAAGCTTAGAACACTTTCCCAAGTCGTTGCTTCTGCTTGAACGCCTTGCCACCATGTGATCGCACTATCCTGCAGGAGAAGGGGGAAGCTTTTGATTGCATCAGCATCAGGGATTCGCTCGATGTCTTTAAAAATTTGTATGGTTGCGATAAAATTTTCAACCACAACTGGATTTTTTTCGCCTCGGAACCGTTCTGTGCAGTGACTGAAACTGCCTTTGGTCGTAGGTAACGTTGACATCGCTCCGATCAACTCCTTAAGCTGTTCTGCTGAAAGCTGTGCCATTTTGCCTTGTTCTTGTTCTTCGGATTCGTATGATTCGTATGATTCGTCCGATTCCTCTGATTCCTCTCTTATTATTTGTGGTGCCTGTGCCGCGATGCGCGCACTTCTTCGGAGCTCGTTTGTTTCTTCTTCCGTCGTGACGTCGGAGTGAATGTTTTGGTGGGTAAATTCAGGCCTCTAGTTGGGTGCCAATGTAGCACGGTGGTTGCGGTAGAGCTGGGTAGGGTCGTCGATCGCTGAAATTTTCCGCCAAAATATTCCTTACACTCTGCTAGAGTGCAAAAAAACGCCGAGCTTCTTTTGTTTTTTTTTTTGTGTTTTTATTAAAAAAAATCTTAATCCTCTTATAACGAAATACAAAATTAATGAAGGAGTAAAGCGAAATAAGCCTTAAAAAAATTGTTAACCCACGAGTAAGCGGTCCGTGAACTGCCGTACCCGTTGAAGCAACAACTCCTGTAAGGTTAAAAGAAAAGGCAATTGCCAAAGTAAAGCAAAAGAAAAAAATTCTTCGTTAACGCGCAGAGAGTGTGAATTAGTTCGCAAAATAGGAAAGTCACCCGTATCTTGCAAAACTAGTCCAAACTCCCGATTGATCAAGAGTGCCCGTCAACTGATCCGGGCGGGTTATTTATACCCATTAATAAAAGCTTTCTAATACAGAATAAAGCTTTACCTCGCTCCATATATATTAAACTAAACTTAACGAAAGCTTTCAAGCATGGCTTATTACAGAATATAGAGTACAGTACGAATTGAAATTTTATTCTTCACATAATTTGAAAGAAAATTAATAAGCGTTAAAATTCATTGCAATTATTAATATATTAAACAAAAGAAAAATATGTTATATGAAAATAAATGAAAATAAGAAATGAAAGCAGATAAATGTGAATGCAAGAAAACAAATGAAAATAAGAAAATGAATGTAAATAAGAGTATAGATGAAATTCATTGAAAATAAGTAAATGAATGTATGTAAATAGGAACATAAATGAAATTCATATAAAAATATTGCTGTGTGTTGAATGTTGAGGTGTTACATATAAACTTATTCCAATTGGTTAACGTATTTTTAGGATTTTGGGAGACTGGGCCTTATTAGGCGCTGGGTCTTATATGGGTCACCTACCTTATACATTTTTAATGTACTTTTTTGATGTTTTCATATATTTGTGAATCTTGTGTACGCACTAACACCTCTTGGAATTTTGTATTGAACATTTTCCTTACTGCTCTAGTTTAATTTTCAATGCATTGAAAATTGGAAAAAAGGTAGTGTCATATGGGCTTAAGGGTCTGTCTGTATGTCCGTTTGTTGGTCTGTATGTATGTCTGTCTGTCTGTCTACCTGTCTGTCTGTCTGTCTGTCTGTCTGTCTGTCTATATGTCAATCTGTCTGTCTATTTTATTTGACCAAATTTCACCTGAAATTAAGAAATTTTGTATGATAGGTACCAATATCACCAGTTGTTGAGCAACCGCACTATTGCTATGTTGTATTCTATAGGTATTAAGGAAAACGTATTCTGAAAATTTTTATAGATTTAATAGCTTGACTCTAGCGCCACCTATCGGGTCCAGATTTTATAATTTTGGTACGAACAAACATACAAACATAGAAACATACACACATACACACATTAATTTTTATATAAGAGATTGCTATTTATTCAGTTTTTTTTTCGCGGCATTCGTTAATAAAAGTTTGTTGGCCTCCCTACTTTCTTAACATTAGACGAAGAAGGATATTCATCTAAGACCATTTGTGGTAGGTTAATGATTCTATTTAGCCAGGAAGAATGTGTGCTTTCAAAGCGATCACAGTGTGCCTAGGGGGTTGCTTTTAATGAATTAATTGCGTCTTCCGAAGACAAAACATTGTCAAGAAACCGATTTATAAATGAAAAGACTGCATCATAGCGCTTGATGTTTACCTATGAAACCCAAAGATTAAAAATAATTTTTTCTTTGTTATTTCGACAGACATTCTGAAAATTGAAAAAAAAAATAGTATGGCTGTCGCACCTGTGCGCAAAAAGTTAAAACGCTATCTGATTACCCTGATATCAGATTTTTAAATGCATGTAGTCTGCCACTTGAATAACAGCGTATAAATATAATAGTTGTGCTCTAATGAGTGTTAAAATTCACAAACAAATTTTTTACCTTTTATCTATTTCACTTTAAAATAAAATAAAAGCACGAAACACGCGGAATTCACAATGTACCTTCTTAATACTCTGTTCAATGCGATTTTCACAAACCCTAAATGTAAGGCCATATAACTCGTTTTTTCATGTATCCCATATAACGGTTTCTTCATAAATGTCATATGCAAGAAAAAAATATTTTTTTCATATTTTTGTACAGGTCGATTTTTGGACTAAATTCCGCTAGATTGCCAAATTCTCACACTGTGGCCGCTCAGTAACGGGAGTAAGACACTCCTCCTGACACAATATTTTTATTGTTTCAATGAATCTTATACCACGCAATTGATGCCTTTACAAGACGTCTGGTGCTTTAAGCCAGAAATATTGACCCTAAGACACTTTTCAGTGGTTTTTAGCTTTGTGCCCCGTAGGAGAATTCTGTTGGAAGATCAGCATATCTTGTTGGTAAATTTTTGCACAGATACTATTCTTATAAAGTGACCCCAAATTGGACGGATAGACAGCGCTTCGTTAAGAACAACTGCGGTGGCTACGTTAACGCTCATTTGATTTGATATGTTGTACTTTGAGCGCCGCGCCGCAGTAGAACAACAGTATGTTTCTTTGCAAATGGTCTTCGGTGATCATCATGTTCATCAAACGGTACATCTGAGTATTTAACCCTTCCTATTTAAGACCGCATATATCCGAAACGAACCTATATTACGGTAGAATCGATTGCTGCATTCACGTGTCACATCCACATGTGATAACTGATTTTTCTTTATGGTTGCGCCATGGAGGTGGGAATCTTCTCAAGATATCAATAGCCAGAGCTGCTGGCATACATGATTTACATACCTGATCCTGACCTGGGATTGTTAGTCGATATACGCCTATATACTTAACCGCCCTCACCCCCACACACAGACAGACAGCAAATCATGCTGTACGTCATATGATAACTTCTGCTACTTTTCTAAGCTTTTCTATTCTCCGCATCTCCTGTTGGCGAACTGTTATATAGCTGCAGAAGGCCGTCTAGTTCTATTCTGACCTTAACATATGGTCGATGAGTGACGGCAGATTTGGCAGAGTGGTTCCCCAAGTTACGAAGCGTGTGCAGCAAGATACTGTGTGTTTATGTCTTCTTCCTCGTTTTGACATTCCGGACAGGATGGTGAGCTGTCGTATCCAAAACTGCATAGGTATTTCCGGCACCCATTTTGGCCAAACAGGAACTGCCTAAGGTGGTAGTTGCAGTCCCCGTGTTTCCGACTTATCCAATCCTTGATTGCCGGGATCACCTGCCTTTTTGTGTGTTGTCCCACCGGGATCGCCACATACTCGTAGCTGCTAACACTCCCTTTTCTTCTTGTTGTATCATCCTGATTTCATTCGCGTCATGTTGGCCCAAGGCTCCCCTGTTATGAATTCTCATCCGGAGACCATCCCAGCAATAACAAAGGCGGCTTCATCTGAGATGGTTCGAAAACTGCTGATCGTTCGTAGGGCGCACAGTCTGTATATTGGCGACATCTTCCTTTTTGTCTCCCTCGTCTTTAACCTTTAAGTACGTAGGTGAGTTAGTTAGTAACGTAAGCAGGTAGGTGGGGTGCTGACAACACCCCATGATGATTTCACTTTATTGCGCTTAGCTTTCCTGTGGTAAGTTGTTCTATGGTCAAATTGTCATTAGGATATCATTCTGGGGTAGAACAATGTTAAAACATTTAACTTTAAGCCCCTTTGATAGATTGTTTAGTCGTCCTTTCAAAAATAGTGCTTTCGGTATTAATTTTTGAAACAATTTTTTTGTTTTAACAAATTCGCCATCATCCGTATCAATTTCATCTGGCTCTTCACTTGATCTTCACCCATATCTTACAATAAGCTCTGGATGCGTCCCTGATCTTTTCCAAATGAAATTTAAAAAAATTACACAATTTTATATGAGACGTGACTTCTTGGGATTGTATATTTTTTAGTTTTATTCCTAAGAATATGAAGAATAAATAACGTCGTTTTTAATTCAAACCTTAAAATTCTTGCTTGCAATATACCTTGGAATATTACGATTTTTATAGTACTGCGGCAGGTGTTGAACCATTCATGAATGGGAATTTTTTTTAACCGCTTAGCTATTCGTATGTGCATACAACTTTCTATGTATCTATGCATGTATGTACACATAGTATAAAAGGAAGTCCCAAAAATGTGTCTTTCTCTATGAGCGCGCTAATCTAGAGAACCACTAAATGGATTTAGATGCGGATTTCACAGTATAATGATCTGCATTTCCTGGCGGACTTTATAGGTATACAGATTCTGAATACTCTATTACTTATAGGAGCTGAGAATTCGAGATCGAAGTAGCAGAAAATCAAATTTTCAGTCATTACACAGCCCTAGCTCAACAATGGCTTATTGGATTTAAAACAAGTTTCACTTCTAACGCGCGAGAGTCTCACGCATTTTTTTTTAAAACCATCTGAATCTGTATAGTAGAAAACAACAGGAAAGTACTGTACCGATAGCGGGTGTTGTCAGTCGCAAAGTATAATATTTTTGAAATACCAGGGCTTGGTCTCAGCGCCCCACCTAACCAGTTAAAGGGAGCGGCATATAATAAGACTGATGGCGTTACTTTAGAGAGTTAGACCCTTGCCGTTCTGCTGGGTCTGGGTCGTTCTGAGAGAGGGCTCCTTGTAGTTATGATATAATCTTTATGCGCTTTGATTGCTATTTTTGATTTGATGGTTCAATTGCCTACCTGAAAATTAGCAAACTACAGTTTTTCGGCTGGTTACTACCGCTTCTTTTTTGGTTGGCTAGCTCTAAGCTGGTGAATAAAAGCCAGTATTTAAATTGTGCCATTGCACAGTGGTCCCACTCTCGAACAAAGGCGGTCATAACTACTTGCTCATTGGAAAATAACCAAAATGAACTTGTGTTGCAGTAATTTGGGGGAGCTGATTTCGAATCTGCAATCCATTTTCCTCTATCACGTCACGTTTTCGAGATAACCGTACGGTACGGTACGGTACGGTACGGTATACAGAGAGGTCCGGGTTGGGATAAAGCTATTTTGGAATCTGATTCATTGGCTCATGATATGAAAAAAAATCGTATGGGAGGGGGGGTCTATCTTAGGGTGTTTAATGAAGTTCCTTCAGAGAGGTAGGTACCAACAGTTATTCAATTATAACTTCAAACGTATTAAACTTAGAGCAACCAAAGTAGGCTCGTTTCGTAGATAATTAATTAGTACCTATCACAGTTGAAGAACATAATCATGCGTACTTTCATTTTGGAGATATTGGTCTTCAAACACAGATTTTTGTAATCTTTTTTTAACCAATTTTTGTGAAAATCGCAGTTATCTCGGGAAAGTGTGATTTTTATTTTTTTTATTAGTATTGTATTCGTGCGCCATAGTGCCGCCTACAAATTCACCATACAAAGTTTTTACCTAGGACTTACAGTTTTTCTGGTATAAAATTAATTGAAGCACAAGAATCATTCAAAAACGGGCGTTACCTTGTATGCCGTGTCCTTTATCAGATTAAATGCCAGGCTATTCGAAAAATCAGGCAGAAAAGCTTGCAGATCAAGCAGACCTCTGACTGTATGGTCAAATAGAAAGCGGTTTATATTCTGTCACATATATGTAAGAGTATGATGCATATATGCAACAGTATGCATTAAAGGCTTAATTGAAGAGATAATCTACGAAATGCTCTGGAGACTGAAATTGCAGCTCGACGCAGCTAACTTATTATTTTCAATAATAAACAGATTCTCAGCTTTCTTTTGACACTAAATTTATCTTCGGCAGAGGCCGGCAAAGTTGTTAAAAGTCTTATCATAATCGAAAACAATTTTATTAACTATACTTAAAAAGAAGTTTTTAATTTCCGTCATATATATA
Organism: Brachyopa scutellaris; assembly: GCA_949775065.1. Lineage (NCBI taxonomy): Eukaryota > Metazoa > Arthropoda > Insecta > Diptera > Syrphidae > Brachyopa > Brachyopa scutellaris. The sequence goes on along the minus strand of OX459114.1, from coordinate 27,392,302 downwards.
TTAATAGTAGGGTTATTATTAATTTTTTTGTATTAAAAGAAAGCACATACCCTGTTCTTTGAACTCCATAACTTAACACAACCAAGACTTTACACAGAAGCGTACGCGATCGGCAAACTTGCATAACTAATTGAGTCGTATTGGCATATCAGCTCAGCAAGCAAGTTGAGGCGTTCACTTTCGTTACCAAAAACAAAAGTAACGTTAGGGTTACACAGTTAATTCTTATCATTCTATTTAATTTGGACATTTGTTGTCACAGAAACATTAATAATGTCTCAAATTTTTACTATTGATTTTTTTGAGTTATGGCCTACGGCGGGACCACTGTGCATTGCTTCGTTTGTAGCTGATTCTAATTCACGGATTTATTTTGCAACAGTCACAACTGCGATGTCATAGAACTCCGTCGTATGTTATATTCCACAAAAGGGGCCCAAGAACCAATCCCTGTGAAACTCCCGCAGAAAAGTCATAGTTCTTCACCCCTTTGTTTGTGTTGTACGACCTCAGATTTCTGTTGTTGAAGTAGTTCATAATAATCCGCAACAAGTAGAATGGCGTTTCCACCCTGGCGAGTGATCTTTTTATTGAAAACCAGTTAAATGCAATGACATGTGATCACTGTAGGTGGCAGTCAACGTGTTTAAAGTTCAATTGGGCTTATAAAATTATAGTTAATTTAATTCGAACAATAGTAAGACGGACTATGGCTGAGCTATGCATTACCACCTAAAGATTTTTTTTTTAATATTTTTATTAGGTATTAATAAACTCATTATTGAGTCATTGCGACCCGCCATAAAACACTATTGGGATTATATGTCCCAGGATAACGGAGCGGACGACGGACTTCTAACATACTCCAAACATTTTCTTTCTGGTTATACTTTCATAATGTGCACAAAAGTTGGCATTGTTATAGCTGGTTCTTAAATAAAAACTTATGAGCGAAAGGGTTAAGGTGTTAACTTCTTAATGTATTTCTAGAGCTTATTGTGCTCTTTAAATAAATCACTTTTATCCTTGGAGGATGATGTTTTTAGAGACTTTCATGCGTATGCAATTGATACGGTTCGTATATTATTCGTGTTATCTTTGCAGTAGGTATATTTGAAGTCTGAATGATCGACAGGCAATGTACATTCGATTACATTGAAGAAGGCTATGCTGTCTCTAGTAAATGGCGATCCGCTGATCAATTCAATAACCTGGAATAAATGAGGAGGATTCAATGCGATAAGATACCCAACCAAATCTGGGACATAAAAAAGAAAGAATAAATAAAAATCCTATCTTTACAAAAATCGAGGTGGCTACCGCTAGTTACCCACTGAGTTGGAGCCTCTGCGATCACACCATCACTAGTTAATTCTAACTAGCCTGGAACATAATTTCATATGTAGATGCACAATCGTCACACAGATACTCGTACTTCGGAAACCTTTAGTTGAAGCCCCCTGGAGCTATTCGAAAGTATCAGCGCATAAATTCTTCCCAATTCTAGATTCCTAGAATTGATATGATCATCTACAAGTTAGGTTGCCGTCGCTATCGCCAGCTTAGACCATTGTCATACTAATAATTAGTTCACTACCGGTTTTCGTTCTATCGCCATACGATTTCCAGCAACTCACGCATTAACCATACGGAATGTGCTATCACACGCCCAACCCCAATCAGGCTTCAACCGAAACCCCCCCGCTGATACTTTAGAACACACTTAAAATAAACAACCGAGAACCTGAAACTATATCATCTTTTATCTGCGTTCCAGCATCAGTGCGCCTCATTCGACTGACATTAGCAACCGAACCAAGTCACAGCATTCATCGCCGGCCTGTTAAACTGTCTAATATAAATTCAAATGTGTATTTGTGTGTATAGGAGGAAAAGGACCCAACCCAAGAAATCGTTATCGGGATGTACGCAACGGTACGCATTTGCACAGATTGTCGCATCGAACCTTCTACGTGTGTGCGTAATAAAATCGACCAGTCATCAAATTGGAATCATGTTGGACGTCAATTAGTGATGCGGTCTGGGACGGATTCTCCGGAATTCACTACTGGTATGCCACATTGACGCCACACAGAGTACGGATATGTGTGGCTAGGCGTCGTCGCTCGTCGTCTTAATTCATACGAGTACGTAGCGCGTACATAAGTTTAACGTAACGTTTCGCGAAATGCTCTTGACTTGAAAAGTAGACGTATCCCATGATAGGCAACTTTAGTCGTATGGACCATGGAGACTTTCCATCGAATTGAATTTAATACCGCATTCAATATTTGGATTTTTTTTTGTCCATCTTCAGGAGGTTAGGACCGTTCTACGGGACCGCATGTATCTGTGTGTTTTGTGGACCTGAGCCAGAGGTTTTAGTGTCGGGATTTTATGTCAGCATTAAATTTGTTAATTTATCTCTGTAGAGAATTATAGCCGTTTTAAAGCGCGCGGGTACAGTCAGGTTTGAAGGCAGTGGCGCATATTTAGTCGTATACATCTCCTACTATCCGGTGGTGTACTGTGCATGGTGATGCCATAATGTGGAACGTTATGGTATGTGATTGGTAAATGGGAGCCTTATTAGCTGATATTTTCGTTGATAGTTATAGATCTTAAAGTTTTAATTAGAATGGGAGTAAAATGGAAAATTGTGGTTATACGACCAACGGGAGGCTACCTGGTGCGTTTGGAATTTCGGGAAGCGAATGGCTGGCATTTCAAATTTATAGGACGCAATACGTTTAACTGAATGTTGAGATTAGATATAAATCGACAATATCAACCGGGCAGTTTGATGGGTCTGAAACATTGTAAAATGCGGAAGATAAGATTGATGAAGGTGATGGTATCTATCATATGAAAAAAAATGTAATTACCTTTACCTTGGTATACTCTTGTGTATGTGAGTTAAAAATACATTAAACTGTAAATGTTTGTTGGTATCTTATTCTAAAAGACACTAGCTTAGCTTATACAGAACAAGGTATGTATATGTACCCTTTTGGTAGCAGTAATGAATTGGAAGTTGCATTTTATGGGTGGATGATTTATCGCTTTTAACTTATTAAAATGAATTTATCTCCTCAGATTTAAAAGAAATGCATTTGAAGACATTGCAAAGTTTTTTTTTCAAATCAACTTATAATTAATCCCGGCATAAATTACGGGGTTAGTCAATATGCGCCGTTATTTGTAATTTAGAATCATCGTCTCGGTAAAGAAATGCATTAACATTAAATATATTATAGTTTGAACTTAAGAACAGTATACTAAACCTATTTACTTACTTACTTAGTTGGCGCTACAGCTCGAGGTGAACCTGGGCCTGCTTCTCGCAACCGTTTGTGTGTGCGTGTTATATTTTTGCACGAATGGAAGGGACCTACAGTTTTTTCGGACTCCGAACGGCGAGTTGAGAAGCTCAATCGTGACAAATGATACTCTTTGATGCTTGTCAGACATTCGAAAGAGGTGGGCACTGTGAAAAACTTTTAGGTGTTTGCGGCGGGATTCGAACCCAAGACCGCTGGGTCAGTAGTCCGACGCACTAACCACTTACGCTACGGTGCCCATAAACTAAACCTATTTGCTTCATAGAAAGTAGCCCCTTCCTGAGATAAATTTTCTGATTTTGAACCGTGGAGCTTCGCACTGACAAGCAACAACGTTACCACTACATTGAAGTCGCCCTTACTCTGAGTCGCGCGGTAGTTTGTACCATTTCAGAGGCTTATACCTAGATTTGATTCAATCTGAAAAGCTTTTTTTTTAATCAAATATATGTACATAAGTACTTTTACTTGTGTGTTAACGATAAAAAGTCAATAGATTTGTTCTTAGTGATTTTCAATATGGCAACACTCAACCATCTGATTGTTCTTGCAGTTGATACCATCTTTCATGGAAAGATGTACGCCCGAGCAGCGTTTAAAAATTGTGGAAATTTATTTATATTCGGTTAAAAGTTTAAAATCCTCAAATTTTGTTCTGTGATGATGTACACTTCTGTTTTGGTGGCTTTTATCATAAGCAAAAATTGGATTTGATTGGATTTGGAGCGAAGACAATCCAAACGGTTGCCGAAGCACCCCAGTTTATTGGCTGCTGGCATCATCCTCTAAAGTACTTCTTCAAAAATGAACAAAATAGAAATTTCACCGTCAATGGTGCCCGGTACAGAACCTTGATCATTGATGATTGAGTCCGTGAACATGGTCTGCAAAATATTTGCTTTGAACACGATGGTGCTACATACTAAACTGCTGGCGAAACCATCGAGTTATTGAAAGAAGTGTTTAATGACAACATTACCTCCAAAAATTAACTTGTGGCCTGGCCTGCAAGATCGTGTGATTTGACGCCGCTGGACGATTTTCTGTGGGGGTATTTGAAGTCGTTGGTCTATACGGATAAGTCAATAACGATTCCGTCCTTGGAAGCCAACATCGTGGTGGACATTTTAACAATATCTTAATCCGAAGACAATTGCATTGTTCAAGCTTCAAAATAAAGCAAAAATCAAATCGATATGTCAAACCATTGTTGTATTCAATATTAAAATTCTATCGCCCTTATCTTATTTTAGCGTAGCCTATACCACTAACACCAGCACCAAATGATGAGCCCGTTGATGCCTATTTTGCCCTGTCAAATATCTGCTTGTGGTTGTTGCTTGTATTAAGTACACCACGCCATAGACATTCAAAAGAGGCGGCACCGTGAAAAAAACTTTGTTTCAGATATTTGCTGGGATTGAACCCAAGCAGCATTGCGTAGTAGTCCAACGCACTTACCACTACACCACGGTGATCATCATTAGCCGTCACTTCGAAGGTGGATGTGCGATGGTTAGGGGTCCCTTTGGGTACCATGCAAAAATCAGTTCGAAATGGTTACCACCCAAAATGAGTGGAAAAAAATACAGTGAGATGCTCGAACATGCTCTGGCCGAACTCGGAGAAATTCCAGTGGGTGAAAACTTTATTTTTTAATAAGACAATGCCCCTATTCACACGGCAAAAACAGTGTGCGAATGGTTTGAAGTCAGCAGAGCAACACTTTGTTCACCTTGCCGTGGTCATCATGGCGATCATCTCTAGAAAGATTTTAATGGAGGGGCAGTATAGTAATGTGAAAGAGCTAAAAACACAAATAGCCCAGTTATATATCGAGATCAATAGAGAAGTTCTGCAGACCTTGCCATAGAATTTGCCTAACAGAATTTTTGGAGTTATTGGGAGCCGATATGGTTATTCGAAGTACTGAGTTATAGTTTGATAAGTAAAACCCAACACTTCGTCATTGTAATGCTTAAAATTCTTCATGTCCTTACACAATACATTTTTTGCATGAAAAATTAATGTTTTTGGAGTTCATTAACGAACAATTGAGTTTTAGAGTTCTAAAAGGCTAATGAGATTGATGTTGATGTTTGATTTGTATCGTTTCTATTTGTACTCCTTTCAGACACATAGTACTCCCCTGTAAACGTCTAAAATGCTCCCATTAGAATTTTCGAAACGGCAGCCAAGGTCAAAATGACAACACATCAACATGATAAGAGGGAGAAGCTTTTCCCACACAAGTGAACGGAGGCAAGGAAAACAAAGAGCTTTACTTGTCATACCTATTCTGAAAGCTCTTTGTATGGTAAGGCAAAAATATGAACCATTTTTTTGTACAGGCCTGAGATATCTGTATAGATTTATTGTCTGTACTTATAGTATAGAACTTCTCACGACATATTTCGGTACTTTTTTGATGAAGGAATTGTAACATATTTTGTAAAACAGACGAATTTATATATAGTTTAAGTTCTACCATTAGCTACAAGGTACCCAAATATCAGCATTTATTGTGATAGAGAGATTCATTGGGGTGACTACTGAGAAAGGGGCACGTGCGACTTATAGCCACCTACAGAGCAATAGTATGGAAAAACAAAAACCAGTCTAACAGCTATTAGAAACACACTGGACAAAGTACAGAGACTGGCATGTGTATGCAATATGCATAGCAGGTGCGATGAGGTCCTCTGCGACTGCAGCTCTTGAGGAGCTATTGGAGCTTACTTCACTGCACCTTGTGGTAGAGGAAACTGCAAATTGGACGTTTCTAAGAATGAATAGGTGCAGTAGTGCTTGGGCTCGGAACCGAACAATTCAAACCCACGGGCAGCCGAAATCTGCGCTATTGACAGGTGTGCCGAACTCAATATTGACAAACGCTACAACAGACGCGACATGGCAAAATTGTCAAAGATTAATAAATCTAGAATTATCTGGAAATGCCTAGATAAATTTAACAGACTGGGCAAGGAAAATAACGTCAAGCTTCACGAATCAATAAAAAGTTACAATTTTAAACTAAAAATCTGTCTTTTCTATCAAAATTAGTTCTTGCTAAATACAGTGGACGTCCAGTATTACGAATGCTCGATATAACGAATTTCCAGTATAACGAATGAATTTTTATTTCTCATTAATGGTTCTATATAACGAATGGTTTAACAATTTTACGCTCGATATAACGAATGCCTTGCAAATTCCTGTAGGTGCAAGTTTACTTTTGTCGGATATTGTCATATTTTGTATGTTTTCTTACTTCAGCTTCGACTAGTAACATCTGTTGAGTGTACATATCTATTTTTTTTTTTTTGTTAATTCCTGGTAATAATCAGTTATGCTAACCTGCACATATGTACATAAATGTAATTTTAAAGGAAAATTAACTGTTTCAGTTTGTTGGGTTTTTTACGTTTTATTTTTACGAATTCATTTCGCGAAGTATTTCTAATGGTGCACTGATGAAAAAATTAAACATTCAGAAGCAATGAATGCATACAGTGGTCAGTTCAAAACAATATCGACTACTCAAAAACACTTTTATTAAGAGAAATGCTAGAGGAGGCGGTCCAAAAAAGCTCGGAGGGAACCAAAAGGCAAATTAATATTAAAGACTTCTTTTCCAAATCATAATTGAATCACCAGTTAGAAGAAGGGAGTAAATCCATCTGACATAACTTTTGGGAAATCGCAAAAAACTGAATAACTTCTTCATACAACTGTTCTGAGATTTTTTTTCTATAGATGAAATAAAGGACACTATTATTCGAGTTTTTATTGCTTTCTTCGACCCACGAGGTGAACAGATGACAGATGACATTTGCATCAAAATATCATTTTGGGCAATTTTGCGATTTACTCCCTTCTTCCAACTGGCGATTCAATTGTTTTGTTTACCAAAACCTTATTAATTCATTTCTATTTTCTTATAAATAAATACATAAATTTCATTGCAAAAATCACTTGCTTTTTATATTCTAGTATTAATTAGCAAAAAAAGAAGACGTTCGATATAACGAATGACTGTGGATTATATAATTCGTAATACTGGACATCCACTGTACTTTTAAAATATATACAGTGAAACCTTAGTAAGCTGGTGCAAGAATTGTTGGCCAACTTATAGAGGTGGCCAACTTACAAGGGTGTGTATTTTTGTACTAAAAAAGCACTTTAGCCCTTGAAGTTAATCACAAACCGAAGAAAAAGAAAGAAAATCATCCCAATATTGAAGACGATAAAACAAGAACGAACATTTCGTTATTTTACCTCAATGTCTAAACGTTGTGTTCAGTGATTAACCGAAAATATGAAACAAAATCTATCACATACTAACTACCTCTGGCCAACTATTGGAGGTTATTTAATATGAGAGATGAGACAAAGTATGAACATTTGTGGCCAAGTTTCAAGATAGGCAGGTGGACATTGGACAACATAGAAAAGTTTTTTTTAGGAACATTTGTATGAAATTGTTTTTGTGCAGTCAAATACTGGCCAACTTTGATAGGTGGCCAACTTACAAAGGTGGCTAACAAGACAGGTTTCACTGTTACAAAATTAAAATCTTTTGATGCGAGTGTATTATTAGAGTCAGGATCATTTTTTTTCAAAGTTTATAAAAATCATTTCTCTGTTCATTCGCATAAGTGGGAAACTAAAGCAGAAGATATACGAATGGATTCAATCACGAACAAGTTCGGTCTCACTTGGAAATGGTGGGTGGATTAAGATGTTTCCATTCTGTATATGTTGGACATATATTGTCCTTCCAACATCGTTTCCTTCAGCTGCACAAAAAGAGTTGGTTTAATTTTTAAAATACTGACCATGTGCCCATGTTAATTTATTTAAAGGTCACTCACTTACATTGGAAACGAAAACTTTATCATTTCTCAAAAATCATTACGGAAACTGTACTATTTGCAGCAATTACGCTTTGAGGAGTATTTAATCTATACTTACGTAGGTACAACTAGCTATATAAATATACAAAATTTACCATACCTCCATAACACGCGAAAGGCCATTGCCAAATCGATAACCAACTGCTATCTAATAACGAGCGCAAACATTATGTATCCAATCAACACTAATTTATGAAAAACCAGGAAGTTGCGAGAAATCTACAATTAGCCAGAAACAGCTAATCAACGTAGGCTGTAGGAAGTAGCCTGATTAAAGCACTTAAAACACCCGAAAATCACTAAATCTCTTTCCAAAATCCGAACATTCTACAGCACATACTCTTGCTTTGATTCTATGTAACTCAATTCTTTGGATACGAGTAGATACTAACGAATTTCTCAAAAAGTTCAATCAGCAGTCAGTAATGTAGAATGGGCGAACCTCTCATTACCTTTTATTACGCTGCGCATGGGTTTGATTGAAGTCTTAATCCACCCACAAATTAATCAACCTTCAACGGGCCGAAATAAAAACACACAAAAAAAGTATCTTAAGATCATTATCACCCCCGTCACAGCGCCTCGAGTTTGATGAAATCTTCCTCAATACTCGACTCGTAGATAGGCGGCATCTGTACAGCGTACATTCCATGTCGTGGGTATACAAAACAAGATCAGATACAAATTGCCCATCTTTGCACAAGGCCAATACATAACGTAATCTGTGCTGTACGCAGTCGCACATAGATGGCGTGTATCTGGAACTGACCCTGAATTTCAAGATCAAAATCCATAAATAACCATTATTACTCTTAGAAACCGTACGTCCGGCGTGGTACACAATATTCGGAATCGGCCCACTACCAGAGTCCAGAGGTGCTGTGCTCTGTGTGTCGGAGCGATCGGAACTTCCATTGAAAATGGAATTTGATGGACGACTCTTTAATATTTTCAAATCTAAATCACTTATGAAGTTCGGGTGAACCGAACACCCTGTTGCGGTGGGTCCACGAAACACGAACGCGTCGAGGCGATGCAATAATAAATCGTTTGAATGTTTAAACCGCCTCCTAAATAAATATGATTTTAATCATTCTGGATATTGATGGCAGAGGAAGGGTGAATCGAAACATGAAACACTATGGGAATATTGGTAATGAAGCTGGGGTTGATAGTTCAAAGGTGTGATAGTCAGGTTTGCTATCAGTTGAACGTATTTAAAGACAAACAGCTGAAGGCTTTTGTGTCTATTCTCTATTTACTTGTATTAGCGGGATTAATACATTTATATTGATTAAATAAATGCGATTTTTGCTAAAGAACAACCAGACTGCCGAATATGTTATTTCTCTGCTTTTTAAATTCACAAAACCCAATTTGAAGGTAAAATTGTTTTATGTTTTCATCAGGCAAGTAAAATAAAACAGTCAAAATTCAAATGATAAAGAGACCTACAGCTAAACGGGGTCGGAAGAACCAGAGTATCTACTCTGAAGTAATCATTTGAACAGCGATGGTTAATATTAGACTTGCGTAACTCATGAAGAAGCCGTTTCTACTTCTGAAATTGTGAGTATGTCGTAAAACACAAAAATGATACATATTCAATAAAACTCATTCGCTCAGTAGTTCACTTTTTACTATGGCTCCGGATCAACACCTACCGCCACCGCCATCGTCTGCACTTTTGAATTGTGAAATACAAGCACAATCCATATGATGGTGGTGAGAGGTGAGCCGTTGTAAACTTACGGTTGCCACTTTGGTAATTTTCACTAAACTTGGTAGTTTTTTTGCACTTTTAAATCTTTGGTAATTTGGTAATTCTTATCGCATTTCGATAAGCTTTTTTAACCCTCACCGACCCACAGGTGGTACCCGGGTACTTTTTGGACATTCAAACCTAAATATTTTGTTTTCCACTGTTCCGATTATTTTGAGATTCCATGACATCTCTAGAAAATCATTTTTACGCAATAAATACTAAAAATTGTTGAAAAAAAGTGAAAAGAACATGTGTTTTTTTTTTAATATTTTTCAAACCAATGGCGGAAGTGACCATGGATGGTACCCGGGTATCACCTAGTACATTTTGTATAGACAATTTTTTTTTTTTTTTTGGTAATAGATATTATAATTGTATTTGGGATATTGTTAGTACAATCCAAGAAAATAACCAGAGCAGGTGTAATATGCAGGTCGTAAACAGTATTAAAACAATTTTGGCAACGTTTCCGAAACTTTCTCTTGATTCGGATATCATTATAGAATTTCTTGCAAATACTTTGCTTCTACAAACGACCACCGGTGCTGTCTCATTCTTCTATATTCGTGTCTTAAAGACTTTTTTCAATTTTGAAATTATGACACTCTTAATTTTTCACAACGAATTTTTGTTTCAATCAGAGCTGAGCAAGTAACCACCTGTAGCCGATTTACACTTAGTTTTTATTAAATTTTAATGAAAAAAAAATGTTTACCACAGGCCGAAGAATGTAGAATTGAAAGTAAGCCTTGACCTATTTTATATAGAGGTTAGGTTAGGTTGAGAGGGGCCGAGAGACTGAGCCATCCCGAAACACTAGGCACCAGAGTGGGCCCATCGCTTTCCCTTAAGAATCCATCCAAGGATGGCACCTAAACCGTCACAATTTCCTCAAAGCATTTTATTACCCTGCAAAATTTTAGAAAGAGTCTATGGTTGATTCGGCCTACCTCCTCCAGGTTGCTAAAGAAGTCTTAAATGTTCCTGCGACTACGTGCTATGCCCTGGCATTCACATAGAATATGTGTGATATCCCCTGCTAAACCTAGATCTTTACAATATCTGCAAATATCCGTGCCTAAGAGTCCGAGCCTCTTGGCATGTTTGCCTAGAAGGCAATGCCCGGATAATATTCCTACAACTGTACTTATTTCTGCCCTGCTAAGTTTAAGGATTTCCCTGGTCCTTTTACTGTCCAGCGCTGGCTAAAGTGCCTTGGGAACCCTGTGTCCTGCAATGTTAGACCATCTATGGTCAGCCCTTCTCGTAATTATATCCTTTTCCTTTGATTTGATGCAGCAAATTGGTGGAACTACTTCCAACGCTTCGGGTAGAGGCAGTTCCCCCCTCTTGACAACTCATCGGCAAACTTGTTGCCTTCTATCCCGGAGTGACCTGGCACCCAACATAGTCTTACCCGGTTCTGCGCGCATAATGCCCTGAGCTTCTGACTTATTACGATATAATAGTGCACGATTCTAGCGCCTTAAGCGCAGCCTGGCTGTCGATGTTAATATCAATATCCTTACCAAATATTCGTTTCATATTCAGAAGCTCTGAAGCTCTAAGTATACGGCTAGAACTTCTGCCTGAAAAACGCTGCAGGTATCTTGGAGTCTTAAGGACACCTTTAGATCTGGTTCCACACAGTAGATACCAGACCCTGTGCCTCTTGCAGTTTTTGACCCGTCCTGCAGAGTTTATATGCCGAGTTACTGTGTTGTTTGTCTACTCGTCATGCACAGGGTACAAGGTTCTGTATGTATGTTAAACATAAAATTACCACATTCATTTTGAATAAGGCTAGTCTCAGTCCAAAACTTTGAAATTGGTACTTTTTTTTTTAAAGATTCTTTGTATTGGGTAAATTGTAACTTTTTCTTATTAATTCTAACTCTGTAACTTTAATTTCTGATTGTATCCAAAAAATTGTAACCCATTTTCCATCACTGGTACGCTTCCCATGGCTGTTCTGATAAAAAGAATCGTGTTGTTAGGTAATCTGAGCTCCGAACTTAAATCGATGGCAAGCATATGTCTTGAGCCAGTTATTTCAGGAAAAGTTTGCGAAGATCTTTTCAAACATTTCCTGAATCATGCTCTCAACAAGCAACATCAATTATATTGTAGAATAACACCAAAGGCCACCAATTAGTTCTACGATTAGTCGTACAACTCTATTATGATTTACTCCACTGCTAGTCGAGTTATAATCGAATACGATTTGTGTTTTATAGATGCAGTTGTCGTATCGATTGCCTCATCGTAATGCATGCTGGATATCAAAATTATGGCTTTCTTCTTGTTCGGGACATACGAATACATCGTTGCTTCGGCTCTAAAACCAAACAAAGTTGAATAGATTTCGCGGTCTTTCGATGGCTACATCGCCATTGGGATATACGGTTAATTTTTGAAACGTCCTCAGCAATGTCAATCCATTGCATACTCAGTTATCCTTATTATACTCTGTTCCATAAAAATTGTTAGTTCAGGGAAGATAGGACGTTTGCCTCTCATTCTGGTTGCAGTAGCTTTCATAAATCCGTCCCTCTTTTAAGCTCTCACTGGGTTACCATAGTATGCACGAAAAATCACCGCAAATCGGAGAGCAATACCCATAGGGCTACCATCTGCTGATTTGAAAAAAACACAATTTGTTGAACGGAAAAAAGATAATTGTGTACAAAGTGGACATCGGCTCGATTTTTATGAAATGTTGGTATGTTGTAAAGGGCATGTCTTCGAGTATTTTGGTGTATCAATGTTATATATCAGAAACGATTACGAGATATAGGCTAAAAACAAAAAACTATTCGTTTCCACGCCCAAAACTCATCTCGCGCAAATAACCTTCATTATAAATCACAAAAATCGAAAACGCGTTAAAATTAATTTTAACGGTTTCACCAGAGAAACAAAAAAGAAAAACAAAAGCCATGTGGCAATACCCTCACATGCTCAAATTAATTTTATTGGTTCTCAAAAGCACAAAATCCCAAAGCTCCTTGACAAAAACCACAGAAAAAGCATTAACGATTAGCATTAACTTAATAATGGTAACACTTTTTGATGTTGATACTTTCTATACACACAGCGATTCGCAGCCACAAATAATCACTCAGCCACCGACTCACACAGGCGGATTTTCCAAAAAAAAGGGCCAGGATTATTTTTTTGTTTTTGATAGTTAATTATTGTTTAAGTTTATCAGGAAACAAGTAAAAATATATTTTTAGTAAATTAACACGTAATTTTGTAAAATTTTATTATATTAGAAAAATTACAAAATAATCCAAAAAAAATAAAAAAAAATGTATGAAAAATAAGAAAAAGATAAGAAAAAATAAAGAAAAAAAAATTTAATTTGATTTAAAATTTTGCATTACAATTTTTCTACTTACCACTATCAACAAATTCCAATCTAATTTATTTTATAAGTTCACACAGAAAATTAAAAAAAAGCAAAGCAAATACACCAGTTATCAAACACCCAATATGGTACTGCAATTGCTTCATAAAAGCTTCCACTTTAGAAGCATCAACCGAAGCAATGGTTGCAGTGAATTAAGCAGGATCAATCAGATAATATGCTTAAGTAATATATTAACAAGTTGGCATGAAAAAAAGCAACAAATTGCATTTTTGTTTTTTATAGTTATGGCCATGTTTTTTGGAAAATCCGCCTGTGTGCGACTGTGGAGATGGCCTGACATGCTGTGGTGGGATGTATGCAAATTTTTGGTAAATTACAAAAAGAAAACCTGTGTAAGTCAGTGCTTTGGATCTTATTTCAGTGGCGATTTCTCTAATTGAGTACCGTGGAGACATGTTCAGGCACCAGTGTTTGAAAAAAAGCTCCGCCATAAGGCCTGTACTGACAATTTTTGTGGAACAGAGTATAGTTATTTTCGTTATTACGCACACTTTCTACAAACATGAACGAATTATACTCGATTGCCCCCCTCGTAATAAGGAGTTAAGAACACCACAATTCATGGGATGTGGCCAACTCAACCGCATTTTGTGAAATACCAGACCGCCGATTTCTATGTAAAACGCACCGGTACCACCTATGGGCTGTTTAGTGTGTAATTTTGTATGGGTCGGTAAGGGTTAAAAAAAAAGTACCAAAAGTACAAACGAATCAAGAATTGTCAGTCAATAAAGGAGTGAATTTCAAAAGTTTGGATTATGCCGACCTAAGTCCATCTAGTGCAAGCGATGACTGTATTTGAGTGAACGTATTGTATCTCGTCAGAACATTACTGAATACAGTCATTTAGGCTTTACGCCAATTGCGTTAAAATTGTTGAGAGAACTATACCCAATGTAAAAATTATGTTAAATCCAGTTCAACAGTTTCATTTTTTAAGAAATGTAATTCATATCAGCAAAATCGAGTAGAATCAAATAAAATTGGTTTTTTGAAACATGTTGATTGCTGCAATTTTATCTTTGCATTTTCCGTGAATAACGTACAATTTTTGTTCTACAATAATGTACACAAATAACATATAATTTACAAACACAAACGAAAACACCGAGAATAATTATTAGGGGGCCCCCACGCGATTTAATCGCTGCCGCTCCGACGACGGCGACAAATTCGCGGCGACAGCGACAAAGAGCATACCCACACCAAAGCAATACATTTGTCGCAGTATGTATTAGCGAAAATATACTCCTCACCAAACGAAGAAGAAGCGCTTTTATTTCTTGCCTTAGAAGTTGAAGAAAATTCGAGGTTTTATTTACATCATGACATTTTAGATTACGTATTATTATATGATGATTTTTCAATGAGATATAAAAAAAACCCTAACCTTTTAATTTTATTCCAATTTCGTTCCACATGTTATCCTTCGTCATCACATTTTTATAATCTTCTTATTCTAATCTAGATCGTATAAAATTGGGAATTTTTTAACAAATTCAATTACCTTCTCAGTATACGCCATATTCATATAAACTGTAACAAACCCGCAATAGTGACAAAAACCCTGCATGCAGCGGTACGCAAAAAGTCGCTGCAAATTTTATGTCGCGGCGTCAAATAATCGCGTTGGTGTGGTCTCTCTCATATACCGCCATGTTATTTGAGTGACAGCATCCACCGAGATTCATCGCCGCGCCGTCGCGGTGGCAGCGATTAAATCGCGTTGGTGTGGGGGTACCTTTAGTGTGCAAACAGAGTGCACTCATCGCTTTGATTTTTCGTCTATTTCGGCTTGGTTTGTTTGTTTGTATGTAAGGATGTCACCTCGTATAGAGTAAGGTATGGAACCGATTTCAACAAATAAGGCGTCGTTGGACTTGCCATGATCCAGAGGATGTCTATGGCTATATGACGTAACAGAAAATTCAATATAACGGACACACAAAGCAAGATTGCGGATTAACTTTTCTTTTTCTTTACAACCGTCTTGATAGTGGTATCAAATGAAAGGGGCATGTGAGTTGAACACAATACGCTATGACGCTATTCTAAATTCAGTATGGCGGACACCCGAAAGATAGCGGATTACCGGTATAATTACTATGTCCTTTATATCGGCATAAAATGAAAGAGTTTGACAAGTAGAACACGACACTGCTACAAATTTTTTGAAACTAAAAATCTTTAAATACTGAGCTGCGGCGGGTTAAAGTTAAATTTACATATGTATGTATACATCGCTCTACTTCTTTAAATTTAAAATTGACTTTCTCATTCTTGATTGTACTTATGTATATACATACATATATGTAGGTTTACGTACAAGTATACACACGGCAACAATCACGGAAGCGAGGACAACATCATGAACTCATTAATCATGTCATATCGATGAAAATACGTATCAACGCTCCGCACTCTTCTCTTGAGGTACACCACCTGGCTTCTGTTTTATTGAAATATTAATAATTCATTATGTGCAGCCAATCTTGGTCAACAGGAGACGACACACACTTAACCTACACCAGCGCGACGAAGCGGGAAGGAGAAGGAGTCCTTTTTGATTACCTTTTTAGCAAACCATGGAATACACTACTGAATTATGGCACAATCAATAAAAAAAAAATAAAAAAAAAAAATCAGATCTCCAAGGGACACCATACAGAAGCGTAAATGACTACGCTCCAGGTAGCTACCGTGGTTCGTATACTGAACGCAAGTTACAGGCAGAGAGAGCGATTCTGGACCGAAAAACCTACTCGGCCATCTGAACCTAAAGTGGCAACACAAAATCACTGTGTCCCGACATCCGTTTCGTATCTCTTGACCATCAAGAGCTGCCTACCCCTTGGGCGAACAAAGCCAACACCAAATGTTGAGTTCCATTTTGTGCTACCGGGGGCCTTTTTAATTTAAACCAAAGCAGTAGAGATGCCCGCGACAGAGGTGGGACAGGCGGAATCGAATATTTCGTGCATCTTTTACAAATTATGGTTAATTAAAATTTCTGTATTAAATATGACACAATGCTCTGAATTCCAATGAAGATCGAACTGCCGACGGACAGATCACGTCTGACAAAGTGTTGTGTGGTAGCGTACTATGTATGTATCCTGGTCGTCGGTGGCTCCGCGTCCGTGTCGGGGGGAATATTTCGCGTATCTTTGTTTGTTTGGCAATTCCTTAGATGCGATACGATCCAACCGATATGGTGATGGACCTATACAAACTCGATCAGTTTTTGGCTTAAATCGTATAGCCTTACGTAGAAGTTTTTTGTTTGTTGGATTTTTCTTCTCATTTTTTTTTTTTTTTTTGGGGTATGTGCGAGCGAGTGTCCTCGATCGTTCGTAATTATTTCGATTAAAAGTCCGATAAAAATATTCTGTATAAGGATTCCGAAGTGTACCTGCTGATGCCAAGCGACGGAGACTGTTGCTACTGTTGACGACGATCAATTGACGATCGCGGTCATTGATATTGATATATTCCAATGGAATATTAATAATGTGAAATTGTATTTTTAATTAACTGCGCTGATACTATATAAAATATCACACGGATGCGTATGTGTGTGTGTGTGTTTGTCTTTGATCGTCGATCTTTGTTTGCTTGAACTTAGGCGGTGGATTGTTGGGATGCACACACGGTTTCTGTTCAACTTAAGTGACCATAAATGGATGAAGATCACTTTGAAGAGCGACACACAGCCGAAATAATTTTCAAATATTTCATTTTGATGGTATTGTATACGAGTATATGTCTTGCTTTGATTTAATTTCCATTTTTTATTGATTGGCAGGTGGTAAAGTATTACAAACAATCGCAAAAAGCACTTATAACTTTCATAACAGTGGAGGTAAGAAGATTTTGCACATTTTGTTGTTTAATAAGAGGGTTTTAAAGGATATAAGAAAATAATTTCAAAAATACCCTTGTAATCTTACCATATATTCGTATGAATATCGTGGCTGCAAATGATAAGCCGCATTATATCCCCAAGAGAATTCTGATTTATTTCAGGCACACAGCTTCGCATTCCTATTTATCACCTTGCTCATCGATTATATAGCTGTTTCACGTTGTCAAAGTGTCATCTGCCAAGGTTTTCTCTGATTCGACTTGGCTAATATATAAAAAGGCTAACAACATTCTTCAGAAACTAATAAATACTCCTACATGACTTCCGGATTCTAGAAACGCCATTATGAACTTTTTGACGTATACATACAATCATACATATGTATATGATATGACATGATGAATCTGGGGTACAGTAGAGAGAGACTGCAACCTGAGTTGGTCTATTTTGCCCCCTTTTTTTAAGAAATTTGATAATCCGTTGTACGGGAATACTTTTTTTTAGTCTTCTTCCGCTAGTATGTATTTGCCTAATAGTCAGGATCTTCTTTTTGTTAGAGAAGGGCACTCTGGCTACATAGTTTCATCCGTTTGGCTGCTGCAGATTGGCTGCCCCATCAGACCTGCGCAAGAATTTTTAAATTTCCCCTGTTTAGTTTTAGGATTTGATTTGTTCCTTTTTTGTTGTGATCAGGGTTGCCGCTGAAAAAATTTAAAAAGTCGCAAAAAAGGGTCATGGAGCGAAAAAAGTCGCAACAAAAGCAAATAATAGGCGTGCTTTTTATGTAGCCTATAAAGGCTTAAACAAAGCTTTCAATGCTAAATAAATAACAACAAATCCTATATAGAATTTATTTAGCCTGGATAGTTTTCGGGTATTATGAGCTTAGCCGCAATGAAACCTGTGCCAACCAAATCGTTTTTATCGAAAAGTGTTATACAAAATGTCAAACATACCAACACGTCATGTCAATTATGAAAAAAAAAATTGGGCAGAGAATGATGTCTTCAAAGGAGAAAAGTTAATAATTAAAAATAAAAACTAGACTGAAAAATTTCTGAATACAAATATCCTTTTTTCTAATTATCCAAGGAAAAATAAATACTAAAACTGAAGTGTCGATATGCCCAGTAGTGCCAGGTGTACATTAAGAAAACTTAAGCCGCGATAATATTTTTTTTTGCGCACTTTCTCTTAGGCTATATAGGTTACAACAAAAAAAAAAAAAACACGCCTAATGTAAACATTGTAACGAAGATAGACTTCCGTATCCATTAATACTATTATTTAAAAAAAATAGAACGCATTAGATTATATAAAAACAAATTAAAAAAAATCTGTAGAAAAGGAACACTGAAAGAAATAAATTGTTAAATTTTTGTGCAAAGCTGTAAATACACGATACAATCGTTGTTCAACCGCGAGTTGTTCCGATATCGATGGCGATACAGCCGTTATATACTACACAACCTGCGTGCGATCTCCATAAAACGGCTCATGCAAGCGCAGGTTTTCGATTCAAAGCGTTCGACCGTGCGATATCGATACAATCGTGTATTTGACGCTTTAATGTGTAATGATGAATTGATGTTTTTTTTTTGTAAGATGAGTAACTAAATGGAATTTTTGTTGGAAATATATTTTTTATACGAAAAAGTCTCAAAAATACCTGAAAAGGGTCAAAATGAGGTGTTTTTTCAAAAAGAAGGGTCATTGCGTCAAAAAGGGTCAAATTGCGATTAAAGTTTATTTTTAAACTGATTGTACTTACCGATTAAACACAATTATTTGCACACATAATTCAATTTTTTGTCACTTCTTTTTTGCAATGCGCGATGGACTGAATTGCAAACGCGAAAATCGCCGACAGACGCTATCTCATAAATATAAAATGTACCGATTTATGTTGTTAATAATACATAGAGTAAGTGCGGCAAATATGGCCCACCCTTAACTTTTTTGGACATAATACAGACAATTTAACTTCAATTCCTTTATTTTATTTTCTTAAATTTTTAGAAATTATTTCTCTTTTAGTCTGTCTTAACATAAAATATAAAAAAACATCTTAACAAAAAGATATAAATAAAAAATTAGAGGAACTTCAAAAATAACTTTTTAAAAAAGTGCGGCTAATATGGCCCACTCATATAAAATCATGTTTTGTCATTATACGAACTGCAGAATTCGAAAATAAAATATCTGTTCTCGTTGCCAGAACAATATTTATGGGCCCACATTGTACACACAACACATTGCACCCATGCTTCTCCCCCCTTATCTTTAGAAAATATACTCAAGCAATAAATGTATTTATCAGGACTTGCATCAGATAAGTCACCTGGAATGAAAATGTCCTCACTTTCTGATGAAGTAAGTTCTTCAGCACGTTGATTTTTCTTTCTGCGCGGTATTGTTGCCAATTTGATCCAGGCCATACTACAGAAATCTATGGTGGGCCATATTACCCACATAAGGCTTTTTCACTTTTCTTTTAATCTAAACACATTTTTTCAACTATTTTTGAGGTTTTGATTTCATACGAAGAATTAAAAATGTCAACATCACACAATCATAAAATGAAATATTAATATTTACGCAAAATTTGATGTAAAAACACTTAAGAAAACTTACCAAAAAACTACAACGCAAAGTGCAAAAACATAGCCACGTGTTTTACCGCTCACATATATAAGCCAGACTAATCAAATTACAGTGAGTCCAAGCCAGTTGGAATATATTTGAAATGGGTGCACAGTGGGGTTTCTATCCTTTTTCAGTAGCGAGATATTACGGTGGGCCGTATTACCCACATGGGCCATATTAGCCGCACTTACTCTACGAAGTAATCATTTTGTGTTTTGTTCATTTCGAGTGCCATATAGTAAAGAAAATAAGTAATATTTACGAAAAGCCATATATTGCTTCGTATGCATTAAACTCTAATGATTAGAGGGTTAAGAACAGAATTGATCCAAGTAACATTTATAGAAAAACTGAGCTAAGTATGTCTTTGGACTTCTAAGACACTGATTTAGTTAGTGCAAAAGAGATCCAAGTGCTATCGAATACTTCTTCTAACAAAGTTTACATTTTGACATTTCTGCATTGCGTTAAAAATTCAAATTATTAGTGCAGATGTGATCTAAGTTACATGAATGTTACTTGGATCATTCCACTTTGATTTTAACTAAGTGCAGAAAAATTCCAAATCGGTTGTTGTCACTTAGATCACTTTTTATTGAAGAAAAAGATACTGCAAAGGTAATCTAAAGCTACACAAGTCACTTAGGTTAATATTTTACTCAGTTTTGTTTATTTCAGAAAAGATAAAACCGTAATTGGAATTCGTTTTTCTTCATGATTTACATGGTCAATAACCTTGAACACATAGGTATCAGAGATTACTGTTTGTTATCTTGTAAGCGGCCACTCCTTTCTGCCCAACGACTCCGATCTCTCAGATGTTTCTAAAGCCAAACAAAAAAACAGCAGCACATATACACTCCACAAGAATGGATGGACATAATTCGTAACTGTAGAAAGAAGTGCACCGTAGCGCAAGTGGTTAGTGCTTCGGACTACTGAGCCAGCGGTCTTGGGTTCGAATCCCGCCGCAAACACCAAAAAGTTTTTCACAGTGCCCACCTCTTTCGAATGTCTGACAAGCATCAAAGAGTATTATTTGTCACGATTGAGCTTCTCAACTCGCCGTTCGGAGTCGGAAAAAAACTGTAGGTACCTTCCATTCGTGCAAAAAGATAACACGCACACACAAATGGTTGCGAGAAGCAGGCCCAGGTTCACCTCGAGCTGTAGCGCCAACTAAGTAAGAAAGAAGAAACCATTTGTTGTGACGGATATGGTTGGGAAATTCATTGATTTTATGGGTTTGGAGAAAATGATAAACAAAAAAGGGAAAAGTGCTAAAGGGAATCGTCCCCTAATTTCAAAAAAGAGAAAAATAAAATTTTGTAAAGGAGATAGTAGAATCTATTTCAATGAAGACTACTCGGAAAACTACGACATTGTTGATCTAGATCTAGACAAGGGGGGGAATAGAACCCTATTTTTAAATACCCTTGAGTCTTTTACCCCAACAGAAAAAAACCTCAACAAAGCCACTCACCCACCAAAAAATGCAGGACTTAAAGAAAATTCTACACTATGTACCACCCTGTCATCATCAATTTTATATATCCTCCTGAGACCCCCGGCATCATATGATACCTTGGCTAGTTCAATTGTTTTCGGTGTGCAATCGAATATTATGAAGGAAGCCCAAGGTAACATTTATACAGAGATATGTCCTGATTAGTAGGATTTTTTTTTTTGAACGTTGCACAGTCTTGTATATTATTAGTTGAATGTTGTGCTTTCAGAAATATGTCGTTTTGGTATTTCGAAGAAGAAGGAACTACATATATTTATAAATTAGTTTAGCATTGATTTTCTTGCTTTCTCTCTTTCTTTTGTTTACACAACTTAATATACAATTGTTTTTTCTTCAAAATAAACAAATAAAATAAATTAAAACTTAATTAATTTGTAAGATATAGACCCAATGTATAATATATTTTACCCCCATTTTCTCGGAAACCCCCCACCCCATTTTTTTAAGGTCGAAATTTACTCTCAGATAAGCCCTAAGAGTGACCATAAGTAACATCAAACACATGGTCATTCTGGTTTAAGCTTGGGTCTCCGGAGGATAAACTTACCACACCTAAGTAGAAGGAGCAATGCAGCAGAAAATGAGGAAGATGTGCTATCAAATGTAGAGGGCTATGAAAGTGAATAATTGTCATTGTTATTCTTATAACTAAAAAATGGATTTTCAGATAAAAACTCGTTTACTTTCATTTCTGTTCCAGTTTATATTTTTTTTAATAAAAGCAGAAGTTCATAAAAGTGTCAAAAACTTCGTCAATATTGGATGTGTCAAAAAAAATGATGGGAAAGAATTGTAATAATAAAGAAAAAAAAATTATCTCAATACCTAATCACAAAATGTTACTTGGATCAATTCTGTTCTTAACTAGCCATTATCTATAAAAAAAAAATAAAAACACACACTCTTTATTTGAAATGTAAAACAAAAAACGAAAACAAAACATATCTAGATTGGGAATCCTCGCCAATGATTTCTGTCACAACTAGGCTTGCCACCTTTTAGAAAATTTCGTGGAGGACTTAAAAAAATAAAACTTTTTTTAAAACTTAAAACGGGTATATTGCCCAATTATTACAAAATAAATAATAAAATAACAATTTAATGAAAAACGGATAAATAAATAGACTGATGCAGAGTTTCTTGTTTTGGTAAGTGCTTTCAGGATCAAATCTTAGACCCGAGACGATGACCTGAAAAGTGTCAGACAGTGGAAGTGAGAGGAATTAGATTTTGTTTTAGCATAGGTCTGTTCCCGTACCTGTCCAAAACAGCCGAAAACAGCACACAACTACGAAAATCAAATCCTGTTCCCGTACGAAAATTTCTCGTAGTTTTTGACAGAAAAGAGCGCTAACAAGAGAGTAAGAAATTTCCCCATGCTGCAAAATTTAGCCCAATGAATTTCTTTGGGCTGCTTTGGACAGCATTAGGCCAACTGTCAAATCTGTCAAATGTCATACGTTTTCCACTTTTTGTTGTTCAATCCGTTCCCGTACTTTTGCACACTTTTTTCTCTCTTTGACAGATATTTACCCCCACTGCTTGAAATTTGAGAATCCATAAATTTGAGTGCAGAAAGTACGGGAACGGACCTTATTTATGTGTGTGGAGGACATTTTTCTTTTTGTGGAGGACGGAGGACATCACCTTTCAAAGGAGGACTGTCCTCCTCCGGGTGGCAAGCCTAGTCGCAACTGCCCGGTACTCTCATTCTAAATGAAAAAAAGATTCTGAGAGAATATTTCTTAATAGACTTTCAAGATATATTTCCTCAACGAATATCAAGACAATATGAAAATTTATCCAACTTTTAAAATGATTCCAAGTGCCCGTGGCGGCATGGCAACATAACGGACCCACTAAACTATGTTAATCCTATTGAGTACGGTGGATAGCCAGCTAGCCTTACCTAACCTAACTACGCAAGCTGTACGATATTTGAATATTTCTGTTTTTTACAACGTGATTCTGTATTCGATATTTGTTCGCCTACCTATATATGATGGGACGAAGAGTTTGGGTGTTTACAAAATACAGCAGAGCTATAGAAAATACATCCTACACATTGGTATACAGAGAGTAGTTTTACTACACACATGATGTTTCGCCGTATAGAGCCAGAATGTTGAATTTCTGTTGTATTTTGCCTTTTCGTTTGCATCTGTTGCGACTGTGAGCAAGTACATAATATGGTTCTTTCAAATTTAAAGGAAAATAAAAAAAAAACTCGGTCTGTATTTTTTTTTTTTATTTTTGTCCGTCTAATGGAATTAAATAAAATAATTTCTAACAGATATGTGTGACCACGCCCGATCAAGGGATGGTGCGGATAAGGAAACTTTAAATGTATGCAATCTAATACATAAAGGCTTGGTTATGAAAATACGCCCGTCTAAAGATTTTGTCCGTCTAATGGAGATGTCCGTAACGGGATCTTTCACTGTACATAGATATGTATGTATGTTGTTTGCAGCTTTATAGATGGATTTGAATATGCCCATATTTTTGCCCCACGACTGTTAAACCATTGGGTATGTCCATATATGTATGTATGTCTCTTAGTTCATATTAATCAATGAGAAGCAATTATCTCTTTTTTCACATCCTTAACGTTTTACCATCGCAATGGAATTAAACCTAAATAATGCCAAACGACATCCATCTATCCATCCATCAATAAGCACTTCGGCAGTCTTCCTCCTCTTTCCCAACCTCATCCATTGAATAAAAGAGAATCGTTCAAACGCCTCTTCTGAATTTTAAGTGCACACACAAAATTCAAAATAGTTTTTCGAATATCAAAAATGAACATTCAATAAATAATCGGTGCAAACACAAACACACACACATTCCCATCGAGAAAACAATTGGAATTTGATTTTATGAAAACAAAACATTCCAAAAATGACCAGCAACGAGACAGCAAACACGCTCATTTATGGCTGCCGGTATGCCATTTCCTGCGTCTACCCCACCAAACATCAAGCATGGCATCCATTACCACTACTCCTCAGCAATTCGATCTCTGTCCGATCGATTTTATTTGTCAAAACTCGATTGGTTTTTTTTTTGGCGAGTTAAATGTTATCAAAAAAAAAAAAAAAAACAACCAACGTTGCTTCCGCACCACCCCGCTAAGAGCGGCACAATTATGTACTCCAAGTGAAAATGGACATCAGTCGGACAGACAAACTGTCAAACAGACAGACACACGATGTTTAGTGGTCATATTTCGCGGCCAGAGTGATCGAACTGAATTAATTTCGAATGCGGACCACGATCAATATCGTTATGAATTGAGTTCTGTTGCGGCTGTAGCTGCGACTTTGGCACATGCACAGCCGCCGCCGCCGCCGAATAAAATGCGCATAGCTCAGTGTATCGTCCCGTGATATCAAGATGAAAAATTAATAAGGAATTTCTCGACCGAAAGTATTTAATACAAAATTAAATAATTAACCGACGACAATGAGGCATCTTAATGTCACACCATTGACAATGTGCTAATATTTAATAACTTACCATATTTGTGAGGGCCGGTCGATCGGTGGGGACCCCATTTTTCTTGAAGGTGCAGTGAATTATATTCAATTGATTTTTGGCCGACATAAATAAATGAGGAATTTTTATTGATTTTTAATCACTGTTTTTGTTACTTGCGATAAGGGGAACGGTTGGCATGAAACAATTCAAACGTTTTATGGATCGGCAAGTGGAATACTCGCACAATTTTGTTTGCGGGGTGTCGGAGTGGTATACAAATTGGAACGTTTTACGATGTAGGAAGTATGGTTTTGGCATAAAGAAGTAGATGTTCGAATATGCACAGAAGTAGGGTGAATTTTTATATGATTGCCTTATGTAAAAACAAAAGGCGGGACTTGTGATGTGTGCACGACGAATTGATATTTCGAACAAGAACCGTACGTAGTCGAAATGTAAATTTATTGAACGACTGATCGTATTAACGGGTTCAACACCTTCAAATGACTGAAATAGAATTCTGAATGTATGAATTTGTCGCTGGGAGGTAAAACAGAGCACCGCACTGGAGAAGGCTAGTTTAGGAGATGACCTAGAAGTGAAGGTACCCAGACTTGATGGATTGATTTAGGGAGCCATCGTGATCGTAATAATGATTTAAATTTAATGGTAGACAAAGAGTGCAATAGAATAACTTTGCTTCTGAAAAATACCTATAGCTACGAGCAGACGATATGCAAAAGTCGCATATATATGCGAGTCTGACGTAATTTTTGCGTCATCATATGCGATTAACGCTCGCATATCGTCAGAACACCTATTTGGGACAACCCGCATATGCTCGCAAAGCATATGCGGACAAAATGCGACACCCAGTTTGCAAACCAATTTGCGACTTTTCCGCATATTTTGTGAACACTTTCGCATATCATTTGTGACAATTTGCGAGCATATGCGATAATTTGCAAACGTCCCAACCATATGCGACCGGACGAAATACTTACATTGCACATGACCGTATATTTGCGAACAAATCCGAGATCTCAAAACTTTGAAAATTTAGTTTGGGGTGTGTGTAGGTACTTTTTTTTATTTTTATCTTACATTTTGCTTTGGTTGGGTTGTGTCGTGAGTTGTGACAGTTAAATTGTGAAGGTAATTATTAGGTCTGTTTGGTAACACGTTACTTTTCGTTATACTTTGTAAAATTACATAGAATCACATGAATCTGTGTTTGTTAACTCGAAAAAATCACGGTACATCGCAAGCTGAGAGCGAAATGAGAGCGTAAAAAATAAAGAGCGATGAAATTGTACGCAACATCTTTTTCTTGTGATGAGCTGGACAACTCTGTCAAATCAGGCCATCTGACAGTTTATGAAATCTCATAAATCTTCATTTTTAGTGAAAAACAAAAACAAATCGATAGGTTTGACCAAAACTGTGATTGTTTACTTTTGTGCAAGTTTCCTGTCTTTGAGCTATGCTCGCTTGTGCACAAAAAAGATACCAAACAGACCTATTATATGTAATTGTGTAAGTAATCAATCCGTAGGCTACCTAGCGGTACGTGTCGCCATGTAATTATAGTCGAAATAGTAGGTCTCTTTGTCTTTGGTAACTTTTTTTTAAAAAATTGAGAGCCATGAAACTGTCATGATTCTATGAAAGTTTACATAGTAGGTTCGCGTACTTTTTGCACTTAATATGGGTTTTCTGTCAAATCTCGAAGAGTGGGGTTAAAATTCTCTCAAAGACAGAAAAATGACGAAAAAATAATCGAACGCGTTAACTGGAATACGGAAATGGTATTGCAAAGACCAAACATTTTCGTCAGTGGACAAGAAGCGCAGCATCAGCAACGGGCCATCTGACGCGGGAATGCTTAATCGCATGTTCCTGTCCGCTGTTTGTATTCGCGGTTTTACCAAACTTAGTAGATGACCAAATTGATCGGACGACATGCGAACGAAACCGTGATATAATTCCGGTTCATCGCCACGTAGTTCTAGCAACAATTTTGCGCAAAAGCCTTCAGTCTCGCGAAGTCGCACCCAATCTTTGGCAAATACACGACGAATCCTTTGCACTTGCACACTCGCTTCTTCGTGGCTTCCATCATCGTCGTCATTTTCCATCATATCTATTGCCAAAATAGC
Organism: Brachyopa scutellaris; assembly: GCA_949775065.1. Lineage (NCBI taxonomy): Eukaryota > Metazoa > Arthropoda > Insecta > Diptera > Syrphidae > Brachyopa > Brachyopa scutellaris. Next base: position 27,365,160 of record OX459114.1, on the reverse strand, counting down.
AATAGCAGCCCATTTCCTTTTTGACATTTTTAATATATTCCCACACTTTAAATTGTCACAAATCACCAACACATTACAGAAAATACAAAACGTCAAAAGATTGATAATGCTCGCAAATCTGCATATGATTGAAAATATGTGATCTGCAAATTGTGTCGCATATCGTGTGAACACCTCGCATATAGGCCACAACATTTGCGACCCCATTTGCAAACATACCATACGCGAACATCATGTTCGCAAATGCATTTGCGAGTTTTGGGACAAAAGTCGCATATCGTGTGAACACGTCTATATGCGAGTTTGCAAGCAATGCCTACTTTATAGCATTTGCGATAAATTTACGAGTTTTTTCGTGACGTCAGCACTCGCATATATATGCGACTTTTGCATATCGTCTGCTCGTAGCTTATGTATCTATTTTAACATTTGTCTTTGAGTCATATCGTGGTAGTTAACGTTAGTTTTTTTATTAGGGTGAATGATAATGGAATCAAATAGTTATTTAAGACTTAACAGTCCAAGCTCTGAATTAAGCTTTTGGTTCGAATTTGCAGCGGGATCACTACGTAATCCCGAACGACTAAAATCTCGAACGAAAAATATCTCGAAAATGTATTTGATAAATCTCGAAAACGAAAATCTCGAATGGACAAAATCGAGAAAGAACAAATATCTCGAAAGACTTTATCTCGAACAAAATTTGATTTCTAGATTTTTAAAATCTCGTCATTTTAATGCAAAAGTAATAGAACGGGTCCAAAATGTAAAATGTGTAACTTATTTGAAAATAATAAGAATTTAACAAACTTTTCGCAGCAAATTTTTTTTTTTTTTTCAAATTTACTGTAGTAAGTACTGTTTTCACTTTATACCAGGAATAATTCTGCACATTACATTGTGTAAAATCTATTTACTCAAAATATGTATGTACATTATTAATGCATTGATATTATATAAATATTTGAAACTCAAGTTGTAGAATTGATATTCATTTTTGAGACAATGGTAATAATTCAAGCGTGCGGATTTTTTTTAGACATCAAATTAAATCGGAAATTAGTCAAGCTCAGTTTATGTCCATTATGATTGACGAAATACCAAATGTGAATCACAAAGAACAACTAAGTGCAGTTTTATGGTACATCTCACAAGATAGATAGAAGAGATTTCTTGACTTTTCCAACGTTAGTTAAGTTATGTTAGTTGGGCAATCATATGATTGGGCCACAGTGATGTCCGGTGGTCCGTGAGCTTGTCCAATGGCCAATTTCATCGCATGTTATGCTCATGTATAAATTTGGTACTATCCCGATAATTAGAGAGCAACGTTTTTTTTAATTTTCAATTTAATTCGAACAAACGTAAAAATGACAAAAAAAAGTTGTTTTGATAAAAAAAAACATAGTATTCTAGCTCCATATTATATATTTAATACGAGCTTCGGGTGATTTTAACTTTGATACGAGGCGCTAACGATAAGGGGGGTTCTATGATGACTATAATTATGAAAACAAATAATTTTAAAGTAAGCTTCACGCACTACCTGCATCCAGGAGAGTTGGCCCATCTACGATTGTGTTGACTGTAGACCCTAAGGGCAATGGAAGCACAGACCGTACACCACGACAGATCTAACGTGGGTTTAGGTTTTGAGAAATTCGCTTCTGAGCCCTTTCTTTCCCGTTATTCTTTTGTATCTAGAGATGCAAACATATTTCAATGAGTTCAGAATTTCGACCGAATTCAATCCGTCCTTTTTACCTTTTCTTTAATAAAATCTGTAGCCATTATGATAGCATAGATTTCTGCTTGGAAAATATATATAATATTTACCTTATGAGTAGTGAAGTCTGATCAGCATTATCTGAGGAGGAAAAGTATTCATTGAAGTCCATATGGCAGCTGAAAAATAGCATTCCGTCATGTGTTGGAGCATAATACGTGCCGAACGAAATACCATAGCAAAGTGGGGGCCCGAAACTATTTACAGCGAATTTCGAAATCAACCCTTAAAAACATTGTTCTAAAACCATAAGAAACGACATTTTTTTTTTTGCAACTTCGAAAAATAATAATTTGCCAGTAGGCACTCAGCACATCCATAAATGGGGCAATAATGACATCATTTTTATTCATCAACTGATCTCAGGTCTGATTGATCTACCTCACTAACTATCCTGGTAAGAATTTAACTTTGGTGGGGGATCGTATTAACTGCGTAGATTAGAGTTACTGGGGATAATAATTTCGGGGATGTAGCCATCACGGGAACGCCTCAAAAATTGCATCATGGAGCATCATCTTCGACATCTTTTTCCAGCATTTGAGGCCGTATCTCACGAATGGTGCGCTGCGATCGTTGTTGGCTATAGTCCCCATAGACCAACGATCCCCAGAGAAAGTAGTCCAGCAAAATCAAATCACACGATCTTGGAGGCCAGGCAAAACGCCTAGTGTCTATGTGACCATGTTCACGCGCTTTTGGAAATAAAAACTCATTTATAATGGCTTTGACACCATTGACGGTGAAATCTCGATTTTTTTAATTTTTTAAAAGAAAATTCTGATTTTCATCTCAAACCATCAGATAGGTTTAAAAACGGAAAACAATACAAATACTTTCCTCAAGCCTATCTACATACTAAGGAATAATACCATGTTAACAGAAGACACAACTAAGCAAAGTACCAAATGTTTAGATTTAAGTAAGTTGAGTAGAGAAAAAATAATCTTCGAAGCTTATATCATTGCAACGTACGAAAAATCCAATTAAGGTTCCCCTGTTCACACCCAGTCTTAAGTGAAAATAGCTCTTTCCTTATAATAACCGCATAACAGTGGCAAAAACACAAGTAGTTCTTGGCAAATACTCGTATTGCAACATTACAAAAGTAAGCAAACACATAAAACAAAATTCCATTCATCACAGAGCTACGCAGCAGCGCGAGCGTACACAATTCACACTTTCTACATCGATCCCATCGACTCGAATCTCGAACGGCACGACCACGCACGACCCCATCGGATAAGTGTCGCACGTTAATTCGAGCAGAAGCAGTAACAAGCATCCAGCAGCTCGTGTTAATCCTCATGAACCCATCGTGAACATGGGCACTCCACCATCTAGAAGGTGATTTTGGTCGAATAATAGCGCCAATTCCTTTTCCGTATCAATTTACGCCGATTCCGTCTCAGACCGTGTACCTTACCTACCACTGGCTTTTCGATTGGAGTAGATACATATTCAGTTCACATTCGTCGTCGCCAGCCACAACCACTTAACACTGGACGACTGACTTTGCTCTGCTGGACAACGATTTAAGGGAACGTACACCGAAAAAAAGAAACAGACACAAACCGTTTCCAATTGAACACAAAACTTCGACTTGGACATGGTATACTCGTACCGTAGCAATTTACACGACTTTTGCCAGATATTCAATACTTTTTCGAAATCCGTGTGGCTTGTGTGTGCACTATGGACAAAGTTGATACAGCAGTCGGTTTGGGTATACTCTTATGTCTTGTCTGGCTCCAGCAGACATGCGGCGAAAGCAAAATCCTTTTCGTTTTGCTGGACTGTTTTGGCGATAGATAGATACGTATATGAGTATCTGCTTTGTGTTGTATCTTTAAACGAATTTAAGATAAAGCACTTGAGCCTGACTGGCTTAAGGATTTGGTGTGCTTTATACTGCGTGGGAAATGGGAACGTTATTTTTGAACATAATTTTAAGGGTATTACTGCTTAACCCTGTAACAGGTTAGGCTTAATTTAATTAGAATCATAAAACATTTCATGCTCAACTAATATTTACCTAAATCTTTTTGGAAAATATTTAATTTTAAAATTTAACCAGTCTTATAGTTTCCTGCTGATACGTTTGGCAGCAAAAGTATATTCTGTGTTATTAATTATTTAGTACAAAATTAAAAATTTAATAAAATGTACATATGTACTTATGTATGTATTTCTAACAGTCAAATTTTAGTGACAAATAAGAATTTGCCCGGGGCCCTGCAAATTTCATCATCATTCAGTTGTAGTTTTCTCATGTGATATCTTTGAGTGTTGTGCCCAGTTAGCATTCCTATTAGCATTGACAATGATTTCCTGTCTTTTTTAGGAATTTCCTTGTTCTCGTCTTGTCGTATTCTGGGTCTGGCCACAATCTTCTTTATACTTCGTGGCCTTCTTGAAAGGCCGTGGATTGACAAAAATGAGTTTACTGCTCCTTAAATCGGAGCACTTATCAAAACTATTTCCTGACTGCGAACTAGGTCTTCAATTGGAGTTTGAATACGAATTGGAGAAGTGAAAACAAAAAGAAGTAAGTAGAATCCAATTTTGTCGATGTATGTACCATCCAATTACGAAAGTCAAATTATTTTTTATTTTTAGTTTACACAATGTAGCACGGTTACCAGTGAAATGAGTACCTCAAATTGGGTTTATGGCTTGACAAATGATTTAAGTACAACTCCAAGGAGATCTTGTGGATCTAATTCCTCCTCGAATTTAGTCGTATGTTTGAAATACAAATTACATGTTCATAAATTTATTTTGTGTTAAATAGCTAGTAAAGGATATTTTGTTGTTATCCTTAGCGGGAAGAAATATTTTGGACAAATATAGTTCAAGCAAAGTGCTCAATCAGCGACAACAAAACAAGTAGTGCAACTTATTGTAGAGTACTACAAAACTAAAACTCGAAAACTTCATACACACGAATTAGACATCATTGCAAAAGACATCACAACAATATTTCATAGAGAAGACAAGGTGAGAATACATTTTTAAACCACTTAAATACCAAAAGTATATTTTAACTTTTAATTTTATTTTTTTAATTTCAGGCAACTTACTTTGTTCCAGCACATGGAAAATATTCTCATCCGAGCGGAATTTTATATAACGCATACCATAATTTCAATAGGGGAAGAACCAAACATACAGCCAAATTTAAAGTTCCATTTACCGAAGAACAAAATAATAAAGATCCCATACCCAATCTTCAAATCGATGAAAAAGAATTTGAAGAAATCAAACAGTTTTTAAAATTCAATGATCGTCCATGGGCAGACATAGAGGAAAAATGGGAGAAGACAACCTTGAACAGACGTAATGAAATAAAAGAATACAGTGACAAAAATTGTTCGAAAATTTTAACCGAATGGCCATTATATAAGCATGCAGATTCATTTTCATTGGTATGTACCAGGGGTGTTGAAGATATTCGCATCCGCATCCGCAATCGTGGATTATTCGCATTAATTCCAACATCTGCATCCGCATCAACTCATGCGGAGTTTTTGCGGATGCGATTCAATGTTTTTTTTTAAGTTTCTTTACTACCTGCACACAATGCATTAAGAAACAGATTGGAGTCGGAGAAGGCTGCAATATTATTATTTATTAAATATAACTCACCTATTTTTAATTTTAATTACTAAACTTTATTCTTATTAAATAAAAAATGAAATTCAATAAATTTTCATTTATATTCATATTCAAATAAAATTTTATAAATCAATCAATTTTCATTTATTTATGTATTTAAAATGTAATATATTAAACAAATTCTAAAATCCGCATCCGCGGATGTGAGTCTCCTAAAATCTGCATCCGCATCCGCATCCGCGGATGTCAAAATTTTTACATCCGTAACATCCCTAGTATGTACATAATTTAAATTACAGACATTTGACTTTTGTTCATTCTATTTTTTCCGTAAATAGATAAACATAGATTTTAAATCGCAACACCCTCAATCATCAAACAAGATATTTTCAACGCATTCCGAACTGGACACCTTATTGATAAAGTACTAACAGGAAGACGGCGTTCTCAAAAATAAAGAGTACAAAAAACTCCTGAACTCCATACCCCTGCTTGATGAAGGTATCTATCTCAATTTTTTTTTTTTGTTTTTCTTATTTTCAATTTGTAATTTGAAGTTTTTATTTTTGTTCAAGGTTCCAGGACGTTTCCATTATTGTTCTTTTTAAACTCTGTGCTGTTACCAACACAACTTATCAAATGTGCAGGAAAAACAGCTTGGCGAGTGAGCATAAAGGATGGTGAAGACTCATTTCTTTTGCACTGCATTGAACTTAACTATCCGCCAGCCATAAGAAAATCAGGACCAGTAAAATATACTTGGACATTTAGATATGAATCTTACCACCAAAACAGCAAGCAATATACACATGTAAATAAAAATAGTAAAAATATATGTCTATCTCTTTCAACGAAGGCTTGCTTGTCATTTTCAAACTTGTTATTGAATGACAATAGATTTCAAAAAGAAACTGTTGTAATAGTTGAAGATCCTTTATCTGAAAATTTTGAAAACTAACCTTTTTGTCCAATGTTAAGTGATATAATTCACTCAAACATTAAAACAATCGTTATCAGTAAATCGCTATTATAATAATTTATTTTCATGAAAAAAATTAAATAAAATAAATTTGAAAAGTATTTTACGTATTTTTATTTTTAAAATCGGAACACCCTGTAGATTCCACTACAAAAAGCGGTAGGTATATTGGTTTTTATTTCTACAAATAAAAATGTAGATTTTACAACATTAAGGCATTTTTGATAGCAGAGTGTTGTGAAAATTACAGCAAAAAACTGTATTTTTTGCAAATGAGTTTTTTGATTTTACATGTTTTGCTGTTTCTTCAACAATAAATGCTGTTCTTTTTCAATTGCTTCTAGTTGTAAAACCTACAAATGAATTTGTAATTTTCACAAATTATTTTTAAATTCTACAACCAGGGCATAGTAGAATTGAAAGCAGTAGTTGTCGGGTAATTTGTGACAATGAATGCAGTAGAATTAACAGCGGTTTTCAACGTTTTTACAACAAATTTCTTTGGGTGTAGGCTGTTCGATAAATCAGTGACTTTGAAACTAAAAGTTGTTTTTTTTTTTTTTTTCAAAATTTAATTTGTTTTTCAACATAGTCTTCTTTTAGCGCGATACGCTTTTCCCAACGATTTTCCAACTTTGTTAACCCTTTCAAAAAAAATGATTTCTCACACCCTATAAAATAGGCATTTGTTGCATTGATAATCTTATCATTCGATGAAAATCTTTTTCCGCCAAGCTATTCTTTCAAATAAGGAAACAAGAAATAATCAATAGGAGCCAAATCTGGAGAATATGGTGAATGAGAAGCAGTTCATACCGTAATTCAGCAAATTTACTGTTGCTACTGCGGTGAATGAGCCGGTGCATTGTCGTGATGAAAGAGCACATTTTTCTTCTTGAAATGAAGCCGTTTTTCACTCAATTCTGCATTAAACTTATCCAATAAATTGGCATAGTACTGTCCGGTAATCGTTTTTCCCTTTTCCAAGTAGTTAACGAAGATTACGCCGTGGGAATCCCAGAAAACCGTTGCCTTGACTTTTCCGACCGACGAACCCGTTTTTGCCTTTTTGGTGCACGTTCGCCTGAAGAAGTCCACTGTTTTGATTGTTCTTTTATTCCTGCCGTATAGTGGTGTATCCAGAATTCATAAGCTGTTGCAAACTACCGTAAAAATTCACTTGAATTATGCTTGAAGAGTTCCAAATTCCGCTTTGAAAACTTTACCCGAATCCGTTTATGATCAATCGTTGGCAAACGCGGCAACCATACTGCCGATAATTTTTTCATTCCCAAATAGTCATGCAGGATTCGAATGACGCTTTCATGGGTACCGTAGCGCAAGTGGTTAGTACGTCGGACTACTGAGCCAGCGGTCTTGGGTTCGAATCCCGCCGCAAACACCTAAAAAGTTTTTCACAGTGCCCACCTCTTCCGAATGCCTGACAAGCATTTAAGAGTATCATTTGTCATGTAAAGCTTTCCAACTCGCCGTTCGGAGTTGGCAGGAAACTGTAGGTCCCTTCCATTCGTGCAAAAATATAACGCGCATACACAAATGGTTGCGGGAAGCTAGGCTTGGTTCTACCTAGGATTGCTGAAGCCAATTATTATTATTATTATTTCATTTGAAACTTCATTTGAAATGTCTACTGTCTCAGCTATCTCACGAACCTTGACTTGTAATCGTCCAACACAACATCGTGGAGTTTTTGACCATTTCTTCCATTGTGACGTCATTTCGACGTTCTGGGCGCTTTTAAGCTCGTACGAAATTCAGTGAAACACTTTTGTACGATCCCATGCGAGGGAGCAGAGTCTCCATAACATTTTTTAAGTCTATCTTCAGACTCCTTAATGGTTTTACCGAGCAAAAAGTAGTGTTTAATCAAAACGAAACTCACTTTTTTCCATTTTTAACAAATAACACAAATAAAAGTTCTTTCGATCACTGTAAAAAAATGAATTTTTGACATATATGTCTAATTTTTTTTTCTATGCCTAGAAAGAAACAAAAATGGAGGAACAAAAAATTCAATGCGATCCGAGCACCATCTTGCATCACTGACTTATCGAACAGCCCTCGTATACCACTTGATACCTTTTAGGTCCTGAGGTTGGATTTTTAAAGTTCCAGGCTTCACGGCTTGGGATCACTATATCGAGCCTCCTGCCGAAGGATAAGGATTTCGGAGAGAAGATTTACCTTACTTACTTACTTAGGTGGCGCTACAGTCCGGGGTGGACCAAGGCCTCAACCAACAACCTCTTCCAGTTAGCCCGGTCCTTAGCTAACCGCTTCCAGTTGCGCACTCCAAGTTGGTTGAGGTCTTGTTTTACTTGGTCGCGCCACCTTAGGCGAGGTCGTCCTCTGCTGCGCTGACCCTCCGGGTAAGAGTCGAATATTCTCCGAGCCAGAGCGTTGATGTCCATGCGCTCTACATGTCCTAGCCATCTTAAACGCCCAATGTGCAGTTTTTTGACCAGGCTGATGTCGCTGTACAGCTCGTACAGTTCGTCGTTGAATCTTCTCCTCCAAAACCCGTCAACGCAAACGGGACCGAATATCCTACGAAGGATTGTTCTCTCAATGCGACCAAGGAGATCTTCATCCGCTTTCGATAAAGTCCATGCTTCAGCTCCATATAGCAAGACTGGGATGATAAGGGTCTTATATAGAGTCTCCTTAGTCGATCGGGAAAGGACTTTACTGCTCAATTGCCTTCTTAGCCCAAAGAAACAGCGGTTGGCAAGAGTAATCCTTCGTTTGATTTCCGACGAGATGTCATTTTTTGATGTTATGGCAGAGCCGAGGTAGACAAAGTCCTTTACTACCTCAAAGTTGTAGCTGTCTATTGTGACGTTCTGTCCAATTCGTCGATGTTGGTTGTCCCTTTTTGTTGACAGCATATACTTAGTTTTGCCCTCGTTTACCGCTAAACCCATTTTGGCCGCTTCCATTTCTATACTCGCGAACGCGCCGGTGACAGCTCGCTGTGTTCTACCAATGATGTCAATATCGTCGGCGTATGCAAGTAGTTGAACGGACTTTTGAAAGATCGTTCCTTGTGTGTTGGCTTGTGAGTTTCGAACAATTCTTTCAAGTATGATATTGAAGAAGTCGCATGACAGCGCATCACCTTGTCTGAATCCTTTTTTGACATCGAAGGTCCCGGTGAGGTCATTATCGACCTTGATGGAGCAGCGAGCTTTCTCCATCGTCATCCTGCACAGACGGATGAGTTTGGCAGGGATGTCAAAACTAGACATGGCTCTATACAGTTCATCCCTCCAGATGCTGTCATAGGCGGCCTTGAAATCGATGAACAGGTGGTGGGTATCGATTTGGACTTCTTGGGTTTTTTCCAGGATCTGCCTGAGTGTGAAAGTTTGGTCTATGGTGGACTTTCCTGGCCTGAAACCGCACTGATAGGGCCCAATCAGGTTGTTGACGAAAGGCTTCAAGCGTTCACACAATATGGCAGATAGGATCTTGTAGGCGATGTTCAGGAGACTGATGCCTCTGTAATTGGAGCAGTTGAGAGGGTCTCCTTTCTTATGAACCGGGCAAACGATGCTGAGATTCCATTCATATGGCATACTTTCATCTGACCAAATCTTAGAGATGAGTTGGTGTATGCTCACTACCAAGTCATCTCCAGCTGCTTTAAATAGCTCTGCGGGTAAACCGTCAGGTCCAGCAGCCTTGTTGGACTTAAGTTTGGATATTACTATCCGCACTTCGTTTTGATCAGGTGGATGGGAGTTTTGGCTATCATCATCTAAGTTGAATGGTTCATTCTGCCTGACAGCGGAATTTTGGTCGTCATCGCCATTGTACAGTCTGCAGAAGTAGTCTTTCCAAATTCTCAGCACCGACTGTGTTTCTACTACGATGTTTCCATCCGCGTCTCTACAGGTTTCTGTACGGGATTTGTTTTGCTGGCACATTCTTTTTACCCTCTGGTAAAACTTCCGTACATTGTTCCTGGAGTAGCATCTCTCAATATCCTCGAATGCACGCTTCTCGTGCTCTTTCTTTTTCCTTCTAAGAAGCCGATGTTCTTCCCGTCTCTTTTGCTCGTAGAGCATGCGAGCAGATCTAGTCCTTCTTTGCAGCGCCGCTTTATACGCTTGTTGTTTTTCCGCGTTAGCTAGTCTGCACTCTTCATCAAACCAGGGGTTTCGTGGTGGTGGTCGTGTGAAACCCAGCACATCATTCGCGGCACTTATGATGGCTTGCTGGCACTGTTGCCACTGGTCTTCTGTACTAGCTGTTGCTGCGGTAGGACTCGTAGCAAGAGATCGGGATATGCGTTCTCTGTAGGCTCTGGCGGTGTCTTGCGATTGTAGCTTTTCGACATTGTACTTTCTCACAGTATTTCGTTGTTGTGGCGCTGTGGATATCCGCATTCGTACCTTGGCTACAACAAGGTAGTGGTCCGAGCCAATGTTGGCCGCCCGGAAGGTTCGGACATCCATAATACTGGAGGCATGTCTGGTGTCGATCGCAATGTGGTCGATTTGGTTGACGGTTATTCGATCCGGAGACCGCCATGTCCCCTTATGGATATTGAGATGTGGAAACTGTGTGCTTGCTATACTGACACTTCGCCCCGCAGCAAAGTCAATCAGCCTTAGTCCGTTTTCGGACGTGGTGTCGTGTAGGCTGTGCCTTCCAACCGTCCTACCAAAGATGTCCTCTCTTCCTATCTTGGCGTTAAAGTCGCCCAGTACGATTTTAACGTCATGTCTAGGGCATTGCTCGTATGTTTGGTCGAGGAGCTCGTAGAAACTATCTTTGGTAGCGTCGTCTTTTTCTTCTGTGGGGGCGTGAGCACATATAAGGCTTATGTTGGCGAATTTTGCCTTGACACGGATTGTCATAAGACGCTCGCTCACGTGCCGAAAGCTCAAGACTTCTTGCCTAAGCCTGCCGCGTATGACAAATCCGCATCCGAATAAGCGCTGTTTATTTTCTGTATAGCAGTCACCGTAGTAGATATCACAGTTTTCCATCCTTTTTCTGCCTGGCCCATTCCATCGCACTTCCTGGATGGCGGTTATATCTGCCTTGTAGCAGTTTAGGGCCTCTGCCAGTTGTTCGGATGCACCATCGCCGTTCATTGAACGAACATTCCAGGTACATATCCGAACGTCGTTGTCCTTATTTCGTTTAGCGTGGTTGTCAACAGTAGATCCGTCCTTTTCCGAGGCTTTTGGTTGTTTCGGAACAAATTTTTTTTTACGTGGTTAGGTAGTTAGCCTCACGCACAACCCCCAACCTGGAGGGCCAGATCCTTGTATACCCCTAGGACAAGGGGCCGGGTACACCGGTGTCAGTAACCCACTACGGGGGTGTGAGCGCTGCCGTTGGCCTACTAGGGGCTCATCCGCCACCAACTCTTTTCCAAGACCCTGACTAGTACTTGGAAATCCTTATCGACCTAAGCTCCGAATATGTCGGAGTAGCTCAGATAAGGTTTTGTTTCCGTTCTGGAAATTTTAGCGCCACCGTTGGTTCCATTGATGGAATTCATCCGCTGTCGTGAATTATAGTGCTGCTATTTTCCCTTGCTCAGCACTCGCGCTTATAAGTTTAGCAAGTCGTGCCCGGATGGGCAGCGACCAGTACCCGATGGTTACCACTTGGAGGTAAAATAAGCACAATTGATGTGTAGTAACAGTTACAACACTGGGCTTAGCCAAATTAAAGCCAATCAGTGCCTACCCTATTTCTACAACATCCAACCATCCTATTTACCTACTTTATACTTATTTAGCAATACCCTCGTTTGCAGTTTTGTCTTGTCACTCCCTCATCGGTTTGTGAATTACTTCCACCCCTTTTTTGGCATGGTTTGAGACGTAATAATGTCGAATTTTCCCCAACCAAGATAAATAGATGATTGTAGAAAAAGGTGGTATTATGAATAAGCTAAATCAGTTGTATACCTACCTATGAAGCTGAAGTTTCGAAACTATTATATTCTATAAAAGCACCCAAAAGCTTTTAATTTCAACGTGCTCTGATCTCAGGCCACACAAAGTATCTTTAAATTGTATTGTTTTATTTTGTGCAGCAATCTGCTTTTGCTTTATCAAATATTCAAAACAATTGTGTCGCAATGGCATTCCTAAAAGAAAACAATTTTTCTCCTTACATAAACATTCTTTGTTCTGTTCACCAAAAAAGAACCAACCCAAACCATTTTTTTTCATAGCTCTTCAAATCAGCTACCATACAGACAGCCTAGATAAGTGTTACATAAAGCAATCCAATTCAACTGCCAAACATTCCAGCACACTCAGAACTGAGAACCATCAAAACTTGTATCACAATTACACCAAAGGACATAATAACACCCTGCCACAATGAGCAACACACTTCAGCCATAATAATTTGCTCTTTTGATTCATTTCGATTAAATCTGGAGTGTGAAGGATGACAAGACTCTGATTTCATCGTCGTCATCCTCATTCCGAAGACACCATCCATCTAGTCGTATCTACGAGCATACATCTTTTAACGTAGCGTATTGTTGCCATGCCACCGATCAGAAATGAGGGAATTTCCTAAACAATTACGCCGACAAGTCTTGCTTTTCACGCCTCTTTGTTGTGGGTGTCATTACATCTACCACCAGTTTAGAGGTGCTACGCGCTGCCGCAATCCATTGTTGTCACCATCTTGAAATAGGTATACGCAGGAGTCCACCATAGTTTGGATATTTACCGATTTAGATTTTCGTTTTTTATTTCATTGTTTTCGATTGGTTTTGTATTTATGAGTGTTAGTATGTGCTTGTGCTTCCAATTGTGCGGTAGAAAATTGAGTCAGAAGCTGTCTGGTGATTTGTTTCGTTCACCATTTGGACGTTTTTATTGAAAGCACCAACACATTAGTGTCGAGATACTTTTGTCAGAGCGATCCAATCGTAATGAGATAAATTGTTCAGATTAGGGGAGGGAGGAACTGGGATGTACACGAGTCATGGACTTAGAACAATTAATTTAAATTCCTTTGGTGGATAAAGACGTTGTAAATTGGTTCATAATGCTCCCACGTTTTGTTGGCAGCGCTACGCCTTATTGCATGATAAAAAGCGGGATCAAGATGTGATCAGCTACATAAGTATGTTTGTATGTTAGCAACAACATGGGTTCGGCCGTAATGCTGAAGTTGATTCTGCTGGAATTGTGAATCTGGAAAAGCCTCTAGCAAGGAGAAACATTTGTATGCATTGAACGAATTCGAAGCATTTTTACATGCGTACATGTGTCCAGCAGTATCATTAAAGTGCTTTAATTGTATAATTGTGATAATGTGAAATTGTAATAGTAATTGTACTTGACCCACAAGAAAGTGTTTGCAGTATTTGAATAAATGTTTGTATGTGAAGCCATTGGCTTTTCTGTAGGAGTTCGAATTTCTAATCAGGTTTTCATCTATACCATAACATAAATTATTGTAATTTAATAGATACAGATATGCGGAATCTTAGAAACTGCAGCGGGTGTAGAAGCGGTTAGGTTGGTACCCTAAGATTTATTTGTACATATTACAAAGCACCACGTCGACCCATTAGAACCTTAATGGATAGAAAGTGCACTGTGAGTCCAATTTTTGGTGCTGTTTACAAGAATTTTTTTAACAAAATTTGGGATTTTTTTATTTAACAAAGTATTATTTTAAATTGGAATGGATTACCAAAAAAGGCACAGGTAATAAAAAAAACGGACACTCTACAATTAACCCTAGGATGGGCAACTGGGTCGGACCAGACCAAATTTGACTTTATCGTACGAGAACTTTTTTTCATCCAATATTTAAACCTGAAACTTCTTGACTTCTATAAACATAGTTTTTTATCGAGTTGGGTCAAATCGGATAAGTTTGTGGTAGAAATCTTTTTTTTAAATAAAACAACTGCTAAATTGACCACTTGGTCTGGCTGGATCACAACAATTTGTCTGGGATCATATTCGCGCATATGTACATAAAATGATCATATTTTACGCAGAGACATGTAAGACGTTCCATGTTCCACGCATTTTCCAATTACCAATTCTCAACCTTATCTGGCGGGAATAAACATCACTTATACTGAGTCAAAAATAACAAAAATTGCCTTGATGAAATTTTTTTTCTCTAACTTTCATGAATGACCAACAGCCGTGTAATTCCTAATGCTGTTAACAATACATACAAATGTGTACATAATTCCGAAGCATAATCGTAATCGTACAGCTGGTAAGCCAATGGAAGTTTGTATAGGCCAAAAAAATATTTGGTCTGGCTGGACCAAGTAGTACAATTTCCGACCACAAAGTAGTTGCCCATCCTAGTGTTAAAAAGAAAACATTTTATTAATCACTGCAATGTTTTTGAAATGAAATGGCTAAAATGGCCTATCTTCTTTTCGCACCTGAATTTCATTATATATTTTTTTCGCTGCATTTTTTATTACCTTAGCAATAATATTCCATGATGAAATTTAAACTACTTTACTTTTTCTATAAAAAAATGTTTCACAGACTGTTTAATGTATAAAAATAAACCAAACACTTGAAAAAACTAATTGTGTTATATTTTATTCACATACTATATTCAGCCATTATACCTTATAGCACATCCAATCGTGTTTATGGTACACTAGCTGACCCGTGCTCGCGTTGCTTCGCCCCCCATGCCCACTGTTAAGGCAAAACAAATTGTATGGGAGATGAGTGCTGAATTATTTTTCCGAATTCACCCACTTAGAGGTGGGATTACAAAAAATCCTCTCTAAGTGGATGTTTATGTTACTATAGCAATGTACTGTCCACTGTCAGCCCTTTAGGTCCATCGGTTTGGTGTGTGCGTTGTATGTCAGATAGTCAGTGAACTGTTTTATACATAGAGATAGCTGACGTGCTCGCCTTACTTCGCCCATCTGCAACTTTTAATAGAAAACAAATTGTTTTCTTGTAACACATTTCTATAGTATAGGTACAGCTGTTGCCCGCCCGCCATTGCACGTGCACTTTTTTAAAATTTGAATTTACTTTTACAATCATATATATCGTAGTAGGCCGGGCACAATGCATCAATAGAATGTTATTTCAGTAAATACGTAGAAATGCAAATATGCCACATACACATCCCCATGACGTCACCCACTGCTGCATGGCTGTTGGCTTCGGTCTCCACTGATAGAAATGATTTCATGAATTGTTATATGTTTTTAAAAGAGTTATTTATTTATTTCTCAGCATGTAAGTAGAGTTAAGAAAAGATTAAGGTCTTACAATTTGCGTATATACATAATATTGACTCTATGCAATCATTTTTGTTTGCCAATTCGATTAACTACTTTAACCCATTTTAGCCTAACGTTACATAAATGTAACACTGGGTCACCTTATTTGTTTAAAATAATTACTATTTGTTTTTCATCAACTTCTGAGTTTAAAGTTTATGCAATGTAAAGTGTAAAGGATTCTAAAGAGAATACCACGAAAATACTGCATTTTGGTTGTGATTTTTTTGACAATAGAAGATTTTTTACATATTTGAATTTGAGTCGATAGCAAAATGGGGATGAGCGGAAGGTAGGCATTTGTTTGTTAATTATTTTAGTGAACTTACTGTATATTGTAAGAAAGAATATGAATGTTGTGTTATTGTATCATATGTATAGAAGCAAATACCTGAAACAAAAATATTTTTTGGAAATCCGTTTGCCTGATCGCTCAGGTTTTTGGATGCTGTTACATATATGTAACGTTAGTCCGCATATAACATAACATAATTTGTGACGGAAAACACATTTATGTAACATAAGTCCGTACGCTTTGCTTTGTATCTGATTACTTTTTGTATTATTCGTCTTGGTAGGATAAAACAAAGAGGTTACAACGGAACCGGAACCATCCGAGAAAATTGCATTCCGGCTTCTTGTCATTTAAGAAATAAAAAGGAATTGAAGAATACAAATCGTGGTACAATTGAATTGTAACTCTGCTGAAATGGGTTGACAGTTCCATTGTGAGTGTTGCGTCTATACTTTTTGGAAAAAATCCAGTTACAAAAGTGTCCACATATTTCCGGAAAGAGCATAAGCTATGGATCTTCCACGACCCTATGCAATTGCATGGTATAATGCAAACATGTGTGGCACGGACCGTATGGACCGAAATGTAAACAACTACCGAATAGATGTTAGAGGGAAGAAATGGTGGTCGTCCATTTTAACTTGGCTTTGACTGATAGATATTTCAAATCAAAACGCTTGGTTACTCCACAAAAAAGCTGGCTCCAATTTACCCGGACTTCAGTTCAAACATTCGATAGCACGGTTTTATTGGCGGACTCTTGGTGACCCGAAACCTCCTGATGGTTTTCGTAGACATAAAATGGAAACCGAACATGCTAATGCTCGCTACGATCGAGTGGACCATTTGGTTATTAAGATCCCCAATAAAAAAAGATGACGATGTGCAGGTTCGCTATGCAGATCACACTGTACTACAATGTGTTCTAAGTGCGATGTAGGCTTATGTGTAGCTTACTTCCAGAAAAATCATTACATATCTTTAAATTTATGAAATAAATAAAAATAATACTGAAATAAAATGCACCGTGGTGTAGTGGTAAGTGCGCTGGACTACTACGCAATGCTGCCTGGCCTAACACCTAAAAGATTTTTTTCACGGTACCACCTCTTTCGAATGTCTGACAAGCATTCAAAGAGTATCATTTGTCATGATGAGGTTCTCAACTCGCCGTTCGGAGTCGGCAAAAAACTGTAGGTCCCTTCCATTCGTGCAAAAATATAATACGCACACACAAATGGTTGCGAGAAGCAGGCCCAGGTTCACCCTTAGCTGTAGCGCCACCTAAAGTAAAGTAATACTGAAATAAAATACATAACCTTACTGGTTTTAACGAAAATAACGATTATTATACAATTTATTTCACGTTAATCGGTGCAGTATTTGCGGAGATCATTCGGGACAAATTTTTTTGAAGTTACGTCTTTATATGTATAATAGTAATGATAATGAAGTTGTAACTCAAAAATGTACATACATACATTATGTACATGTATACAGTATACATATCACTAAAAAATATTATGAAATAACTATACAGGGTGGGCAAAATGTAATCTAAAAAAAAATTTCTGAAAAATATATCATGTAGAATTTCATTCGAAGGGTCGAAACAGACTCCAAATATATTTGTCTCAACTTTTTCCGTTAGAAACTTTGGGAATTATTGCCAAAAAATGTGTAAAAAAAATACCATACCAAAAGTACCCCAGTTTTTTCTCGGAAACTATTGAAGTCAAAAATATGAAAAAATCATAGTTTGTAGATGATTAACTATATATTTAAAGGAAACTATAGCGAACCTCATAAGTTGTATGGTTTTTGAGAAATTCACGTCGAAAAATTCAATTTTATGTCGAAAAATTCAATTTCTCAACCGATTAACTCGTAAACTACTGGACGAATTTGAGTGAAATTATCACTATTTGACTAACAATAATTTTAGAAATACTGAAGGAAATTGGGTGAAAATTAAAAAAAAAAAGAAATAAAAATACGGATTTTGCCAGGAAACGAACTTGAGATCCCTGAACTTATAGTGAATAATATTACTTATTATAAGCTTGTAAAGTGAATATAGAGGTGGTTCGTTTTCGTTTTTTGTGTTAACGAAACGAAACAGATATTTTTAATTTCGCAATTTGGCTTTTTTCGTTTTTCAAATCGAAAAATATAAAATTCGATATGAAGAAACTTTGCAAATATCCAACCTCGCATCTACTCTTAATCCAACAGTGAACACTTGCAGGAGGGTTGCAGAGGGGCAGGCGCAGCATGCCAAGCCCACATACATACACTACGGTTCACTAGATTAGAAGCAGGTAATTTCGGAAAATGAAAATGATCTATCTCCCGATATATGGCAGTTTCAGAACAAAAAATGATGGTGAAAGAAAGAGTGGTTTGTGCTGAATGCAACGGTGAATTCCAAAATGTTAAGAAAACAGGCTAACTGTACTTATGCGACATTTAAGCTGAATCAGTCAGATTCGCATGCATGTGAATTGGTTCATAAGATTAGAAGCAGTCAAATTACTATCGTTGTTTGTGAAGAGATTGTTTTTTTTTTTGTATAAAAAGTCAATTTTGTCAATAAGAAAGGGTAAGCTTTATTTTTTCTTCACGAAAAATAAAAAAAAATGTTTGACATTGTCAGAGAGTGCGAAAATAGACATTTACCATTCGGAAGGCCTGTCTAAGCGTGCTATCATTGGCAGGATCAATCGGAGTAATCATGCTCTTGGTTATCATTTAAAGGATCCCAAAATGCACGGAAATAAATAAAAAGGAAATGTTTCCACGGCCCATAAAGCTGCGGAAAAACGAAATATTGTCCGATTAGCCTTCAATTCACAGGTTGCGACAGCTAAAATCGGAGATGCAGTTGGTGTTACCGCAAGTAAATCTACTGTTCGTCATGTAATTCGTAGTGCCAAATACGACGGCTGAAAGAAAAACTACCACTTGATGCTTCTCGAAATAGACAAAGCTTACAATTGGCGAATGACCGCATGACCTGCGATATGCAATAAGGAGCAAGTTCTTATAGCTGGAAAAAGGAGGTCTTTTCTGATGAAACAAAATTTAATTTAGTTGCACCGGATGCCTATAACTATTAGTTCCACGATCTAAGAAAAATTAAGCTCTTTTTAAACCCATCATAGCAGAGAAGGTAATAGTCTGAAGTATAGTTTCTTATTAGGGCACCATCGACTTGGTGGTTCAAAGCTCTAGAATGATAGGAAGTAGTGGCACAGTGGTGATGAAATCTGGTACCCGATCTCTTCGAACCAATTTCATGGATATTTCAACAAGACAGCGCGTATAACACAGTTCACATTGTAAAATCGTTTGTTGCCAGTAAAAATGTTGAACTTGTTCCATGGTCCCAATAATCGCCAGACGTTAACACTATAGAAATTTTCTGGGGCTGGCTCATACGAAAAGTATACGAAGGTGGAAAGCAATACGATGATAAAGAAACGCTTTCGAACCCGTTAAACCTGTCTGGAATGAAATTTCACTCGACTATTTAGCCTCATTGTATAACTACCTAAAAAACCGAATTTTTGAGGTTATTTTTAAGAAAGGTGATTCTATTCGTTACTAAAATTTGTACCTGGCGTATGAATTCAAAATAAAAATTAAATTTTCATCAAAAGAAACCAAAAAACATTGTTTTTTTCATTCATTTATAACGTGCTTCTAATCTTATGAACCGATTCAAATGCATGCGAATCTGCGTTGTAAAAGTCGATACAATTGTACTGTTTTCGATACAATTGACCTTGCTTTAGTACACAAGTAAGTAGGTACACTTTAATAAAATTCGATACAATTTGCGCTGCTGCCAATTTAGTATGTATTTTCCTCAACAAAGTATGTTTTAAAAAACCAAAACATCGCATAGTTTGCTTTTGCTACTAAAAATCGAATTTATATCGATTTCACTGAAAATACCCATTTGTTGTCAGTTCACAATCACTGTTTTTTTACCCGACTACGCAGAGAAAGGGCTATGATTTTAACAGGCAGGGTTTGTTTGTATGTAAGGATGTCACCTCGTACAGCCTAAACTATGGAATCGATTTCAACAAATGAGGTGTCGTTGGATTCGTCTTGATGCGGGTCGTAGGATTTGTGACGTCACAGGAAAATTCAATATGGCGGGCGCACCAAGCAAGAAGGCGGCTTACCTCTTTTTCTCTTTTTTTTCTTTTTCTTTACAACCGCCTTGATAGTGGTATCATATGAAAGGGCTTGGCGAGTAGAATACAATACGATATGACATCATTCTAAATTCAATTTTTTAGATCAAAGCCGTGATCGCATGCCGTTACAATAACGTACTTATATAACTACGCATTCGTTGACAAAGGGACATGCGACAGCTACTTATTCTCTGAAAATCATAGTTTCGTTTCATCCTGTTTCGTACTTTTCACTTTTTTAGTTAGTTTTCCCCATAGTCGGGTTTTAGCTTTTAAACTTAATTGTTTCTGTAATTTGGTTTCAACATAACTAGCGCCACGTGCAGCGACAGCAAAGTGAAACAATTGTCCGCCATCAAGCAAATTTAACATAGAAACTGGCCATCTTGTTACCTTATAAACGAGTTACTACGAAAATACGTTGATTTCAAATTGTTTGTGGGTTCAGTCCAACAGATGCCACTACCACTACCACTTATTTCGAATCTATTTTTTGTGTTGACTAATATTTTGTTTTGTTGCTTGATAATGCAGTACAACTTATCACAATTTATTAAGAAATTACTTGTATCACAAACCTACGGCTAACGCGAATTCAAACATAATGTTAGTTGAAAAAAATTAGCTAGTACAATTTCAATACAATTTTTTTTCGACTTTCAATACATTGCTGAAAGGCCATTTTTCATCCCTGATGCGAATCTGACTGATTCAGCTAAAATGTCTCAAAAGTACAGTTAGCCTGTTTTCTTAACATTTTAGAATTCACCGTTGCATTCAGCACAAACCACTCTTTCTTTCACCATAATTTTTTGTTCTGAAACTGCCATATATCGGGAGATAGATCATTTTCATTTTCCGAAATTACCTGCTTCTAATCTAGTGAACCGCAGTGTATATTTCACAGTTTATGCAGAAAACTTTGCAACCGCTATTACCTGATGGTAATTAAACTGACATTATTTGGTTTTATTTCCAACTCGAATTTGGCCTTATTTCGCTTTTAAAATGGAAATAAAACCAATTTGGCAATTTGTGGTTTGGTTTTATTTCGCTGGATCTTATTTCACATCACCGCTTGTAGATACTATGAATACTGACATCCATTGTAATGTGTCATACTACAATATCTAAGACGTTTATCTGAGTATTTCCAGTTGCACTCGATGAACCTGGTAAAGCACAATTCGTCGGCTGAGAATTTAGTTGTCGTATGTAAAAAGCACCTATTGTTGACAAATTGAATTTGAAGTTTGACTTAATATATCTTTTTTTCTAGCGGACCAATTTTTATGACATTTTCAGAGAATATTGGAAATATTTTACTCCTTAATTGTTTTTTTACATAATGCTTTATCTCGAGATGTGAAAAAGTTATTGACCTATAAAAAAAACTATGTAGAATCATTTTGTTGTATGTAAGCACTTCCGAATTTTTAAATACTTACATGCGACAAAAACCATTGCATACGATAAAATACTACTTATTCGTAAGTCAAGTTTGTCGTTTGTAGGTACGAAGATAAAAGTTCAAATTAATTTCTTGTACCTGTAATAATGTAATACAATAGTACAATAATTTTTTTTATTTTTAAGTTTTATTTATTATAAGTTTATAAGAACTTCTTGTTTTGCAAGAAGTACATAAATACAAAATAAATTAAAAAATGTAGAAAATAAAGGAAAATTATTTTTCCCATTAATTAATATTAAATGATTTGAAGCACATTTTCTATCCACATAGGAACAATATTTTTTCCCATATGTGCTAGTAATAAAAATGCTTTTCGTTTTCACTAAGTATGGTACAGAGATCGGCGGAGGTGTTGGTGACGAAGCTGATATCAGATAATGATATCACATTCTTTATCGACAGTCAGGCCGCGCTCAGAGCGCTAGAATCGTATATTGTTAAATCGGTAACTGTAGAAGGTTATCGCTCTGCGCTCAAAACCCTAAGCAGACATAAAAGAGTTAAACTTTGTTGGGTATCAGGACACTCTGGTGTAGAAGGAAATGAGCCAGAAAGGGGGGGGGGGGGGGGGGGGGGCACTGCCTATAACTGAGATGGTGCACTTAGCACCACCATCATGCGGCATCAGGATGAAAATAAAGAATACCATCATTAGCATGGCGGGCAATAAATGGTCAGGAATAGAGGGACATAGGGTATCCAAGGCTCTTTGGCCGGCCTTAGATCACAAAAGGACCAAAGTAATACTTGGACTAAATAGGGCAAAGTTAAGAACTTTAATTGGAATTCTTTCCGGACACTGTCTCCTGAGAAGGCAAGTCAAGAGAATGGGATATTCTAGTACGGACATCTGCATTCATTGCAGATACTGCAATGACTTGAGTTCATAGGATGTCGAACATATGTATCCTTTGCTCATTCGCGCAAAAAAGTTTCAGGGAGATACTTTTTTGATACATTGAAAGAGGTGGGCCAAACCGGCCACAATCAAATTTTTAAATTTTGCAGGGAAATCAAATGTTTAGACGGAGATGTTTCGGTTTTGTTATCATCTATAGAAGATTCTAGCGGATCGCGATGGGCCCACAATGGTGCCAAGTGTTTTCATGATGGCCCAGCCTCATACCCCGTCCCAACCTAACCTTAGCTAACATAACTGGCTTAAACACAACATATTCGTTTAATTTTTTCTTTGCTGGAAAGATTGTGAAGAGGGCCAGTGCAGTAGGTATGTGTATAATTTTTTTCCAATATGTTGTGCCTAAGCCAGGTAAAAATCAGGTAAACCAGTAAATATTAATACATGCTAAATTTCTCTCACAATTGGTCGACACAGGCGATACTAGTTTTAACACTATCAATACACATACGTCAATTAATCACGCAAATTGTAGTAGGTATGTATTTATTTGTCGTATGCAAAGCGTTTCTTTTACATACGACCATTAAATTCTTACTAAAAAGAATTCAGTTTTTGTATGAAAATTTGTGGTATGTAAAAAAAACTCTCTGCATACGACAAATAAATACTAAAACCGTTACTTAGAGCCTACATACGACTAAATAATACGGTATATATCGGCAACTATTGGTGGTAGGCAAAAACTGATAGCACCAACAGAAAGATCTCATCGAATAATATAATAATGCATCAAAATCAGAAAATGCTAAAATTTGACATACGACAACAATATTCTCAGCCGACGAATTGTAACCTCCTCGTCGACGTTGCTCCAGAAAAAGCTGTCACAAAACTCGGATGTTGTATAGTTTCCCGATGTTGTATACATGGCCCGTCACATAAAAATCAGTTTATGTTGTTTAGATTTTTTTACTTGCAATTTCCTCCACCTAAGTAGGTACTATATCTCAATATTAGGAAGGTTGCTATTAGAGCAATAAAAATGAGCTAATCGCTCCATTTTAAAAGGCACCTTATCTTTCAGTACGAATATAAAAGCGAATCTGATGAGTGCCTTACATCAAGCTCAAGATCCGTTCGCCCAAATCAGTTGAATACTCAGTGTCCCTGGTAATATCATATTTAATGCGATCGTGAACTTAACTATAACCGCGTTCTTGTCACTGCCAGAGCAGTTTAACAAGCATTCATGTTCGATGGAAGCATAGCATCTTGTGACATACAAGGCAGAAAAAAAAATAGTGTACCTACAAATCAGCTCCATAAAAGTGATAATAAAAATCTTAAAGGGCAAACGACTGAACTGCAATCGCTTCTGTTGAAGTGAGTGTCCCATCCTTAGTTCCACTCTTATGTTTCCACTTCCCGCTACCAATACCTACCATCGTAATGTCGATTTGTTCAGATAGCTCAGATCTCCCTTCTGGATGCTCTGTACTGAATTGCATTGGTGGTTTGGTTATTTTCAACCAAAAAGTATTTAACCAAAACGATGCGATATGGAATATTCGCAGCTACAACGAAGCTGTTGAGTGTACGCACGTATAAAAAAAAAACTACAAATCGTACACATTTGTCTGCTCAGTAAGTAACAAGATCGCTTTGTAGATCGTGAAATATTGATAAGACGGTGCAAACATTCGGTTGTCCTTTTTAACTGGAAATGGTAAGAAAAAGCGAAACATTTAGCCCATGTTTTAGTTTTATACGTATCTACATATACGAATTTTCGATCTTGTTCTCATTTGGAAGGAATGGCGGACGATTGGCTGTAAGGAATCTTAACAAAAACATTTTATTGTTGCGGACTTGACGGTAGGCAAGTTAAAAGTTAAAAGTATGCTATAATGAAATTAATTTTTCTGCACTAGGTGTTTGAGCTAAACTGCTAAATTGAATAGCTTTAACCTCAACTTATAGGGTAGATGCACTAGTACCCGGACAGTGCTAGTGTCCGGACAC
Organism: Brachyopa scutellaris; assembly: GCA_949775065.1. Classification (NCBI taxonomy): domain Eukaryota; kingdom Metazoa; phylum Arthropoda; class Insecta; order Diptera; family Syrphidae; genus Brachyopa; species Brachyopa scutellaris. The sequence goes on along the minus strand of OX459114.1, from coordinate 27,340,612 downwards.
TTTATAGTTTAATTTAAAGAAATAAGCAAAGTTCTCAGGAAAAGTGTTAAGCAACTATTAAATCTAACAACCCGTTATGTTTCCCAAACAAACATGCAAAGTTCCAAGTAAAAAAAGTTATGCTGTACGATTAAAGATCAGTTCATGTCATTGGTCTAAGAGAACAGTCGTCGATGTTGCGTTTTGCTCTAAAAAAAAATAGTGTGACAATTTAGGAAACGGAAGTCTGAGAGTACTATTTGCTTACTAATTTTAAATGAAAATTACTTGTTTTCAATGAAAAATACATACGTTTTGTAAATAAAATATCAAAAAAACATACTTTAGTATTCTTAGCTAAATACCGGAGTCGAAATTTTAGGTTTTTTCAGTTTCCGGACAGACTATCCGGCTGCTGAAAATATAAGAAAAATGTTAATAAATTCTTACTTAAATACTCTTATATCGTACTAGGTATTTTTTATACATTTTCAGCAAACAGAATTGTACTGCTCTCTCGAAATTTTTCAGTATTCGGACAGCATTTACTGTTTGTATGCATTCAAGTAGCTAGAGAATAGGGATTCTTGTTATCTTTTTTTAAAAAGAATGGACGCAGATAGCTTAGCGATGGCTTTATAGGATATAAGAACAATTTAAACATTAGGAAAGCAGCTTTAAAGATTAACCCCTTCTGACCTGAATTAATTTAACGCGTCATTAAAATATTTCCAACGCTTTCCAGTATAGTTAGGATCTAATTAAAGAATATTTGCCAGGAATAACATCGCACCTCTTATAGATTTTTTTAAAAATGAATGTCCACTCACGTATGTATAAATTAAAACCATAACAAATATCTTTTCTACGCCAATCATATTCGGAAAAGCAAACACATGCTATGCTAAAGAAAATAAAATAAAACTGAAGACTAACTTGCTTGGTGTGTGTCCATGACTAAGGTTAACACTTAACTACATTATATTTTCTTACTTACACATATAAACCGAATGCGTTTTGTTTGAAAATACGTTCTTAGAAAAGGCACGAATACAGTTCAATTTTTACAATTAGTTTCTAATAACACTGTGTCGCATAGCATAAGTTAGTAAAGTTTGTGCATTGAGATGGACGCCAGGACCGAAGGGGTTAAAAAGTGAAAACCCAACAAAAAAAGAGCCAGATCGTTATTTAACCACCAAAGAGGAGAAACTGATTGCTCAGACGTGCGCCGATTTATGGCATGCATTAAAACGGGTGATCTTTTGAAAACGGTGCAGAAAATAATAAGTGATTCTAATAGAAAAACACCTTCAAAAATGACAGGCCAGGAAAGACTTGGATGCAATCAGATGGAAAACTGTTTGGAATAATGGTAGTATCTCCGTGCTCACGTCCACTGAAAGAAATAATTAATAGCATGCAAAAGCTTTTCGGAGGAATTGAACGTGGATGGATGCGTTTTGTGTTAGTAAAAAACTATGGCGCAAATTCATAGTCAGCCTTTGATTAGGGTATACAATCGATTCTATTTAAAACATATCATATTTTAAGTTTTGTTCTTCATAGACACATTTTTCCCCTCCTCTAACGAGTTCCTAATTTAAAACGCATTTTAAACGTTCTTTGATCAAACAAAGCCAAACGTTAACATAATCTGACAGAAATCTAATAAATTCACATAAAAAAATAATTCAAACTTCAAAATGGATTCAAAAATAGAAACGAAATCAATTTCCGTTATTATTTTTAATTTAAAACAATTAGTTTTTATGCATGTTTGTACATATGTACATACATATATGTATATGTATTCCGATAAAGCGAGACAGGGGACAGAATTGGGAATCGATGGAAAGGGAAATGCTACGGCAATTTGTGGAACGGCATTTTGGAAGTGGTGGAAAACAAAGGCAATGAGCTTAAGATGAAAATATCAATGGATTGTAATTTGTGTAATTTGCTTATAAGAAAATATATATTTATATATCTTACCAGCATTACTGATTCTTCCAATAAAATGTATATGTATTGTAATTTGTAGCGCATGATTCGTTTGAGGTTATTTCATATTAAGGATATCAATAAAAAATTTAGCAGTGGTTTTGTCGAACCTATACCTCGAATAAAATTCTTTTTCATCTAACTCCTCAAATGGGTTCGATCGGGTTTTATACATTTTTGATTTTGTTATCAATTTAACATCTTCGAAAATTTGGAAATCACGATCCCCGGAATCATTTTAATAACTTTCTTTATTGAATGCTGAAAAAGCTGTTTTTATTTGCTTAAAATGACGTTTGATTCATTTTAAATTTAAAATGGCTTTCTAAGTTTAATATGGACTTTATGACAACTATGAATACCAAAAAACCGGTTTTAGCTTAACTAGGTGATTAAATATTTTTAAAATCGGTTTTATCTGACTATGAATTTGCGCCTATTATTTTATTTTTTAAAATTAAAAATGTTTTTTTATTTCCAAAGGATAACATAAATTAAGAAAAAGTACTGTGTCCGGATACTAAAGTGTCTTGACACTAAATCTACTGTTCGGATACTAGAGCAAATCATACTTTTTTGAAAAATATAAGGGGGCTATTATGATTGGCGAGTCGAACAGAAAATTTGGCGAATGTGACTATTTGCAATTATGGTTGGCAAACTTTTTCGCCTCAAAAGTCAAAATAGTAACAAATGAATTTTTTTTTGTATTATAGTTGGCGGATCGACTGAAATTGATTCGCCGAAAATGTCAAAATATTATTGTGACTATGAACGCGATAAGGTACATATATTTATTATAGTAACGAAATTATTGAAAACTGATTTTTATCGTTAGTAGAAGAAGAAGAAGACTTTTAAAGAGCTATGGGATAAGTTTGGAGTTGAACTTAATACCCCTGGATAACCTTTACGGAAATGCAAATAGTGGCCTTAGGTAAAAATATATTCACATATGCATACATATAATGTATACATATGTGTACTAAGTTGTGTTAGTCATATCGTTCACACTGCGTTAAAAATTATTTGCAGTGTACTATAACTAACGTAACATCGTCTCAGATAACATACTACTTCAGATAGTATAACCGACACTGTTACCTGCGAGAGTCCTAAATCAACGCTTTTTTGATATCGTCCGTCTGCGAAAAATTATAGCAGGAATGAAAAATTAATGGGATGATGACTTGAATTGGCTTTTCTTCTAACTCGGCACATAAACAAAGGCTTCTTTAATTAGTCTACAATATGCAATACATCACAAAAACAGGCTGCTATAATTCAACTTTACTTTAGGTGGCTTTAGGTGTAATAGTATTGCTAAGAATGCATGTAGGTATGTACGTAAATATTACATATAGGCTCATTACAATACAGGCGTAATCTTGATACGTGGAGTCACGGTAAACAAAGAATAGAACAAACATTTTGTTAAAATTCGAATTTTGAAATCTTCTTCAGATTGTGCGTGCACTTATCCCGTTGTCAGTTTCTGCACTTATATGTAGTTCTTGACGAGGCAAAAGGATTATACTTCGCTAAAAGCAAAACGCGGTGGTCAGTAATCGCTGACGTTTTTTTTTAGCCTAACTTTATTTTCGCGCACTTTTGTGGGCTGAAGGGCATTAGTGACGAACGTTTGGGAACCACCTACCTCCTAGGGCCACCGCTATAAATTTATAGATCTCTTAGTCGTAGAACTAACCGCCTTTTTTCCTCTGAGCAGTGGGCTTTTCGTCTCATATTAAAAGACTATTGAAAAAAAAATGATAGCTAAAAGATAGTAAAAAGATTAAAAATAACTCACCTCAAAAAAGAAATACATTCCAAGAAAAAATATTTGAACAAACTCCGATATTATTTTTTATGGCTTACTTCCAAAACGCAGAAAATATGTATTAGTGCAAAACAAATTGAACCTCTCAACAGTAGGTACACTCCAAATTTGCAATAAGCTTGCCATCATTGTAACGGGAGAATGTAAGTTCGGTGCAATTTTTGATAGCAAATCAACTATTACATCATACATACATATGTATGTATGTACATTTATTTTTTAGTATCGACTACCTTAAAAAAACCTGAATTTTAAAAAATTTACTAATCGCTAACGTAATTTTAAAAATAAATTGATAAATGATAAATCATAGTTTTAATAATTTGTGCAACGCCATAGTGACTTTGTATTTCCAATTTAATACAAGCAACTCCATCTCGTGGATGTTTAATAAAACAAAACAAAAAAACGAGAAAAACATCCAACGCAAACACATCGATACAGACACCTTTTCTGGTGTCCAGTATCGATAATAAGCGCTTCGGGCAACAGATCATCTTGCTATTGGTCATTATAGCAAGCACATAAGTCTTAACTTACATTGGTGTGCTAACAAACGCATTTCTATCGTTTTAATAAAATGGTACCACCTGACCAGGTGTACGAGTGGGTACAAATTAAATATGAAGTAAAAAAGAGAACCAAGTGGTGTTTCTCTTTACAAAGAGATAGTGCTGAATATGTTTTCTTTGGACATGAAGACAAAATTATAGCAAAGAGAGTTAAATGGGAAAAAAGCTTTATAGGAACTTTTCATCCAGTTCATGGGTCTCCTACGATCGTGCTCATGGGATCCAAGCACTACACATCTTAGTACTTGGATGGCACCTGATCGACGCACGCCATAAGATACGCCGGATAGCTTTGGAAAATGAGTCAGCGGAAGTTACTTGTTTCTGAAGTGCTCACCACCACCACCTGTGCGCACTACGTTCTGGTCATTAGCGAATAAACGCTAACAGTTGTAATTTAATGAGTTAATGTAACTTTGAAAATAGAAAGACAGTCATTTACTTTGAGGTTAGAGTGTTAGGGTGAGGTGTGTATTTATTTATGTAGATAATATCGAACAGATAGATACTCGTAGATCAATAGATATGCAGATACAAAATGCCATCAAGAATATAAATTTTGTTTCAACATTTCAGGAGCGGGAAGCGCACACGTTTAATGTTTATGTGTGCATAATGTATTCAGAAAAGCGTGTTTTTTTTATACTAAAGACGTCTTTTGTTTACATTTGCGTTAAATTAAATTTAATTAGCAGTTAGTGGAGACCAAGATAAATGCATGCATTAAGTATTTTTAGAGATTACTTAGTTTCATCTGGACTAGCATTTAAAAGAAGTTGTTGTATACATATTTTGTTGTTTGTGGGTTCATGCTTTGTTAACGATCGCAGTTGATTACTGTGATTTTGTTAGAAGCTTGAAATGTTTTGGATTTTTCGTGAGAGTCAGAATCATAGTTAAGGATTTCTCTAGAAATTTGAAAGGTGAGAGAACGTTTTAAGGACAGAAGGATTAAATACAGTGTATTCTCTCCTTACGGACACCTATCATAACCGGACAGCTCTTAAAACCGGACAGATTTCAAAGAACGGAAATAAATACACGATTTTTCATATAAAAAACTCTCCCATAACCGGACTCTCTCATAACCGGACACGGACACAAATTTGAAAATGAAACAGAAATGTAAACTGTGGAGTGTGCCCTTGCGCCATTATCACGCTCGCGGACACATGATTTTCGGTGGGGAACGCTAGAATAATACACGCATATTTCCGGCATTTTGAGAGATATTTTATATTATTTTGTGCCAATTTTGTATAAAGATAACAATGATTCCGCTGGTTACAGTGAAGTGAAAGTTTGTCTTTGGTAGGACAAGCAATACCGGAATATGGAAGTATACTGTATTTCTCGTCAAGGTATCCCGTCTTGTCCTAACATACCTAAAATTGTCATGACCCGCTTATTTCCTCAACCATTGACAGCATTATGCTGTCTTGTCCGCAAACGTGTTGTCCAATAACTATGTGCATTTATATTGCAGTTTTAAATACGTTTGTATGTTAAGTTTATGTACGTATGTATGTATGTGTCATTTTACGCTTGATTTGTGTACATGACATAGTAATGAATTCCTTTATAAAACACAATGAATACCACATGTCTATTGTGTTTGTTTTTTAAAGAACGTCAATTTATTTTTTTCTCCCATAAACGGACACCTCTCATAACCGGACAAATTTCTCGGTACCGTCAGTGTGCGGTTACGAGAGAGTTCACTGTATATATTTTTAAATGACAAAGTTTATTTCCAGTATTGAAAACTACCAATTGTTGCACTTTTTATTTATTATTGTGTAACTGCAATTAATTAACTTATTTCCAACCGCCGCACAGTGGCGGATCGGTGGCCAAAACCCGCTAAAAAAATATCCTCCAAACGCCGATTTTTTTGTTTTTGGGTAGTGAATAAATGCTAGGGAAACGAATGCGCCCATGGGCATGTGTATGTTCCACACAACTAACCGGCAACATTAGTCCAAAGTTTGACTACTCGACTAAAGAATTATTTATTTGTTGCCTAGTCGGTGAATATAACTCTTATTGTAGAGTAAAAGTGCTTTATGATGTGGGCCTCAATCTATTTAATGTATACACAAACTCTAACCTAGATGTGCATAGTTATTTGTGTCAATGCTAAATTACATATTACCGTTATTTTTGTACAGTTAACACTTAATGCAAGATGTATGCGAAAAATTTGTTTTGTTTTCACTAAATGTTAATTTCAATGAGTGCAAAAGTGTCAAATCCATCGTAATCCAGCTTGAATATTAATTTATTTTAAAAGATTATTTTCTGCTCTGTTGTTTTCTGAAGATTTCAACTACTAATATGTGCTAATTTCTAACAACTTCATTCAAAACTCGAATATATCTAGGTAAGAAATCGATGGTACTTCCGGCCAATCAGAGTGAAACGATTTCAGATGCTAGTATTTATTTAATATACAACTTCTATGTGGAAATATTGATAATGAAAATAAGCTAGTCTTATGGAAAAACAACAGTATCTTCGCCGAAATATTGCAGATCCCTAAAAATATTTTTCGCAAAAGAGACATCTGAACTAATAAAATAAGACGCCAATTATGTAATTGCTCAAACAGAAAGCTAAGGATCTACAGAGTTAGGATATAAGAACAAAAACTTTGTAATTAAACATAGACTGATTTTTTGGCCTGATTGATGGTAAAAAACTTCATGCTGTAACGAGTACCCCACCCTATCAAAGGTGCTATCTATGTAATTAAACTTCAAATGACTTTAATAAGATTTCAGTATGTTTAAATAAAGATATAAGCCAGGATCAATACCTTGACTTAGGAACATCAACACTGCATGCGTGGATAAGGTTTTTCTAATGTGTTCTTCGTATTTCTTATAAGCTACCAATATGCAAATGGGATGCTCGAAAACCAGAAGAGAAGGTGAAAATAAATAATAAGAAAAAGGAGGTTCAACAACATTTTCAAAGAAGACTATGTTTAATAGTGGATAATGATGTTGTTCACAATCTCCTAATATCTTCAGACCCCTACATTATAAGTCTAACAATTAAAGGCCAAAAAAATCCAAGTCTCAAGCTTATTATCCCGAAAAATTTAAAAAGTTATTATTATAAGTAAATGATTTATGAGTTCAGTTTTTTAACTTTATCCATTTTTATTAATTAAACTTTTTTAAAAAGGTTAATTATTTGTTTTTATTAACTTAACAATAGTAAAAAAGTTTCTACGAACTTATTTGGGGTTTTGGCCAACTTTTGTTCGTAGCCCCGCCACTGTGCGCCGATAGAAAACCGCGCAGTAAACGAAAATGAAACGAATTGTCAGAAGGACAAAGAAAATATATGTATGTAAAGTGAAGTACAACCGCAGCTCGTGGAAGCTGACGATCTCGGCCACTCAGCTGGGTGTGGGTTCGTGTGTTCACACTGGGATTTCTTTCAGGAAAATTGGAAGGAAATGGTTTTGGTAGTTTGAGAGGTAACCATAGAGAAGATATCAAGGTTGACCACCTGACAGCAAATAGTGACAGCTTAAGCGAGCAATACTAGATTCACTAAAGCTACCATCGACTTAGGGTCTGAACTGGTCCATTGAGAAGATTATTTCTATTAACGTGTGATTTTACATATAGAATATTGTGGTACATATCTGAAAATGATTGTTGTTCCTGCAAATGAATGATCTGATACACACTGTCAAGTAATATCCCGTAAACGAATCATATCTCAGCAACCGAGAGCGCCATCTATTTGTTCGAACATGCTTTTTAAATCCTTAATCTTTCTCTACTACCTGTCATGTCATTTGGTTGATATTTAACAATTTAGCGGTCATTAAATTCCACGCAGAACTTAGTAAAAATGCATCAGAAACATTCCGATTGATGCAAACAGTACCGTAATGACTGTTTGAGTAGAACAGTTGTTTCCGAGTCGAATAAACGTTTTTTGGGCGGCAGAGAGACGCTGAAGGATGACGCAGGATAGCCAATTTCAGTTTGGACGACTGAAATTGAAATTATCCAAAAAGTACGTGATTTTGTTGCAGAAGACCGCAATGCGTCACTGAGTATGATGAAAGACGCCTGAAACATCAACAAAGAAACTATTCGAACCATTCTTTACTAGGATTTGGCCAATTAAGGGTCTGTGCAAAATTTGTTCCACACACATTGAATGATGATCAAAAATTTATGAAAGTCCGGCAACCCAGAGACGTCATTGCGGCCTCAAGAAATGATCCAAACTTCATAAAAAAAATTGTTACGGGTGATGTTGTTTCCAATACCATCCAGAAACCGACGGTCCAAGTGCGCAATGGAAGTCAAACACTTCACCAAAAGCTAAAAAAAAAACCCCAAAAAATTCCCTCAAAAATCAAGACAATACTCTGCGCACCACATTCTTCAATAGCAAAGGAATTATCCACAAAGAATTCATTCCAACTGGTCAAACAGTTACTACCGCATATTATCCTGAAGTTTTGAAGCGTTTGGTGGCCAGAATCCAACGTATTCTACCCGAATATCGCGATCCAGAAAGTTGGTCTCTGTTACACGATAATGCACACAGTACTCATTGTTCGTCAATTTTTGGCTCACAATCAAGTATATGTGTTAAATCATCCAACGTATTCACCTGATTTGACCCCGTGCGACTTTTTTTTTTAATCCGAAATTTAAATTGAAGTTGAATGGATGCTTTTTTAACGACATTCCCACCATTCAAGCAGCCAGAGCAGGCATTTGAATCATTGTTGAATCGCTGTAACAAGTGTATAAATCGGGTGGAGAATATTTCGAATAAAAACACCGACAAATAAACAGAAATCGTGTTGTAATTGTGTTTTCTAGAATCAGAATCCGTGTACGACCATACTACAATATTTTAGATTACGGATCCTTCTCTTATCCTATCAGTAACAAACCGTGATAAGTGGATATTTGGAGGACGAGAAAAGTACTATGAATCATAAGCATAATTACTCTCCAGCCACCCATAGTTTTAAACTTAAATTTAATCCACCACAGCACAAGAGTGTATGTGTATGTATGTACCTATCAACATACGAGTAGTACAAGTATTGATACTTTGCCATAGATAGAACTCATCCGTTGGGAAAAATCTCATTGACAGCACATTCGAATCGACTCGGTGAAGACGTCTTCGCTAGCGCAATACAATTTGATAGCATCTGCATACCAATTGTAACTATTTACCACAGCAAAGAAATTAACATAGAATTCCGACCTCGATCTTAAACAAACAGATCGTGCACTTTATTTGTAAAGAAAAAAATAGAAGCAGAAAAAAAAACAAATCTCCCACCAGGCAATTACTCCATTAAAGCCGCTGCTGAAAATGGAAACTTTTAATTTCCACACAGAAATCGAAATACTCATTTGGAATCTTCCCAAGCCTGACATTGAATGCAGATACAAGTACTCGTATTCGTATTATTGCCAGGGTCAAACGTAGATGGTTGCTCTGCTTTGCTTTTAGCCGAAATTGTCGCTTTGCTTTGAGATCACGACAGGGAGTGCGCGCGCCGCTTTGTCTTGGAAATGAAACCCCCAATGCGGCAATAAAAGGCGTAATTTCCATTTAAGTCCATTAGTCAGACTTGCGATGTTCTTTAATTCCGGGCTTAGTACTTGTAATAGAATTTTACTAATCACAGATACTAAGTGTATAGTTAGCCTTATCTGTGATTATCTGTGATTGCCTGAACATGGTGGATACATGTAACCCGGTGACATATTGCGACAACCTGATCACGAAGAGTTGGTGTATTTTTCCCTCGATTTTTCCTCAATGAAATCAAATAAGGGCAGAAGCAATTTAAATTAATTTAAATTACAAATAGCTGTTATTTTCTTAATAGAAACATGCAAACAACTATCAAACTTAACGTTGTGCAAAAGTTAAATGACATTTGCAGTTTCACACAGCACAAACTTGGGTATCGATTATATCTTGATGCAATCTTACAGTGGAATATTCAAATCTACACAAATTTAAGTGTATTACCAGAGGCATCTCAAGGTTCGAATAGCATAAAGCTGTCAAAATTCAGCTGATATTATGTAGATATAATACGATTTTGATGATGAATCCATTTGTCTATGCAAAATAAAACTCTCTCTTTCTACTCTATAGCAGCGTCAGCTGACAGATAAATATTGACAAAAAGTACTGCAGTCACTGATGTTAAGTAAATAAGCAAATAGAAAAATTTTCAAGTAAAAGTAAGACAAAAAGGACCACTCACTAGTGTGAGTGTATGCTCTGCTCTGCTTTGCTGAATTATAACCTTCTCAAATCTAAAATATATGAAAACTAATCAACTTAGTCTCTCTAATAAAAAGACAAACTGGCTTAAATATCGTTGACCCACTATCAAGACCTAGACAGTGCAAATATGGCATTTAACTAAATAATCATACTTGCCCAAAAAACATGCAGAAAAATATCCCATGTATGCACATATGTACATACATACAATGAATGGAAATGGATGTCCGAAAAGATCGAATAAAGAATACGCAATTACCGCAAACAATATTGGAAAAATCATTGACCCCATCTTCCAAAACAGAATATATAAAGTTAACAAAAGCACTCCACAAAGTCCTTGAAGAAGAAAGGGAAAGAACGCTAAAAATTATCTTATACATCTTTCGACGCATACATCCCAACGCCCAGTCTCTTTGGAAAGCGGCAAAACACACATGACGCCCAAAGCAGCATCAATTAGGTTACCAAACGGTAACAGGGCAAAACCAAACGCAAGCAAGGAAGTGCCAATGAAATAAAATATCTCGGAATGCACCTCGACAAACTTGGGAAAACTATATCGAAATGAAGAGGAAGCAACTCAAGCTCAGACTCAATCATGCAGAAGATGGAGTCCGGCGGATCAGATACGGTGGGAATTATCCTCAATTTTCTAGTTTTTCGTTTAAGAAAGTGAACGGTTGTTAGTAATAAAATTGCTATTAACTTACCGAAAACGCAGCCAATCACAGCACTCTATACATATTCGCAAGAAAACACCTACGGATGGCAGACAAATGCAATTAAAAATCACAAATGATCTAGTGCTAGACACGGAAAATAATTAGAAAGTAAATTAAAATTACTGGAAAATTAAGAAATTTATATGTATAAAATATTTATACTTAGAAAACGATAATATTAAAAAATAAATAAGATCCTTCAATCGCTGTTTTTTTTTTTGTTTGGTTTCAATTCCCTACTGACCTATTAGAATAAGACTCTTTTATTTACATTTTTCTGTCTCCTGAATAATTTACTGTCAAATGTCAAGCAAATGCTGACTTCGAATTTTCAAACTTGCTCAAGTATTATTAAATTTTATTCATACCAATTTCGAGCAAATGCGAAATGCCTTTACTTTGCTCAGAGTTTTTACTCGAAGTAATTGCTTGTTTTTATTAATACGTCCATTGTTTCTAACATCGATTTAAGCTTAGAAAGTAGACTTTTTCAGAGAGAACCAGCCCTATCGTGGAATCCGCCAGGGGGAAAGATCCACTGTAATTTGAGCATCGGTATCGTTGAATCCGGCGAAGTGAATCATTCCCTTGTCGGCAATGTGAATGAGTTTCACGGCATCATGGAAAACGTTCGAATCGGATCTCTCCATACAAAATATGACATTTCTCATCCGCAGCTCAAACATTGCAGATCTCATACTGTTGATTTGTTTTACTTGCTAACTTGATAATTTAAATAAACAGACTTGACAAAAAATGTATTTTGCAGTAAATAAAAGACTGATATTTGATTAATTTAGTGCTTTAGCACCCTAAATATGTTTATTTCCCAACACCATATTGATGATTTCGCTCAGAAAAAAATCGTATGCAAGCTGCTAATTTCACTTTGGGAGAATTTGAAAATGAGCTGCGAGTTAGATCCAATTGCCCCTTGTTATGAAAAATTCGATTGATTTACATAGTTGCAAATTTTTAATAAACCGGCAAGATTTAACTGTTTTTAAACAAATTTAAAAGAACAAATGTATGTGAAAACACGTTTATTTGGTAGTTAAAGTTTCCCACTGCTCCACCTACGCATGCGCGTATTTTTGTTGCTGAAGATTGTTCTGCAGCGCTGACGAATCCAGAAATAGAGCTATACTATTTATTTTACTATTTTTTATTTATGTTTCTTTTGTATTGCAAATACCAAAGGACAATTCCAAAACACAAATTCACTTTGCTGTCATAAATTCTACTTGACAGAGACACTTCCTATTCGACATTCACGTCGGTATAGAAACTTTTCCGACGGATTCTAACGATACCAAGCTAAAGTGAAAGTGAATCGAACAAGTGAAGAGAATCTCCTATCCGGCGGATTCCACGATAGGGGTGAATATTTTAGATTTCTGAAGGAGTTGGATGTCAGTACATAAGTACATTGCATCTTTGTGTGAAAAATGATAACATATACATACATACATATACGTATATAATTTATTTTTCTCAGGTCAAAAGGAATATTTATACAAAAACAGGACCTGCGAATAGAAGAGCATTCGCTTTCGATATTATCGATGAGGCTATTCTCGGCGTAGATAAAATGTGATTCACCTACTGTTGAAGGACTGAATTTGTCAGAAACAGTGGAGTTATAATGCATCCTTCAGAGCCGATTTCCCAAGCTAAGTAGATGTGTTTATTAAGGAAGAAGAAATCGCAAGCTGAGGACGACGAAGGAGTAGTTTTAAAAAAAACAGCTGGTAAAGGTGAAGATTGAAGCCTTAAAACTGGAACGAGAGCTGGAAATTCCGTTGTCGGAAATCACAAAAGATTTAAAACAACTTCAGGACGGCAATGAAGATTCTGGTTCTAGAGTAAAAAAAAAATTTAAATTAATAGACTATTAAGATTAGGAATTTGTATTATTATTGTATTTTTTTTTGTCGTTTTTATGTTGTAGGAACATATTATTTCTCCTAATCAGAAAATAAATTCTGAAGTTATTCAAAACTGCAAAAGCATTCCTGTGGGCACCGTAGTGCAAGTGGTTAGTGCGTCGGACTACTGAGCCAGCGGTCTTGGGAATCTCGCCGCAAACACCTAAACGTTTTTTCACAGTGCCCACCTCTTTCGAATGTCTGACAAGCATCAAAGAGTACCATTTGTCACGATTAAGCTTCTCAACTCGCCGTTCGGAGTCGGCAAAAAACTGTAGGTCCCTTCCATTCCATTCGTGCAAAAATATAACACGCACACACAAATGGTTGCGAAAAGCAGGCCCAGGTTCACCTCGAGCTGTTGCGCCAACTAAGTAAGTAAGTAAAAGCATTTCCATTTGGTGGTTCATTGTCCTCTATTGTAACCTCTTCCATATTATCGTTTTATTCATCATTATTATTATTATGCTCCCACGCTGGTTATGTAAAATGCAACAGGATAAAACAATTTTACCTGCAATTATAGGCTTTGGTATCACTTTAAAATTCAAATTTACACTTCTCAACTAATGTAAGAAATTAGCAATTTTATTCATATCTAAAAATCAGTGCCCGTAAAAGCGATCGGACTTCAGCGATCAGGGCTTATTTGAAAGCCCGTGCTTTATACTTCTTAGATAGACATTTATCAAACTCATTTGGGAACTTCATAGGACTGCTGACTCCGAATATCTATAAAATTAAATCGCTAGCAAGCGAGCTCGTGAATCTTCCTGAGAACTTATTTCTACATCTATGTATTTCAATGATTCCAACACTGATCGGAAGTGTATCAACTGAATATTGTTCATCGTTTTGGTACAAAAACAGAAAACTTCTAAATAACTCAATTTGCGCAATCCTCGGATAAAATGGAAGGACAAACACGTGCGGGTGTCATGCCCAAAACTCTGCACATTGTCCATTCACTAGGCACGCCTATATTGTGTACACTACTCTTAGTATAAGATATTTCAATTCACTATACTAATTTACTTCCCTAGCAAGTGGCGCCATCGTTCCATTTTCATTCAATTTGCAGAGTTTTCATGACCAAAAACTGCACTATCATAAATCATTCAACATTCACTCTCAAGTCTCAGCCACTAATCAACTTGATAAAAGTAAGACGGTACAAGAAGTTCTTGTAGTGTACATCTCCATACCCAGATTCATCTACAAAATAGCCCAAACGTATCGCCCCCATCCTCAATGTCCTTAGAACGATAAATTCTAATTAAATGGGTTGGCAAGATCTATTCCATCATTCTGTTTCTGGCGCACACGCCCGACACACACACACACACACTCACATGTACATGATGATGATCATCTTCATCATTTCACGGCGCGATCGAATGAAATGAAGACATCTACGACTGGCACGATGCAGTCTCAATTACCAAGTAAACACTACACACAGGACCCAACAAAACACCAGATAGAGAAACTCACCAAACATCACAATACAGCGAGATGGGACCGTACCCCGCAAACCACATTATTGATAGCTCAAGATGCCCGGTCTTGTAAAATAATTATGATGATGCATACTTCAACCGCCGCCGCAGCGCATCGCTTCAACTGGATAATTGCAAAAGTCGTTTAGCATTCTGCCTTGTCCTGGCACAGTCGTATACTCGTCAGAGTTAGCATCAGCCAGCGATCCGTTTCCTATCCAGAATGCCAAAGTTTCTGCATGAAAAAAAAGAATGAGAGTCGAAGTTGGAGTCTCGTGCGTATCCAGAGACATGTCATATTTTATGTTCCATGATTTATGACAATATTCTGAACATTTTCTAAACACACACCAGCGATACATGATCCACTCGAAACCTGAAGATACTCTGCACTGCAAGTCTGTGCCAGTGCCAGTGCCATTCACACGACCTAGCCCCAAAGTAAAACTATTTGACGTGATGTTGTGCATTTGTTGCAATTCCTTTCGCATACCAAAAATGGTCAAAGGAAATTGAGGAGAAATGCCCGCATACGATTTTTTTTTCCAGACTCTGGACTAGCTGCCTCAAGTCCAACCCATACAGTTCCAGTCCGTCAAACATAAAATAGAAAATTACTGCGGCCGTCATCGTCATTGGTTTTCAAAAAAAAAAAAAAAAAAATGGGAAACCCAATGTCCGTGTGTCTGCCTGTCTGACTTTCCACCCTCCGCTTACGACAAAAAAAAACCCGATAACCGACCCGTTCGCTGAACCACCATGCACAGAGAGATGAACGATGCTGCTGATCTATCAATTATTATTAATATTTCAACTTTCATTGAGTGGAATTCGAAATTGATGTTCGGCGTTCTGTAACTATGGCCAAAGTTGCATAATAAACAGTTTTATCGGCGGCGCGCCATGATTTAGACATGTTCTAGACGACAACGAACACCGCAGAGCACAACCAGCAGCAACATCGAGGACACTGAACAACATCACCGACTGAGCCAACAAGAACGACAACGACTGATGCTGACGGTGACATCTTTTGTTTGCCAGCTAATCAAATGGCCACTGTCAGTGGATGGGTCTAGTTATTAGGTCTTAACTTTGCTCACTGCCAGCGCAGCACCAGGTAATAGTTCGGCTTAGCCGGGATGCGCCATGTTGCGCATATTTTTCACATTGCATTATGACAAGTTTGTGACAACTTAGGAACAAATTGATCGGAGATGGGGTTTTTATAGCATTTTTATTCTGCTCGCATACTCATACGAGTATACTCGTATATACTATACATACGTTGGACGGTGTCGCATAAGAAACGCTTAAAATTGAATAAAAGATGCTGTGACGGACATGGCGCTAAGGTGATAATTGCTGCGAAATTCCATGGGAGCAAGATGGCTGCATACAAATTGTTGAGAAGTAAGTCATTTGTATCCTGTCACGATTGCGCTGGTATTTTGTATAGATTTATGAGCAGGGAATTATTTTATAGTTTTACTGCTAATGGCATTAGTCGTTAGATAAATGAATAAGGTGATCGGTTTTAAGGTACAGTGTTTAATGGATAAAATTAAACTTTATAAAAGAAAAAACGCTTATAAACATTGCAAATTAATTTACCATATCATTTCTTATATTAATCCCTATAAAAAAAAACTGTTATGAAAAAACTGATAAAATGATTTTTTTTCCGAAAACAAAAATATCTAGAAAGTATATACTAACTTATACGAAATACATATTTCCCCATATACCAACCAAACTTTGGCCAATTGGTTCGAGAATGTGGTGGAACAAATTTGCAAACATTCACTTATGCTTTTCGACAGATAGCCGCACAGTGGAGTATTTACGAGTATATGATAACAACGCTCAAAAGTGAAAAAAATCAAGTCGCCAAATAATTCAGTTAGCGCCGTTATTCTTCAAGCTTAATAACCAGTCCATCAAGCGGCATCCAAAAAATTTCTAACCTCTCTTGCCTATTGCTGCATTATCAAAAAGAGCCCAGACTTTGTTCGACTTGCATTTATTGGTGATCGGCATTTACGTTCTTGCATTTTTTTTTTTTTTTCCAATTTGACTATTGTGTTTTTGTGTGGTGGAAATAAAAAAAAAATATGATCATGGAAATGAAAGGTTTATTTTCTCTGCACGTTTAATGTGTAAACGAATAGTGGTTATGAATGCCTGTTTAAGTATTAATTTTTTACATACACTTTGTTGAAAATAGTATTTATGTTTATATATATGGCATTGTCGGGCTAAATTTTTATTATGGGCACAAACCTTAGTCTAATGACAATCATATGCCACCATAAAGCTGTCCGCTATTTTGTTTTAAGTCACTTCAAAGATTATGAGTCAAGTATTGAATTATATTAAAATACCATTAAAAAAGTGGCAAGCGTTATCTGCTGAGGAAAAGAAAATTGTTACATATACAAAGGAGAACATTCAAAGAGCAAATGGGAATATTAGTAGATATTCCCAAATTGGGAATACTAATGATGGCAACACGTCCAGAAGATTTTTCGCTGACCCAGAATGCTCTATTCGTTTCACTGGCATTAATCTGGATTTAATAACCCGATTTAAAACCATCCTGGAAGTGATTTAGAATAGATATTGCGTTTTATTCAATTAATTTACAAAAAAAGCCATAAAATAATTTTGATCGATTTGACCATACAAATACTCCACTGTGCGCGGTATAGTGTATAGTACAATTTTGGCTGGCTACAACTTTGATAAGAATTGCTATTTGTTCATATTATCAAAGAAATACAGTGAAAACTTTCCTAACGGACACCCTTTTTACGCGAACATTTTCTCTTAAACAATTTTTTTTTTTTGGAACAATTTTACCTTTTTAACTCTTTTAACTTATTTTTATTAATTGTGAAAAAGCCTCCCTTAGCTGGACGCGAACCCCTTAGCAACGGAAAATGATGTCTTAAATTGTACGTCGTCGTAGAAAGCCCAAAGTTGGTGATTTCCCGAATAATTCTCTCTGCATTTCTTTATTCAGATTTGGCACGTTGAAGTGAGTCTTATTCCGGTTGTGAAGAATTTCTCGCAATGGACAATGATATGGCGAAAGAAAATCCAAAGCATGAGATTGATATTGATTGTAGGAGTGGCGTACCTTATAATTGACAACTTAAATAAAACTGGGTTAATATCGATTGCAAATTTAAAGCAGTTCTGAAAAGACGCTTAGGGTAGGTGGTTAGGTTGAGAGGGGTTGAGAGGTTGAGCCATCCCAAAACACTAGGCACCAGAGTGGGCCCATCGCGATCCCCTAAGCAACCATCCGAGGATGGCCTAGACCTAAACCGCCACAAAACAGTAGACGCAATAATTGACAACAATGATATGGATACTGAACCTACTTACATGCATATATCTGAGTGTTCTTGTGAGATACACTTGAATAAAACTGCGTTAATATCGATTGCAAATCTATATCTGGAAAAATTTAATGAAAAACAAGTCATGTGATTTGGAACAGAATTGAGATCATAACCGAGTCTGACCTTAATTTCGGTAGAACGCCTCAGTGGAGCTTACTTCTTCGGACGGTTAATACGAAACATTGCATTGAGTCACCCATGTAGTGAAACAATCGCTCTGTTTTGTGAGAGGTTCCCAAGACTTTTTTACACGAAACAGTGACGTTTAGACTCTTTTAAGTGAATACTTCTTTAGCGACGTATTTGTTTTGAAAACGAGTTACGATAAATTTCGATAACGGGGAAATGATTCCATACCGGGGAAAAATGTATAGAGAAAACATCAGCTGTCTGTCCGTCCGTCCATCTGTCTGGCTGTCTGTCTGTCTGTCCGTCTGTCAGTCTCTCCGTCTGTCTGTCCGTCCATCCGTCTGTCTATCTGTCTGTCCGTCTGTCTGTCTGTCCGTCTGTCTGTCTGTCAATCCGTCTGTCTGTCTTTTTACATTTTCACGCCTAAACCGCTGAACCAATTGTAATGTAATTTGGCAATGAGATAGTCTGAGACCTGAGGAAGGACATAGATGGAAAAACCGCTCGCTAGTGGGCGCTAGAGTGAAGTTATTAACAAAACCTGTTCACGCCTAAACCGCTTAACTATTTATAATGTAATTCGGCAAAGAGATAGTCTGGGACGTGAGGAAGGACTTAGGTGGAAAAACTGTTCGCTATGGGGCCCTGGAGTCAAGTTATTAACAAAACCTTTTCACGCCTAAGCCGCTGAGCCAATTGTAATGCAATTTGGCAAAGAGATAGTCTGGGACCTGGGGAAAGACTTAGGTGGAAAAACTGTTCACTAGGGGCGGTAGAGTCAAGTTATTAACGAAACCTTTTCACTCCTAAGCCGCTGAACCAATTGAAATGTATTTTGGTACAAAGATAGTCTGGGATCTAATGAAGAAAAAATGTGAAAAAAGCCTGCTAGGTGGCGCTGGAGTCAAGTTATTAACAAAACCTTTTCACGCCTAAACCGCTAAACCAATTGTAATGTAATTTGGCAAAGAGATAACCTGGGACCTGAAGAAGAATAAACGCGAACAAAAGCCTGCTAGGTGGCGCTGGAGTCAAGTTATTGAAAAAACAGTTTGCACGCCTAAAACGCTGAACCAATTGTAATGTAATTTGGCAAAGAGATAGTCTGGGACCCGGGGAAGGACTAAGGTAGAAAAACCGCTCGCTAGGAGGCGCTGGAGTCAAGTTATTAACAAAACCTTTTCACGCCAAAACAGCTGAACCAACTGTAATGTAATTTGGCAAAGAGATAGTCTGGGACCTAAGGAAGAATAAAGGCGGAAAAACCGCCCGCTAGGTAGCGCTGAAGTCAAGTTATTTACAGCTTCTTGACCAAACTAACTTATATTCACAGTTTATGTTGGCCAAAATGAATATCAGCTGTATATGATATATTATATATACAGTGCACGCTGCTTAATATAATCACGGTTAATGTTATCATTCGCTTAGTATTATCACTTTGACACAGTCCCAAACAATTATATACAACTAGCTGACTCGGCGTACTTCTTACCGCCTCAAAATTTATAAATATTGTGTCAACTTATAAGCTGAATTAAATTCAGTTTTTTATTAAGGTAAAATGAATTAATTTCATAAATGTACAAAAATCAAAATGAAATGTCTGTCTGTATGTCTGTCTGTCTGTATGTCTGTCTGTCTGTTCGTCTATATATCTGCCTGTCTGTCTATCTGTCTGTTTGTCTGTCTGTCTGTATGTATGTATGTCTGTCTGCCTGTCTATCTGTCTGTCTGTCTGTCTATCTATCTGTCTGTCTGTCTATCTTTCCGTTCACTAATCCAATCGAGATTTTTATAATTTTGTGCAATGCCGGGAAACACTTTGGTGATCAGTTCCTCTTTCGGTGAACTCGCAAAAATTTCCCGCGAACGATATGAATCCAGTCGAAACATAAACAGGAATTTGGCCATTGCCAAGCGCCAGCAGTTGTCTCGAGAATTCAGCAGCCGATGGGTTGTTCTGCAATGCGACTTCATACTTACTTAGTTGGCGATACAGCTCGAGGTGAACCAGGGCCTGCTTCTCGCAACCATTTGTGTGTGCGTGTTATTTTTTTGCACGAATGCGACTTCATGTTCGTGGTAAATTTCAACTTCTTGACATGTTGAATTTTCAACACAACATAACAAATTTCAACTTCTTGACAAACACGACGATTTCAGGCATGCATTATGTTAAGTTCATCGGCAGCAGTAGATTTCGGGATGACGGGAAGCGTTTGACGAAAATCTCCGGAGAGCAACATCATAGCCCCACCAAATCGTCTCGTGTATGTCGTCCAAGGTTTGATCGTCTAATAGGAGGCATTAGTCCAACAAATAACTCTCCATAAGAAACAATAAAGTTGTTTTTGACTAATCCTATTCAAAAGAAATTAAAAAAAAACAAAAAAACTTACGAAATTAATGTTTCGCAATGAATGCCCGCGACCCAATTGGATAACCTCACTTTTTACACGCAAATTTTTTTTCTGAAAAAATGATCGAATTGATAAATATCACATTGAATTTCAATTTATCGTAATGCTTGTACCGTTTGCGGATGTGATACGCAATATACGACCATCCGGAATCAGTGTAATAATACGCAAAACTCGAATCAATTGCAACAAGAAAAATAGCACATTTGCTCAATAGAAAATGACAATGCCAAAAGAATACCTGTCAAATTGCGCACAGCCTAAGTCAACGTATAACGCCATCTATCGGGTTGTGGCATTGATCGCAGCACAGCGCCATCTATTTTTTTATCTCGTTTACTTCTCCACACAAAATGCACGCAAAAAGTCTTTTATCACAATGAATTTCACAATTATCTAAAATTTTCCAAGCTTCACAACGGATTTTCCACCTTCACATCAAATCATGTGATAAAATGCAAAATTTCGTCGAAAAAAAATTAAAATTTTTCGCGTTTTTCCGAGATTTTCCGAGTTTTCCACTGAGAATTTTATATTTTTCCATTCGAAAAACCATTCCGGAACATATAATGTTCTTCATCGTATTGTTGTCATTGGTATCGGAAAGGAACGAAATTATTTAATCAAAGTATTTTACCATTATTACAGTATCCCCTGATTTCGTTATCATTGGATTTTCTGTAATGCGCCCAGTACCAAACAAAAAATTTATAGAGGTTAATATCAGAACTGAGTTACTGAGTTAACAGTAGCGTGTTTAAGAGGCATGCACAAGTGGGCCTAATGCTCTTCGCCGTAAATCCTTGGCTTGTCTTTGTTTGCGCTCACCAAAGATGGACTTTATTTGGCTTTATTTACACACTGGCTATCCTTCTAAAACCTTTAACTTTTCCCGTCAGAGATAACAATAAGTTTTCCGTCGTAATCACCTTATGTACCCTTATGGCCTCAAAACAAAAGACTTAAATCTAAATGAAACCATCCAAGAAAATTACAACTTTCTCCACAATAAATTCATTCGAATAAATTAAACAAACATGACCACTGGATAGGGAGCAATTTATTGCCTCCTTTTAAATTGCATGACTCCACTCGAGCAGGCTCTGTCTCTGCGTCGACATGCATTTAAGTGACAACAGCAAAAAAAAAAAAATTAAAGAAAACGCAAGATATCGGCAGCGGCGCGTTCACAACTCCTGGAGATGATTTTGTCCCCAGAGGTTCTGCGTGAAATTAATTGCGATCACTAGCCACAGCAGAAGTAGCCATAGTCAGCTGAACAAGAAAAAAGAAGAAGTCTCATGACTGGCTGGTAGGCTACCACTTACCGCCAACGTGCACTGCTTCCCTCATTGAATTTGATTTAAGAAGTTGTGAAACTAATTTGTTGTAATTAAAGTCCTCGACGTATGCGATACGAATTGGTGAGTTCGCCCTGTCGAAGAACATGGCTTGCCGATGCTACGCATGCACGTGCTTATTTGTAGTGTCCAGTGTCCACTAGGAGGAGGAGATGTGGCTCGCATGCACTAATCTGACACTGTTGATTATTTATGTAGTCTAAGCGCAGATATGGCTTAATTAATATGTTACTCATGGGGGTTTGGATAGAAGATATGATAGGTTGTGGGGGTTTGCAATTCCACTCTGGTGGGTCCCACGTTGTTGTGGAATAATGTTGGAGCTGCGTTCGGCTTATTGGTGATGCTTTATATTTTTAAGACCTCTCTATTCTCGAAAGCTCTTCATTTTTGTACGTTGTGTATCCAATCTGAATGTGCAAAAAATACATAGGCACGATGAAAACGATATCATGGAAGTGTACATCAGTGGCAAAAATTCATAACAAACTCTTAGAGTAGCAACGGCAATCGTGGAGTGGTCTCAAAAACGGGAACCAAGTACCTCTGATACAGTGATAGATGTGACTGTATTGGGACAGCTAATAAATGGGGAGATGACCCCTGATAAAACAAACAATTAGATGGTAATGATGCAGTCAACAATAAGGTGGCAATCGTAGTCAAGAAGACAGTCGCGACAGCGAAATATAGTAAAGTATCCTTCATACTGGAACGAACCAAATACGTGAGAAGGAATTCCAACTCACAATGTAGTGCGTGGAGTTGGTTTTATCTGGTTTGAATCTGGCGTGTTATTGGACATTAGTTCTTAAATATCTTTTGAAAATACGTCAACTTGCCAAGCGTTCAAATATTTCGAATTCGCTCCAGTCAGACAAAACATTACTGCCTTAAATGCTGCCTTTATAACTTGTGAACTTTTCAAAGACACATAAATTGGCGAATAATGCTCAAAAGTTTGACCCTTTATCCGTAAAAATCCAGTTCTTTCATGACCTAAAACTCCTTTGAATGGGTTCTGAGGCAGTTGGAAACTATCTGCGACTTCGCTTTAAAAAAAAGCTTTGTTGACCAAATGGTTCCATTCACAACTGGAAGCATTCTCAATGTCCACTATACCACTTGTCTACCAGACAGAAAAAAACCTTCGTTAGACCAACTTACTATACTATTTACATACATATATATGTAATGTAGGTATATAATAACGATGCAGTGCATATGTACATATGTATAAACACACATAAATCCAAACGTAATAGACGGCATTGCATCTATGAAATCATAATACTTTTCTAATATATCGTATCGAATACGTCAAAATTCAAATTTAAAGTTTTAGCGCAGATTTAATGCATTTCGCGTTCGAATGACTGCGTACATCCATGATACAAAATAATAAAAAGTATCTCAACGATACACCCTACTGTTGGAAAAATTTTGCAAGAAAATCTTTTGAAAATATTTGGGACAACAAAATGTATAATGCGTTTCTGAAATAAATACCGCTGATAGACATTCAGACAAACACGAGAGCAAAAAGAAGACTGATTGTGCTTTATCATTTCCTTATCACGACCCTCGTGTCGGCCGTGGCCGTGGTGGTTTGTGCGTTGGACTACTGCGCATGCTGCTCGGGTTCAATTCCAACCCGGTTCTAACACCTAAGAAAGTTTTTCACGGTTGCCACCTCTTTCGAATGTCTGACAAGCAATTAAAGAGTAACATTTGTCATGAGAAGCTTCTCAACTTGCCGTTCGGAGTCGGCAAAAAACTGTAGGTCCCTTCCATTCGTGAAAGTAACACGTACACACAAATGGTTGCGAGAAGCTAGGCTTGGTTCTGTGTAGGACTGCTGACGCCGTATATTTATTTTATTTTTTTATCACGACCCTCAATAACATGTTTTTCATGAAAATGCCGAAATACTTGCGACTGTTGTGATAGCTAAGCTTTCAACAATATAGTTCTCTTATCACTGTTGGTTGTTTCGGTGAATACGTTAATACATCCTACTTGTTAGGTAGAGAATATAGTAATAACTATTTCTACTTGAATCTGTATCGAACTTCCTTGTTCGAGAAATAGACGGTTACGAAAGCAGTTGGATTATCCCTCGCTTAGCTAAAACTTAGAGTAAGTTCGACAAATACTAATTATTTCGGAAATAAAACCACGACTGTAGCTTCAATCCATTTATTTTTTTTTTTACCTTAGATAATATTTTCGATTCAGCCTTTATTAATATAAAGCAGAAAACAAAACTTAAGAAAAAATTATTTAAATAAAAAATCAAAAGAACTTCAATAACATTGGAAAACATTGTATAGTCGTTCGGGGCAAGAGTGCGCATTTTGGTCTTCGGGTTTAAATTTTGAAAAATTTACAACAGTTAGCAAACAAAAGAACCTATTATTATATTTTATATTTATTATATATATTTATTTTATATTTTAGGAACAAAGTTATACAAAAATATTTTATATTTTTTCAAATCAAGTTGCGCACTCTTGCCCCGAAGTCAGGGTAAGAGTGCGCAGAGGTATGGGTAAGAGTGCGCAACCAGTTTAAGTCACAGTTTTCGTAGTTGGATTGGTTTGAAACTGCGCTTTTGCTCAAACCAAGTTCTTCGGCAGCGTTTCATGGGCTGCTTCCATTTTAAATCAGCTCCCTAGCCTCGCAGATTTTCTTTTGGGTTATCAATTTCCTTTCCGTTTGTGTTTGATAGATACGAGGCATTTTTCTGGAAAAACGAAAAACAGAAAAATAGTTCAGCTACGAGCTACCACCTACCGCCTACGACTGTGACGTGCTCGTTGCATCTTTCTATAGAAGGTAATAGCCTAAAAATTGTTATTATTATAAAAAGTTAAATACTGGGTAAGAAAGCACTGAGAGTGCGACAAAACGACTGCGCACTCTTTCCCTAGACGCAACTTTTTTTTTCATTGTATTGAAAATCTAAGAACGAATAATATTATCCACTAAAATTGTATCCTAAATCGAACACACATATACACTGTTTATGCCTACATACTACTACTACATACACGCTTTACTGACACACTTTTAAAAAATAACTTTTTTTTTTAACAAAATCCGGCTTTTTTTTCCTTGTGGATTTTCTTTGTACTGTTAATCGGAAAATTTTCGTAGAAGTTGTTCAGCATTGGCGGTAAATGAAGCACACATTTTCTCATTTAGCGATTGCTGCTAATTCTTTCACAGATGGAGAAAATGGCACTGCGTACTCTTATCCGCTGTGGACTCTTACCCCAAATGACTCTACCCATAATTTCAACTCGTCGTGTTCGTCTGGCTAAAACCCAGGATGTGTCCATTTCGAAACGATCACCGGAAATGGACCTATCTGCAAACACTTTGCACAAAGGCCGTGGCCTACATGCTTTTTAAGTCTATTTGGCACAAGAATCGAATCCAGCGGACCACGCATGACGTTTTGTTACTTTTGCTTTAAAATGACACCTCTTTTCGGTGACCCTATTATATCAGGCTATTTTCTTGTGAAGAAGTCAAATATATTTCACGCTCGTATCAGTTACAGCAAAAAGAGACTCAGACTGATATTATAAGAAATACTTTTTAAACAGGGAGACTCATTCTCTTCTTTTTTATTCAATGCATAGCATACTGTTTTCATATAAAACCGTCAATAGATAATGTAGAGCATTGTGACATAAAATCTATACAAGAATATCTATAAAAACTTTGCCACCACAGATGTGTGCTATATCCATTCGATGCGATACCTAAATCTTCTTCAAGTGAATACCGTAATCTATTATGCACTAATATAAACTTTATTTATCCACAAAAGGTTAATTTAGTCAGCACACCGATATAATGTACTCGAACCTACGTGCTTATGACCCTGATCTAAATCGTGATCCAACAACACGACGACACTTTTTCCTTCGAATTTGTATACCTACCTGTGTTATTGTTGCTGTGTATAAAGATCCCCATTTGGATTGGGAGTTCTTCTTGACTTTTTTTTCTTCTTTTTGTTGGATGCTACCA
Source organism: Brachyopa scutellaris (assembly GCA_949775065.1). Taxonomy (NCBI): domain Eukaryota; kingdom Metazoa; phylum Arthropoda; class Insecta; order Diptera; family Syrphidae; genus Brachyopa; species Brachyopa scutellaris. Next base: position 27,314,392 of record OX459114.1, on the reverse strand, counting down.
TTTGATGCACTTGGCTGTTTTAAGTTGAGTGAGATACTAACGCGCGGTATTCTAACAGGTACTGCCACTTAAAGAGGATGATAATATGAAAATATAAAAAATGGAAATGGAAATGCTGCCGTGAGTTATAACCATAAGCGGCCTTATTAGGACCAAAGATCAATGCGAAGACAAACTTGTGTCCCACTTGTCCACCCAACAACAATTTGGTAACAATATTGCTTCGAGAAAGTGTGTGAAAAACTCCATGAATTCTTTCAACAAAAGGAGAGGGAATACCGAGTTCAAATAAGTTTCCTTAAATGTAAGCATTTGGATGTAAAATTGCGACTTTTATGGACATTAAAAAACGAAACTTGTAGACTCTAATATAACTTCGATGATAAAGAATTCGATCAACGTTAATACATCCATATCGCATACCTACTACTTTCCACTGAAGGAAACACTGAACATCATTACCACCCCTGCGCTCCTTGATAAAAGGTAGTGGGCGGCCTGGACCACCTTCTACATTCTGTATAAAGCCATCTATGTCACTAGAGTGCAAGTATTGAGTGCAAGTTGCACCACATCGTACTTGATATATGATAAGCCCTTGCGATCATTTCAAAGTCCATATACATCTGTAGGTAACACTTCTATCCGAACACGTTTATACGAACTGTGCCACTGGAATGTCCTCAACATCTGAAGTTGTTACTTCATTGAGATCTTTTACGTCTTTTTCATCCGTCAGTATGTCTACTTCAGTGTTGTACACCAAAACGGTTACCGTTTTCACCTTGGTGATATTTTTAGTTTTATCTCCGAGCGTCCTTTTTGATTTTAGAAAATTGGAAAGTACTGCTTCTCTCTTAGCCATTCGACGGCAAACAATATATGTATATACACATGTATAATACACAATACAGCAATACTTATCCTTGCCCTATCCTTTCGCTGTGATGGACTTTTTTTTTTGTTGATTTGGATGTAACACAAAAACACACGAACGTGTGTAGGTACCGTGGAGAAGTGGTTAGTGCATTGCTGCCCAGGTTCAATCCCAGCAAACACTCAAAAGTTTTTTCACATTGCCACCTCTTCCGAGTGTCTGACAGGCATTCAACAGTATCATTTGTCAAGATGGGCTTCTCAACTCGCTTCAACTTCGGAGACAAATTGTAGGTCCCTTTCATTTGGGAGAAAATATTACTCCTACAAGCAAATGGTTGCGAGAAGCAGGCCCTTGCTTAGCACGAACTGTAGCGCCACCTTAAGAGAAAAAATTAAATTGGTCTATTTCATCTTAAACACTAAATAAATGTGATATTTTGAATGTAGGTCGAAAATATAAGGTCCGACAATGCACCTTGATGTAATTTCACACCACACAGTGACCTGTTCTGAATGCAGTTTCATCTCAGGAAGCATTCTTGGGTTATACTGTTACTCCATATTCGGTAGTTTTGTTTATTGACATTCACTTGTAATTTGATTTATTTATGGAAACAAGTTCAAATCTTCATGCCGAATTGTCTGCACGAAACCCATTACAGCAGATATCCTCCTTGTCGAAATGGAGATATTTAGTATGGCAGAAGCTGCAGCACTAATCGTTTCTTGGGTCTGAACTCTTGATTTCGATAATAAACAGAAGGTGTCAAGTGTCATTATGGTACATCTGCTCGGAGCAGTGCAGTAACTTGCGCATAAACTCTCTTTGGATGGAAACCATGCGCCATGCCTAGCGGTGCACTATCCAAATTCTGGTTTCACTTTCCATTGGTAGCACGTTTCATCAACCAGCCTGTACAAGTCGACAAGGCTTGAAGTTAATATCAGCTTCAGCTCATGTCAACCCGATACCTTAGCGCCATCTAAAGTAAATAAATGCTTATATGGAATTCCATGAACTTGAGTACGAAATTCAAATGAAACTACCTATTTAATTCAGTTCAAATACTCGTAATGCTCCCTTTTTTCCAAGGAACAACTATCACATCACACTCGTGACTTTCTTTCACACTCCACAGGGAGAGAAAAACGAAAAGCACATAATCCCGACCCGATCCCGCATATCGATCGATGGGAAATTCCTTGAAGCGCAGTAAACATTTTGTCACACTTAATAACTTTTCGATACAATCTATGTGAGCGCGCTCTGCTCAGGGGTTATACCCTCAATATCCTATCGAACATCATCACCACCATCGCAGCAGCATCATCGGTTGCCATGAACACACCACGCTGATGGTGATTCAAATGCACATACATAACTGGCTTCAACAGCTCAGAATCTGGAAACCATGAGAGAGTCAAGCTCCACTTATTTGCTCGATCGTATTTCCTCACCTGATCGTGACCGATTTTTTTTTTTTTTTTTTTTTGTTTTAATTCTGTGGCAGGAATTTTTCTGTCTTGCTACTCGTGGCCTACATACAAAAGCAACAAGAACAACAGTCATGCAGTCTACTTTGAAGGTCTGCCTAAGACTGGGACATAAGAAACAAAATAAAAATTCCTCTCTGAGCATTGTTCTTGGATTTTGGTCGCTGTACTGTTCTGCTACCAGGAGCACATCTCCACCTTCTTTGCTAACCAACCACCACCAATAACAACAGCAAAGAAGTGCTCGATAACGGGCATGGAATTCGTTGAGGACATCACCAGCGAAGCATCCTCGCCTCGTCTGGGAGAATATGTATATTCCGTCCGGTATCCACAAGAATTGAGACAACCGACGACGGTACTCCGTCGCTGTCGGCATTATTATGCATGATGTTGGCGCGCACATTGGAATATTGAATAAGTGGCGGGTAGTAAATAGATAAGGACTATAGTGCACTTGGAATGGGATTGGAATCAGGCAGCACAGAGACACCAGTAGCAAGAGGTGAATTTTCACGCCGATTGTGAGAAAACGGTATTACAATGCGACGCGACACAAGGATAACCATCATACGAACACTATTTAAATCGAGAACCATTGTAGGTAAAAAATATAAACCGTCTGGACACGCCAGTGTTCTGAAAACATCGATAGTTTAAGTTTTTGATGGTAAACAAAAAAATTGTTGTAAATTATTTATACATTCAATTTGCAAACTTAACTAACCCTTCTGTCAATAACTAGGTCTGGCCAGACCTTTACAGCATTCAAAACCAATTTTTTCCTTATTAATTATGTACATAACCTTTCATTTGGTATCACATTTCCTGACTTTGTCAGGGTTTATATTTTTAGTTCTTTAGTATAGCCAAACAAATTTAAATGTAACTTGGTGCCAACAAAATAAAAAATGCCTACAACAACTCCTAGAGTCATTGAAATATATGTATCTGCCCAGACCTATTTATTTCATATTTTATCCCTTAAAAGTAAAACAAATAATTTGTAGATCTATTACTGAAGAAGAACTTTAGATATGCTTATTTCGGTCTTTGTCTAGCTGCTGGTGTAAATCACGCAAATATGCAGCATACAGAAGAAAAACCAACGGCGATTTCAATATTCAAAGCACCAATGTCACTAAACCGATTTTGGGCTATAAATCGGCTTATAAAATCTGACGATCAAATGACTCGTCAAGAACGACAAAGGGCAGAAAACTATTACCATACAAAGGCAACACAGAATTTAAACGGTATAATACTATCGAAAACTGCGAAATATGAAATAAAGTCTTTGGGAGTCCAGGGCTCTCATCACGTAATTTCACCGACGATTGTTGACTACACGACAGCACCAAACGACGACGAAACGTTGCTTCACGAAACACTACCAGTATCGTGTCGTCCACCACCCTCGTTTTTTTTTCAAGTTTGAGAGCCACAGTAAACAACATTTATAAGCGATTCGACGTTTGCGGATGAAATCATAATTTGACATTTGTTTTGGCGGCATTTTCATATTTCATATTTATTATTAATTAATATTCAGATCATTTACAATAGACTAATGAAATCTTAAAGTTATATTTAATTTTTTTTAAATGAAAAATGACAGTAGACAATGCATTTTCACTTTAAATTCGTTGTTTAGAAATTATATTCGTTATTTTACAAATGAATTTCGTATTTTTGTCATAGAAAACATATTCAATTTTCAAAAAAACGAATTTAAAGTGAAAATGCACCGAAATTGCACTAAACACAGGAGGACGACAGGTAAATAGCTATCGTGCTATCACGCTCGTTGACACGATTAATGTTGACAGATTTTCTTATTAGGTGAAGTAAACACTTAGTCGATCGGTCGATCACGATCTCACGAGACAGGATTTTTATGCCAACGTGAAGCATAGCTATCGTTAACGATATCGAAAACGATGACGACTGTCTTACGTGATGAGGCCCCAGCAACGAATACCCTTGCAAATGGTTTCCTTATACAGGTGAAGAAGATCCAAAAGCTATAAATTTGGGTGATAAGATATTGATTGAACTAACAACCAAATACTACAGAGCCAGCGGGATGGCTGTTTTTGCTGACAAATTTTTAGCAAGTCTTGAAGGTGTAGCAAAAATTCGGGAATTTGGACTGGCTTTTGATTTAACTATTCGAAGCTATTCTGTTTTATAAGAAACGCAAAGTAGGCGTGGACGTCATGGACCAAATTTTGGGAGAATATATCACGAAGTGACAGCCACTAGCTTTTTTTTTACAAAATGTTGGATAACGCAGCATTGGTATCTTTCATCATTTATAAAATGTTAATGATAAACTAATGCACGTCGACAATTTTTGCGTTCGTTGATTGAGCAGTTAGTGACCCCTCAGGTGGAAGCAAGGGTGAACAATCCAAGGGTAATAGGAGTGTTTTCCATTCGAAATGGCATTGAATCTTTCCTCAACAACTTGGCCGCTATTTTTGCGGTTTTAGGCCAGGAAAGTCCGCTTTATACCAAATCCTGGGAAAAATCCAAGAAGTTTAAGTCTATACACATCAAATCCCTGCCAAACTCATCCGTCTGTGCAGGATGATGATGGAGAAAGCTCGCTGCTCCATCAAGGTCGGTAATGAATGACCTTACCGGGACCTTCGGACGTGACACACTGTCATGCGACTTCTTCCGCATCATACTTAAAATAATTGTTCGAAACTCACAAGCCAACACACAAGGAACGATATTTCTAAAAGTTCGTTCAACCGCTTGCATACGCCGACGATATTGACATCATTGGTAGATCACAACGAGCTGTCACCGGCGCGTGTGCGAGTACGGAAATGGAAGCGTGTAAAATGGCTAAAGCGGTAAACTAGAACAAAACAAAGCACATATATGTATGCTGTCAACGGAAAGGGACACTTAATATCGACGGAATGGACAGAACGTCAAATTAGACAGTTAAGACTTTTAGGTAGTAAAGGACTTTGGTTGAGGCCTTGGTACACCTAAGAAAGAAAGTAAATAAGATTAAATGGAGGACCAAAACTGAAGTCAAAAATCAGAATAAAGTAACTTTTTTTTGTTTTTGTCAGGCTTTTTGCTATAAAATCAGGCTTTTCTCTCTTATCTGTTCGGCTTTTCTAATTGTTTTGATGGTAACGCTATTCGGAGCACAGTATTCAGTTACTTGAATGCTATAAGTGTGTAAACCAAAACATACTTTGTTATATTACTATTATGTAAAACTAAAACTTTCGATTAAAAAAAAAAAAAAATAAAATGTCAAAAATAAAAAAAAGAAAAACATAAATTATTTCATTGTGTTCCATTAATTTCCATACAAAATGTACGGAGGTCCAGCTAGACCTATTCCATTGAGGTTTTAAAACATCTATTGACAGTAGGGTTAATTGTTTTTTGATAAACACGTATTGTTTACGTTTACCGATCTTGCTTACATATATGTACATACTTATATGGTAGCAGCACTACTGAGCTAGGGTTGCAGAGTAGAGAAATTGATCCAATAGTAACGAGTTAATCGGTCGCAAAATTGAATTTTTTGATATGAATTTCTCAAAAACTAGGCAACATATGACCATCGCTATAGTTTTCGTTCAATATTTAGTTAAACATATACAGACCATGTAGTTTTAATATTTATTTATTTTTATTTATTTTGATTAATCTTGGGTGCATACACAGTAAGATACATTATCTTTTCAAGTAGTGATAAGCTTATTAAAAACAAATTAGAAAATTAAGAAAGCTTCCATTAAACAGCAATAATAAATAACAAAAAAAAAAAAGAATATAAAAAGGAAAATATATAAACGGCCGATTGAAAATTACCAAAAAAATTAAGGAAGGAAATTATTATTTAACATAATATGTATGTACTATATAGACAAAAAAAAAAACAAGAATAGCGAAGGCAAATAATATAAATTATGAAGTGGACAAATAAGATTTTAATGCTTTAAGAAATCTTTTTTTCAATCTAATTTCTCTAATATAAAGGGGGAGGGAGTTCAAGAGCCGAGTGGCGTTGACAAAAAATTGACGCTCGGAAGTCAGGCAGGAGAATCGCGGGGGTAAAATTAGTTAAGTCGGGGCAGATGTGCAAAAAGTAAGTCTGTTAAAAAGACTGCAGGGTTGATGTGTATTTATTATATTATGCAACATTAAAATTGTACGGTACTTTAAAATGCTATCAAACGAGAGGTTACAGATGAGGTGAGAAAAGTGTGAGATGCGATTGTATCTTCGCAGGCCGAATATATATCGAGCTGCATTATTGCAGGCAACATTAAGTTTCTGACTGCTAGCAGAATCGCATTTACCAAAGACTTCACAACCATAAGTGAGTATTGGTGTGATTAGGGTTTTAGTTAATAGGACTCTCGTTTTTATGGGAGTGAAGTATCGGGTCGCCCATAGCAAGCGAAGGATGCCATAAACTTTGCCCACGGTTGTGTTAATGTGATCGCTCCAAGTTAACGTTTTGTTGAATATCATACCCAGATTTTTAGCAATGGTCACATATTCAATGGGACCATCATTAATGCATTTGGACTTTTTTGGGTTGATCAGTAGCAGATTCTGTTGCGACCAATTAAAGATTTTATTCAAGTCAGAGTTTATGCAACTAACACAATGATCAATTGAATCAGGTGAGCAGCTGTTGTGTAATTGGGTGTCGTCGGCATACATTTAAACAGAAGAACTAGTGACGATTGAGGGCAACTCGTTAACATATAGAGAGAACAGTAAGGGTCCTGGAATAGATCCCTGTGGAACACCACATAAGAAGAAGAAATTCTAACATTTTATTATTCACAAATACTACCTGCTAGATACGAGGACACAAGACGTACAGCGGAGTAAGAAAAGTGGAATTTATAATTAAATTTATTGCATAGTATTTCGTGATTGACGGTATCAAAGGCCTTGGATAAATCCAGGAGCACTAAAAACGATACCTGATTTTTGTCTAGGTTTTATCTTAAGTCGTTTCGGAGATAAGGAATTTTTATTAAAGAAAAAAATTAAACAAATACTTTTGAAATCGTTGCTTCTAGCCCTTTCGAATGATATCCCACATGCCATATTTTTCAGATTTCTTTTCTAAAGTTTACATTTCGCCACCCTGTATAAGTTGTTTCACAATATTTTTGAGTGATAGGTGCATAGTCCCCAATATATGGACCACCGAATTGTATAATTATGCCAAATTTCAAGTTTCTAGGTAGAACGGTTCCTGAAATAGTATTCGTGGCAGACATTTTAAAGTAACAATACAATAAATGAAAATTCAATATATTATTTTTCCAAACACAAATTATTTATGTTTGTGTCTTTTAGTCAAAAAAACAACAATTCAACTGAAAACTAATAACATTAAAAGTGGAAGCACGTGTCATAGTTTAAGGCTTAGAAAATCCACTGATGACGTGGTGCACCTAAACAGGTTTACATTTGTTGTTATGGCCTAGGCCTACCACGTGATTCCGACAGGAATCTACATATGCACATATTTAATTAATTGTAAATAATTAAATATATTTCTTGAATAAGTGATCTGGTTTTCTGTATGGCTAATTCAAAACCACCTCAGACATTGTAGAGATCGGCAATTCATTGGTATCTGACGTTCGAATGGGACCGGTGTTAATTGTACTCGTAAACCATTATCCAAGACTACACGCTGTGTTAGAGTTCTGTGATAGAGTTAAATTAATTAAAAGTCCCAATGTGCAGTAAGAGCACCACAACCATTGTGTGGAATGCACTAATAGGCGCCAAAATAATTAAAATTCTTGAAACGTTTTTGTTTTTTAATTAAAAGATTTAATTACACACATTCCGAGTTGGTTTTTAATCCTCTATCTATGCGACGGAGCTGAGCTGTAGTGGTGAGTCAATGTCGACAGATTGAGAATTTTGTAGCAACGAGTGGTGTCGCTTGGTTAGGAACCATACATGTATATTACTATATGTATGTATGTATAGTATGTATGTATACTCCCGGACAATCAGATATATAGTTGAAGTTTGCGGCTTTAAATGGGAGCACTTTTTCTTTGAACTACTAATATTTCGATTAGATTAGTTGATTTTATTAATTCAATCTATACATTTTTAATACATATTATATTACAAAAATCAATAGGCATGGCGTTGCCGTCTGCCAGGTTAGCAACGACTTAATAAAAAATAAATAAAAAAAAACTTATATTCAAATTTGCAATAAAACAAAATATGTATAATTACTAATAACAGATCGAACTTTCCGAAAATTCCAAACATCGGTTCAAAAATCCCATTCATTCCCATCAAACAGCAGTCACCGAAACATTTATTTCTCACGAAATAAAAATAAGTTGATCAGTTTCAGAAGATAATATCAGAACCTACTGCGAAGGCATAACACTGGCAGTAGGATGGTATGGCTGAAGAAATTGATCGTACAAACTTTAATAGGAGACATCTGGAAAAAAAAACTTCTGTGAATTATAGGCAATGGCAAAACTTTCAATAATACACAACGACTTGCATTTAGTTCTGCACATTTTTATGTATCTAATTCATATTCAGCAGATGATTTGTTTTTCAAGTGAAGAGGTTGCTTTTGTACAAAAATAAAATAAAGTGTGCAGAACATACAAAATAAAAGTGATTTACTGATTTTCCAATTCTGAATTTATTTCGTGCAAAAAGTATGCGTCCAAGAGTGTTATCTCTTTTTAAAAAGGAGGAGCCAAGTTGAAAATGATGGGGCCGTCGCAGTTTTGCCAGAAGAAAAGTTTTTGGGGGAAATAATACTTTGAAGAAGTTCATCGAAATACAGAGTTTTATAACCAATGAGAAGAACATCGAAAGTCGGGTAGGACAATTTGGGTTAAAGTTAAAAACACAAAAAACACTTATCCATGAAAGACCGAGCTTGGATGGTGTACCATAGGGTTCTTTACTGGGACATATCCTTTTTATTTTGTTTACCAATAAAGTTCTTAGTGTGTTCAAAAAAGTACAACATTTGCCTATGCAGATGGTATTTGCTACATTCGACGGACTGTTCTCCCCAGGAGTACATCCGATCTATATTAGATTCGGGTTTCGTCCCAGAGCCATTATGGAAACCGGCGGATCAACTGCTTTATCGGTCCGCAAACTACATTGTCAGTTACGAAACCACGTAATTTCAAATCTACTTTCTTACCCACGTTTTTATCAATATGAATAACTAAAAATTGAGGATAATTCCTACCGGATTCCATAATGGGCATGATTATTGTCAAGCATAGATGTCTTGGAACTGCAGTAGCAACAATGCAGGATGAGTTCAATAGTGTTTCAAAATGATGCCACGAAATAAAATAAATATATATAAATGCTGTCAAATCTAAGATGATGCACATCCGCATGCACACCAACCCTAAGTTTCTATCAACCTATACTACCAGAACTAAGATTGCCCGACGACAACAAAAAGTAATGCCATTGATCAGAAAAATAAAGCATCTGAGTGTCATAATTGACGATCACTTCGTATGGCATGGTCATATATGTAAATAAAATGAGGATGCAAATTAAAAGTGTTCTCAAAAGATATACTAGCGCTGAGGTGCCGAAGCAGTTGTACCTTAGCGAACTTCTCCGAAAATCAACTTTGATAAAGGGCATATTAAATCTTCAGCAGCGATTATATAAAATCGTTAATACTAATAATTTCAATGATGAGCAATGCTAGCAACAAAGTCTACACCATAATCAGCATACAAGAAGACGAGCTCAGGTGCTTGCGGAAATTGCAGATCTTTTAACGTATTTGGAAGAAGACATCCAGGCTGATTGGAAACATTTTTGTGAACATTAACACTAGAAAGACGGGACCCATTTTGAAGTTTAGCGTTCTATAATTTCAAAAGTTTTAACTTTTATGGCATGTTCTCTTGTGATTTTTATTAAAATAGTGTCAATTTAAATTTACATGTACATAGTTTCATCGTTATATCTTCATAAAAATTGCATAAACATATCATCTACCAACAAAGCCGGCGCCGGTCATTTGACCCATATAGTATAATTTTTAACATTTTTTTAATTTTTTTTAACTTTTTTTTTAATTTTTAACACAACCACCAATACCGATGTAGCCTTCAGCTGGTAAAAGACGTCACTGTTATATCTCCAGCTGTAATAATAAATCTAGTTGTGTGTGCGATATTTGTAAAATTCCATTACGTGGAAAATGTAATCAGTCAAAAGCAATTATTTGTCATGATTGAAGTAAGAAATAACAAACTTCTTGTTAATAAAACACGTTAATATGATTATATTTAAGTTTGTTCACTGATTGAATAGCACTTTTAAATTATTTACTATATCAAGATTTACATTTTTATTGTATGGGGTCGACCCTTGCCGTCTTTCTTGGCAGAAGATTTTCCCGTCTTTCTAGTGTTAAAACACGAGAAAAGATATAAAAATCCATTTTCTTCACATGAATTACATGTAACTTTAAAGTCGGTAGCTATCGACCGCTCATAAGGTAAGAGCCTCATACACATATGCACCAACCGCTATTAGTGCGTATTTATGAGCGCTCATAAGACTTATGAGAGGTCCCAACCACTCTTAAATTACGAGCAATAATATCAGAGACAATTATTATTGTATCCGGTAATTATCTTAGAGAACTTCGAAATAATTCGAACTCTGCTGTCATTTCAAATTTAAATTGTTTCTGTTGATTTTTAAAATGGGTAGACAAGAAAAAAAGCCGAATTTATCCGACAAGGAAAAGAAAATTATAATGAGCTAAGTGAACATATTTGTTTTTTTAATATTTAATTGAATTGAATTTGACGAACAAAAATTGTATCCACCAACATCAATTTCGCCATCTACAGCTGTGTTGCATCATTCTCTTATTTACATTGCCATTTTTTTTATTTTATTTTTATTTATTTCATCAAATGACAACTTTTGCTGTTCTCGCTGGATTACCTAATACAAAATATATACATACTTACTTAAAAACTACCACCAAAAGCTAAGGCAAAAAAAAGTTTACTCCTAAACGACTCCCTACTTAAATGAAAATCTAGTAAACTACTATAATTGTTAGACTCTCTAAGTAATAGGTTCAATGCAACCATAATTAACTCTATGAAATGGAACATAAAATAGAAGACGCTTTTTAAGTACTCTAGATGGAGCTATTTGTCACTGACATGTTCGAAAAAGAGCGCAACCGGAAATCCGAAAATCTATTATCTCATAGTCGAAGTAGGTAAGCATAGACAAAAACCTATTAGTGGTCGGTGAATACCAACCAAAAACTTCAACTTAAGAGCCTCTTAACTTTAAAAGCGATGTATGAGCGGTCGATAGCTACCAGCCTAACGGCCATATTATACACTCGGGGTGTAAATAGAATTTAAATTAATTTTAAACCCGATCTTTAACCCGCATTTTTTAAGCCCGAAAATTTGAACGTATGTATGTTCATAATATTCACTCAAAAACGTTTATTAACCCCGATGGGTTAAAAATTCATAAAATGGCAAATGTCAGTTCAAATTAATTAAAAACTGATAATTCTCTCTCATTGCTTCCACCAATGAAAATGCATACTCTGTGAACTGCATTATATGAATGTGTGGACTTAAGTGCGTGAATGTGTGAACTGATAACGGAAAAGAGTCAATATAATGAAATTGAGTTTTAACACTCTCTTCAAATTTAATAACCACGCCAGACTAGTCAAGGAAAAAGCCCAAAAAGTCACTAACATCGTCGTTGCTCAGGAACAAATCGCTGAACAAAAAATCAAAACTTCTCATTTACAAAACCCTAATCAGACCAATCTTGATTTATGCCTTCCCGATCTCTATCTATTAGACGCTGTATTGGAAAAAATTTTGTATCACGAAACAAAAGATTTTCGAACCAATATGTGTAACTGAAAACTTTTAACTTAAAATAAGTAAGAAGAACTTAAATTCCTTTTTAATTTAATTTTTATTAAGCACCGTTCGTGTGCTGCTGTTAAGTGAGTTCGATGAAAAACTAAAATACAATTTCATTACCCTAAGCTTCAGTCCCTACGATTCCCCACTTCAATGATGTGCTGACTATGCAGCTCGTGCAAGATATTAAGTTGCCCGCTTCCGTTGATCGTCGTTGGCGACGACGAATGTTTGCAAAGCAGCTGAGTAAGGAAATCCGATGTTGTGTAAGGCAGCTGTATGTGGATATTCGATGTTGATGACCGCTTATGGAGTTGCTAGATCAGCGGTATGTGGCTGTTGCGAACCCATTGTGTTAACTCCTCCCTTGCTTAAGTGAAGGCCGCCCTCGGTGTTTCCCAGGGCCTCGACTACCTTCTGAAGGTCAAGCTGTTGTCGTTTTTTCCTTCGATGTTGTTTTAGTTTGAGGGTGGCATAACAGATCGCAATTAATGCGAGAGTTACGCAACAGGCCAGAACTGGTTGTGTTGTTATCTTCGTCCTCATTTCGTCAATGTAGCGCAAGTTTTCTATATTCATTTTATGCAGAAATGGTAGGCTCAGTACTTCTTGGTGACCAGTGATATTTAATAGAGCTACTGAGGTGGTACCTGGACGTCTCCTCTGAATGTTGTTGCGATTAACAAATCTGGATCCATTGACCCAGACCTCATCGTCGAAAGTGAGTAAGTATGTGCCGGTGATAGTTCTCTCAACATCATTAATCTCCTTAACTTTGGCTGGACTGTCGTCGATTATGATGATACCGTCATCAACCACTACTACAGGATCCAGGTGGTTAGGTTGAGTGTTGCAGTGTGCTACGCCGCCAGAGTACAGTTGTTGGGCGCAGGTCTTATTTGGTGCCTCCTTGCAGAATGTTGATGTCGTTGTTGGGCTGCAATCGTCAACCGCAAGCACCCGGTTGTCGCATTCTGCTACTATGTTGTTATCTGTGAGGTGGAGAATCGTTCCGCCATGCGAGACGGGGAAAATGCTAACTTTCTTACATACTAACTTAGGTTTAGGGTACTTTATAAGGAAATGCAAGACATTATCATTTTGTAAGATTTTAATACTAGCTACTTCCATTAATTCTGTCACACTAATATTTGTGAATTGCTCATTAATTATTGATTTTAAGTCATTGTCGTCAAGAATTGTCGGATTAATTACGTTAATTTTAGCAAGTGTTATTGAGAGCATTAAATTTTCTATTTCAGTGATCATGATTCTATTTCTAGCCAACAATATTTCGTAAAGGTGAGCAGTATCGATGTGCTCCTTCTTAGAGCTTGCCAGTATGGTATTTACGGTGTCTGTAAGCTTATTAATTTGCTCCTGAGTTTTTGTGTTTATTAATACCTGCCTATTGTTTGATTCAGTGAGTTGAGTCTGTGTGAACTTTATCCTCTCAAAGTCATCAAAGTCGGGAGTCCCGGCAATCACCTTTAAAGCCGTGCCTAAAAAGTTTAAACTTCTCGCGTGCCTATGGTGTATGTTTATAGCTGCAAAGAGTGTCCCCAAATGTCTGGCGTCTATTTCCAAAATTTTCCTCATGTGTGTTTGCGGGAAAAGGTCAGTCATGTTGATCGTCTCGTCCATAATTTCGGAGTACGCAGTCAAGTTAGTTGTGTGCCTAAGGTAGCCATGGTCCTGCCAGATTATGACACCTCCGTCCAAGATTGGAATATAGTCCGAATGAGTGTAGTCCGTCAGTCTTACAGTTACTGTCGTCGAGATTGAAAGCAGCATGAGTAGGATCCTGAAAAAAAATGTTTTGTTTCCCTTAATGCGATACTTGTGCGGGTCTAACAAATGATAAAAAAATGGGGATATTTCCCTGCTCTATACTATCCTACCTTAGATTTACTCTATTCTATCCTATCCTACCTTAGGTTGTCCTTGTGGACCATCCTCCCTTTAATGAGAACTGTTGTCCCCAAATCAGCTTCTACTCTTTCTTCCACGTACAGTGGGGTAAGTTTATTGCCCAACCTTCTGTTGGTCTTTACCAATACCTTTTCTCCAACTCGGAAGATCCTGTTTCGCCTTGACTCATTGTGCTTTTGCAATAATGCCTCCTGTGCCTTTTGAACCTTATTTTTTATTTCCTCTCTAAACTCGGCTGGAGCCGAGTGAATGATATCAAGTGGTTTTTGGTCCGTGACTGAATGGATGGTCCTATTGTATTCTATAGTAGCTTGTAATATCAGGTCAACCGTGTCGTCGATTTTTCTTTCTAGCTTAAGACATCTTGCAATTTCTAGTAGAGTGCTGTGCAGCCTCTCCACTTGACTATTAGACGTGCTGTGTAAAGGTGGGGCGTTGACTATATGGACATTAAAATGATTCAGTAAAATTGACCTTATAGTCTCGGAATTTAATGATGCCTCGTTGTCACAGAAAATTGTTTTTGTTTGAGGAAAAAAATTCATTAGCTGCAGAATTGGTGTTTTCACGTCCTCAATCGTACGGGACAATATCGGCTGGACCACAGCGAATTTGGAAAACTTGTCGACGCAAGTTAGGAAATATTTTTTGTCTGTGGAAAATATGTCAATGTGCAGCATTTCGCCTGCATATGATGGGATTGGCGTCTCGCCGATTAGTTGCTTCTTTGGGTGTCGGTCATACTTGGCCTTTGAGCATGTTTTGCAGTTCGCGACAATCTCATTTGCTAATTTGGTCATTTTTGGAAAAAAGTAATCACGTAAAACTTGTTTTACATTTTCCTGGGCAGCTCTGTGTGCCCGATTATGTTCTGTAATTATGATTTCTTTTTGCTCAGTTTTATCGAAAATATCTACCACGAATTCCCTAGAATATCGAAACTTTGTTGCTGGGAACAACTCGACGAGCCTATGCTGAATATGGGCCAAAATTGGAAGTTCACAATGAATTGCGTTGACCACATCTGGTTTTACCATATCTTTTACTGTTTCTGTAAGTGTGTCCCTGTCTGAAAAATACACGAAGTGCCTACTTTTCTCCCCGAAGATTATGAAGCTGCGAGTTGAGGCGAATGCTGCCTCTTCTATAAGTATTTGGTTTCTAAAACAATTTACTGGTTTATCAGTTGCCTCGATAGTATAAGTCAGGGATAGTTCACTATGGATTGTAGCAACGTCGGAATCTGCTTGATCCTCTAGAGCATGAATGTTTTGTCGTGACAGTGCGTCAGCAACATGATTCTCTTTTCCTGGTTTATAGAATATGTGAGCATTATGCTCGTCAATAAATGCTTTCCAGCGCTTTATCTTTGCATTCGGGTTTCGGTCTGAAACCGCAAATGTGAGGGGTTGATGATCAGTGAAAATGTTTAGAGTTTTTACTCCATAGAGGTAGTTACGCAGATTTTTCAGGGCCCACACAATGGCCAAAAGTTCCCTTTCGTTGGTCGCAAAATGCAATTCCCTGTCTTTAAGTGTCCTCGAAATCATTGTTATTGGTTTCCCATCTTGGGACAAGACCGCTCCCAGCCCATGAGACGAAGCATCCGTGGTTAGGTCAAAAGGCTTCCTGAAGTCTGGGTATAATAACGTAACATCTTCCGATAACAAGATGTTCCTCAATTTGTTAAAGGCTTGTAGTTGCTTGTCATCAAATTTGATCTTAATTTTTTTTGACTGGTGGGCACTTACCTTGCCGTTTTCACCCTTCAAGATGTCAGACAGGGGTCTAGC
This sequence comes from Brachyopa scutellaris, assembly GCA_949775065.1. Classification (NCBI taxonomy): domain Eukaryota; kingdom Metazoa; phylum Arthropoda; class Insecta; order Diptera; family Syrphidae; genus Brachyopa; species Brachyopa scutellaris. The sequence continues at coordinate 27,298,314 of OX459114.1, read as the reverse complement.
TATGGATGCGAAATCCTTTATGAAACACCTGTAGTAGCTGGCCAGGCCTAAAAAGGATCTCACCTCGAACAGTGTCGAAGGCTCTGTGTAATTTTGAATTGCCTCCACTTTTGTCGGACTCGTTTTGATACCTCCTCTTGATACTGTGAAACCAAGGTATTCCACATCTTCCTTGAAAAAGTTTGACTTTTCTCGTGAGACCCTCATGTTGGCCTCGTACAAACTTCGTAAAACCCAGTCAATGTGCTTGACGTGGTCCGCCTCAGTCTCAGAGAAGATGATTACATCGTCGACGTAAACGTAGCAGGTCTTTCCGATCTGCTCGCGAAGAACATCATCTATAGCCCTCTGAAAAATACTGGGCGCATTTTTTAACCCGAATGGGAGTCGGCAGAATTCATATTTCCCGCCGTTTACGGAAAACGCAGTTTTTTCCCGATCTCGCTCCGCGAGTTCGATTTGATGAAACCCTGACTTTAGGTCTAGGGTCGTAAAATATCTTGCTTTACCCAAATTTGACAAAATCACCACAACGTTAGGAATGGGATACTTGTCGTCTATTGTTTTTTGGTTGAGCTTACGAAAGTCTATTACCAGACGTTTCTTTTTATTGCCCAACTCGTCAGTACCCTTTTTATCGACAACCCAGATGGGGTTATTATAAGGGGACTTAGATGGTCTGATTATGCCATTTTTCAAAAGATCTTTTACTTCATTATTAACGAAATCAGCTACACCCATAGGGTATGGGTATAGTTCTGAGTAAATGGGATCGTTACTTTCGGTGCGAATAGTAGCGACAATGCCTGTGTTAAATGGCAGCAACTCGTTAGAGTCTGCAAATGACTTAGCTCTATTACTCATCATTTTTTGAAAATCAGCCCTTACCGATGGGGGGACCTCTATATCGTCTATTCTTGTAAAATTTACGTTCTCGCATTTGTAGAATCGAATTCTTTCTGATCCAGAATCGAAGCGAATTACATTTTGTCTTAAACAAATTGTAGCATTGATTTGCGTTAGCAGATCAAGGCCAATTATTCCATCAAAGGTCGTAAGACCGGGAAGTATGAAAAAAGGACTGTTCTTTCCGAACACAGTTATAAAACATTTGTATCTAATACTATTATAGCCATGAATTGACTTAACGAGGAAAGGGGCGTCAACAGGAACGATATTTCCTATCTCTTGCAGCGGTTTGATGTAATTTTTTGAAGCCCCAGTATCAATTAAAAGTCTCATAGGTCTCCCCGCTATAGTTCGATGTATGAACGGAAGCAGGGAGTTTCCCCTAAAAAATGTACGCAATCGGAGGCAGATGCGTCTGCTTCAGCTTCGGCTGCTTCTGACTCAGCCAAGACTTCATAGTCATTATACCCTTCTTGATCTCGTGAGGAATTTTCCTGCGACATATGATTAATTCTTTGACGTCTTTGCCCCGAATGCCTTTCCGAGCTATTAGGTCTCTTAAATCTATACCCCTGTCCCTGATTGTAGGCATTACTACCGTAGCTTTGGCGTTGGTGGTCGGTAGACTGTCGGAAACGCGACGATGTGGGATCCACATCCATTTTTTCAACCGGCTCGTGCCTGTTAGGGTCACGATAATCATTTCCTCTTGTTTGGTTGTCGTAACCATGTTGTCTACTATAATAGGGGTTTTTTCCCTGATTGCCCGGGGTGATAGTTTGGCTATTATACCTATTAATATTGACATTGGTTTTATTTTGCGGTCGGTTTTGTGATCGCTGGTACTCAAACCTCTGTGTTTTCTCCTCAGAATTCCTGGCATAGTTCGTTGCGAACATGTACCTCTCGTGGTTAGACTCAACTTCTTGAGCCAATGCCAGAGCGGCTGGCAAATCGGACGGACGGGCTGAAAATAGGACGTCGCTTAATGATTTCTTTAAACCAGATATAAACACACGAAGTGCATCTGTTCTGTATTTCTCGTTAATAGAACTGGCTAATGTGGTGTCGAATGTCATTATAGTCTTGTTTGTTAGCAGTGTAAGCTTCCTCTCAATCTCGTCATAGTACTGCATGATAGTCTCAGAGTACTTAATTCCTGTTCGATCAGGTATATTGGCCGCTTGTCGGCATATGTAAAATCTAACCTAGCTATGATGGCCTTAAAATTTAAAACTGTATTGAACGAGGCCAGAACGGCGTCGGCCGGACCCCTAATCTTATTTCTCACTATAGCTATTGCTTGATAGTGTTTTGAACTACCGTCGTATTTCTCGAAAAGTTTGTAGGCGGAGTGTGCTGCCTGTCGCCAGGATACATAGATTTCCTGCTTGCCATCAAACTCCGGTAACGACTTGACTATGTCGAGAGGCTCATCACATTTAACACCTTCAACTATTTTCGCTTCCTGATATACTTCCACTTCCACTGGCTCGTTCAAGCTTGCGCTTGAAAGTTTTTTGGCTACATCATCTAATTTCTTATCGAATTCTAACCTTTGAGTCTGGAGTGCGCCGCGCACCGCGGATTGTACTAAAACCTGCAAATCTACAGCATTCATTTTTATTTTATTTTCGTTGTTTATCTCGCTAATACTCAAGTACCTAAGGTCTTCCAGCACTCGACTCAGTTCACATTCACTATCACTCATTAATCTTTAAACTACCCAGCTAACGAACACCGCAACCTTTGGGTCTATCTTTAGCTTGCAAAAATTTTTCACAGTAACAATATTTTCTAATTTTGAATCAATAATGGGCAATGAATAATACGACAATTCTTGGCACAAAACTTATTTAAGTAATTTTATTTAATAATGAGAAATAATTAATGAGCAATCACTTACAATTTCTCCATTTCAAAAATGATTAGATTATTTCTTGATATCTTATTGGTGTCAATTGCTGAGGCTTGTAGTCGTGTGCGTCGCCCACAGTCCGTGTCGATTGCTTCGGTGAATTTCGTCGTAGTCTACGTTGTTCTGATGGCGATGCTTCCAATGGGTTCTGGTTCCTTATAGTTGTCGTGTGACACAAAAATGTTTAATGGTTTTTATTTATTTTAATTCAACAATGCCCCACGTTGGGCGCCACTGAAAACTTTTAACTTAAAATAAGTAAGAAGAACTTAAATTCCTTTTTAATTTAATTTTTATTAAGCACCGTTCGTGTGCTGCTGTTAAGTGAGTTCGATGAAAAACTAAAATACAATTTCATTACCCTAAGCTTCAGTCCCTACGATTCCCCACTTCAATGATGTGCTGACTATGCAGCTCGTGCAAGATATTAAGTTGCCCGCTTCCGTTGATCGTCGTTGGCGACGACGAATGTTTGCAAAGCAGCTGAGTAAGGAAATCCGATGTTGTGTAAGGCAGCTGTATGTGGATATTCGATGTTGATGACCGCTTATGGAGTTGCTAGATCAGCGGTATGTGGCTGTTGCGAACCCATTGTGTTAACTTGTACAACGAATCAAAAGTTGTTCCCCTGATCAGCTACGCCTTACTTTTAATGAAAAAAACAATAACGAAACTTAATACTATAGACAACAACCTCTTGAATAACGTTTTTACCTCACAGGCAAACTTCAACTGGCAAGAAACAAACTACCCATCCCCCATTGGGATTACCTCCGAAACATTAGAAACAACTTCCGATGGACCCACAAATGACTTTTACTTAAAAGCCACTATTGGTCAAAACAGGGGTTAACCCCTGAATTTCCAATTTTAATATCTCATCCAATGAAACGAAATAAGAGAACAAAACTTTCTTCTCACTGTAATTTTAATTTTTCCTCTATATACATTTATACAAATAAGTTAACTTTAATTACTCTAATACTGTATAACATATACTCAATATGAATTGTTCTTACATTAATTTATATATATTTATGTAAATAATAATCTTATTTAATACTTTTCTATTTAGAATTTAATAACTTTGTTCAAATAAAAAACAAAAAAAAAAAAAGAAAAGCAATAAGCCTAAGTAAACAGAAAGAGTTTAAAATACTCGCACATATAGCTTTCTCACATTGAAATTCATCCATAGAAGAAGGGAAAAATACTTAAAAAATGATTAAAAAAATAAATATTTGGCTTCAGCAGTCCTACGTAGAACCAAGCCTAGCTTCCCGCAACCATTTGTATGTGCGCGTTATATTTTTGCACGAATGGAAGGGACCTACAGTTTTTTGCCGACTCCGAACGGCGAGTTGGGAAGCTTTACATGACAAATGATACTCTTGAATGCTTGTCAGGCATTCGGAAGAGGTGGGCACTGTGAAAAGCTGTTCATGTGTTTGCGGCGGGATTACAATGAAAATGATTACATTCGCTATATTGCGTGAATACAATCGATTTCTTTCTCTATTTTTCCCTCTCCATTATTTATTTAGATTTAAGATTTAACTGACAATATACGTCAAAGAAATTACACATATGTTCCGGTAGCAAGAACAGTCACACTATCTAATTTCCTGCCATGTCGGCATCTACTTTATATTTTAAGTATTTACTAAAAAATTGACGGCCATACATATACAGCCTCTAATGTACAAACTAAAACGGGTCAGTTTTAACCCGGTTTAAAGTGAGTGAATAATATGGCCGTAAGTATTAGAATTTTATAATTTATATATATACATATATACTATATATAATACTAGCTGTCCCGCCCGGCTTCGCCAGTGTCTAAAAAATATAGTGTTACTTACAATACATACATTGTCATTTAGTTCGAAGAATCAAAGACAGTGCGAACGCATCCCAAGGTTTGCAATCTTCCAATATATATGTACAATCCACAATCCACGGCCAATAATAGGCACAGGATGTTAGTGAACTGGAATACGAAGTTTTACTTCATCATGTGCATTAGTTTTTGTGTTTATCTAATCGTAAGATTGACAGGTAAGAGCGTCACATTGAGATTTATACAGTGGACTCTCCCTAAGTCGAACTCTCGCTAAGTCGAATTTCTCTCCAACTCGACGTTTTTCGCCATATTTTATCATTCCCTTCAATTTTCCATATAAAAACCATTATTTAAGTCGAACTCCCTCTAAGTCACTCTCTCTAACTCGAACACATTCTCTCGATTATTGGCATTTTTGTTCACCCCTTAAGTCGTATTTTGTTTAGCACAAAACAAAATAAAAGTCATTACCCGTTCGGAATTCGTATTTGAGTATATACATAACTACCAACCATCAAGTATCTCCACACTTCAATATCCTTAATATGTGTAGCATCGCGTGTGCTATCATCGTCAGCCGTCGTGTTTCTTCCTGTTCATATTCTTGGTACCTCCATACAAAGATACAGTTGTTTAAAAAAGTTACAACGAAAAAAAAACATTGGCATCCTTTTCTTTATGTTGTTGGTTGCATTTCAATGGATCTATCTGCGTATGTATATAAAAAGAGCTTGTTTTAGTAAGATACTAGCTGGGATTCTAGCCAGTTCAACGGAGCTGATGCAGTCTTTATGTGCTAGATCAATTAAAAAAAATGTAAGTTATATGAATTATTGCGAAGTAAACTCTGTGGTCAACAGTTTCGTTTATGTATATTAAAACAGACGATTTAAAACAAAAATAAATGTTTCTCTCTATTACTCGAATTTTTGTAAAATTCTCACTAACTCGAACAAATCTTGGTATCCCGTGAAAATTTGACTTAGGGAGAGTCGACTGTATATTAGTATGATGTAAATTATCGTACACTTTGAACCAACTAATTTAAAAATTGAAAACAAACGTATTTTAAATTAACCTCCTGAATTTACCACCTGTGGATAAGCATTAAGCTTCGCGGGTAACTTAAAAAATAGAAATACGAAACAAAATCCAGCTGCTTAGAAATTTTTTTTAGAGAAAGTTAGGATTACTTTTGTTTGGAGTATTTCGAAAAAGATTGAAACACTTAAAAGTTTTTTACGGTTGCAAATCCGTCTGACAACCATGCAAGATTATCATTTGTCATGAGGAGCTTCTCAAATCGTTGTTCGGAGACAGCAAAAAACTGTTGGTCCTTAAGCGCCTTGAGCGTTTACTGCGTTTTAGAGTTCCCTTGCATAAGTAGCTTCGGTATTCTCTGCTAGAGAAACCGTTTAGTTCAGCAAGACGTTTCGGATGGAATGCAGACTAGGCATAGTGTACAATTCACATTCAGTGGTCTAGATCACATGATTCCCGTCTTTTTAAGGGGTATATTCTTGTCGAAATACATTCCGATGACGGGAACTTTTGGACTTTTTGCAACAGTCGATCCTTTCGAAGTAATTTTCGTTGACATTTTCGTACATTTCTGGCGGTATCTCGGCTATAACTTGTCAGATGTTGGTTTTTAGTTGGCACAATGTTTCAGGTTTGTTAGCACAGATATGAATTCAACCACAAATAAATCCAACAGCGGTAAATCGCAAGATATTAGGCGCGTTTTTTTTTTCAAATCTATATAGACTTCGAAAAAGCTCTCCAAGTGAAAATAAGACTGGATAGTGGATAATTATCCAGGCTAAGGTTTTGTTGTATTTTACATATACATTGGAATAAAAAAAAAATATCCCTGTTAGTGATCAGTTGAAGTCACTAGAACGTGAAATATGAACTTTTTACGCAAATAATCCAACATTACACCAGATGCTCACTATTGGTTATTTAAGTCGCACCCTCATTATCTTCAAAAAAGAAGACCCAAATGACATCGCCTGACAACAATGCGCACCAAACTGTCACTTTTTGGGCATGTAATGATGTCCCACATGGGGATTTTCGTTTACTTATAATCAGAATGTGACCAGGAAATGATTTTTGTTTATAGAACCAGGAACTCTCGGATCAACAATTTAAAAAAAACTAGCCACTTCCCATTATTCTATTCCAGCCTACACCTTCAGGGTGTGTCTTTACTACTAAATACATAAGTGGAGTCAACATAAATAAAACCTTCGATGAGAACTCATTAAGACGCAAAAACTTGTTCGAATAAACCTCAGCAAAGGACTAGGAGAGACGACGACTTGAGTTCAACTCGTAGTGTGACCTTTTCACAGCACCGCTCATCTTAAATTTTCCGCATATTAGTTCTGCATTAAGGCAAATGCAAAACATCTCAACAAATTACAGCACATACTCGTAACTTTGTCATAACAAATTATAAGACGATAAAACAGCAATTTGTTGCGGCTAATAAACCTTCAACCTATTTTGCAGCCACGGCCAATTTGTAGAGGAGTCTCATCCCGTAAACCAGTTGGGTCAGCAACAAGTGAATCGCGAACATTATAAGTTATAACAGAAACCTCAAATATAAGTCGTACGTAACATTATCGTAGTTGGGTTAAGTAGAGAATTTTGTGTGCGCATACTGGTAGCCATAGCCCATAGCCATGGCCGTAGTGCCCATGTGTTTGCGTTAGTGTACGAGTAGTCTAAAAGAACAAAAAGTTCAACAAGCGCAAACCGTCAACATGGTATTATATACCACCACCCGTCTAACGAATAAATCGGAGGATATACTTGTACTCATGTGAAAATGAACTGGAGTCACTTCGTTTGCGCCCGAAACGAACTCTTCTTCGAATGCGCTTCTGGGCCGGTCGGTCCTCGGTACAAGTATATCATCCGTTTTCACATGCGATAGCTGCATTTTACTAATATCGCACTAAAGAACTAGCAATACCCGCCGCCACTGCTATGTACCTGATATTCCCGAATCGAGGTATCTAAATGTATCTAGATACATTCATAAGCGATTGCACATTCGGTGAGCGACGACGACGACGATGATGATGATGATGATGGTGAAACTATCCAGAGTGCAAGTGGAAATCTGAATTATCTGACCAGATCACCATATGGACATGACACCGTTGCACTGGATGCTGGACGATAGACGATGGAGGTTCGGTGGGTTGAATAGAGAGCGCAGACACGAGCGAAAGCCGCCATGCGTTGTTGTTCTGAATTTGTTCTCGTATTTCCTATGTTTTCATGTTGCAGATGCTTCCTTTCTAAGACGCCGGCCAGTATGGATAAATCCCATAGATACACACAAGCGGTCAAACAGTTTATGATCTGTGGGAAAATGTTCTGCAAGAATTTTTCGACTATGCATATATTAAGACGATCAAATGGAACTGAAAATCCTCCTCGATGAACTTATGTGCATTTACAAGTGCTGTTTTACCGAACCGGTATGGAAAAGAGAATATAATGGTGGCGCGATAGTTATTTGTGCAAGCAACTTACACACCAATGGCTGGGGTACCTTACCAACATGGTACCGAATGTTGTTTTCTACAGAGGATTGCAATGGATACGAGTATGCCATATGAGTGAGAGATAATAATAATTGTATCTAAGACAGGACAGGATCATAACGTCTTCATTTTAATAACTTTCTTCACCCTATGGACGGCGAAAAAGTCATTAGCACTTAGTTTATGAACATGGGAATTATGATTTTGGAATGCGTTCGAGATTATAGACACGGTCTTAAATCATATATTGCCTTTCATGCATATCACATAAGTCTGCAAGTAGTCAGATTGTTTTATTGTTGGCTTACAGGCTTTTCATAAAATGCAGGGATAAAGTCTTAGCGAAAGGACCCAGACCTCGGAAAGTGTATCCGGACTTGAGCATACAGTCAATCGGCTCATTAAGGCTTCAAAAATTAAGATGGTTAAGATGAATTGGATATTTGCAGAACACTTGAAAGCAACCGGCACGCTCACAGAATTGGACTCATCGATACGGTAATCTGTACCAACTGCGAAGAGGATAAGAAAGATCTGGATAACTTCCTCTGCCACTACCCAGCAACAGCGAGGCTGCGACTTAAAGTGTTGAGTTGAGAGCGCCACACTGACGAATCTCCAGAAATAAAAAAATTGGTTACATCGTTAAGATTTCCAAAAAGAGCAGGCAACCTCCATAGACCCAACAACCCACATCATTCATATCACAATCCATCAAAAACACTATTCTCTTTAACAACGACAACAAAGAGAGCACAACGGGCCCAACAGAGGCATATGTGAGAGCTCTTAGGTCACTCTCTCCAAACCAACCAACCATGATCCGTATGGTTTTTTTTATAGTTGTGCATCCACTTTTGATATACACATGTTTCCAACTGATTCCGTAAGATGGACTCGGTAGCGCAATCCACTATCTAGCATCACACCAAGGTACTTTGAGTGTGGGTTGTGAACTAGAAGGGAACCGTTGAATGTAACTCTAAGTTATTGTAATTTAGTATTGAAATGGAAGCATTAGTCTTCATCATGCTTGAACATGGACATAGAGAATGTCTCTAAAAATATATTTAACACTTCAAGGTCGTCGTTCAAACTATTTTCGGTTACTGTGATATTTCTGGCTATAGCCATCTCATATTCTCATCATCATCAGCATATGAAAAGGTTTGGTGGTATGTGTCATACATAAGTATACAAGCTGACCAGGGCTGATGCCAACACCGTTCATTGTGGCAGTCCATCGTATGGTAACATCATTCAGAAATACTTAATACTTTCGGTTTGACAACATATTGCTCACCAAACATATTGCGACAGGGTAACATTTTTAGGAGCTTATAGAGTGGACTGTATCTGCACATCGTATCATAGGCGAACCGCATGAATGAAGAATCGCAGACTACTTATTAAATATCTGTATTTGGAAATAATAATCTGTTATGACCTCCAAGACTGCACGAACGTAAGCTTGTCAAATAAATAATTGGACGTTCTACTATAGATCATTTTAAATAATGCGAGGAGCGTCCTATATTTGAAACAGCTTGTAGGGGACAATGTACAATCAGTGCTGCCACTAAGAAAAAATTTCCCGTAGCAAATTTGCGAGGCAAAACTGAATAAGTCCATAATATGCCGGTTTTCATTGACAACAAACCAAAAACCGCTCAGTTCTTTGTTAATAAGAAACAGGGCTCAAATTAGCGCATCCGTTAACGAGTGAGTGAGTAGGACTCTAGGGGCCACCACCGGTTCTCATCCTAGACTATTTGTTGAAGGACAATTTGTTTTTGACGAATATTTCTGATCAGCGAATGTCTACCAAAAAAGAATTTATTAGTTTATATAAATAAATAACAATTCAAAACGATTACCTTTCTCCAACCCTTTTCGCCCTTAACTGCATTCAGCATTCCCGTCAGCTGCTGCCACAGTCTGACCGACGCTGCTTTGCTCTGTCGGCAATTGGGCAAACTATTCTTGGCCAAATCTGGATGTCTGGCCATAAATTTAGCCAGACATTTTTTTGGATTGTGTTGATTTTATTGAAATTGGCCCTAGTTAAATAATTACATATTAGTTTATTCCAAAAACCACAAAAAATCAATTTTTAAATACTCACATAATTTTCTTTTGTTCGCACTCGATGACACTCGTTAACGTATGCTGTCATCTCAACTTTCGATACCGAGTGCTCTATATCGAGAGCGGTAATGACAAATCGTCACATTTCGATAACGAGTTACTCGTTAACGGATGCGGTAATTTGGCCCCAGCTTTGGAAGGACTTGTACAGTTGGTATATTAAAACCATTGCAATACCAGTCCGATTCCAGCCAATTCAAACACATTCGAAGAAATATACATACCATATACTGCCTGTGTAGGGTACGATAGAACAGCAACATAGGTTGGTGTCATAGAAGTGAATAGTTTGAAAATAATGTTCGTTCCATTTTTTTTTTTTATTTGTAATTTTGATTGCGAGAGGTCTAAAAATTGCAAATTCTTGTGGTCAGTTCCTGTTTCAAAAAAGCGTAGCAAAATTGCGGTATTAAGGGAGAGTGCGTAGGAGCGTAGCAAATTTGACTATTTTGAAAATCGCGTAGCAAATTTGCTGCGATCGGAACAAAGCGGTAGCGCTGGGTGTCTTGAAAAATCTGAGATGTGCTGATATCTAATGTTGAATACGTATCTCGTACTAATATTAAAAGCTACATTTAACTTCCTGGTTGATTCTTAGTCCAGATCCACAAAAACCTCACATCCGTAAATAATTAAAGTTTAATCTTTATGTCCGTAGGGATATATTATCTCGTTGGGATCAAGCCTCTCAGAATGCTATACATATATTTTAGAGGCAATGTGGTTCACGTGATTATCCCAGCTGAGATGTACATTGAAATGTCCAGGCTCTTGAATGTTTTAACAAATTCAACTCCGTTCGAAAGTGTCCATGCAGATTCTCAGAATTTTAATAACTTTGTTTTTCGTTGGATTCAGATTAGGTTGGTTTTGCTGTGACCTGGATAATACTGAGCAAATATCACTATTAAACGCTGCTACAGTTGCTGATTTATCGCGTTCTGAAAAATGTGAATACATTTGTATATCATCTGCATATATGTATTATGATGTTAGCAAAAGCTGATGTACTTGGAGATGTCATTTATAAACATGGTGAAAAGCACAGCGCCCTATACAACAGATGCTTGCGGAACACACAATTGCATCGGCACCTTGTCGAAATTATATTTCCGTGGTACAACGCTTGCGTCAACTAACGATATGATCCAATTGACTTACATACAGATTCTTTAAACGTATATTAACTCCTCATTTTGTATATTTACTGAGTCAAAAGCCTTTGAGAAATCTAGAGAAACAGCCAAAGTTGCCATACCATTAATCGAAACTGATTGCGACGTTCGCTCACTTTTAATACCGCTGTAGTGCAACTGTGATTACTCCTGAAACCTGATTGGGGTTCTGCTATTAACTTCTCTTCTTCCAAATATATCTTCATTTGCTTTGTTAAAATTTTCTCAAACAGTTTACTTAAGAAAGGAGAGATTGCAATGGGCCATATTTCCTGGAGAGGAAGACTTTGGGAAAGATATCATTTTTGTATTTTGCCAATAATCAGGGAATTTGCCAGTTATAATTGTATCTATCTATGGTATACATAGCATAAAAGGAAGTTCCCAAATGTGATTTTCTGCATGTACAGGATTATCTCGATCTGCATCGGAGGAATTAATGAGCGTACGCAGACTACTCCATTACTGAGCTGAGAATTTGAGATCGAAGTGGCAGAAAATCAAATTTTCTGACATTACACAGTCCTAACTCAACAATGGCTTATTGGACTTAAAACCAAACAAAAAATAGTTGTAGTAAATTCCTTTAAGATTGAATTTACTGAAATAGCATTCTATGATGTTACTATACTATGATAAATATGATTGTAAATGCAAATTCAAATTTTAAAAAAGTGTACGGTGAACGCCGGGCGGGCAACAGCTGTACATGTGTATACAAAACAATCCACTAACTGACTGACGGACGACGCACAGGCCAAACCGCTGGACCTAAAGGGCTGAAATTTGGACAGTACATTCCTGTAATAACATATGTAGATATCCACTTGGGAGGATTTTTTGTAATTCCATCTCTAAGTGGGTAAATTCGGAACAATTATTCGGCATTCATCTCCAATATTGCCTTAACAGTGGCGGCAGGCAAAGCAAGGTGAGCGCGGGTCAGTTGGTTAAATAAATATATGAGTAACTTGCTTTTGATGAGTACCATCTAGTTTTGGTGCAATGTGCCATTTCACAGTTTAATGTGGTGTGATGTGAACAAATATAAATTGGTGCGCTATACAAAATAGGAACAGACATAAATCTAATAAGGTTGCTGCAGGATAGATTTCCGCATAAGCTTTTTTAGTTACCTTGTTTCATATTTTATAAACTTAAGCATATTGAGGCTTATGACGACTGACGTTTTAAGTTGATCGACTCTTGTGGTCTTTTTAGCCGTGGTCGCGTGGCCGTGGTAATTAGTGCGTTGAACTACTACGCATCCTGCTCGGGTTCAATCCCAGCCCGGGTCCAACACCTAAAAAGGTTTTTCACGGTTGCCACATCTTTCGAATGTCTGACAAGCAATCAAAAAGTATCATTTGTCAATGAGCTTCTCAATTCGCTGTTCGGAGTCGGCAAAAAACTGTAGGTTCCTTCCATTCGTGTAAAAATATAACACACCCACACAAATGGTTGCGAGAAGCAGGCCCAGGTTTACCCCGAGCTGTAGCGCCACCTAAAGTAAAGTAAAGTCGCTCTAGCGTCGGTATTATGTGTATTTAGAAGTGAACGCCTCGAGTGATTGTTTTGAAACAACTGGCTTTACGCCAGCTATAATGCCGAGTTCGCTGAGTCATTTTTGAAGTGAAACTTCTTTTCTACATTTCCAACATCTTGAAAAAGAATTAACGTACATAACTGTAAAACCTAAATATTCTAGATGTACGGTGCAGTCTTTTACCCAGCCTTTTCAAAATTTTGGAAATTATCTTTTGAAACCAAATTAACCTTCATCGGTACCTTATTTTGAATAACGTTAAAGTTCTTTGTGTGTCAAATTGACAGACATATTACAGGCCTTATATTTTAGTCGGTTAATGAAATCAAGGAGGTTTTCTAATTGAAAATTGTTTTTTCTTATTTATTGCTTTTTTCATTCAAATAAAAAAAAACACTTTCGAATCGAAATTCATGCAAAAAAAAGAACAAAATAATCCCGACAAAACATGTAAAAATTCAATTTATTTCAATTCAATCTAGTCTCTCGTGCACAATTTTCCCAAATTTTGAAATAGTGAGAAGGACAGACATATTTCACACACTTACTACACCATGCGGGGTCAATGTTTGAATTTGAGCGTAAGAGACACATGTGCATGTGATAACGAGGTCTTTTCTTGGTGCCTGATTGATGAGTCAACGACAATGATTCGACTTGTTGCAATTCCGATAAACGTGATGGCTGATCAAACTGCATTGCACTTCTTGATGTTGCTGGCATTGGATTTTAGATGCTGTTCACAACAGCAAGCGCAGTTGAACTTCGTACAGCAATAAATGCATTTATCAGGACTTTCATCAGATGACCTGGACGTGGAATGAAAATGTCCTCACTTTGATTTTTCTTTCTGCGCGGTATTGTTGCCAATTTGATCCGGGCCATATTACAGAAATTTATGGTGGGCCATATTATCCACACAAGGCTTTTTCACTTCTCTTTTAATTTAAACACATTTTTTCAGCTATTTTTGAGGTTTTGATTTCATATGAAGAATTAAAAATGTCAACACCACACAATCATATAATGAAATATTAATATTTACGCAAAATTTAATGTAAAAACACTTAAGAAAACTTACCAAAATACTACAACGCAAAATGCAAAAACATAGCCACGTGCTTTACCGCTCACATATATTAGCCAGACTCATCAAATTATAGTAAGTCAAAGCCAGTTGGAATATGTTTGAAATGGATGAACAGCAGTGGGGTTTCTATGCTTTTTCAGTAGCGAGATATTACGGTGGGCCATATTACCCACATGGGCCATATTAGCCGCACTTACTCTACTATCATTTTGTATTATTTCTTAATCGTTATTGCAATTTGAATCTGGGCATTATCTTTTCAGCTTAATCTAAACCCCGACAAGACAATAACTATCTTTTTTCTCTTAATATAAAATCGATATTTCATATTGGTCTATTTGCAATTTCCCATGCTTTATTGTCATTTGTATGACATGCGTATGACAGTATCTACGAACATTATGCAAAAGAATATTAGAAATGGATAGCTAGTACATATTTTTATAACTGAAGTCATTAGTTCGATTATAAGAGTCACTTCTTGCTGTCTCCCAACACAGACAAATTATTTTGCATGTAAGTACATATGTACATACGTAGATATATGGTATATGTATATAAATTCTACCTTCGATCACTCATTATGTTCGAATCTTAGGATAGACTTACCATCGATATGTTATCCTTATAAACTGCCAATCATCCTGATAGGTGTTATACCTGTAGTTAGCAAATGTAATCCTTCTTTTAATCTGTCTTTCAGTCAATTTTCATTGGCAAGGGAAGTTACATAAGATACACAAGCCACATTGACATGGCTGGTTTCTACTCTACCCTAATTCAGTTGTTAAGTAAGAAGACAACTTCCTGCACTCTTATGACAAATGAAACTAAATACACATTCAGTGCTGGCAAAGATACTATTAAAAATAATAATTAAGGAAATTGTAAACAACTATTCCGTGAGATAGTAGCACCACCCCCGTTCCATACAAAACGGTATAAGCTATAAGCATTTTCTCTAAAAGAAAATCACAACTTAAACAGTCTCTCCTCTGAAGACAGTTCAAATCAAAGAAAAATAAACTCTAACTCGTCTTCTTTTATTTTGTGAATTTCAGACCTAACCCTAGGCTAGCCCAGTTATTTTTGTTTGAACGCTCGCTTATTTCCCAGACTCTGGAGTGTCTCCTCTGCAATATCGTAATCCCCAACAAGTTGGACCTCCAGCAAGTTATTGGCCCACACTCACTAGCGTAATTGCATCCATTCGTTGGATCGGATTTCGACATGAGATACACCAAAGTAGGGAAAATTACACCGGCTTAACTATGTGGCAGCACAACACTCGGGCTGCACTCTTGGAACCTAATCAGACTACAATTGAGATGCAATTTACACCCACGACAAAATTGAATTGAACTGGAAAAGTGTATTTTTTTCCTCCATGGAAGTAGGCAGATAAACGAGAGGTAAACAGAAAATAAATAGAAAAAAAAAAATTGTAAAATTGTTAAGCTGATCCCAATGTGATCTGCTCTGACATCACTCAGCAGCCGTGCTTCTAGTCAGAGTGGAGTTTCTTTCCCATCGTACCATGGGAACAGTGTGTTGTACAATGAAGGAACATTTGAGTCGATCCCCCATTATGGATGTACTTGGGACACTTACTTACTTAGTTGGCGCTACAGCTCGAGGTGAACCTGGGCCTGCTTCTCGCAACCATTTGTGTGTGCGTATTATATTTGTGCACGAATGGAAGGGACCTACAGTTTTTTGCCGACTCCGAACGGCGAGTTGAGAAGCTCAATCGTGACAAATGATACTCTTTGATGCTTGTCAGATATTCGAAAGAGGTGGGCACTGTGAAAAACTTTTTTTATGTGTTTGTGGCGGGATTCGAACCCAAGACCGCTGGCTCAGTAGTCCGACGCACTAACCACTTGCGCTACGGTGCCCACTTGGGACACTATCACAGGCGAATTTCGGTTAGATAATTTGTACCGATAAACTAATGTATGATTTTCACTTCGCGGCTCTGCTTAGTAAGCGTCGGAGTTGAGTTTTTTGTGTTTGTGTTTTGTTATGGTAGGGAATTTTCGAGTGGATTTTAGTAATATTCGTGGGTTGAAAGCTAATCACTTTGCTACTTATGTCGGTGATTTCAATATACACAATTATTTTTGTCTTCTTCACTCTGGACCCACAACACCCGAAGGAATGTTGAGATCTTCGCTGAGATAAACAATCTTACTTAGCTTGTAAATGAGCCAATACGTATACCAGACAGTGCAAGTCATTTCGCCAACACCCTGGAATTGTTTCTTACCTCTCACCCCAATAAATATACCATTGATGTATTATCGCCTCTTGGCTCGTGAGACTGTGTCATATCAGCCAATTTCTCGTACTCCAGCCACACAGTTAGAGAACAAATACCTAAAAGAATAGGGTGGCAATACGAGAAAGCTTACTGGGACGGCCTTAACAGCTTCTTTATGTATTTTAACTGGTCGCTGTGCTTCCTCGATAGCGACCTGGACGATATTGATAAGAATTCATATGAAAAAAATTCCGGTTAATACGCTCTATTTCCCGCTTAATACGCTCACACAGCTAAACGATGGTCTTCGTACAATTTGTATTTTCCAGAAAAACCATTCGGTGCATTGGAATATACGGCGGCGCCGACGTCCACAGCCGTTCCTATAGGGATGGTTTTGTTTTTCGCAAACAATTATATGAAGCGTGTCGTTTTTGTGGTCGTTACTTTTGTCAGTTTTGTTTCATTTCTTGTGCGCGCCTTACGTACATACAGTAACATACTGACACCACAGTGCATTAGAGTTTACTTTGGATGTTTTTAATTTCGCTTTTTTTCATAGAATTACAATCGAAGATAGTTCCTGGACAAGTGAGCTGCACAACGTACCACATGTTGAGATTTTTTTTCCGTTTCTCTGCCTACACCACCTGCTAGCTACTCGTATTTATTTTCTTGCCAAACACACTGTTCGTTGAAAACCTGCACCTAAAGATCCAAACCATGTGCGGGAGGATGTTAATGGTGATCATATGAATTTGCAGATCAATTTCCGAAGATCGCGGGTTGAGATTTTGTCGTCAAAAGATTGCCGTTTATTTTTCTCTCTTTTTTCGATATACTTTTAGCGATATTTTTGGATCAAGCCATTTGAAGATTGTGATTCATCATCACGTACAAGTGACGGTATGATTTGCATAATAAATGATGGATTTGCAAATGGGTTCGTCTGAGAAATGAACAGATGCAGAGCATCCTCGAGTGGGACGTGTGGGTTGCATCCAATATTGATGATGAGTCATAATAAGTAATCAGATTGGTTTTGTTTGTGTGATGGCTTTGAGTGTACCAGCGAACGGCTCTTCAAGTCTCCAATCAACCCTTTGACCTTTTTGGCGAGAGGATGATTGATCGGAGTATTAAAGCGTTCACGCTATGTGGCAATTTGTTATTTCATATGGTATTATATCATCCTATAAGTGGTATCCATAGTTGGGTGTGAATGTAGAAACATTTCTGTTTTTGTAGGTGGGAAATCCACATTTTTCTAAGCCTGTTCTACTGACATCGGAGATATGTGTCCGTTGTTCGCTATCGTTATGATTAATGTTTTTTTTTAGTTAGATATGTCTTTTTCGTTTCTCTCGTACGGAACATCTTCTTCCAGATGTGGACATTTGCAATTTGTTAGGATTAATTAGCCATATACAAGGTACAGCAAGACTAGCAGGTTTCCAAAAGCTTTTCATTTGCATAATCTGTGATTTGGTTATTAAAGTGAAAACATGACTGGTAAGGTGGGCGTTTATATTCCTGTTATATAGTCGAAGATAGATTGATCGATCACTTTTCATTTGAAACAAATTCGTAGTAATATGAAATGTTCAAGGTGACACAAGTTGTTAGTGGTAAGTCTATGAACTAAGAAACTAAGTCGTATTAAAGGCTTGTTCTACGAAAAACAAAATTATATCCAAATATGTATTATCTGATTCACTTGCAAAATTATGAATCGATTAGCAGTTACTAGTATTTAATAAAAATGTTTTCATAAAAATAATACAGCATTGATCAGCAAACCTTAATAAACAGATGGTCGGCAAAAATAAACTATTTATTCAGCGTCAAAAACTATTTTATAATGGCCCCGCCCCAATTGTTGCAAAACCGCCAATAGTTTCCAATAAGAGGTTTCACTTGTCAGAAAATGTGCTGTCGCTTTTTGACAGATGACAAATAATTTTAAATAATTTTAAATTAATTAAATTAATTTTTAAAATTTGCTACGAAAATGGTTAAAGAATTGTACCGAAAAAGAATTCTGAGTGATAAGGCACATTTTTATTTCCAAGTCTTTGTTTGGGGCTAAGAAAATCCAAGAATGATTATAATCGGAATCCACTTTGTCCTCCACGTTATTCTATTTGGTGTGGTTTTTGGGCAGGAGGTAGAGTAACATTCAGCGTGTGATTTCACCATTGAATGGATGGAACATTTATCTATCATTTTCCTTATACTATAGTGTATATACATTTGTACTTCTATTATAACGGTTTGGAGTTAATAAGCACATTCGAAACAAAAAATTGCTGAATTTCCTTTATTTTTCGTCCGGAAATGATTTTTTATTTTTTCAAATTGTAATGCTCTGGTTTTAAGTAGGTCGGACCTGATGGACGCATTCGAATGAAAGAATCGATTATAATCGATTATGGAAAAGTCTCGAGACATCTCAATTCATCGCAAAAATTCATTCGAATGATTTCGTTATTATTAGATGGTTACAATACCTACATGACAAGAGGTATTGCTTGTACATTGTGTATACTACAGTATACATTACATATATTGTGTTGTGTTCTCTTTCCGTTCCAACTACACTGGCGTAGGTTGCCATACATTCAAATGGGGTTCATATTTCTATTTCATTGCACTCACTTCTCTTCTCTTACACAGAACCAGCGCTGCCGAAGGTGATACTATAGTATCCTTTGGATACTATTTCAGAGTTGGTGATACTGTGATACCCAAAGCTTAATAATGATACTCTAAATCAAAAACAAAAATAAAATGTGCTTTCATTGCACAATCATAATTCAATAAATAAATCGCACATCCCTTATTCCGAACTGCACAAGTACATTTTGCTCGCTCGGGTATTCTAAAAAATGAGCATGCTTCAAAACCTTCGTACACACATATCATAGATTTCAGCATACTTATCATAGACTGTTTTTTTGTTAAAATAATTATTGAATAATAAAACGGTATGTTTATTAATTACGCATTTTTTGTAGAAAAGCGACCTGAAAGTCAAAAATTTAAATGAAAATGATTTAAAAACAAAACATCTACAAAGCCAAACATGGTATCAATTTTATTTAAACGATTATTTTTTCTTAAATTGAAGCTCTGTATAAAGTTTCTGTAGTAAGTATTGGCGAAGATATTTGCGTCAACATGGGGCAAGTTAGGCATTTTCTAAAATTGTCGATAAATGATGTCGACATTGGAGATAGACCCTTGCTGTAGAACGATTATTTTCTTAGATTATACCCAAAAATAATTTCCCAGTCTTGAAATTTAGCTTGGAAACACCCTGTATATATTTTTAGAAAGACGAAAATGTGTATATTATTTTATGATACCCCTCGGTTGAAAATGATACCCAAAAATTTCAAATTCCGATACTCTTGAAAATTGGAAAACGACAGCACTGCACAGAACACAAGGCCATATCTCTTCTCAAGTGATGTTTTTCAACCCTTTCTTATACATGTGTATGTATACTTTTGTATGAATCGAGATCACAAGTTAGAAGTGAACATTACGAGAACTTCTGGAGGACTTTGGTGCATGTGATGTGATATAAAAGAATTCGAATGCAAGAATCGATTAAATAATTCGAGAACAATGAGAAGTGAAAACTTTTCGAGAACTTTAGGTACAAATGCGTTACAGCGAGAAGTTTGTTCATGTCACATTTGGTCGCGCTCTGTTTTATACTACATATTTATGTACCATACGTAATTTATATTTTTTTATTGTGATCTTATCCGTTTCGTTTTTACGGTTTTCAGTATAGATTTAAAAATGTTAAACTAGTTTTTCTGTTACAATTTTCGTTTGTGGAAAACCAAGTTCGATGTTCTCGTATGAATGCATGAGAACTTAAGTCAACCATGGAAAATGAAATTGGTATACAAAGTATTTTTTTGTTATATTTTTTTTACATTATACATATGCTTAGAACATTCATTTAAGGATTTGAATAACTGATCAACATGGCGTTTCGGGGTCAAAAATTATTTGTTTGGGATTTTTAAGTTTTTTTTTTATTTACTCGTGTATCGAATGATGATTCGATACTCCAAATCATTCGATTATGCCCATCACTAGTAGGTCCTACTTTGGTCTAAGTGAATCCTACAGAGCCACCCAACTTACAATCTAACCTAATATACATAAGTAGGTCTAGGTATGTACCTTCATAATTGGTAGCAAAACTAGTTTTTAATATGAACCACTTGCCACTCAGATATGACTTAAAACAATTGGGACTAGCAAAATACGATTCCTATCGACTCGGTGGTAAAAAGAAATAGACGACGGAATTCTACAAATGTCCTGCAATGGTAAAATATAGATTAATTTGTAAAGATCGTTACTGATATCGGAGGATTAACGCAACTTAGAACCGAGCAGTATGTACAACCGAAAAAAAATTTGATGGAAAATAGGTGGGGTATCACAGAAGGGCTGGAAGATTTCCAAAATACATTTCGCACTAATAATACACTGTTTTTTTTTTTTTTTTTATATCAACTTGATCCTGCCCCAAGGCTGATACTGCGACCTGAAAGATCTATTGTATCATAGGATTCAAATTAGTCCAAGAGGCAAACCACTGTTCTAATAAAGGCGAGTAAGTCCTTGGTTGACGCATTTTTTCATGTATAAGGTCTAAGCAGTTCTTGGTGTAGGGTACGTCGTCTGACCCCGAAAAGTGCCGGGCAATCACAAAGGACATGTTCGGCTGTTTTGACCTCTTCCAAACAGAGTCGGCAATCGGTCTCGCTAGATAAGCCTAACTTGTTTGGGTGTTATGGTAATTGAAAATGACTGGAAAGGAAATTTGTTAGATACCTAATATCATTCTTATTGTGGTTTAGAAGTTCCCTGTGATGGGTATAAGGCTTAATCAACAGTTTAGCTTGTCTCAGCCCCGGGACATTTCTCCAATGAGAGAGTCGGAGATTGTGTTCCCATTTGTTAATTAAGGCTGAGATTGTTGCCCAGTTTATGCCGCAAAAGGGTTATGGACCTGAGAATTTGGCAGTAGAGCCGAACGGGCCAGCTCATCCACAATCTCATTTCCGCCAATGCCTGTGTGACCGGCACGCACCAAAGATTGAACTTATTGTGAGTAGCTAGGGATATCATTGAAGCAGCACTTTACTAGTCTTGAGTGAACAGAATAGGAGCTCAAACCTCTGAGTGCGGCTTGGCTGTCGGAAAAGACATTTATGTTAGCTCCCTTGATGCCTCTCTGTAGGACAGTCAAGGCGCAGATCTCAATAGCGTGGATCTTAGCTTGGAACACACTGGGGAATGATCCAAGAGGGATGGAGATTCTAGTGTTGGGCCCGAAGACCCCAGCGCCAATACCGATCCGTCATAGTACAATACTAGCCTTTTTTGGTGACCCGTAAGGTTGCCTGCTTTGTACTTACGAATACTGTTCTAATCCAAAATTTGTAAAATTTGAGATATTATGATAATCAAACGTAAAATTCACTTCCCTATGCGTCAATAAGATTGTTGTGCAAGAGACAAAATATTAATATTAATAACCCTAGTACACTATTAATTTTTTTTTATAATATATAACAGGAAGTAATAAATCAGTTTTTCGATGATTCAGAAACAAGTCATATTTTGAGTTACAACAGTATTATATTATTAGTGCTATAAGTGAAAAAATACAATGGTTGCATTTATTTCATATAATTTATGTTACAATAAAGGGTCTAGTGCTGGCAATAAAGACAGGAAGTGAGTGACCATATTCGGATCAGCAGTACTTAGAAATTGCCTTGTACTCGAAAGACATGGGGTATTATACAATCCATATCAGAAAGTTGTATAATTTATATATGCCGCAATGTACAAACATATGTTTGTTCTCCATTTCGAATACTGATTAGTCATATAATAATTAAATTTCCAACATTTTCATACGGAATTTTCCGATAATCAGATGCACACATACCTTTTCTATTCCAATTAGTTTGCTCGGATGATGATAGCATCAACAAATCATTCTATTGTCCAATAAAATTGCTTGGAATCCTTCTCTAACAAATCACTCATAAACGTTCAATAAATTCAGCCACACAGATCCGGCCCACATACAATAAAAGGATCTACGAGTACATAGTTCTTAGTTTATGCGAGCCCTAGACCATTGCTTATAAGCAAATTTATCTTCGACCAATTCACTCATTATAGAACCAAGTAGTCGACAATCCAAAGAATGTCCATCTCATTTGGAAGACACTACAGCCTCGTCCAGCATTACCTATATCCACCGGTCAGTAAACGTCGTCAAATACACACACATGGCAACATTTAGTATAGCAATTCGATTTTATCACCATGTGCAGAACATATTTATAGATCCGATTCCAATACGAATACGGAAAGTAAAACACTTATGATATCTTGATATCTTGATCGGTTTCATACTCGGGTAATGCACTAGATACCCCTGTGCTCTGCAGCGCTGTCGCACTTCCATCCGGCGAATGTAACGGTGGCTGTTCCTCTTGGGAGTGCGTTGCGTAGTATATGGATCCATTTATTGGCCAGAGCTACCTGTAGATACTTGGTAGCTCACTACTGCTAGCGGTGCGCGCCTGCGCTAATGAATGGCTGCTTTATGGGCTGCAATGATCTTATTATCGATAGGAGACCTAAGAGGCCCGGCACGGGGCATTATGTTAATGCAATTTATATTTATTTGATGATTCCCTAGGTTTACACCTTGATTTCAAGATGCTGCTACTTTTGCTGTAGCCGCTGCCTTATGAGGAAGTGGTATATGGGAATATTGGCGGCGCAGTGGCTTTTTTTTTGCTGTTGACAGTATATAAGACACCGAAAGCCACTTACAGTCCTGCCGGACTTGGCTGTTGAATTTTCTTTTAATGCACCTCCTCTACCTTTTTGAGAGATGATCGAATATGAGATGGGCTATTGCTGCGGTCGGGTTTGTATCTTTCTATTCATCGGACGATTTGTGAGAGCTCAGCGGCAAATTGTGTTTGGCAACCCTCGTATGGGAATAAATTGTCACAAAATAGGTGTTCGCTAGGCGGTGTAAAGTGCTGTCGATTAATATTAATATTTCCATTACGGAGTACGTGAATTGGTATCTTAATGGAGATTTTAATTCAAAAAGTGGATGGAGATTGAAAAGGTGTTTCCTCTTTTTCTGTATCTGAACGACAATTCTTGCCAATGTACATAGCTTCGTACAAGTTTTTAGCGTGCTATCTAGTTATAGAAAGGAAGCCTTGCTCTTAGTAATTGTGTGTAATTTATGGATGATTTGTTAAGTTAATTAAGAAAGTCGAAGGAATAGCGCGCTCTCAACTGGAAGTGAGTGGTCTTGTCAGTTAACATGTATCTATTATAAAATGAAGCTGCAGCTAATCATTTCTTCTAGATCATTAG
This sequence comes from Brachyopa scutellaris, assembly GCA_949775065.1. Classification (NCBI taxonomy): domain Eukaryota; kingdom Metazoa; phylum Arthropoda; class Insecta; order Diptera; family Syrphidae; genus Brachyopa; species Brachyopa scutellaris. Next base: position 27,274,395 of record OX459114.1, on the reverse strand, counting down.
AGTGTATACAGTGTACTACTGTATGTATATATACAGAAGGTATACTATATGATAGTGAAACAGAGAAATAATTGTTTTTAGGACGTTTTATTGGGTACCTTCAGTTTTAGGTCAGATATAATATTATTTTTATTTATTTACTTCTTTATTGTATAAAGTTATTGACAATATGATTTAAAGAAAAATATATTATACATTTGTTAACTTTTACAAAATTTAAAAAAATTCAATTGTAATAACTCTTATATGCGTGTGAAATTTACAATTACTAGCATCTACCCGGCTGAACCTTACAAAAAGATATACATATTTTTTTAGTGCTAGAGAAAATATAATTTTTACTATTTTTTTTTATTTTACAAGCTTTATAAACTTAGCTTTCTCTGTGGAAGGAATCTGGCAATCGATCGTACACTTTCAGATATCCGATCATGCTAAAATGTTGCACGCATATGTAGGTCCGATGACAATACAATATAGTATACATATGACATTGTAAATTTAATATGGTGGACGCCCCAAGTGAACACCGTGGTGTAGGGGTAAGTGCGTTGGACTACAACGCAAGGCTGGCCGGGTTCAATCCCAGCAAAGACCCAAAAGTTTTTTCACGATGCCACCACCTTCGAATGTCTGACAGGCATTCAAGAGTCACACTCTGAGTCGCCAAAAATCTGTAGAGCCCTTCCATTAGTGCAAAAATATAACACGCACACTGTAGGGTTATTTCTTGTTAACTTGTTATACTTACATACGAACTAATAATTGTATAACAGTTTGATCGATTGTCAGAGATCTGATGATTCTATGACAGTCGCTGTATTACACTTGCCCAGACAACATCGGCTTCAATAAAAGAATAAATACATACACATAACACATGGTGTCTTTTAATTTGTGTCATTTAATTCTCTACAAACTAAACATGGCGCAGCCGGTAAAGAACCAAATTCGCTATTTATAATGGCGAAAACACGTTCGCAAACAAAAAAGAAAAATAATAATAATGGTGCTAGTACATCGAATATTAAAACAGTGATAAAATTAGATTCAGAATCAGAACTTGAATATTGAGTGCGAAAAAATAGAAATTGACGTAAATAATACAGCTATTTCTTTGTCGAAAAGTAATTTCTTAAATAATACCTCGTGGGACCTTAGTGCCATTGAGCACCACGTGTGTAAAATGGAGTTCAAACCGCCTGCTCCATTAATAATGGATGGAAATTTGTCTGAAAATTTTAAGAAGTTCAAACAAAGGTTTGACATTTTTATGCTTGCTTCCGAAAGCAACTCCAACATCATTGGCGAGGACTCTCTTGAAGTGTACAATACGCTGACCGTCAGCAAAAACGAAAATGCCACACTAAAAGACATTTTAAATGAATTTGAGACATACTGCAACCCCAAAAAAGACGAGGTCTATGAAAGGTACAAATTTTACAGCCGCACTCAAAGAGAGGATGAAAGATTCGATCATTTCCTGACTGATATAAAACATCTAGCAGCTTCGTGTGAGTTTTCTTCGGACGAGATATCTAAAGCCATTCGTGACCGCATCATCTTCGGAATAAAATCAAAAACCTGCCAGGAGAAACTCTTAGGAGTGGGGAACATCAGCTTGGATGATGCAATAAAAAAGTGCCGTTTGTTCGATCTGGACAAATCAAGACTGGAAGACGTACAAAATAGAAATCATCTAACGGGAATATAACAGTTGATGCGGTATCAGCAAAATTCAGACATCTTAACATTAACCAAAGATCTTTCAGAAATACTAACAACTCTTTATATTTTAACAAAAACTTTCAATTAAATAAGAACAAAAATTATAATAGAAATTACAAATCTAAATTTTCTAATGATTATCCTAATTTTTCTAATCCAAAACAGGCTTCTACAGGGTATGAGTATCGGGGAGAGTGTTGTGAACGGTATTATTCATGTCATGAACCGGGACATTGCCCGGCACAAGGTAAATGTTGTACCAAATGTAAAAAGGCGGATCATTTTGCAATTGCATGCAAATCAAAACAAAAGATTGCAGAAATTTCTTTCACGGAGCTTCCAACGAATAAATCAATTAAAACAGACGACTCAAGCTCAGGTGAGGAAAACTTTTTCGTATATTCTTTAACAGATAAACAAAAATCCTGTTGGAGTGAAGCCATTGAAATAGAAAATATTAAGATTGCCTTCAAGCTTGATACAGGGGCTGAAGTTAATGTCATCCCGTATAAATATTTTGTTTTGTTCAAAAACAAGATGCTGAAATCTAATAAAGGCATTCTGGAAGTGTATGGTGGTAAAAAATTGTATCCGCTTGGCTCTGTTGCACTAAATTGTGTAGTAAAAAATAGGAATTATAACGTTGAATTCTATGTGGTTCAAGAAGATACAATGCCTTTGCTGAGTTTGAAGAGCTGTGTAGATATGAATTTGATCAAAAGAATTAATTTGGTGAAAAATAGCAAGCAATCATTAATTGATGAAAACAAAGCAGGGATTGGCAAATTTCCTATAAAATGTGACCTTCAAGTAGATTCTTCAATTGCTCCCACAATCAAACCACCTAGAAGAATTCCCTCTTCGTTACAGGAACCTGTTAAGATTGCTTTGCACAGATTAGAAATGGAAGGCATTATTAAAAAGGTAGAGTCTCCAAAAAATTGGGTGAGCAATTTAATAATAATAGAAAAACGAAACAAGGATTTAAGATTATGTTTAGACCCAAGAGACCTTAATAAAGCATTGCGACCAGAACATTTTTTGATACCAAAATTGGAAGAGATTAAGGATAAGCTATGTGGAATGAAATTCTTTTCCGTTTTGGACCTAAAAAATGGGTTCTGGCAGGTTGAGTTACAGGAAAACGCGAGTGATTTGTGCACGTTCAGTAGCCCATTCGGCTGTTTCAAATTTTGTAGATTACCTTTTGGCATTTGTGTCGCACCCGAAATTTTTCAGCGTTATACTTATCAATATTTTGGTCAACTTCGAGGAACGTGCGTTTATTTAGATGATTTAATTGTGTTTGGAAGGGATCAACGAGAACATGATGATAATCTAAAAAAAGTTTTTGACAGGGCTCGGGATATCGGCGTTAAACTTAATGCTAATAAATTTCAGCACAATCTACAGTCCTGTGTAAAAAATTAAGACCAGTAGCAAGATTTTATGATATATTTACTTTTGACTTTATTTTATTTTTAATTCTTTTCCAAACTCAAAAAAATAAATTGTAGACATAATATATATATTCCGCTGTATTCATTTAAAAACTTTTGTCACTTTAATATAAAACCTTAATTAGTAAAAAATAAAAACACAAATACTCTCCTGTGTAAAATATTAAGACCACTTGTACTGTATGTGGGAATAAGCGAACAAATCAAAAAATATGTAAGAAAGACTAATGCGAATTACACTACTGTAGCAATTTAAGATCACCGTTACTATTTCTGTACGTTACAGAAGATCAATCATCACTCATCAGTTCTTTGTCATTCATTGGTGAGTATACACTAGTTTATTCATTTTAATTGAAAAAACGATAAACAATAATATGGGAAAGAAATCTGTTGATACAATAACTTTATGGCAGGTAAATCAAATGCAGATAAATCATAAAATAATATTGTGTGTAACATTTTATATCCGTAGGTTATTGCACTCCATAATAATGGATTAAGTGGGCGAGAAATAGCGGACCAATTAGCAATAAGCAAAACTTGTGTACATCAAACAGTTGAAAGAAACAACATATGCGGTTCTGTTTCAAATAGAGAGAATTCCGGCAGAAAAAAGACAGTTACTCAACGTGTTAAAAGAGCATTAATTCGAACAGTAAAAAACAACAGAGTAGCAAGCAGTGCAGAGTTAGCCGTCGAAATTCGAAATAAAACTGGTACGGAAATATCACCATCTCACATACGCAGAATCCTGTGTCAAGAAAACCTACGGGCTCGACCAGCAATCAGGAAGTGTTTTTTAACAAAAAGACATGCCAAGGAAAGGTTGTCGTGGTGTAAAAATAGAAAAAATTGGACTACAGAAAGTTGGAAAAATGTTTTGTTTTCTGACGAAAGTTGCTTTCAACTTTTTCCGAATGGTCGAGTTAAAGTACGACGACTTCCATCGGAGCAGTACCTTCCGTCATGTGTTCAACAACGTCAACAAGGTGGTGGAGGAAAAGTCACAGTGTGTGGTGGTATTTCGTGGTATGGTCTCACAAATTTGGAAATTATTTCAGGCACAGTTAACCAAGATGCGTATATGGACATTTTGCAAAGGAATATGCTGCCATTTCTTGAAGATGAAATGCCCCTAAGGGGCTCTATATTTCAAAAAGATAATGCACGTCCTCATACCGCCAGAAGAACTTTAGCATTTCTGAATGAAAATAACGTCAATATTCTCCCTTGGCCCGCCTGCAGTCCTGACTTCAACATCATTGAAAATGTTTGGAAGATGTTAGGAGATAGGGTCGCAAAAATGCGACCACAGAATATCAGTGAACTTAAAACAACTTTAATACAGGAGTGGAACAACATTCCAAATGAAGCCTTATACAATTTAGTGAATTCTCTTCATCGAAGAGTCAATGACTGCATTCGAGCCAAAGGTTACTATTTCAGAGGTTAATGTGGTCTTAATATTTTACACAGGAGAGTATTTGTGTTTTTATTTTTTACTAATTAAGGTTTTATATTAAAGTGACAAAAGTTTTTAAATGAATACAGCGGAATATATATATTATGTCTATAATTTATTTTTTTGAGTTTGGAAAAGAATTAAAAATAAAATAAAGTCAAAAGTAAATATATCATAAAATCTTGCTACTGGTCTTAATTTTTTACACAGGACTGTAGTTTCGGTAAGATACCTAGGTCATATTTTTTCTGAGGTGGGTATGAGCCCAGACCCTGATAGGATTGAAGCGATTCTCGCAATGAAACCTCCGTCGAATAAAAAGGGATTACAAAGGTTCCTAGGGTTGATTAACTATCTTCGAAGTTTTGTTCCGAATCTTTCAACGGTCTCGCAAAATTTAAGAAATTTACTTAAAAAAGATAAAGACTTTCTTTGGCTAGATATACACAATGACACCTTCAATTAAATTAAGAAAATAATAACCAACGTTCCCATACTAAAGCTTTTTAACGAAAAGAAACCGATAATTTTACAATGCGATGCATCGAAAAGTGGTCTTGGCTGCTGTCTTTTGCAATCAGAGGGCCCTGTAAGTTTTGCTTCTAGAGCTCTTACAGATACTGAACAGGGCTACGCCCAAATAGAAAAAGAACTCTTAGCGATTACGTTTGCATGCACCAAGTTCCATAATTATATTTATGGGAGACAAACTACAGTTCAAACTGACCATAAGCCTCTGGTCACTATATGTGCAAAAGATCTGGATAAGGTTTATTGTACACGGTTACAGAGAATGAAACTTAAGCTAATGAAATACAAACTGGAGGTAGTGTACGTGCCTGGGAAATATTTGCATGTAGCAGATTTGCTTTCTCGTTCCTTTTTAGATGTCACTAAAACAAACACCGAAGATGATTTTGACGAAGTAATTCATTCAATAAATATAAGCGATGACAGAAAATCTCAGCTTCAAATTGAAACTCAAAAAGACCCTGAGTTGAATGCACTAAAAGGATTAATTTTGCAGGGTTGGCCAAAAGATATTAGTAAAGTCGAAACCGACTTAAAGTTCTATTATCGCATGCATAATGAATTATTTATCGAAGATGATATTATATTTTACATGAACAAGATAGTAGTCCCAAAATCATTGCAGCATGAATACCTAGAGATATTGCATGACGGCCATTTAGGAATAAATAAAACGAAAGTAAGAGCAAAAGATCTGTTATTTTGGAAAAATATGAACTTACAAATAGAAAATGTTATTAATCGCTGTTTAGTGTGTCAATCACTTAAGATTTCCCAAAAAAAGGAACCAATTATTTTGCATGATATACCAGACACACCTTTTCTAAAAATAGGTTTAGATTTATTGGAATATTTGAATTACATTACTGAATTTGCTACTTTTGTTATATTTTGTTTATTTAATATTATTTGAATTACATTACTGAGTTTGTTGCTTATCGGAATATGTACTTGTTAATTAATAGCTATTTGATTTATATTACGGAGCTTATTACTGAATTATATTACTATTGCATATTGAATTGTTTGTATATTTGAAGGGGAAGATGTAGGGTTATTTCTTGTTAACTTGTTATACTTACATACGAACTAATAATTGTATAACAGTTTGATCGATTGTCAGAGATCTGATGATTCTCTGACAGTCGCTGTATTACACTTGCCCAGACAACATCGGCTTCAATAAAAGAATAAATACATACACATAACACATGGTGTCTTTTAATTTGTGTCATTTAATTCTCTACAAACTAAACACACAAATGGGTGTGAGAAGTTGGCCCTGCTTCACCCCGAACTATAGCGCCACCCAAAGAAAGAAAAAGAAGAACAGAGTACGCCCCAAGTTGGCAGATTACCAGAAATTTCATAACCTCCTTGACATTGGTGTCAAATAAAAGGGTTTGACAAGAAGAATGCATTAATCTAAAATTTCAATATGGCAAACGCCCAATGATGTCGGGTTACATTTTTCTTCACAGCCCCTATGAAATGGGTATCAAATGAAAGGGTTTGACGAGCGTAAGTGCTTTCCATTGCCTTCTTCTGAAGCAAGTTAGATGCGCTAAATACTGATGTTAGCGCAAGCGCTTTCCAGTGACTTCTTTTGAAGCACGTTAGTAGCGCTTCATATGGAGCTTGCCGTCAGCGCTTACGCCTGCGGACATCATATAATTAAAACGAAGTAGAAGGTCATATAGTCAGAAAGCGCTTTGAGCTTCTTTGTATGTGCTTACAAAGGCCTTCTGAATTGCTTTTTTCCGCTGGGATAATGCGGAACACTTATTGCGCAAGTATAACTTGCACTTGACCGGATTTTTTTTAATACTACACAGCCTTGTGCTTTCAGCGAGCTCTCGGGATAGCATTTCGTAGAAGAGGTTTATAAATATTAATTAGCTTAATATTGTTTTTTTTTTACATTTTCCTGACTCTCTACGCGTCAAGAAAAGACACAAAATTGTTAAGTAGGCATCATTTTAACATTTCTGCAAAAAAATCAGATTCTCTAAAAAGACAGTCATTGATTTAATAGTACGGTATTAATAGTGTTTTCCTATGTCGTTTGGGGTAAGAGTGCGCAGAGTACGCAGTGCCATTTTCTCCATCTGTGAAAGAATTACCAGCAATCGCTAAATGAGAAAATGTGTGCTTCACTAACCGCCAATAATGAACAACTTCTACGAAAATTTTCCAATTGACAGTACAAAGAAAAACAACAACAAAAAATAAGCCGGATTTTGTTAAAAAAAAAGTTAATTCTTAAAAGTGTGTCAGGAAAACGTGGCTACTCGATACCCCATAAATTGTATGTAGGCATAAACCGTGTTTATGTGTGTTTGATTTAGGGTAAAATTTTAGTGGATAATATTATTCGTTCTTAGATTTTCAATACAATGAAAAAAAGTAGCGTCTAAGGAAAGAGTGCGCAGTCGTTGTGTGGGTAAGAGTGCGCAATGCTTTCTTACCCAGTTTTTAACATTTTATTATATCAATTTTTAGGCTGTTACCTTCTGTCGCAAGATGCAACGAGCACATCATAGTCGTAGGCGGTAGGTCGTAGCTCGTAGCTGAACTATCTTTCCGTTTTTATTTTTCCAGAAGAATGCCTCGTATTTACCAAACACAAACCGAAAGAAAATTGATAACCCAAAAGCAAATCCGCGAGGCCAGAAAGCTGATTTAAAGTGGAAGCAGCCCATGAAAGGCTGCCGATGAACTTGGTTTGGGCGAAAGTACAGTTTCAAACCATTTAAACTATGAAAACTGTGGCTCAAACTGTTTGCGCACTCTTACCCATACCTCTGCGCACTCTTACCCTGACTTCGGGGCCTCTTTCCTCTTGCGCAATTTGACTAACTTTGGTTTTTTGATCAAAACATATGAAACCTTAAAAAAAATATAAAATATATTTGTATAAATTTGTTCCTTAGATATAGAGTTACCAAATAACAGGCTCTTTTATTCGTGATCTATTGTTAATTTTTCAGAATTTAAACCCGAAGTCCAAAATGCGCACTCTTGCCCCGAACGACTATATATTTAATAGTCTTCTGTTTGAATGAATAGTGTGCGTATTATTGATTTAAAAGTGTAAATATTATTATTATTTTAAAAGTATACAGAATTAATCCAAACAGATATACTTTAGATTTAATATTATTTCTCTTATTAAATCAATAAGATCGTCCTATTATTTTAATAATAAAGTAGTAAATTATTAATAGTACCATCATATTAAGTCAACAGGAAGAGAAATCCAGATATCATATTGGTTTAATAGTAAATACTATTATAACACGTTTTGTCTTGTTTTCAATTAGACATACTATTGATTTCATGTAGTTATATAATTGAAGTAAACTATGTGGCGTATAAGTGGCGTAGTGGTAGTCATCGTCGCTTGTCATGCGGAAGGTTCACGGTTCGAATCTAGACATCTGCAGACAAGCATTTATTTCTCACAATATAAAAATAAGTTGATTAGTTTCAGAAGTTAATATCAAAACCTACTACGAAGGCACAACACTGGCTGTAGGATGGTGGGTATGGCTGAAGAAATTGATCGCATGAACTATAATAAGAAACATCTAGAAAAATCTCCTGTGAATCATAAGCAAGTACAAGAATAATACACAACTCTCCAGTTATCCTGGACACCACCCATAGAGTTAGTAGAAATTGAAACCTATCTATCATCTGAGTTTCCTATCACTACGTCGATCTTGTCTGTCTCTCGTTAAACGTTATAAGGGTATTCATATCCCCTTTAGCGTGTGTAAATTATAAAAAAAGATGTATCTGCTATTAGTAATACAGTAGAAGTTCGGAAAAGTTGACTCTCAGAAAAGTTTACTTTACAGAAAAGTTGACCAAATTTGAGCTACCATACGTTGCCTTAAAAAGTTGACTGTCGGTCAACTTTTTAGAGCGTTAATTTTTTTCACGTGCATTCGGTTTAACGATGTTAAAAAGAAACACAGCAGCTACGCATTCCAAAGAAATGTATGTTTCCATGGCAAATGCGTGTCTTATTATGTATTTTTAATCCCGTTGTTTTATATTATTACTGACTTTTTCTTACGTGTATTGTTCATTTATTTGCACATTGAATTTTATTTGCTGTCCGATAATTAACTAAATTTGGGCAAAAAAATGGCAAACAAACATGGTAAACGAAAACAACTTCGATTAAATTTAAAACAAAAAATAGAAATGTTAAAGAAACTTGACAATGGTGTTCGCGGCGGTCGTTTGGCAATCGAATATGTCACAAAGCAGGCAATTTCCAAGATAAAAAAAAATCGTCAAAAAATTCTCGCAGCAGCAGTCGACAACTTCGAATATGCTCAAACAAAAACGCTTCATAAGGCTGAATATCCTGAGGTAGAGAGCAAATTATACGAATGGTTCTTAAATCAGCGTGCTCGAAATTGTACTGTTACCGGTCCAGTATTCAAAGCCAGAGCTAAGTTTTTATTCGAAAAAATGTATCCGGAAAAAGGTGTCAATTCATTTAATGCGAGCGATGGATGGTTGGCAAAATTTAAAAAGAAGCATGGAATTCGTTATCTTAAAGTGTGTGGTGAGATTCTTTCGAGCGACACATCGCAAGTCGCACCGTTTATAAGAAAATTAAGAGGAATGATTAGTGAACTTGGACTTAGCGATGCTCAAGTGTACAATGCGGATGAATCAGGTTTATATTATCGCTTGTTACTTCAGAAAACCTACGTTGCTGCAACTGAAAAAACAGCACCTGGCCGAAAAACCCCAAAGGAGCGAATCACATTTTTGTTGTGCGCAAACGCTGAGGGTTCACACAAAGTAAGCCCAATGGTCATTGGCAAATCTGCAAATCCGCGCTGTTTTAAAAGCTTCAAAAATCCGATAATTTACACTAATTCGCCATCAGCTTGGATGACATCAAAACTGTTTTATGACTGGTTTCATGGTTCGTTCGTAAAAGAGGTAGGTAAACCGGACTTGTGTCAGTTTTACAAATTCAATATCAATATGTCGTTTCTTATTTAGGTTCGTAGATTTTCAACCGAAAACAATTTGTCGTCGAAAGCAATATTATTGATTGACAATTGCACAGCGCACAAACCTTTCGAATTGCTTAAAACTGACGATGGTAACATTTCAGCGCTTCTTCTACCCCCAAATGTTACAGCAGTGTTGCAGCCCATGGACCAGAATCCCATTAAGTTGGTCAAATTAAGCTATCGTTACAAGCTATTGTGCAATGTTGTGGCCCAAGAAAATATGCCAATAGAAGTTTTGTTAAAAAAGCATAACATTCGCGACAGCATTTTGTTGCTCAAATCTGCTTGGGATGAACTTCCGCAACGTGTTCTGCAAAACGCATGGAAAAAGCTTAAATATTGGGATGACAATGAATTTGATGCTGATGATAACATTCCTCTGTCCGAGTTGTTTGCTTCGGATCATTCCTACAATGACCAAATTCAAGAAGTCAATACATTACTGTCGAAAATAGGATTGAGAGCCAATTTAAGAAGAGGACGAGATAGAGGAAGTTGGTACTCATAACGACGAATCAGATATCGAGACAGTGGAAGCGACAAAAATGTCTTATCCAGAAGCCGTTGGAAGCGTGAATGCATTGATCAAATGGTGCGCAGAAAATAACGAAACCCACCATATGCCAAACCTGGTGATTTTGCGTACAAACATTGTAAAAACTCATTTCACAAAAAATAAGAAGGAAACTACTCTTTCCAGTTACTTCAAACCAGTTGAAAATCGCTAAGATTTTTTATGTTTTTGCTCTTAATAAAGTAAAACTAATAATTCAAAATAAAATAACATTATTTATGCACAAAATATTAATTTTCTACAGATTTTGAAAACTGTCCAGAAAAGTTGACTTTTCGGAAAAGTTGACAAGCTCTGGGACATTTCGATCAACTTTTCCGAGCTTCTACTGTAATAGTTTTTCCGATTCCTTCTTAATGTTCTTTGTCACTTCAAATTAATAGGATGTATATTAAAATTAATACTGTATACTATTAAAGATTCATAGGACATACCATAAAATTAAAATGACAATCGCATTGAAATAATAGGGCGAGTCGAATCCCATTGACCAATTTTAATAGTAAAAAACTATTAAAGTAATAGGAAAAATCATTGATATTATAGGATTTTTTTCTGAGTGTGGTATAATATGTATATGTGATACCTAGAGCATCTTCACTTTATTGATGTCGGTGGGAAAATAATTTTAAAATAAGCTGACATAGGTATTGTCTATTGGAACTGCCATCTATACACGGATAGATTATTTTACTATCCTACTTCATCCTTCGATTTTGGTCAATTGTCGTCATCGACCAGAAATGGCTTATGAAAAATCAGAGCTTCCGCTCAAAATGCCGACTACATGGATGCCAGCAACCTACATCTGTCAGGTGTTCGATATGCGAAATATTTCTGAATTCTTTTGTTAAGGTACATAAATTGTTTACATAACTTAATACAAAATTTACATTTTCTTAAAAAAAAAAAACAAAAAGGATAGGTTTTTGATTGTATATTTGATACCAGCCTTTTCTCAGTAACTCCCACCGCCAACCCCACTCCATTTTTAGGTTGAAATTCTGAGAAAGTCTGAGGAGGTTATAACACATCTTTCGAGACATTTTATGTCAAATGCCGAAGAACTATATATGTATATAGGTTCTCGTAAGTATAGCTAATTTAAAATTTATGAAGTACACTCACATAAGTAAATATGCAAAATAAATTAGAAGGTATAGGGAGACCCCTTCGTACGTGGACATTCGCGCTCCATATCTCCGGCCGAATTGCACATACATTTTTTCGAAATTACCTAGCGACAAATTCTTTCTTTATTGCTCGCCGAACAATACCGCAACAAGTCATTTATATTTTCGAATTATGCAGTCGCCAGTTGGAATATGCCTCGCCGTGCGCAGCAATTCACTATGCATTCCGCACTATCATAGATACGAATACTCGCTGGCCTAAGCAAAGGGATGCAAGGCAATTGCAGATACATTATACTCTGGCCAGTTCGGTTGTCGCTGCCGCCGTCGCTGCCGATGCATCTTTGTGTAGTCATCGGCTAGCTGCCTGTCGATAGGTCGGCAAATATAATTGGAAGTGCAGAAGATGCATCTAATCTGCCTCTCAGGTTTCTTGAATAACGTAAAATAGTGTAAGACCGCTTGTTTGGCGTATAAAGGTGGAGGTGGTGATGGTGGCGCGGTGACGCTGTAAAGCGGTAGTGTTTGTTGCAATTCCACCTCTCGATGGATCGATTTGCGAGTGCACTGGGCGCTTATACTGGTTGTGTTGAGAAGATGATGATGCTGCTGCTGGTCCGGCTGTGGCTGCTGTTCCCTGTTGTTGCTATGGCTTTCGATCTTTGCGATGTCAAAACATAAATTAAAATGTGAAAATGCGAGAGGAAGACACACAAAAAGAGGTTTTGCAAAATAACAACCATGTTGGTAGCAACCCTCGTCTCTGGCATTGGTCTAGTCAGATAGAGAGAGGGAGCAGGCCGAAATGATGCCACCTCAACACCGCAAATATCCGTCGGTCAAGTGGTTTTGGTGGTTTTTCCCGCCGGATTTTCTACGATACAACGTACGGCTGCTAGTATCTCTTCAACATGGTCCCGCACATTTAAATTTGCTGCCCTGTCTTGGACATTCTTGGTGTGATAATCAAAAGTTTAGTAGGACCATACCTACTCAAGAAAGACAGAATTTCGTTCCGCAGTGGTGAAGCCGTTACACAGCGAGTGATGTCCAAGCGATAGCGCAAGCAACCAGTCGTTGCGTCGCACCATTTGGAAAGTCAACGGCGATCGATTGCACCGGACCATGGTACACGCACTCAATTGACCTCTGGTTTGTGTCGTCTTCGTTTGGTTCACCGGAATGGCTTTGACTATGGCTGAATGTGGATGATGGTACTGCACCATGCGGCCCCATGTGTACACCTGTGAATGGATAAAATAATAATGTCATTTTAATATCGCCAATTACAGATGGAATTGGACAGAAAGTTTTCATTTGGCTAGTGTCTTAGTTTTACAACAACAGCTCGGACGATAGCGGGCCGCGACTTGCATATATACGGGGATAAATTAATGCACTCTCATAATGCACTGGATGCTAGAACTCAGGTAGTTGGAGTATCTACGATGGTGGTATGTGAATAAATCGCCGGGCTGATGTTGACCAGCTGTGTGTGCTGGGCCAACGTAGGTGCGGCCTTATTGCCGCCTCTTTCTTAGGGGGATCTATGTTTCGTTTCGCAGGCGACAAATGGCAGGCGTGACCCACTTCGTGGGGATGCTGGCTTTGGAAATTACTGGAGGCGTTATTAATTTTGCCAATGGTAATGCGTTTAGATACCCACTCAGTGCTGCGATGGGAACCTGAAGACATATGTCGATTTGAAATCCTGTTTGCAAATGGAAATTGTTTTCTTTTATTTGGATTTCTCGAATGAGGTGTTGAGAATTATTACCTTGTCTCTAATAGTACTATCGATTACATGTTTGAATTTGTTTACGAATACCAACAAAGGTGGTAGGTAGTGGAAAGAAAGTATTGTCAGACGTTTTTAGTGACGTCGTTGATACACATTTAACCCATTTTAGCCTAACGTTACATAAATGTAAAACTGGGTCACCTTATTTGTTTAAAACAATTACTATTTGTTTTTCATCGACTTCTGAGTTTAAAGTTTATGCATGTAAAGTGTAAAGGATTCTAAAGAGAATAACACGAAAATACTGCATTTTGGTTGTGATTTTTTTGACAATAGAAGATTTTTTACATATTTCAATTTGAGTTGATAGCAAAATGGGGATGAGCGGAAGGTAGGCATTTGTTTGTTAATTATTTTAGTGAACTTACTGTATATTGTAAGAAAGAATATGAATGTTGTGTTATTGTATCATATGTATAGAAGCAAATACCTGAAACAAAAATATTTTTTGGAAATCCGTTTGCCTGATCGCTCAGGTTTTTGGATGCTGTTACATATATGTAACGTTAGTCCGCATATAACATAACATAATTTGTGACGGAAAACACATTTATGTAACATAAGTCCGTACGCAGCAGGCTTTGTATCTGATTACTTTTTGTATTATTCGTCTTGGAAGGATAAAACAAAGAGGTTACAACGGAACCGGAACCATCCGAGAAAATTGCATTCCGGCTTCTTGTCATTTAAGAAATAAAAAGGAATTGAAGAATACAAATCGTGGTACAATTGAATTGTAATTCTGCTGAAATGGGTTGACAGTTCCATTGTGAGTGTTGCGTCTATACTTTTTGGAAAAAATCCAGTTAGAAAAGTGTCCACATATTTCCGGAAAGAGCATAAGCTATGGATCTTCCACGACCCTATGCAATTGCATGGTATAATGCAAACATGGGTGGCACGAACCGTAGGGACCGAAATGTAAACAACTTACTTACTTACTTACTTAGGTGGCGCTACAGTCCGGGGTGGACCAAGGCCTCAACCAACAACCTCTTCCAGTTAGCCCGGTCCTTAGCTAACCGCTTCCAGTTGCGCACTCCAAGTTGGTTGAGGTCTTGTTCTACTTGGTCGCGCCACCTTAGGCGAGGTCGTCCTCTGCTGCGCTGACCCTCCGGGTTAGAGTTGAATATTCTCCGAGCCGGAGCGCTGATGTCCATGCGCTCCACATGTCCTAGCCATCTTAAACGCCCAATGTGCAGTTTTTTGACCAGGCTGATGTCGCTGTATAGCTCGTACAGTTCGTCGTTGAATCTTCTCCTCCAAAACCCGTCAACGCAAACGGGACCGAATATCCTACGACGGATTGTTCTCTCAAAGCGACCAAGGAGATCTTCATCCGCTTTCGATAAAGTCCATGCTTCAGCTCCATATAGCAAGACTGGGATGATAAGGGTCTTATATAGAGTCTCCTTAGTCGATCGGGAAAGGACTTTACTGCTCAATTGCCTTCTTAGCCCAAAGAAACAGCGGTTGGCAAGAGTAATCCTTCGTTTGATTTCCGACGAGATGTCATTTTTTGATGTTATGGCAGAGCCGAGGTAGACAAAGTCCTTTACTACCTCAAAGTTGTAGCTGTCTATTGTGACGTTCTGTCCAATTCGTCGATGTTGGTTGTCCCTTTTTGTTGACAGCATATACTTAGTTTTGCCCTCGTTTACCGCTAAACCCATTTTGGCCGCTTCCATTTCTATACTCGCGAACGCGCCGGTGACAGCTCGCTGTGTTCTACCAATGATGTCAATATCGTCGGCGTATGCAAGTAGTTGAACGGACTTTTGAAAGATCGTTCCTTGTGTGTTGGCTTGTGAGTTTCGAACAATTCTTTCAAGTATGATATTGAAGAAGTCGCATGACAGCGCATCACCTTGTCTGAATCCTTTTTTGACATCGAAGGTCTCGGTGAGGTCATTACCGACCTTGATGGAGCAGCGAGCTTTCTCCATCGTCATCCTGCACAGACGGATGAGTTTGGCAGGGATGTCAAAACTAGACATGGCTCTATACAGTTCATCCCTCCAGATGCTGTCATAGGCGGCCTTGAAATCGATGAACAGGTGGTGGGTATCGATTTGGACTTCTTGGGTTTTTTCCAGGATCTGCCTGAGTGTGAAAATTTGGTCTATGGTGGACTTTCCTGGCCTGAAACCGCACTGATAGGGCCCAATCAGGTTGTTGACGAAAGGCTTCAAGCGTTCACACAATATGGCAGATAGGATCTTGTAGGCGATGTTCAGGAGACTGATGCCTCTGTAATTGGAGCAGTTGAGAGGGCCTCCTTTCTTATGAACCGGGCAAACAATGCTGAGATTCCATTCATCTGGCATACTTTCATCTGACCAAATCTTAGAAATGAGTTGGTGTATGCTCACTATCAAGTCATCTCCAGCTGCTTTAAATAGCTCTGCGGGAAAACCGTCAGGTCCAGCAGCCTTGTTGGACTTTAGCTTGGATATTGCTATCCGCACTTCGTTATGATCAGGTGGATGGGAGTTTTGGCTATCATCATCTAAGTTGAATGGTTCATTCTGCCTGACAGCGGAATTTTGGTCGTCATCGCCATTGTAAAGTCTGCAGAAGTAGTCTTTCCAAATTCTCAGCACCGACTGTGTTTCTACTACGATGTTTCCATCCGCGTCTCTACAGGTTTCTGTACGGGATTTATTTTGCTGGCACATTCTTTTTACTATTTGGTAAAACTTCCGTACATTGTTCCTGGAGTAGCATCTCTCAATATCCTCGAGCGCACGCTTCTCGTGCTCTTTCTTTTTCCTTCTAAGAAGCCGATGTTCTTCCCGTCTCTTTTGCTCGTAGAGCATGCGAGCAGATCTAGTCCTTCTTTGCAGCGCCGCTTTATACGCTTGTTGTTTTTCCGCGTTAGCTAGTCTGCACTCTTCATCAAACCAGGGGTTTCGTGGTGGTGGTCGTGTGAAACCCAGCACATCATTCGCGGCACTTATGATGGCTTGCTGGCACTGTTGCCACTGGTCTTCTGTACTAGCTGTTGCTGCGGTAGGACTCGTAGCAAGAGATCGGGATATGCGTTCTCTGTAGGCTCTGGCGGTGTCTTGCGATTGTAGCTTTTCGACATTGTACTTTCTCACAGTATTTCGTTGTTGTGGCGCTGTGGATATCCGCATTCGTACCTTGGCTACAACAAGGTAGTGGTCCGAGCCAATGTTGGCCGCCCGGAAGGTTCGGACATCCATAATACTGGAGGCATGTCTGGTGTCGATCGCAATGTGGTCGATTTGGTTGACGGTTATTCGATCCGGAGACCGCCATGTCCCCTTATGGATATTGAGATGTGGAAACTGTGTGCTTGCTATACTGACACTTCGCCCCGCAGCAAAGTCAATCAGTAAACAACTACTGAATATGTATTAGAGGGAAGAAATGGTGGTCGTCCATTTTAACTTGGCTTTGACTGATAGATGTTTTTCACGGTACCACATCTTTCGAATATCTGACAAGCATTCAAAGAGTATCATTTGTCATGATGAGCTTCTCAACTCGCCGTTCGGAGTCGGCAAAAATCTGTAGGTCCTTTCCATTCGTGCAAAAATATAATACGCACACACAAATGGTTGCGAGAAGCAGGTCCAGGTTCACCCTGAGCTGTAGCGCCACCTAAAGTAAATTAATACTGAAATAAAATACATGATTTGCTTGCATGTATACAATCTTATTATTTATACGATGTTTGTGGTATCAGGCCTAACGTTACATATATGTAACGGCCTAGTGTGACCAAACCTTAATAAAAAAAAATTTAAAAAAAACTGATCTAGGTTTCTGCACACAATACAAGCCGCGCCTTAAAATTTCAGGTTTGTATCGAACATTTTGGACTCTCGTCATTAATGGGTTAAAAGAGTAATACAGGAATGGCAATTCTGTCTAGGCTTAACTCTCATCTCATTACCAAAGCTTTACGGCATCTCTAATAATATAATGTAGAAGGTCCTATCAGCATTACGACATCTAAAAGGTTATGTTTTATTTTTGAAAATATTAGGATCACTTAACAGTAGAAAGACGGGAAAATCTTCTTACCAAGAAAGACGGCAAGGGTCATTTGACCCCATAAAATGAAAATGTAGATTTTGATCTAGTAAATCATTTAAAAGTGTCAATTAATCAGTGAATAAATTAAAATGAAATCATATTAACGTATTTTATTAATAAGGAGTTTTTTATTTCTTACTACAATCATGACAAATAATTGCTTTCCACGTACCTAATGGATTTTTACAAATATCGCACACATAACTGGATTTATTATTATAGCTGGAAATGTAACAGTAACTTCTTTTACCTGTACCTACAGCTGAAGGCTGCATCGGTATTGGTGGTTGTGTTAAAAATTAAAAAGAAAAGTTAAAAAAGTTAAAAAAATGTTAAAAATTACACCAAATGGGTCAAATGACCGGCGCCGGCTTTGTAGGTAGATGATATGTTCATTTAATTCTTTATGAAGATATAACAATGAAACTATATGTAAATTTAAATTAATCAAAGTCACAAAAGAACATGCCATAAATATTAAAAGTTTTAAAATTATAAAACGCTAAACTTCAAAATTGGTCAAATGAGCCCGTCTTTCTAGTGTTAAACATTTTTTTATAAAAGCTGAAAACAAAAGTGGACTGGAAATGTAACCTTGTGGTATGTTTTGCCGTTTTATAATATGTAAGAACAAGTGAAATTATTTCACTGCATTGCTTCGAAAGCCTTTAAGAAATCCAAACATACCAAAAGAGCGTTTGAAAAATGCTAAATTTTAGTTCGAAGTGGCATCGATGACAACTGAATTTGTGTGGTACTTTATTGTTTTATACAGGCTTATCTCGAGAACCACTAAACGGATTTAGATGCGGTTTTCACTATTATGATCTGCATTTCCTGAGTGTACGCAGACTACTCTATTTCTTATAAGAGCTGAGAATTTAAGATCGAAGTGGCAGAAAATCAAATTATCGGTCATTACACAGCCCTAACTCAACAATGGCTTATTGGATTTGAAACCAACAAAAATTGGTTGTAGTAAATTCCTTTAAGATTCATTTGAGGTATAAATCAACCTTCTGCATTATCCTGGAGCTGAGCTATGCTCAAAAAAAATTCATGAAATCATTGCCAACAATTTTCCATCAGTGAAGACTGCAGACCGAAGCCAACAGCCATGCAGCAGTGGGTGACGTCATAGTGTGTGTATGTGGCACACTTGAATTTCTGCGTATTAATTGAAGTAGCATTCTATTCATGTTTTGTGCGGCCTACTACGATAAATATGTATGATTTTAAAAGCAAATTCAAATTTTAAAAAAGTGCACGGGCAATGCCGGGGCGGCATCCTATGTATATAAATATGTACATATTATGTACTATAGAAATGTATTAGAAGGAAATTTGTTTTCTCTTAAAAGTTTCAGGTGGGCGAAGCAAGGCAAGCACGGGTCAGCTAGTATGCATATAAGCGGACAAAAATCATCAGAAGATCTATCCGCAATACGAACTTCACACACACAAAATCATAAAACTTCACAGTTTTAATGTTCTGAAGCTCAGCTCTATTTTGATACCAATTTCATTCATGTACGCTCTTGGCCCAAGCTCCATATAATTTTGCTCCATCTCCTTTTACATGAATTCTAACATATGTTGCAACAAGATGCGTTTATAATTATTTATGTCACTATATTTCCAACTCGTACTCATAATGTAGGTACCCGTGCAACATGATTGAGGCGATGAGTGTACTGCGCTGCAATTTGTGTGGGGGGTTTAATAGAAGTGCGGATATGTTTTATCCTTTAATACAGTACAGATGCTTCTATCAATACTCGTAAATATGAACTAAAATTGTTATTGAAAAAAAAAAAAAAATACTTCAGTCACAAACGGAAACAATGCAGGAACGTCAACAATGTCAACGATATCGAACGTGAACTTCCATAGGAGCGATCAATTGCAACTGTCGCACTTTCATGTCGGGAGTGTGAAATTATTACCGCTGCACCTAGATTTGTGGGATTCATCTCAGTGGCAATGGCTGCGACATTTGTAGCACCTGCTGTGGATCACTAGCGAATTAACGATATTAAGCCAAATCGATAATTTATCGTAATTGAATTAATGACACTTTGATGTGACTCCGTGGGAATTCAGCGTCAAGGTGAAAATATGGAGAAAGAAGCCCCACACAAAAGGAAAGTATGTACAAAAATGGAAAGCATTTTTTATTTTGTTATTTATTTACGAGTATGCATTTTTAACTCACATCACTTCGCATCAGAGTCAGAGAACGAACGACGACAGGGAGCTGCGCCGATGGTCAAGCACGGACGATCAATTGTAGCTTGAGGATGATTTATTGTATCTTGGGGGATTAGTAAGTCGTGTCGCATCAAATCACCTGCTCCAAGAGTGGAGTCATTGTGCGAATTCAAATCGTCTCAGCCCGTATGCATGAGGTGGCATCCTCGATCGATCGATAGTTCACTATAATGCACCTTCACTGACTGTCAATCAATTCGTCGAGGAAACCAAATGCGGAGGCTGGCAATTTTATAAGCGGTTTCTTGGTAATTCATCGACAGAAGCCGATAAATGTCAGCGGAATGATGAGTAATTTATCATGAAAAGTTGTGTTTGATTTGAATTACTTGAGACATCTTAGCGGTGATATTGTGTGCGTGGTGACGTGACACATCATCAGGTGTGAGGTGTTATTTGATCTGAAATGGAATATGCGTGCGAGCGCATTTGGTGTTGCGGTAAAAGTGCTTTGAGATGGATTAGGGAAATTGTCATCATTAATCTGATGTTAGTCTTTTAAATGGCGAAGAAAGTTTTGTACTTATGTATAGCGAGATAATTAATGTGTACTTAATTATTTAATTTTTTAGCCAATCAAAAAAGTCAAAAATTGCTGGGAAGCAGCTAGGGTGCGAGGTAGTTTCGACACGGTAACGGATATTGTCAAAAATTAGGTACATCCGTTTACTAACAAAACTATATACAGCTGCGAGCAAAAAAATAGCAGTACCACTGAAGAAAAGTCATTAATCAAAAATACAACAAATTAAGCAATAGTTTTTAAAAAATTTTACCAGTAGCCTAAAATGCGTTATTTTAATATAATATCTACATTTATTTGTTTTTGATTTAATTAAAATAAACTAACATAAATGCATTTTGTCGAAAAGAACTTTAAAAAAGGGCGAGCAAAAAAATAGCAGTGCTCTTTCTTCATCAGCTTACTTGATCAAAAAAGTAAAAAAAAAAATACTGAATTTAAATAAATTAGTATGAGGTGTTTTTAAGGATATACTAGTCCTTCGTGGCATGGCCTTTATTAATTACTACAGCTGCGCAAAACCGTTTTACAGAGTCTAAGAGATGCTGGCACCTTTCGGGTGATATTGATCTCCAAGACTGCTAAACTACCCCCCACCACTCGTTATTTTTTGGTTTTTTGTGCAGTACATTATCTCGTTTATATAAGGCCTATAGTTTTATAATAGAATGGAGATTGGGATATTGAGCAGGTCACTCCATGAACTCAATCATATTATCCTGAAACCTTTGTTTAGCTGTTCAGCTGGTGCTTTTCGGGTCGTTATTCTGCTGGAAAACCGGTTTTTTGTAGCATTTCGTACTCGGCATATGACAGCATGATGTTCTGCAATATATCAACGTATGAGTGCTGGTCCATTATACTTTTATACCAATATATTGGATCAATACCATACTATGAAAAGCATCCCCAAATCATGGTACTAGATCCACTGAGTTTTTTAGTTTTTATTGTGAATCTTGGATCATATTTTGTATTGGGTGGATGCCTGACATACAGCCGAGATACTTCTCAGCCATACAGAAAGGTTTTGGTCTCATCAGTATACATTATATTCCTCCACTTTTCAGGAGGCACGCCAAATGCTTTTTCGCAAACCTCAGCCCCTTTGATACATGTATTTTCTTGAGAAGTGGGACTTGTCGTAGACTTCAAGCACTGAGATTGTGTTCCCTCAGCCGTCTTCTAAAAGTGTGAATACCACATGTCAAGTAAAACAAATCCACCATCTGGTTAACTGCTGCAGAAAGATGTGTCCTAGAGTACCTTACAACACGTTTCACCATTGACGGATGCTGTATTTTGTTTCGGCCGCGAGTTTTAACCTTCATTTCATATTTTACAGCATTGCTTATCATTTTAGCGTTACACACAAGAGTTCCCTGATTGTACGTTTTTAAGACTTTTATGAGCAATTGAATTAGCTCGCGCTTCAA
This sequence comes from Brachyopa scutellaris, assembly GCA_949775065.1. Classification (NCBI taxonomy): domain Eukaryota; kingdom Metazoa; phylum Arthropoda; class Insecta; order Diptera; family Syrphidae; genus Brachyopa; species Brachyopa scutellaris. The sequence continues at coordinate 27,252,357 of OX459114.1, read as the reverse complement.
TGGTGTGCAGTGTATTCCACGACCCACTTTTATCGAATCAAATTAATCGGTTTTTCTACAGTTTGATAAAAAATAAAAAGTAGAAGGTTTTAACTCACTTTCCTATTATTTAGATCCAAAAATCAAGTTAAAACAAAATTTGTATACCGAAATCGAATAAGCACTGCTATTATTTTGCTCCCTTAAAAATGTATGAGATGCACTATCGATTGACATTTTAACGCAAAAGTGAGGGCTTAGCATTGCAATATGGCGTCACGTGAACGACATATTGCTGATAAGTAGAGTATTACAATAAAAGTCGCAAAAAATATAAATACAAAAAAAATATTAAGGAAAATGGTGTTTTCAAAGTAGCACTGCTATTATTTTGCTCGCCACTGTACATATATGTTAATTTTACTTTACTAACATTTAGTCTATTACAAGGACAACCTTAAGGGGCTAATTTATTAACCGTCTCAGAGTTATTACTGAATTTCTGAATAAGGAAAACGTGACTGAACCTCCTAGTTTGTAGCAGGTTCCGACTTTTAAGAAGAAGGTTTCAACATGCTATGCTTTTACTGCTTCTTTCATGGCTTTCTTGTCAAATGCCTTTCAGGATATTTTCTTTTATAAATGTTAGGCATTTTGATTTAAACCTATAGGTAAAATTTCAATATAAAAAAAAACTAAAACTAATTAAAACAGTGAAAGGAGGAGGTTTCGACAATTTGACTTAACCTTCTGGGACTGACGTGGTAGTATGACAGACACTACAAAATCGAAAAACTAGCGTTTCGTCGATATTTGGCATATCAATATATGTTTATGTTTAACTTTTATGTATGTCTTATTAATTTTAATAATGCATACTCTCAACTTTCAAATATAATAGTTAAAAGTAGGAATATAAAACGAATTTTGAAAATACAAGCTGCCAAAATGGTGGTGTCTGGTATACTACCACGTCAGTGTAATTGTGAAAATTAGGGCACGTCAGTCCCAGAGGGTTAAACTAAACGTTGAAAAAACGAAACGAAACGACTTAAGCGAAACTTGTCGAAACCTGCTTCAATGGATGCATTATATTTACGTTTTAAAAAATTTCATTATTTTATACTTACCAACGTAAAAGGGTCACAACTAAGAACAACACTATTAATCTGTTCGTTTAGTTTTTGTATTCTCAATTTCAAACACTTAAAACAAAAAAAGTTATAGCTTAAGAATTCACTGAAAAAAATTACATGCAAACTTACCAAAAATGAAAACACGATTGAACTTGTTACACGCTGATCAGAAACTGAACTCCATAAGGGGAAAAACTGTGGACACAAGAAATTATCATATTTTTCCTATTTATAGGAAGTGAACCATTTGAGTTTGATGAAACCTCCTACATGTCGAAACCACCTCGCCTTACCCTACAGTGTATCCCTTAGGCGGTGGTCACGTCTCACGCTTGCAAGCGTTTTGCGCTAGTTCGCGCGTGTAAGGTTGTAAGCTTGTAGAGGTCATGTCTCCATAGTCCATATGAGTCTAGGTGACAAAAGCTAAGGCATAGTAGTGATCTGGAGAACGGGGTGTTGTGCGGATGCTGATCTTAAATAACTTTAATAATAGCACTTTTCAAGAGGGAACTATTTTTTGTACACAAAGTAGCCATTTTAAAATAAAAAAAATTTTTAGAGGAATTAAATCCATTAATCGCATAATAAGCATGGAGAGTTCCAGAATTTATTTGAATATTTAAGAAAGGACGAGCAAAAATAAAAAATGACACCCAAGATGATCCATACTAGTATGTACAGCTACGGGCTACTTTTTAATCTATGAAAACATACAATTATTTTTTCTTATCATAAATGCATACATATGAATATTAAACAAACAACCCTCTCTTTCCTCTGCGTAGTCGGGTAAAAACTAATACATTCACATAGCATTGAATAGTGTTGGCAAAGTAAATCACGCCATAAGGTTTACGGTATTGTTTACATGTAAAGAATTGCGTTATTCACATTCATTTGTAAACATAATGTAAAACAAAGTAAACAATTAAAAAGCAGATATTTTCATAAAAAAAAAGTTATTTGTATTCGGCATTAATTTTGCTCACACACTTCTTCATCTAGAAAAAAGTTGTCCTCCATTCGCAATGTTACATTCAAGTGCATGAGTTTTTTGGACCTCCTCGTGGAATTGTGTAAGAGGCACCATTTAGAAAACATCCGTTCCAGATCTGAAGACGAAGCAGGAATTTTCAGTAGCTTAACTGCCCACTTACATGCTTCTGGTGCATAAAATTCGGCTGTGTTCCAAAACAAAACTGGGTTCTCTATATTTTTTTTGAACAATATATCAAAAACATCTTCATGTGTTTTAAACCTATCCAGCTCATCTTATCCAGTAGAGATTGATATCCTGGATATATTTTTCTGGAATCAAGTCATTGTCGTAATGTGGATGTAAGTAAAAAGCCGTTAGCGAATAAACGTTAAGGACCATGTTCAAACTCTTGTTATAATACTTAAGATGGGTTTCGTTCACCTTTAAGTTCAACCACAAATTAACTGCATCAGCAACTGAATACAGGTTCGAGTGACTCTAAAGAGCATCGTATATTCTGTATGAAATGCTCATCGAAAATTAGCTTCATTATATTTGGCTTTATCTTTTTTATAGCATTTTCGCTATCTTCAGCAGCAACAACTTTAAAAAGTTCAAATTGTTTAGTAAGCAACTATATTAATCTCTATAGCCGCACCATCTTGTCAAGCAGGGAAGTTTTATTTTGCTTTCACCCTTTTGTTAGACTCATTTTTCTAAGTCGGGTTGCTTAAAACATTTTAATGTACCACCTATGTACATCGGAAGATAGGGAAGAGTACTGAATGTCTTTAGCCAAAATACTACCAGTATGGCTGCTGCAGGTACTGTGTCACACAATGTTTCAAATGTTTTCCCATTCGAATAATATTAGCTGCATTATCAGATACTTCAGTGTTATATGTATTTTTCGATATATTCACTGCTTCACATAAAATTTCCGCCAAACGATCCCTAGTTTCCTGCTCCCCAGTAACATCCCATGCGTCTACAAATACCTGCATGCAAGTAAATAAAAAACATGGAGTTGTAACAGTGGAATTTAAAGAAAATTACTTACAGAGTGCTCATTTCTGCTATCGCTTAGCATCCAGACTACAGTTTCTGAATTGGAAGATGCATTTTTCCAAGTACAGATTCTCTTAATAAAGCTGAACGAGATCTCCTTAGAGACTCTTCGAAAGCAGAATCAAGAAGAGTAGAAGATAAAACCCTTCTTTGGGGAATCCAGGAAACATTAGCTGGGCGCATTTTGGCAACAAGTTTGTGAAAAAATTTAGAATCGACGACATTAAGAGGTATATTGCATACATAGAAGAAGTCTGCCATTGACTTTGTAATGTCTTGAATCTCTTTTTCTGTAACACTGTCGACGACCATTTTGATTCCTGATGATTGTTCACACTTTTTTTGCGCTCGCTTAGAAACCTTAAATCGTGGAGTATAGTTGGCATTGGCAGAGCTACTACTACTGCCACTTACTCCTCCTGCTGCACTGGTCGATGAAAATGATGAAGATGCAAGGGATGCTGTTGAAGTAGTCGGCAATTTTGTAAATGAACCAGCTTTTGATGTTTCGTTTTCGTTTTAGTTACTGTCATCTGTATATTTAACACCATGCATCGTCTCCTTGAATCTGGTGTAAAATAATGTATCTACCTATTATTAGTTTCTTGAAAAGTTAGTTAAATTTGAAATGATTGCATTATGATTGCATAACATTATATATATTTTTATAAAAATTAATAACAGTGGATTTTCGCCAGATTCCATCAGGCTACGACAAGAAGTCGTTGTCTCATTTTGAGCTACCTACCCTGGTACAAGTGGAGTGAAGATAAGGACTCTTACCTGTGTCCTTTTAAACGCTGTTCAGCAGTATTTTTTTAAATTGTATTGCATACTCGTCACAACGCATGGCGAGCATTTTTTTAATTGAAATCAATTTTCTTATTGTCATCCTTATTCCTTGATAGTTCTGCCACCGGAAGAAGAACACTTCTTTATCATGTTAGAAGTTAGACTTAGAATTCATTTTAGAAACACAAACAATTATTGCATAAACTTAAGCTAACGAAATTCACTTCACTGAATCTGCAAAAATTATACACTTATAGTTATGATTTTAGTTTTTTTTTTGACTTTGGACTGTCGGACTATTTGATTGTTTTTACATTGGAGTGAATGAGCTACAGTTGTATTGAGCCGAGTTGTTTCACGCATAGCGTAACGAATAGGTATAATTATTAGCACCGTTAAGGAAATTATGACTTAAACCTTCCGATAACAACACATTTAAAATATGCATACACAACAACAGGGGTGCTAGAACACTCCAGCCAGGATTAAATTAAAAAAAAAATACTTTTAAGGATAACATAAATTTTTTATTTAAACAAAACAATTCATGGACTTAAGCAAAAACAGAAAAAACGAAATTCATGAAAAAAGGAAGAGAGGAAAAAAAAAACAATTAAATGCAATTGATGCAAATCTCTTTCCTGTATTTAGGACATACAGGAAATTGACATTTTAGACACAAAAACTTGCTTTTGCGGTCTTGTTTTCGTGGACAAATTACATACCGCGAATGCTTCTGTAGTTTAGGAGGGGGCTCACCTTCATGGAAATCGATGCGGTGTCCTAGAACCCCCTTTATTCCTTCAGCTAATTCTCAAGGCAAATTTTTATCTAGACGTGGCTTTATATGAGGTTTGGTCAGTTGTAATCCTAATTCCTTAAGATATATCCGTCTGCACTTATTCGGTGGCTTATTAGGATGTTAACATGATAGAATCTAGTTGATTCCGGCTGAAGAAAAAAAAAGTTTATAGAAAATTTCGCATACATGGAAAACAACTTGCTTTGTTATTGTCTAGTCATAATAACTCGATTTGTGTTGTTATAGGAATGGGACGCGTCCCACCGTCCGGACGGGGCAAAAACATAACGGCTGAACAGCGGCGAGAAATTTGTCGTTTAAGAAGTGAAGATATTACGCTCTCTGCAATATCGAAACATTTAAAAATATCAATTAATGTTTGTCATTGAGCTTTGGAACAGGTCAAACGTTATGGTAGCAGTTTTAATAACCCTCGCGCTCCCAGACCACGAAAAACTACACCGCGTGTTGATTGGATGATGCAGCGCCTTTCTGAAAAGGACCGTTTCAGGACCGCTGTTGACATTCGCGCTGAAATGTCGGCACAAGAAGACTTGAATGTGAGTGTACACACAGTACGACGTCGCTAAACGGAAATTGGATTAAGAAAAAGCCGATTATAAGTAAAAAAAATCGCAAGGCTACATTACTGTTTGCGAAACAACGTATAAATGGCGTTTAAAGTTTTCCAAGAAATAAGGATTTTTCTTCATCTATTAAGTTCAATTATTCCTGTAACTGATGTTATAAGATACCTAATAATATTACACCTAAAATGTATACTGCTAAAAAAATAAAATTTATAGTTTTCCAGTTGTTTAAAGTTTAAGCAAAACACACAGAAATTACTGTCTTTGATTGTTTTTCCCTATTTATATGCTCGCCACTGTATATCGAGGACGCTCGTCGATTCGAAGCATGTTGTACATAGGTATGTTTAGCTTTCATGCTAGTTTTGTGGGTGCCGTGACAGGGATGCATGAATGATTGAATAAATGAAACAATTCGATAGTTGAAATCATTCAGTTACTAATTAATTATCGATAGTTTAATTCATTCGACAGTTCCCATGAGTTTATTGAAAGCTTATGAAATTATGTTTTCGGTTGTTTACAGTTGTTTACGGTTGTTTACAGTTGGTTACAGCTGTTAACCTTTGTTTACGCTTTTTTACGTGTATTATACGAACTTCCTGTTTGTTTTACACTTAAAAATGGACTGTTTAACTGTTCGTTATTTGTGTTTCACTTTTTCGATCTTTCGAGTCAAACGATCAAACTATTTGATTTTTGTTTTTCACTTTCAAAATCTCTCGAGACACTCTTTCAGTTATTCGTCTTTGTCTTTCACTTTCTAGATATTTCTAAACACACACTGAATAAGGCTTTATCGTACTTCTGACACCAATGTTATATTCCAAATGTGGCTTTTCTATCCGCTGTGCATAATAATATGGGATTCGTTCGGGTGAAACCTTATTCTGTATTGAAATAATTAAAGACTAGTTCTTTTCTCAGTTTCTAGTTCTTTTAATAGTTTTCTGTCGATTTACAATCTCTTTATCATCTACTTAACAATCGGTTTACAACAATTACTTTTCTATCACTTTATTATCTCTTCTTAAATCGTTACTTTTACATTTCAATCTCAATCACTTTCCTATTTAATCTCTTTCCAATTACTTTTCAATCACTATTCGTAGCACTTCAAAATTCAACTCGTGACTACTAATGTGGAGACTTTGTCTCAACACAATAGAAGATTACTTTTCCAAAACGAAATCATTTTTTATTAATAATAAATATATAAAAAGAAAATAGAAGAGACGCTTGTTGAGTCGACAAAGTTGAAATCCATACTGACTGTTAATTTAAATTTTGACATTTTATAAGTGTGAAGAAGATGAAGATATAAATATTGAGTTAGAAAGAGATAAAAAGATATTTTAGCGAAATGAATGATTATGCTATGAACCGCCAGGGCGCGGGTGTGTTCCCACACTAACTCACTCTCTGCGCCTCCTGTTGGGCTATTTATACCCTAATCAAAATACTCCGAATATTCTGTAATATAAGGCGTGTTTTTTTTTTCAAATCTATATAGACTTTGAAAAATCTTTCAGAGTAAAAATAAGACTGGATAATTATCCAGGCTAAGGTTTTGTTGTATTCTTGTTGCTTAAACAAGTTTATACCATGTTTCCACCAAACGAAACCCAGAGGTTTCGGCAAATTCATCCAAACCTCCGTGGTTTGGCCATACATTTTCGAGGTTTCGAATCCTCGGGGTTTCGGCGAAACCTACTTGAAACCTCTTTGAGTTCATCCGCCCGTGGGAGGTTGTCAAACCGAGGAAGTCTGCAGCGTGAACTTCGGTTTATTTTGGTGTTGATTTATAGATGTCAAAATATAATAGCGTTGAGCAATTGCGAACAAAAACAATTAAATAATTCGATTGTTCTCACAATTCCAATTATTCGAATTTAGTTGAGAGGACTCGACTATTGTTCGTCGGTTGTTCTAGCGCGATTGTTTTGGGCGATAGGTAGATCGCTTATAAATGTGGTTATTATCTAAACTAAAATAGATATTGAAGAAAATCTTTTTATTTTAAATATCAATGGTTGCATGCGTTCAGATAGTTCAACCCAAATTCAAAAGTCACACTGATACCACGATGAATAAATTGAGACATGCATTTCTATAATCCACCATTAGTGCTCGCCATCTCTTGATTATAATGTATACCTAATAAAATAAATTTTCTAGAATACGATTAGATAGTTATCCGATTGTTTTCTGCTAATACCGAATTGTCGATTTATTCGATTGTGAAACTAGTTCTAAATCGCCCATCGCTAGTTCTGACAGCCACTTTAAAATTGACAGCTAATGACATTTGAAACCTCTTCAACTCGGTGGAAACGGGCTACTGAATTTTGGTGAAATTTCATCGAAACCTCGAGGTTTCAGCTCGGTGGAAACGTAGTATTAGTCTGTACAGATTTGAAAAAAAAACACGCCTATTACAGACGAGAATCTTCTAGATTTCAAACTCTCCACTGTGCTCTCACTGAAATACCGAAATCGTAGAATGGGTTCCACTTCATAGAACTCGACTATCTCTAATAGATATGTCGGTTTTCTCTCCTAGATGGCGTTATCGCCAATTAGTTCATTTGGCCTGTATACAATAGTATTAACCCGTCAATATTTTAAGGATCGCCAGCTACAAATGACAACTCAAAGCTTCGACACACACCTAGCGTCGAATTCACCTTTCTGCACCACTGGCAACGCTGATATATTTCAGAAGAAAGGGACAAAAATACTGCGTCTGATTCTTCGAACTAAATGACAATGTATGTATTGTAAATATATACCCAACCTACCTATTTTATAGACACGGGCAAAGCCGGGCGGCACTGCTAGTAAGCTGAAATGTTTATTGTAACAAAAATATTGACTTCCACTATTTGGTGGGCATCTTATGGCAAATTAAGTCAACACAATTAGACATATTCGACATATGTACGTAGTCCAAAAATCATTAAATATTTGCTTGTAGTCTTTGAAATTGGGCTCAGCTACATAGACTAGGATACAATGCTCTCCATAATATCTCTGAAGTCTCTAAGATTATTTGCCGAATAGTTTCCTTTCCGAACTTTTAACATGAATTTGTGTTATGTTGTTGCTGTGTTCGTGTTTATAAGTACCAACTTTTGTTTCTGGGCCGCAATAGCCGCCGCTCATTCATATTCAGATTTTCAGTAATTTTACGAATTTGGCTCAACCTGGTGGGAAATGGCTCGGAAAATGGCTCAACTCCAACATTTCTCCGGAACAACGCTGGTTCGGAGTCGGCAAAAAAAAACTGTAGGTCCCTTCCATTCGTGCAAAAATATAACACGCACACACAAATGGTTGCGAGAAGCAGGGCCAGGTTGACGTCGAGCTGTAGCGCCAACTAAAGTAAGTAAGTCTGCATTCCGGATTGATTGGCTCTTTAATGGACGATTTAAGCAGGATTGGTGTACACAAATTAAGTAAAACATTAAAGATTTTCTGGGTCATTCATTTGGATTTGGGCGTATTCCATACCATATATGTATTCGCCCTTTTTACACTACCCTTAGGAAAAAATAAAAACAAACAAATGCCTTGTCTTAAAAATAATTCAAACTTAAACACCTATTTCACGGATATTGACAAAGCCAAAGCACTTGCCTTAAATTTTTCGCAGAATCACGTTGTATCTCAACATTTAGGAGATACTGGTACAACCATCGTTGTAAATCAAGCAGTAGAGGCCTTTAATGCGGTCTGTTTTGAAACGCCCAACAACGTATATGTATCCGAAATAGACATACAATATTTTTTGGACAACTTAAATATTAGAAAAACAGGCGGACTAGACTGTATTAAAAATATATATCTTAAACAACTGCCTAGAGTAGGAGTAAAATTTTTAACATTTTTAATTAATGCTTGTCTCAAATTCCAATATTTTCCAGATTTCTGGAAAGTAGCAAAGGTAGTACCAATACCAAAAGCAGGTAAGCCGCCTGATAGACCAGAAAGCTATAGACCAATAAGCCTTCTTAGTAGTCTAAGTAAAATATATGAAAGAGTTTTGAAGGAGAAAATGCTTAAGATCATTGATGATCTTAAAATATATCCTGACGAACAGTTTGGCTTTAGATGTAGTCACAGTACTTCCCATCAGGTACTTAGAATATCTAATACCATTAAAAGAAACCGTGTAATAGGAAAGTCAACTGGTATGCTACTGCTTGATATTGAAAAAGCGTTTGATTCTGTATGGCACAATGGCCTTGTGTATAAGATGTTAAATTTGAATTTCCCATCATTTCTCTGTAGAATTGTCCAAAGTTTTTTGTCCAGTCGTTGTTTTAAAGTGCACGTTAATGGTAGTGTTTCTAGTACTATTGAATTCCACGCTGGGGTACCCCAAGGTTCAGTCCTTGGCCAGTGCTGTATAACGTATATACATCAGATTTTCCAACATTACCACAATGTGAAGCGGCAATATACGCTGACGACACCGCAATATTGTCGTCGCATGAGTTCAGTCTCAACATTGAGACGAATCTTAAAAATGCGGCCACAATATTATATAATTATTACAAAAAATGGAAAATCAAACTAAATGCTGAAAAAATGCAAGCTATCTTTTTCACGCGCAAAAGAAAATCTTGCTTTCTTCCGGCAAACCCTCTAACAATTATGGGATATCAAATAACATGGGAGCCTTCTGTGAGATATTTGGGTATTTTCCTTGACCCAAAACTGACATTTAGAGAACATAACAGGCGAACACTTAGTAAAATAAATATCGTTATTAAAATGCTTTATCCGTTTATAAACAGAAAATCTCTACTGTCTAATGAAAATAAAATTATTATTCATAAAGTTATTTTTCAGTCGATTTTGCTATACGGATGCCAAGTTTGGGGTGATTGCGCTGACTGTTATATTAAAAAGCTGCAAATCTCCCAAAATAAATTATTGCAAATGATGTTGGATCTACCCTGGCATCACTCCACAGTAGACTTACATATGAGAGCAGGTGTTGATTTGATCTCCGATAGAATAAGAAAACTCAATAGTACATTCATGACTAGGTGTGAATTGTCCGACAATACACTCATAAATCAACTAAATGTTCTAGAACACAATATGACATGATGTACCATACTTATGCACTGTCAAACCATTTATATGTACAATGTATTATCTTAATTTATTTATTCTATGTATTATTTATTATTATTATGATTATGTTTATTAATTTATTTCATATTTGTTTATTTATTTTTCTTTGTTAATTTATATACTTCATGTTAACTTATTATCTTTATGTTTATCTATTTGTATACATATGTACATATTAACTTAATTTATATTTATTTATTTATTTTATTTTTTTGTTTTTTAATTTACTTAATTTATGTTAATTTATTTAGTATATACTTCTGTTAAATTTTAATTTTGAAATCTAGTCATCTAATATTTGATCCAATTTATTATTTGTTTATTTATTTAGTAATATATTTATTTATTTATTTGTTAAGTTATTTATTTATTTATTAATTAATTAATTTATTTATTTATTTATTTATTTATATATTTATTCACTTATAAATCTATTTATTTATTTATTTATTTATCATTTATTTATAAATACATATTTATATATTGGTACGCGTACCACACTTAAATTGAGGTTTTTTCTCGTTTTTTTTTTCCTCAAAAACTACATTTAACATCTTTTCCATTAAAATCTTACATAGAATGGTTCAGAAGAAAAATATTATGTTAATATTAAATCTCTGTATATATCTGTAAATTGTGCGATAACGTATTATAAATTTTTCCAAACGAAATAAAATACAATACAATACAATAAATTATCCCGGCATTTACAATCCATCGCTCTCCATGCTTCACATCTCCACGCTCAGGTCTACTTGTATAACCAACGTGCGTGCATTACTTCTAAAACAGTGCTCTTAGTATTTCGTGATTAAGAAGCATAACGATAAAAGATACATGCTCGTTTATTGATTATATGGCTTAATCACTTATCCTTATTTGGTGGTCGACATTATAGAACCTAACCAAATGGATGGCGTTCTATTCCAAATAGCATTGCGTCATTTGAATCGTATTCTCCGATTCTTATCTAAAATCTACAGTCAAAGCCAAGATCCATCAGAAGCCAATGAACCGTATTTGGCTTTCCTCCAGCAGATGGTCTAAGCTAAGCCTACTTATGGTCACCGTGGACACCTTAAGACATTCGCCCCAAATAACATATACACACCAATGCCCATAACTTATTCGTCCTCGCAAAGAGCCAAACTATGCGGAATTCAAAATCTCAATCACGATATTGTCACACTGTAGAATTTCAGACATTCGCAATCCTTATGGTCAAAGTCAAAGTAGCAGTTTATGTTTTGTGAACTTTTCTCCAGATAGCGAGATACGACCGAGCGACGAGACGCGTTCTTCTGTTTGCTCCACTGCGCTGCGCGCGCCGTCGAGTCGCGTCGTTAACGCGTCGCATGCACAATTTGCTGATGCTTAATTTTCCCGCTGTTGTACTAGTACCCTGGACTCTCTAACTCCAGCCTGGTCATATGTACGACGAGTATGTTTGGCTACCAATATCGTAATAAAAATTATAAATGTACGATTTGAGAAGATGTGCGCGAGTACGCGCACGCTCGCGTCCACAAGAAGGTGCACATCCTCATTTCGATGATCACACCGAAAAGTCACATCATGGCATTGGCTTGGGATGTCGTTCGCCCGTCGGTAGGTTTTTCTTGGTTCAATGCTGAAGATCAACAGCATTTCCCTTCCGCCGTGAAATGTAAGAGCGCGCTTGCAAATTTGCATAGCGCGACTTTGCGCGCTGGAAAGGTCGTCGAAATTGGCATATCTTCTCTCCTCCTTTTGTAGCATCCATTCGGAGGATTATTATTGTGCCTTGGCATTGGAAGAAGCTACCGCTACCTCTTGCACCAAAGTGCATATTTAGAAGCAGAAGCCCCAGATGAGAGACATCCCTCCACCAGCGGCAATCTCTCAGGAAAATCACTTGGATCATCATCATCATCATCATCATCGTCGTCTTCGTCGGCGTCGTCGTCGTCGTAGGCATCATGCTGCTGGATGTTTCTTTACTTTACTGTGCTGCAGCGCAGTAGAAAACATGGATCTTATGCTTGTTATAGAGGAAACAGAAGCCGATGTTAGCCGCAAAAATAACATTGTGCGGTGTGCAAGGGATTTGCTCGGCTTAGTGGGTTACACAAGTGCGCTGTCGTTTTGTTGTTGGTGTGTTTCATATCGAAGATGGTTTGTATAGAGCGTGAATGCACTTGAAATTGTCGGATTGCGGTAGCTGTGCTGATGCACAGGTTGTTCCCGGGTAAATGCTACGTCTGTTGAAGTATGCATTTTTGGTTGGATGGCCATTGAGGATGCTTCCGCTGAGGGGTCTCTCATCTCATCTCTCGCGGAGCCATCAGCAGGAGCATTGGCAGCCAAGGGAAAATATTCAAGATCGCATATTAGAGTTCCATAAATAGCTTATCGTGTAATTGAAATGAAATTAAGTCAGAATAAATAATGTCTGAATGAATTTATTTAGTGACTTGTTTGCTTTTCCATCGTGTAACCGTGTTTCATGCAGATGAGGATGAGTGCGCGAGAATCACTCCGTTTACAAGGAAGTTGTAGCATGCATACAAGTATGGGTACGAGTATCTGCATGCATATCGCATATGTTCAGTTAGATTTGTTTTATTGGCTTTGTTTTGTTTGGGCAGATAGTAGATGGAGTAGGAGAATGCAATAGAGTGCAGAAAGTTTGCTAGCCGTAGGGATGACGTTACTGTTTGTTCAGTGACTAGCGAATGTCTTACCAGAAGTTCACACGGAAATTTGCATCCATGCAGAAGAAGGAAAGAATCACTAAATAAGTACACCATCCTAAGTCGCGCTTATGTAATTACCCTGTCACCAGATGCTCTCCTAAACCTTGATCGCGATGAGGATGATTTTCAATGGAAGATCATCATTAGCGACAGGGGACTTAACCGCTTAATATCTTGTTTTTGAGGTTTGCACTGGTCCACAAGATGGTCCGATTTGACCTTCCAGTTTTCTTTCTTTGGGTGCTTAGAAGACAGTGGCTTATACATACTAACAAACCACAGATCTTGGCTGCCCTAAAGGAGAACATCCAACAAGACAACAGGATTCGGGCTATTGAACGAGCCCGAAATACAAATACAAAATAATGGGCCTATTGCGATTCACTGGGACCATCCTATGATAAATAACCGAAACATTTAATTTCCCTGTACAACTTGATCATTTGATTGTGGCCAGTTTGGTCAGCCTCTTTCAATGTATCAAAGAAGTATCTCCCTTAGATTTTCTTTTCATTTCAGTCATTTCAGTTTCTGCATTCGTCTTTTTCTAGGGAGGCAGTGACCGCACAATATGCCTAATAGGGTTCCGAACTGTCCTCCTTTTGCACCCTTTTTCTGTAATCATTCATATGTCATTCATCTGTCATTTCCATATTTTGTGCAATGGTCACTTTAAAATAAAAAAAAAAAAGTGCAACATGCTACTGTTTTCTAGTTCCACTTGTTGAAAGGTATGTATACAGGGTTGTCCGGTTTAGGATGCAGATATTTTGGTCTTGGTCTATGTTAAGAAAAAATCATATGGGCGAGGGTCTATCTTCAACACCTACTTTGCTACAGGGTGTTAATAATTATTCATTTATAACGTTCGATGGACAATTGATTAACGGTTTTCACTTGAAAACAAGAGATACCATTCGGATTCAGTGACTGAGCACCAAGAACGAAAGCAACATATTGAAAAGTCAAGATCCGCAGCTTCGAATAATTATTTCGTAAATCCAACGTCCTCTTATTGTTTTTAATCAAAGTTGGGAGCCCTAATACCTATTGAGGTTTTAAAATTTGCTCTGTTTATTCCAAGAAGTTCCTTAGTCCTTTTGCGGTCAATCCCGGCCAAATAGCCTTGGATATACTGTCACTCCTTATCTTGACCATCTTTAGTCCACCATATTTATAATAACTGTATACACTAAGTAACTGCATTACCTTGTTGTTGTTTCTAGTTTCTGCTCATTCGCCCGCACAAATACGAAATTGCAAACTCATTTGAGTTCAGTTCTGGCCCACAAATTACCTAGCTGTTTGACAACTTTGTACACATTGAACCTTGCACTTTGCTGATTGAATTAAATAAACCAAACTGAAAATAATCTCGCCCAAAGGTAGGTATCGTCAAAAAAAAAAAAAAAAACAAATTGGTGTCAAAAGTTAACGAATGCTTTGATTTGATATTTTTTTATTTATTCCATCAAAAAGAAAATTATAGGTACTAACAGAATTTAAATACAAGTTGTAAAGAACTGAGATAAATAGATGAAAGTGAGAAGTTCGTTTAGAGTTCTATCGAAAATAATTAACAAAGGGATCAATGACTCCATAATACCAGCTGTAGATATTCCTTACTACAACGAACAATTGAATTACAGTAGAATCCGGATAAACCGACGGTCAAGGGACCAACGACATTAAGTCCTAACCGGACGACGCGCAAAACGAACGGATGTTCGTTCATAGCAATTAGTATGCAAGCCCAACGTGTTGTGTGTCTTCGTCGCTTAAAGCGGTTAGTCGTTATAAACGAAGTCGTAGTAAACGGATTCCACTGCTATATATTTACTAGCTGTCCCGCCCGGCTTCGCCCGTGTCTTAAAAATAAAGTGTTACTTATAATACATACATTGTCGTTTAGTTCGAAGAATCAAAGACAGTACGGTCGCACACCAAAGTTTGCAAACTACCAACAAATACAATCCACAGAAGAAGTGTGGATTGTGTTTGTGTTTTAAATAAGTGACATTTCGCCAGTAAGTGGCATTCGTTAATGTTTTTATTTTTTAATTACATAATTTAAATAATATTGCGCATAAACATAATTTAAAAATCGGCCTATAATACGCACAGGATATTAAAGAACAGGAATACGAAGTTTTACTGCATTGTGTGTATTAGTTTTTGTGTTTATCGTGGCAGAAGATTGTGACAGATAAAAGCGTGACATTGAGATTTATATATTAGTATGATTTTTTAGTTTCCCTGCCCAGCTTCGCTTTGTGATTCGTCCTGAGAGTTTATTTCTGCACCAATTTCAATGATTCTAACACTGATCGAAAGCTTTTTTTTTTGTTTTATAATCTACACACGCTAAAGGGGATATGAATACCCTTTTAATGTTTACACACAGCGCGAGCACATGAAGGACGAGAACGAGAGACAGGCAGATCGACGTAGTGGTAGGAAACTCAAATGATAGGTTTCAATTTCAACTAACTCTATGGGTGGTGTCCAGGATATCTGGAGAGTTGTGTATTATTTTTGTACTTGCTTATGATTTACAGGAGTTTTTTCCAGATGTTTCTTATTATAGTTTGTGCGATCAATTTCTTCAGCCACATGCAACATCCTACTGCCAGTATTATGCCTTCGCAGTAGGTTTCGATATTAACTTCTGAAACTGATCAACTTATTTTTATTTCGTGAGATATAAATGCTTCGAAGGCATCTGGATTTGAACCGTGAACTTTTCGCATGACAAGCGACGACGACTACCACTACGCCACGGCCACCCACGAAAGCTTATCAACTGAAATTTGTTCATCAGTATAAACAATTTTGAAAAAGTGCATATGAGTAAAGTTATTACGAAAAAACATTATTACCTTAAGCAACGTTCTATTTTTTTTTTCATTCGTAAAACGTAAACGATTGTAGTGTTTCTACAGCAGAGGTTTTTCGCACTGTTCCATACAATCAGAATGGCAAAACAGGTGGACCACGACAACGAAAGGAAGATGGACGTATATGCTGATCCCTAACGTAGAGGAGTGGGCCAGTAGGAAACATGGAGAAGTAAATTTCTACCTGAGTCAGTTCATATCGGGGCATGGATGCTTCCGGGAGTACCTCCATAAATACAAGCACGTGGATGACCCATTCTGCCCAAACTGCGAAGGCGAAGCCCAGAACGCGAAACATATTCTGACCGAATGTCAGAGGTACACAGCCGCCAGAAACATCCTAGAAAAAGCAATTGGCGGCCAAGTGACACCGAGAGGACTTATAACATTCATGCTGACGACAAGCGAAGCATGGAATATAGCGGATGAAGTCATCACAAATATTATGAAGCAACTGCGCGTCGAGGAGCGGGCAGCGAGAAGCGAGGAGCCTACAACACCTGGCAGCTGAGGAAACCCAAGGAGGAAATGTAACTACAGCACATAGAACACATCCCAGTAGCGAATTTGGGTATTACCCCAGTGATTCTTTCAGGCCTCCCTTAGCTTAGCATCGATTACTTTTGCTATTACTTCAGCCATGATTTTAACATTGCGATGTCATAGGGAGCAAGTACTTCCCACCTCGATTCCTTTGCAGGCCTTCTTTCAGGGGTTACCAAGAAGTTGTTAGAGTAGGCCTTCCTATAGCCCTCCCAAGGGAGCTATAAATAACTCATCGGTTACCAGTTATGAGTAAAAGCAGGCCTTCCTGTAGACCTTCCATGGAAGCACTTATTTCATCGGTTACCAGTTATGTGTAAAAGCAGACCTTCCTGTGTATATTGCTTCTAGGGAGGCCTTAGTTCCAAAACAAAATCAAATAAATAAATCCAAGTGTTTATGTTGTGTTTGTATATTTCGGACATAGTATTTACAAATATTAAAAAAAAAGATCTATTTCAGTTTTAGAAAAACATATTGTAAATAAAAAACAAAGATAACTAACTTTCACCACACTTTTTAAATTAATTTTTCGTTGAATACTTTACAGCACTTTATTAAAATGTTGCTTAGCACTTCTTTTTTTTCTTCGAACGTTTTTATGCGCCAAAAATTAAACTTGAAGTACAAACCGGCAGGTTTGCATTTTTCCACTAAGCTTATTTAAAACAAAAAAAAATAACGTGATCAGACTTGTTTTGTAGGTACATATTTCTGTTCGAAAAGAAGACCTGAAAAAGTGAAAATATAGGAAGCGGAGCGGTAATGCCATTCAAACTTATTTTAAAACAGATTCCATTACTAACTCGCTTCCTTTGCAATGCCTAGACTCAGGCCTGAAAACAGTCATTCCATTAGAAGCGAAGTGATAATACAATTGATGCTCAAATTTTAAAAGTGGTGGAAATTTTAAAACAGGAGCCATTACCAACTCGCTTCCTAGGCATGATTTTGGGAAGGCCTTCCTATTTTTTTTAGGTTTTCATTGATGAAGTAAGAGGTGATTTGGCAAGGTCTGCTGAAATCGCCAACGATTCGCTACTGGGATTATTTGTCTGTGTTCGTACTTGTATTTGTCTGTGTTTGTTCTTGTATTGTCTGTACGTTCTATCCCAGTAGCGATGTCGATGTCAATGATGACAATATTACGTGAGCATATCACAATTTACATTGGCAGCCAGGCGGTCAAAGCTGCTACGCAAATAACATCTAAGCTTGTAAAGTGTTGCCGTAAAGAACAAGGTTCCTGGCACGCAGGACAACGTAAAACTCTCTGGGTTCTTGGTCACAGCGACATACCAGGCAATGAAGTCGCGGATGAATTGGCTAGAAAAGGCTCAGGCCTAGACAGAGAGCCAGCAGATAGTACGGTTAAACCTCCAGTCTGTAACCTCAAGTCCAAACTCGACGGGTGGAAATCACTAACCACCTGCGAGGTATCGAGAAGACTCTGGCCAGTATACGACAAAACGAGAACAAGAAAACTCCTACAAAAAGGCAGGAAGCCGTTGTCAATGCTGATAGGAGTGCTTACTGGCCACAACATGTTAAGATATCGCACAAAAAAACTACGCCTGAACGATGATAACATATAGATGATGAAGAGACTCATGGGGACACGACCCATTTTCTCTGATCACTGCCCTGCCTGAGATCTTTTCTGCTACCTAGTACCTATTTTCTTTCGAAATTAAATAAAAAACTTCTAAAAACTTATGACTTTCTCTTAACGGCTGTGCTGCACAATTACTTCAATTATTGAGTTTGTATCTTAGGAGCTCGTCGTCTCAAACACGTTTTTCCCTGGTCTCCTGGCAACAACAAAAAAAAATAACCTCAAAAAATTGCTTAATTATCACGTATCCAAACATCGAAATAGCTTAATTCTCGCAAATGTCTAGAAATTCGAAATATTTTTCACGGAATTCGGTAAATTACGAGCCCGATGCCTTCGCATTGCGGTACCAATCAAAATATATCCACTTTTCGCATGCGGATCCATTAAATCAACGCTGAACACATTTCTTCAATTATACCACCACACGGGTCATTCAGTAATTGGCTAATTAGATTCCCTCAACTAGCATGACTTTCAGTCTCAAGACAAACGCGCCCCATCTTGCAATTGCTGCCTGTTTATAGCGTTGCTGTTGTTGTTGTTATGTCGACAACGCACCCACTTAGATTTTAACTAGCTGCGGCGGCGTTCAGGTAAAAATGATCGAACATTACTCTAATGGTGTTAATTACATATCTAACACGTTGGTGGAATTAATTGGCATCTCCTGAAAGATGACGATAGCCGGCTGCTGACATCCAAGACAGACCATGTCGTTAGCCAGCGAGAACTACCCTTCCGTCATTATCAGCGCACGGTTGAATATTGCTGGCATTCCGAGTGTATAATAGCGGCACGAAAAAAAGATGTGAATGTATCGATAAGGTGCGCGTACCGTCGAACGACTGTGGGCGCTGGAAAAAATCTCACCAATTTTCCTTGGTCACAGTCTGAATTAAACAAACAGCAATCCAGGCTTTGCTCTATGGTCTATCTTCGTAGGGAAATCTCAAGCAAAGAAAAAGGAATCTATACCTGTGCATGAATTTAGTTAGAAACGCCCGATAGCCTTAATTGTTTTGTATGGTAATTTACCGTGCGGTAACCACGACAGTATCGCGCTGAATAAAAAGTATCTTGCGTCTTGCCGGAGCACTCTGAGTATGACATACGCTGGGAATGTGCCTGGTCGGTCGGTGTTGGCTTCGTACAAGTATGTTCGGTGATAGGAAGTGGTCGAGGTATAGGTAGCCTAAGGATGCCTGTGTGTGCGATAAAAATCTGGAAATTGGTTCGCACTTGTG
The DNA here is from genome assembly GCA_949775065.1 of Brachyopa scutellaris. Lineage (NCBI taxonomy): Eukaryota > Metazoa > Arthropoda > Insecta > Diptera > Syrphidae > Brachyopa > Brachyopa scutellaris. The sequence continues at coordinate 27,232,826 of OX459114.1, read as the reverse complement.
AATAGGTTGCATCTTATTTAGACAGAGGATTGGCATAGGTTCCTGGGCATGGTGTTTACATTTTCTTGTATTAAGATATAAAATCGTGTTAACAAGATACTCTGTGATACATGGAGTAAGTCGGTTGGCAATTATGAAGTAGCTAAGCCAAGGCTTTCATCTGAGTATAGTATGCCACTCATCAGAAGTCGGTTTGCAAATGCTTCGCAGATAAATTGTTAGACTAGTTGATCCTCCCAAAGAATCGAACAATAAGAAAATACATAATACAATTCTAAAGTTAACCCATTATAGCATCATTTGACAGTAATGTTACAAACCGTTTCAATGTTCACAAAAACAAAAAAATGTACTTAAGTCCATCAAAACTCAATGTTACAGTATTGTCATACACTGTTCTATTAATTTTCAGTCAGTTTTAGTTGAAAGAGATCGCGTTAAGTGCTCATCTCTGCGTTGTAGTTCACTTGCCGCGAAACTTGTGAAAAAACACATGTGTGAATATTGTTAAGTAATTAAAAAAATACTCAAAAGTGATATCTAGTGCATGTTTTTTCGTGAAACTATAAGTTAGTTCATTGCATTATGTTTCAATAAGTAAAATAATTGCTTCAAAATATTCCATACATCATAGAGATGCATTGTAACACAATGTGAATGAAAGTGTCAAAAAAAAATTTCCAACTATTTTTGCAAAAAATAAATAAAATTTTGTAATTCTTAAAAATGCGTGTTAAATTAAATTCGGAGAGCTATCATAAAAAACGCCTTTGATGTTTTTACGATGTTGAGTTAAGAAGAGGATTCAGAGAATTTATGACCATTTATTTTGTTTGACATTGCGTATTCAGTCATTTGATTATTACAAATATTGTCGAAGAAATCTTATGCCCTTATCAATCCTTTATGGGGTGAATCAATTCATCGTCATTAGCAGATGAAATCGGATGTGTTTGAGCAATCAGCAGAGCTGGTCTAGCAAACTCAGCTGGACAGATTTGTAATTATAATTGAATATAATTATAATTATAATTGGGTGCAATCACAGACCTTTTATTTCTATCTGTCAAATTGAACCAAAACAAGTGAAATCCATTAATACTATCGGGTTTTGTAAAAATTTTATTTTTGAAAATGAATACAATTGAAGCAACTTCCAAATTTTCGGAAATGGCGGAGAAACTTTCAATATGTTGAACATCTCATAAATTCATTGATTAATAAACAGTTGTTGGCAGAGATACTGAACATCTCAGTTCAAAGTATTTTACAAATCTTGCACCCAAAATTTGGGATGAACAAGATCAGTTGCCGTCACTTTGTAAATTCTTACAATCGGCTTATAACAAGCCACCATTGGGCGCCATTTTAAGAACAGTCCATTTGTGTCTATCAGGTACAGAGTGGCATTTTACTTTAACTGAATATATTATCTTTACCGACTTTTTTTTTATTCACAAAAGATCATTTCGAAGGGTTAAGTAAGGGTTTAAGGATAAAAAATAATTTAAAATACCGCAAAGTCTTTTCTAAAAATCCAAATTCAAAAAATTATTTCCAACTTGCGTAACCATAAGATCAAAAGAACTAAAGGCGAAGAACCATCGCTACTAATGTTTACCCTCACCTGACACTTGTCCGATTAGTGATCTGTCCTGTCGCATTGTTTACTCTTGTCGGTTGCAATGAAACATCTGTCGTCGCTGTTCTGTTGGCCAACACCTGGACACACTAGTATGCATATTTAAGCATTTTAATGCACATAAAGCCAGCAATTTGGTATACAGTAGCACATAATTAAGTATTACGAGCTCATTCATCGAATTGCCGACACCTTATCGTGACTTCTCAAGGATTTATGCTGCCTTCAGCATGAATTAAAACCGTTTACCGCCAGACGACACATTAAATACGGCCACCTGAATCCGATGCATATCAGCGTCTCTCAAAACCACCATCGGCGGTGTCGGCGCATTCCGTTGATGTGATAGATAGTCCTGCTATTTGTCGCGATATCTTTACTCCGGGTGGTGTCTCTTAACGAGTGTTCCCAGCCAGGCAATAGATAGGCAGTGCTGCGGCGGCGGCAACGATACGGCAAAAGCTCGACTGCGGCCTTTTCTGTTTGATCTCATTCAAAGAGGTGACGATTACGATTGTTAGGAGTACGCCAATGGGAATTGGAAAACATGTAAAAATTAAGGACTGTTTCTTTTTTCTAGCTCCCTCTGTGCCCTATCTTCGTTTCATAGATTTTTAAAGTGTCAACGAAGATAAATGTCTCAAGAGTTTGTTATTGTTGTGCAAAAAAAAAAAAACGCGATGAAATAGGCAAATTCTGTGATCTATTTGATGCAAACATTTATTGATACCACCTTTGACATACGTGAGAAACTCGAATAAGGAGGAATGAATCTTTAAGTCAATGGAGAGATTTACATGTAGCAAAATATTTTATGAGATCTCTAAGTATAATTCTTAACAGTTCTGGCAATTTCTTAAGGTCAACTGCAAAACGTGTAGTTTTCCTTATCAAACATTTAAGTGGGAGACAGACTGCTGGTATTGATACCATGGTATAGCGAGACTATGTTCTATAACACCCCAGTCGCGGTTTTGCAAGGCCTTACCTCTAGAACTACTTCTAGAAGTAGTGATCATAGAATTAGACCGCATTACAGGCAATGAAATGTTTCAATTATAAAAGAAGTCCTTCCATAATGCAATACTGTTCATCGAACCTAGAACTAGTGAAATGGAAGGCATTACCGAACTAGTAAAAAGTAATGCAGGATGGAATTGGTATATGCTTATGAAAAGTTGAGGGCATTACCGTACGAATGCGAGGTAATGCGGCAAGGAAGGACTCAACAAGTATACTTTTCTGTAAAATGATCTCACCGCGTTGTTTATGACTGTCGCCTGCTTGTCAGATTTAGAATTGCGTTTGTTTGTTAACCAATGCAAATCATTCGGTTTACGATTTTAAGTGCAAAAGTGCTAAGTTCTCGGCTCAAACTATGGCTCTGCAATGTTCTATATGCTATGTAAAATGATTTTTTATAAAACTCTGATTCACAGATTTTCAACTGAGAAAAAATTACCAACAAAATACTACAGTATCGCTTTTCCAACATTTAGATTCAGTTTCTACGTCACGTTTTACATTAAATAAGCCACAATTAGATAAATTTGTTCCTATTACCTTTGCAATATTTTCGAGAAATTTTTTTGAAACTTATGAAAATGACTGGAAAGTGCAAAAAAGGGCATGAATGCACTACTTCCTTGTAATGTGTTCGAGAAGAACTTCTACATTGACTTTTTCGAAGGCATGAATGCACTACTTCTTTGTAATGTGTTTGAGAAGTACTTCTGAGACAACTTCTGGGTATTGCAGAGTGGAGAGGCGATCGCTTCCTCCTATGACATGCAGTGCTAAATGTAATGCCTTTTTTACATGTGGTGTAATCGAGTTGAGAAGTAGTTCCGACTCCATAGAAGTAGTTCTAGAACTAGTTCTGGAATGCATACCATCCGCAACTGGGACATGTCTGTCACTACAATAGGACCAATACGACCATAAAACATACCTGGTATTGAAATTCGAATTTTTTTGCTGGTAAACCAACTTCTTATTGACTGAAGCGCCGCGTTCTCTCTGTTGGCGATTCTTGGTAGCTTCTTTTACAATTTAAGAAAAAAGAATTTGCATAGAAAATTGTAGCATTCAATTCTCAGATACATACAATAAATTCAAAAATAATTATTTTATCCGATAACGATACTTGCACCGATATTTTTTATTTTGTTGTGATTAACGCAAACGTCAATGCGAAAATCAGGGTGTACTACGAAATGCAGTCTGTCAGGGGTTGTGGTATTCACTATACCATGGTATTCATACCATGGTATCAATACCAGCAGTCTGTCCCCCACTTAAATCTGTTTGCTAATATTTTTGTATTTGTCTATAGGAAGCGTGTATGTATGATTAGATTATACAATAAACGACCCATCTATGAATATGGGACATATGTATCTCATAAATATAGATATAACATATATTAAAGGACATTAGAATATTAAAAGCAGATACTAATGCTGGAACTGATGGTATTCCTCTAATAAAGGGTTTTCCAATAAGAGGTGTTATTTTGGTATTCAAAGAAAAATGCTATTTTTTGAGATAAATGATCGGATGTTTATTTCATAATAAAGAGGAAGGTATGCCGTTAGTAATGAAAAACAACAACAGGACCATATCCTTTTCATGAAATTTTCCATAACCAAATCGCAGAGTGGCTGCCCTATGTCCTCGATAGCCTCACGAATTTTATCTTTGAGATCTTGAATCGACGCTGGGCTGTTGGCGTAGACGTTATCTTTCACGTGGCCCCAAAGGAAGAAGTCGAAAGGTGTTAAATCACAAGATCTCGGTATCCAATTGTGATCACCTCTTCGAGAGATAACACGGTCCGGAAACTTTTCCTGTAAAAGATCAATGGTTTCGTTGCTTGTGTGGCACGTAGCGCCATCTTGTTGAAAGTAAACGTTGTCCAGATCAATACCATCCAACTCCGACCATAAAAAATCATTAATCATCTCTCGATAGCGCAATCCATTTACCGTAACTGTTGATCCAACCTCATTTTCGAAAAAGTAAGGTCCAATGACCCCGCCGGACCATAAACCGCACCAAACAGTCACACGTTGAGGATGGAGAGGCTTCTCAACAATAACTCTTGGGTTTTCCGAGCCCTAGATGCGACAATTTTGCTTGTTGACGTAGCCACCGAGGTGGAAACTGGCCTCATCAGTCAAGATGATTTTTCGATGGAATTCCGGATCATTTTCATGCATTTCAAGGACCCAATCAGCAAACACACGACGTTGTTCATGATCGGCCGGCTTGAGTTCTTGTGTTAACTCAACTTTATAAGCCTTAAGACCCAAGTCTTTACGCAAAATATGGTGTAATGACGTTTGTGGAATGCCCAATACCAAAGAATGACGAGGAATGGACAAACCTGGGTTTTCCTTAACACTTTGGGCTACAGCAGCAATATTCTCAGTTGTTCTTGAGCGACGTGTACGGGTTTTATTATTCACATCACTAACTTGTCCCAACAGCTCGAATTTTTCCACCAATTTCTGTATTGTGGTCCGACAAGGTGCTTCACGACGACCAAAAAATGCTTTAGTTTTGCGAACTGTGACTGCAAGATTTTCACCATTTTTGAAGTGAATTGTAATAATTTCAATGCGTTGTTGAAGCGTGTAGCGTTCCATTTTTAGTAATGGCGTAGTTTCTACTTGTCAAATGTCAAAGAATATATTAACAAACTTCAACATGACTTTGTTAATGACCGTTCAACCTCAACTAATTTAACAAACTGCTTAAATTGAGTCTCTGATGAACTCGAAGAAGGATTGCAAGATGACGTTGTAATGAATTGGAACTAGCTAACCAAATACGGGTTTTGGGATTCTCATACAAAGATCACTTTTATTGCTCACAATAGTTGCTATATGTCAACTTTAATGCTGGATTTTCTTAAGCGCAACTGTAAGGATTTCATGGTTCCATATATATAATGAAAGTTTAATTTTATTCAGCTTAATACAAGCTAATACAAACTAGAACCTTAAATTAACTAAGAACTAAGTATTAAATAAATATTACATTAAACACTTAACTTAACACTTAAGAGGATGCTTAACTTCTAAGAAAGGGAGGGGAGTTACATAGGTTAAATAAAGGGAGTTTTTGAGTGCGAACCTGCTGCATTGTAAATCAAATGATCTTTGCATTCGATTCGCCGGGCAGAGCATTTTATGAAGCCAAGCAATAATAATTTGGTCGATATGGCAGCAAAAATTAAGTTGCTTGTCACATTGAACACCCAAATCGCGGGAACAAGCTGGTCCCCGATGGTTGCGAGAAGCAGGCCCAGGTTTACCACGAGCTATTTCGCTACCTAAGTAAGTAAGTTACTAGATGATAACGAATATATGCATTGACCCTTGCGACACCCAGCAAGTGGTAAAGGCCCATTTCCGAGTCTTCATTTAAATATCATATCGCCCGAGCAACCCATCCATGAGCACCACCCATATGATAGTTGTACCTTTTCCTTAATTTTATTTGGGCAGTTGATCTCATGTAACTGCTTTTCACTCTTTTCCCAGCGTGTTATTAGGCGATGAATTGCAGGTGCATGAGTTGTGAATTCCTGAAGGCCTACATTCCTACATACATATGTGGAAACGATACGCACTGTCTTCGTATTGTTCCATAAAAGTGTAGAGATATCTATACCGTGTGCACTACCTACGTATTCCTCACTATATCCACAAGGCAACTGTTCTTTTGGCTCTGACTTTGCAGCCAACTGCTTATTATATTGAGCTTTCTCGATTGTATTTAGCTTAATCAGAGATCTGTCATTTTATAGTTAAATGACTTTAACATTACCGGAATCAAGGATGTCTTATACCGGTACTTTCACTATATAAGTATTCCCGGACGAAATATGTAGTTGCGTACCTCCAGTCTATCTACTCAAACTACTATCTAAAACGTAACAGTACGTTCTTACCATCCCGTTTTCAGGCGCAAAGTACCATTCAGATTATCATTTCGTAAGCTTTTCAACACGAATATGAAATTTCTTACCTTGCTTAATTATTCCAGAACCTTACAATCTGCAAAGCTTTAAAATAAAACCGAATGGTCACCTCACTATCAATCCTCTCACTTTATTGTTTCGAATAGGGTGGTGGTGGCAGAGCTGGATCCATAGGTCTCATCAAAAATCAAAATGTGAAGGAAGAGCTTTTTTTCGGAGCAGTCGTGTACATTTTAAGGAAGAATCTCATTTGCAGCCACCATACCAGTCACTCCACAATACGCTTTCAGTTAAGATGTAGACCACGACCACAGTTAAGATGTAGACCACGCGTCCTGAATGGAGATTGTCGTCAAGTGAATCTCTGGTAAGTTAAAATTCCATACTTGCTCCTTGATTTCACTACTCAACGCCCTTTGTAACTGACAACATAAAATAGCACACAACATTTTCATTCCACTGCACACTTTCAGCAACAGGTGCGCGCAGGTGTTCCATTCCGTACTTCACATATCCATTCTGTGTATTAGCACACTTTGCAGTGACTTGCCTTTTTTTTCCCTTTACCATCAGCAGGTACAGAAGTCCACTCTGTCAGTTATGAGGGCAAAGTTATCGGTTACGTGATAGTTCACTTGGATTAGCGCCAATCTCATCAATTTTGTTCTTATGCAACACAGTGGAGCGTATAGGTTAGGTACACCTCTAGAGAAACAAACAAACTGTCATTCAATAGCAGCGCTATCTCCAACATAGCATCTATTCAGTTATGTCAATAAACCTGAACGCATGTCAGCTCAAATATCTAACACAGGCAGTCTGACAATACGTGCATCTACCAACCACTTGTTGCTCGAGGCAAGACCAAACCCAACGAGAGATAAACTAGAAGCGACATTGAAGCATTGTACACGACGTGCTAATGATGGTTATCGCTAATGAACACGTATACGCATAACACCTCGTAATCAGCCGACCAGAAGTGAAGTTACACCGTCTGAGTCCTTGAATCCATCTCAACGCTTAGCTATGGATTTTAAGGAACTCATTCCATCGCAACTGCAACGGCTGCGGCGGTCAGTGGGCCTTTATATCTGCGCGCGTGAATATTGGTATTTAATTCAGTATCGAGCCGACAACGAAGTGGCTGCCGGGAATATTCGCGCTGGAATGCAAATGTGCACGGCAAATATCAAACACCGAAAACAGCGTCCAGAATGCGTTCCTCAGCGCGGTAGCGGTTCGATTACGTTAAAATCGAGAGAAAAAAATAGCATTCGACCAAAACCTAACCTCTTGGTCGGATAGAAGAACTCACGTTCCTCACGCTCTTCACACACTGCACTCCAGCAACAGCAACTCTCGACGACGACGATCGCCCGATCGTATGTCGATGATAAAATTCTCGACGGTCGCTTGGCCGCCGCCGCCGCCGGGGCATCATTTGAAAATTGAAATCTTAACACGGTAGCAACATGCTTACCTTTAATTAATGATAAGAAATCGTATCTATCGTCTCGGATCGAGTAATGAGAAACAATTTAGTTGTTCCCCACATCAGCCAAAGTTCGGCGATGCTGGCCGGCCAGCCAGTCTGTAAGAGAAAAGCTATGGATTCTTGGCCGGCTGACGGTGTCAGGTTCTCTACGTATTGGTGTAACACGGGACCGCTGGATGCTGCTGGGTTGTGGTCTTATCCATGCATTATCGGCACAGCAGTTAATTCGTTGGCCTGGACTGGCCCATCCCCAGCGGATAGAAAACACGCTCGGCTCGGCGAATTGATGGGTTGAACTTTCTCGCATTATGCCATTAATTAGTTAAATTTATTAGATGAGATCGACATGGGAAATTTAGTTGTAAAGATACGCGCCATAGATTGATGGGAGTTACGAAGCGCGAAAACCTAATGTGTTGCGATCGCAAAGCCCCGCGCTGTTCTATGTTCCCGTGTTCCATGTGTGTTTTACAGGCCATTCTGGGGAGAGATGCTAATCCAGTGAATTAACGGCGGCAAAATGTTAGTGCAGATAGTTTCATTAGGGGACATGTTTGCCAGTTAACGTCTTCTACCGTTGTTCGTTGGTGTATACTCTGAGTAAGTGAAAAATTAAGTTTTGTGTAGATACATTGCTGGCTGAGTATTTGAGGATGTTTTGTTGTTTTGTTAGCAAACTGGCAGGTAGGTGGAATTCTTAAAATTTCCAGTGAACTGAGAAATCGAATGCCAAGTTGCGACTTGAAGGAGTCAATTAAGAAATGCTATTGTAGGGACCCAATTGAACATTCATTATGTTACATACATATGTAAAATCCCAATCAGGTATGTTTCCAGTTTTAGCGCCAGATTCAGCGTTGCTGTGAATTTTAGGTGTAATGACAGAGGGACGAGCTGATTCCATGTTTCATATCTCATCTAGGTTTAGAAATTATTTTCTTTTTGCCACAGCAAGACATGCACTGACTATATATGCCATACTGTCACCCCAAATGCACTTTGCAAGCATTTTCTTAGAAGTCCCCGAACTTGATATGATCTGCACGGTACATAACCGCATACCAAAAACCTTAATGGGTTGACAGACGTTTCACTACAGTGATCTTCAAAAACCTAACAGAAAACACCAAAGACATTTTAGTGGTATACGGATGGTTCCGAAAAAAACATCGGAGTAGGTGCAGGTATCCATTGAACTTATGCGCATGTCTGTGGCCACAAGGAAAAACCGCTTAAGTCTGTTTTACTAATTTTTCAGGAGAGCAGTTTAAAGTTTTTGACAAACGCGTGAAATTACAAATGACTCTATTGGGCGATTGGAAACTCCGATCGCGTTGAAAAAAAGTAAAATAAAGATAATTTTAATCTTTCTTAGGTAGGTAAAAATATTTTTTTTTTTAAGAAATAACTGTAAACGACTTTATTAACAAAACTAATACTTTAGTTAGTCCTTAGGCCTTTTAGGTTTTTCATCATAAAAAATCGTATCTTTTTCATTTTTCCATTTTAAAGAATCAAAAATTTTGGAATAAACGCTAAACAGCAGATAAGAAAGTCTTTTAACTTATTCTTTTATTTAAAAAAATGAACAAACAAAAAATATTAACACGTTAAAACAGCTTAACTCAAGTTTAGCTATTTTTCTTCAACAAAAAAATTGAATGCCTGTATAAATTTAATGTGGAAAAACAACTTAAGTCAAGTTAAGTCTTTATTCCTTGTTGTAAATCTTACAAAAAAATTATCTTTAGTCAACTTTGGATAGTAAATTTAGTTTTTTTTAGTTTGGTTGTTTTTCTAAATCTGAACTAAAAAAGCTGTTATGCTGTCATGTTGTTATATTTTTTTGAAATTGTGGCCACATTTTTAAAGATAACAAAACAAAAATAAAATATAAAAATAAATTAACAAAACAGATTCGAGTACGCTAAATCTAATGGCGTCAAAATCTCAGTTTCGTCTAAAGTCGACTTTAGCGGTTTTGGTTTGTGGCCATAGATATATCTAAAACAATATGAAAAAGTCGCACTGTTTTTCATCCCGAACTCTTTGCAATTCAAAAATGTGCGATTATCATCATTCGAACACCCCCATCCATATCCTCTCTGACTGGCCTTAAGCTCTTATCTGTTGGTCTCCAAGTTCGTACTTAACTATTTCAATACCTTTCATTTCGTATCTAAAAGTAATAAAGTCCAACTCTCCGGTGGGTACCAAGGCATAAGGGATGGAATTTAATGCCATAACGTTTCTGCAGCATTCTGAACTCAACAATAAATTTAACGATCAAAAGTTACGTTTATCCCCAAATTTCTAGGTTTTTGAGAAGCTAATACAGCGATGGGTAAGGTTAGGTAGCACTGGTTGCCAGTAACGAATACCAGCACACTTAGGCCTATTGAGGCCCAATGTGGTAACGAGAATCTTGGGGATGCGTTTCCCCGCTACTCATGAGAACCATTTGTAGCCTTGTATAAAGCGAAATAGGCTTCTAACGTCTCTTCGTGCTAGTAAACTGAGATCGTTGAAGAAGTATTCACCTATAGGTGGAGTTTTCTACTACGGGAAAGAGCTGAACATGAACAGAGGAGATGTGTTGGCTCTCCTCCTCTTCTTCTTCATCTCGGCAACTTCTAAAGAAGTCATTTGAAAAGATTCCATGCCCAATTGCGTGCTGGCCTATAAGGCAGTATCCACCAATAATCGTACTTATATGTAGTCTTTTCAGCGACAGAACATAGTCAGAGCGGTTTGGGTCCAGTCTAGGCCAAATCTGTCTGGTGGCAAGGCGAGTATATCCGTCTTACCATCAAACATTGGTTTTATTGACTGTTTGAGTGATAGCTTGTAAGTAGTAAGGGGCATACCTGTATTTGCCTTATTTGGTAGCACATTTATTTGTTCTTAATTTAGCGAGTTCGTTCGATTTACAATTCCCTGGAATGTCTGTGTGCACCGGCACTCAATATGGGTGAATGTTGAACTGATCCGCCATCTCAACAAAAGATGAACGACAGTTGGTGGACGAGACTGATTCCAGTGATTTCAAGGCCGCCTCGCCTGACTGTCCGAAAAAGTCCCAATATCATTAGTAGATATTACATTCTTCTTGATCCAGGACAGGCTTCTGAAAGGCGGAAGGAGAGATTGCAATTTAATCGGTCTGAGAAAACACCTCCTCTTATACCAGCATTGGTTTTAGAGCCATCAGTGTAGAAGTGTATCGACATGTCTGTTGTAGCTCCTAAGTCATCCCAGAAGGACCTATCGGGAATACCCTAAAGCTTTTGTCAAAATTGGGCTTTCGGCACACTGTGGCTCTCTGTGACATAAGAAGACAGTTCTTCCTCAAAGAAATCTGACTACTCACAAAATATCTGCATCAGAAAGATTCTCAATTTTATTAAGTGGGGAAATAGGTGTAGGAAGGTGTATTTTGGGTAATTTTCATTAATTTTTTTAACATATAAGGAATATATATATTTTATTGTAATCTCATTTTATACATAAATTTAACAATAATTGTTGAAATTTTCGAACATTTTCCTTGTAAAATCATGGAGATATAAGCTGCCGCGCATTGTAAGTTGCCACCCAGCTGGGCAATTTGCGTACTTCAGGTCACAATTTTTATCTGAAATCAATTTTTCAAAAAAATTAGCTTTTTTCATTAGTGTCTGTTTTATTTGAACTTCAATCTTTACAAAAAAAATTAAAATTTTTATGTTTTTGAGAAATGTGAAAATTAATTACGATTTTTGACAATTTTTTTGTCCTTTTTTTGCAAAAAAAAAAATATTGCTTAGAATTGAAGTTCATAAGAACGTATATAGGTACCTATATACCTAAAGAAAATACGTGCCAAGTTTGATAACGATTGATCAAAAACTCTACGAGTTAGAGTGTACGCAGATTTGAAAAAAATGGTTTCGAGAAAAACGCGTTTAAAAAAAATAAGAGTGGCAGTGAAGGTAATAGTAAGCCTTACTAACTTAAACGCTTATTACTATCAAACGGCTTGAAATGTTGCTTTGAAATGTTCAGAGTATATTTTTGAATAGCTCTACAGTGGATTTATGAAAAAAAAAATAATTTTTTAAATCGTCTACACCTATTTCCCCCCTTAAGAAAATCAAGCGTTCTTTGGGCTCTAACTGAATTTGTTGTATATTAGATCTTCTAGGTTGCAGTGCTCACCGCAAATCTTAAAAAATGTGTTCCGTCCTCTCATCCGCATCTACGTAGAGTCGAAAGTTTTCGTAGTAGGCCTTAGTGGCCAGTGTTCCGTTAGAAGCCAGACGCTTAGGTCGTGTTGCCGCCAAATCTTGTTTAAATTACTTTTTATAATGATATAACTTAGATAACTTAACTTTAATGACGTTCCACAAGAGCATAGAATTTTTGAATTTCCCGCCTAACAAAAATATGTAAAATTTGAATTTATATCTGTAACGTAAACTTTCCACGACGATTGAATTCACCACACCGAATTTCTTGTCTTCTTACTTGATTTTGTTCTTTTCTTTCTTCTCTTGATTGTTAACTTTGTAAGCGAATGGTTCTACTCCTCCTTATTTGTGGATATGTGAAGAATTAGTTTGATTCGTAGTCTCCAAACGATGATCATATAGCTTCTTAGTCGAACACGAAACCGAGCGCGATATCGAGCACTTTCAATGATAGTGTTTTTATGTCTATAGTTAACCCGAATCCTCCTGAACGTTAATTTTTCGAATTTTTTAAAAAAATTTAGGAGTACTTTTAGTAGAGGAAATATAGATAAACTGTGTCATTAGATTTTTAATAAAGGTCCTAGTATCCTCAAAATGTCCTGTTGCCATATGGCAACGCCAGGAGCAATAGGGTACAGGTCTGTATCCATATATAAAATCGGGATTTTCATACATTTTCTGAAAGCTATGAGCCACTGAATAAAACAGAGAGAATTTATGTTATCTTTTTGACATTTTATTAATTTCATGGCCAATTGGTGAAAGAAGTTTGGTACGAATATGTAATTATAAATCTACAGTAGGTATGATAAGGCTGGAAACATTTCAAGCAAAGACTTTTATCACACTTTGAGCAAGGAGTTCGGACAAATTACTCCACATGGATCTGTAATTGCTTTGTCCAGTGTATCCACTGACAAGCAAAGTACAATTAAAATCGCGAAGCTCTGGAACGAAATATTAGCTTAGCTGCAGTATGGAGGGAAAAGGACATTACCATCAACAGTTAACAGTAATCTTCTTTTTTTTTCTTGGTTAGTGGCATATATGTACTGTACATACATATGTACATACTTCCGAGCAATCGCAAATGTGCTTAAGCTAGTTACCATCTATAATTTTTTTGAGTTGCTCGTGTGGTTTCAAATTATGACAGTACTCGTAATTGGGTTGTGAGCAAATCGGTATTATTGCGCAAGATTTATCTTCTGACCAAGTGAACGTAGTATTCTTATTAGATGCAGGCAAAAGACAGCTGAAGGTAGATTGCTCAGCACGACGCAACTGGAATGAAGGTGGCTCATGAGATACGCTACTAACTTTAGCTTCAGCTAGTGAACCAAATAAATTCCAAGAAGAATTATCCAGAACATCCCGTAAAACACTATATTCGATAGCTTCATCAAAATTCTCTGCGGGCGCGTCAAAGTCTTCAATACGTTGTCCGTTTCCAAACCCAATTTTACAACCTGATCTCAAGTACGCTAGGCAAACATCGCCTTGTTCATCAGCACCGTATTCTCCACTAAAATTACGGTAATTCTCTGGTGGTTGAATATACAAGGCGTGGAAGTTGCTTAAAAGACCATTTTCATCATCTGAACATAGCTCTCCTAAGTAATCGAGATCTTCTTGCTGCGTCAATTTTCTCGAAAACCATATGATTTTAAAAAAAATGTCATGAAAACATATTTTCCAGCAAAAAGAATCACGTTTTAGTAAAAAACATCAATAATGTTAACCTGTACCCTATCGCTCCTGGCGTTGCCATATGGACACGCTGGCAACAATTTAAGAAAAAAAGGACCACAGAAATATTTTTTTCACGCTGTCACTTATTTTAGTCTTTGTACATCCAATATACTAACAATTCTGCAATACAGTACTTATAGATAATGTACACTGTAAATTATATTGATATAAATACTTTTTTGTTGTGCTCCATTATACGATTTTTTTAACTTTGTTATTTACGATCGAATTTGAGACGCTCTCAATATGAAAATCTAAGCACACTATTAAAACTGACTACCCAATATGCAACGCAGATGCCCAAAGATGTGAAAAAATGCGAATATGCACACATGTGTGTATTGGTTTCCGTTAGAGAGGTGCGAAAAGGCATGAATGTTTTTGGTTGCCATATGGCAACGCCAGGACGATTCGGGTTAATAGTTTTATTTCATTGTTTTTTTTTTTTTTTTGTTTAAATCCACTCTATAGTCCTGTCACGGTCGCCATATAAAATTTCCAAATGAATTTTGTATGAAAAGATAAAACACATCCAATTTCTTACAACGTTATAAGCTTCTTTATTTTAGGAGTAGAACCATTCGCTTACAAAGTTAACATTCAAGAGTGTTCAGATACATGGGTTTTCTTCGCTTCTAGAACTAAAATGTCGATGTTCGCTCTATCGAAGTTGGGATTTGTAGGCCAATCCTCGGGCGGATTCTTTAAGAATTGAGGACCATTGAACCAGATAGAAGCATTTAAATCTTTAACTAGGCTCCCACGAGATATTAAATCTGCTGGGTTGTTCTCAGATCTGACATGTCTCCAACAGACATCTGACGTTAAATCTTGGGTATCGCTGACCCTATTGGCGACGAATGTGTCATACAAATTGGATGCCGACGCAAGCCAATACAGAACTAATTCAGAGTCGACCCAAAAAAATATTTCTTTAAACTCTTCTTTCAATGAAGCGTGAACTTTTTTCCACAATTTGGCCAGCAGCTGAGCACCACATAACTCCAGGCGAGGTAAAGATTGAGTTTTAGATGGAGCAATTCTAGACTTTGCCGTAATATGCCTCACAGAAACGTCTCCACATTCATCAACACATCTAGCATAGAGACAGCATCCATAGGCCTTTATTGAAGCATCAGAAAACATTTTACTTCTAAAAGCGAAGAAAAAGAAAAATGTGTTCGTTTGTGCTGTCGAATTTATGGAAAAATTCCTAAAGTATAGCAGCTTTATAAAAGTGATTCGAGTAACAGGATATATTCTTCGCTTCTGCAAAATAGCAAAGGGACATCACATAAGAATCTGGGAGGATCACCATTATCTGCAGAAGAGCGTTGATGGCAGTCGTGTGGTGTATACAGCAGGGAAGTTTTTGAAAGGAATTGGCAGAAATAAGTGCTAAAAAGGAAAATCTGTCTTCAAAGAGCATAGCGGAATTGTCTCCGTTTTTGACGTCGCACTGTGGGCAAAAAACAGCGATTTGGTGGCCAAAAGTCAAATTTCTAATGTTTCCGAAATAGCTAGATTTAATTTTTAGTCAATAGAGGAATATTCATATGTAACTATATATTTATTTTTATAATATAAATTCAAAGAAATGAAACAAAACGAAAAAACAGAATTCAGATATAATTTTAAGATAGAGATAGATACCATGCAAAAACGTGCATTGGCCTGCATTTAGTCTGATGGAGGACAGGGCAATACAAGGTAATGCTCTTTATTTTTTGTTTTATTAATGGTTCTTGTGACTAAATTAACTTAATACCAGGAAAACTGTAAGCCCTAGATAAAAACTTTGTATGGTGAATTTGTAGGTGGCGTTATGGCAAATAAAAATATTAATAATAAAAAAAAATTATAAGCACATTTTCCCGAGAAAAAGGCGATTTTCACAAAATGTTGCTTAAAAAAATTAAAAAAAAAATCTGTGTTTGAAGACAAATATCTCAAAAACTAAAGTACACATATACATATAATAATAGTTTTTGACTGTGATAAACACTAATCAATTCTCTATGAAACTAGCTCCCTTTGGTTGCTCTAAGTTTGATATACAAAAAGTAATAATTGAATTACTGTTGGTACCTACTTCTCTGAAGGAGCTTTTTTAAACACCCTGTATCTCAGTGGGTGTTCAAGATAGACCCCTCCTCGCGTACAATTTTTTCATAGCATGAACCAATGAATCAGATCCCAAAGAATCTGTATCCCAAACCGGACCACCCTGTATATTATGAAAAGGCTCAAGAAGCCAACCATAAACTTTATCGAAGGTACCGATTAAACAGCACGTGCAAAATTTCAAGGAAAAGGAGAAACGAAGACTTATTTCGAATGATTTTGGTACATATCATGAGACCCTTTAATATCTTCATTGAGAAAGGTGCACCAAAAAAACCAAATTCATGATAAATGGCCTCAAGATATTCAAGAATTTTTTTAATAAAAAATTAATTTTTTTTTTTTTGTTATTTTTTTATTATAATATGTATTGTTTTTCTCTCTCCATATTAATATTTGAATTTTACATATGTATATGTATGTATGATGCCCTTTGAAATTGGTTAAAAAAATGCTTATGTATTTGAAAAACAAAAAATTGTGTATCGATAGGCACTCAAATTATCTTTAAAATAATATTTTTTTTTTTAAAAATCTCAATTGGTTAAAAAGTTACAGATTTTTGACCACCAAATCGATGATTTTTGCCCACAGTGCGTCATTGCCAACAAAATATTGCTTCGTGTAGGTGGACGTATCAGGAATTCAGACATCGATTTCAACGCCAAATTTCCAATTCTTTTACCAGGGGACAACGATTTAGTAAAGGAGTACGTGCAACATTTGCACATAAAAAATTATCACGCTGGTCCCCAAGCCCTTTTGAGTTTCGTCCGAGATCGATTTTGGATCTTGAACGCCAGGAAGTTAGTTCGACACGTAGTTGGGAAATGCAAATGCAAACCTCTATTGCTTGACCAAGTGATGGGAAATTTGTCCAAGGATCGGCTAACTCCAAGCAGACCCTTTAGCATTTGAGGGGTGGATTTTTGCGGTCCCATACTTACTTCGTGGAAGATTCGAGGAAAACAACCCTACAAATCTTATATATCTGTGTTCGTTTGTTTTACCACAAATGCAGTTCATTTGGAACTGGCGTCTGACCTCAGTTCAGAAGCCTTTATAGCTGCACTTAAGCGACTAATAGGACGAAGGGGGTGTCCTTGTAAATTATATTGCGATAATGCAACCAATTTTGTTGTATTATATGAGAATGAGAGCTATTCTCCATTGTTTGTTCGCCATATTTAATTGCCGCCCAAATTGGGCCAGATGAAGATTTCCACATCTTCTAATTTGAGATAAAAACCAAAAGATACAAGTATGTATTATACATCGAATTACATATAACGATTAATTGTGCTCGATCTAAATTCCATAAATAATCTTTTAACAATTGCCGCGCCACATGTGGCAAGTCGCAATGAATGCCATCAGCGCATCGAGCTACCATTTCAATAAATTGTCCTTTTATAATTGGAACAGCTACGAATACAGCAGTAGCAGCATTGTACCGTGCGCATTCTAATTGCAAATCGAATATGCCATTATTCTCGAAATAATAACAATAACAGTTGACTGGAGGTCAGGTTGGTTATACCGACCGACATCACATACAGTCGAATCCACACATAACAATCAACGAAAGGATTGCATGTATAAATGAGTGTGTGTGTGTGTTTGGCGGCGAGGAAGTCCACAATTGGAGGAATCTGCCGCGCGCCGCACCGCTTCGGTTAATCAAACTGAGCAATCTATTCCGCGCCAGGTAATTTCCAATGGCACAGCGCAGCGCATATTTTCAGCATCAACTTCTTGGAACAATACGATTCCCAATAGGATTCACACACATTCATGCAGACGGACAGAATCAAAGGCGAAATGATTTAAACAATCCACGGTAATTGTCGGGGACACTGCGGCACTGCCTTTGCTGAATTGCTGTGCCGATGCCGATTCGCCTGGCTGTTCTCTCCCAGGTTGACACAAATTATTCGCTAATAATCGTTTGATTCCATTCCGTTCCGGTTAAGTAGTTGTCTTCGCCTGTTGCTGCTGCTGGAGTGTCTCCTTTTGCTCCTGGTTAGTTGGATTATTTGTGCCTTTGTACCTAATAAAATATAAATTGGCCGCTCATTGGAGTCATTAGAAGTATCAGGGACAGGACAGAACATGTATGTATGGATATACTTGTTAAACAAGACCGCGCCGACCGACCCAATTGCACGGAGTTGGAAGGTACGGTACCTTCTACAAAAGTCGATCCTATACTGTGTCCATCTGCCATCCATCTGGCTATGAGTCCGGCATATGCATATGGGTACGACATTAATGCTGGTCTCCTGGTCTTGGCCCATGAAGATGTTTTCAACAGGAGGTACGTAGGCAACTAAATCTCTCTCTCTCAATCTCTCCCATCGCAGTGGAATGGAATTGTTATTAACTAGTGCTGGTACACCGACGAAATGATGCCTCAAATAGATGCACCACATACCCAATTTCCATTCGAGGCAATGGGAGCAGCCACCACAGTCACAGCAGCAGTGGCATCGGCATCGGCATGGGCATTGCCAATTGTTGGAGAAACATGAACTTTGTTTCGGCATCTTCCATCTAATATGAGATCGTTTTATGCGGGGAAACTGCATCGTAGACGCTAAGATATGCCGGTAGCCCTATTTTGTTTGGCAGTGCATAGCAGCACCAGCACTCTGGCCCGACAGACTGTTGTAGAGATAGATTGGGAGAGAGAGATTCCTCTGGGTATGGACGTATGAAGTTTATTTGGAACGCGATGTGCAGACGGTGAAAATTTTACTTTGAAGTTATTTGTGACGGCCGCCACCGGCCTTTACAACTCTCGGGTAAAATTTCTGTTTTCCATTGCTAGTATGATGCAACAATGCCGGTATGCAACCGCCTTGTGTTTGCTGTAATGAAACCGCGAGCGGTGTAACTTGATAAGCAAATCTTAGAGGTTACAGTTGGGGATTATTTGAACTCCTGTAAAAACCTATAGGTAAACTTCTGAATAGTGGAATGCTTCGGTGCACATTTTTTTTCTACTATTCGCAACATTTGCACTATTCGCAGTTTTTTCCAAAATCGGCAACCTAATTTCTTTTATTATTTTTCGATCAATTTTTATATCGGAGTTCAGAATATGTACTTGCTGAATGTAGCAGCTAGCAGAATGAGACACTAACGAAAAGAATCAATCGTAATGTCAAAATTCTCGGAATAGGAAGCCGACAACATGTTAATGCATTTTGGCACATTCATATCTTGATTCTGCTATTGAAGAGTGAATTTGAATGGGGAAAAAACAAAATGCATTGAAACATTTTCCAGTATTCAGATTTAGCAGGTTTTCACTATATAAGAGTGAGTTTATATGAAGAAAATCAAAATTGGCATCCTCGTGACAAGAAATAATATTCTAGATTGCTTGTCAGACATTCGGACGGCACAGTAAAATTTTTTATTGTGTTTGCTGTGATTGAATCCAAATCACATACGCGAATCTCAAGTTTCTGTCTAGACCATGTATTTGGCCGCTTTGAGGCAATATCTTCATGCCAATGCTCTGGTGTTAACTTCAATCTTTATGTTACAGACCACTGCTTAACTTGTATTTTATTCAACACTTTAAAAAATGTAAAGCGCAGCAAATGTCCTTCACCCTATGTAACAGATATGTATAACGTTTGATCTTCTAAATAATGAGCTGCGTTTTGAAAACTGGGAGACAGTCTATGCCGAAAGCTATGCCTCTAAGGTCAATGACTTATTTCAAGAATCCTTAAAATTCTACACAAGAGCTTAACGCTACAATCATCTGGTGTTTAAAAAAAACAGAAGAGCGATTGAAGCCATGGATAAACCGCTCTATCATAAAACAAATTCAACTTTAAAATAAAACAAAATAAACCCAAAACAAATGATAATGTTATCCCAGACTCTATTGAGACAAAAATAAAAGAAAGAAAGGAAACTAAGGAAAAGGTGGCAGACTATAAGACCACCGACAGACAAAAAATAAACTAAACAGAATCTATTGAAATTCTAAATAGAAATCAGAATAATAATTTAACAAACTACTTAAAAAAACCTAACTCGAACTTCTGAAACAATCTACTCACTTTGGAAAAAAAAAGAAAAACAAAGTAATTCACTAATCACTATCTATGGGAACTGGGCCCGAGAAAATCATGAGAAAGCAAATACGCTAGCGGAACATTTCTGGAAAACATTCTCCAATGACGACGGCATTACTAGCATTCCATAACTAAAATCCCACAGGGCTAATCTAATAAACGAAAAATCGAAAACGTAACAATAAATGAATTAGGACGATGCATAAGATACAAAATAGACTATGTATTATGATTTTTTACTTACTTACTTAGTTGGTGCTACAGTTCGAGGTGAACCTGGGCCTGCTTCTCGCAACCATTTGTGTGTGCGTGTTATATTTTTGCACGAATGGAAGGGACCTACAGTTTTTTGCCGACTCCGAACGGCGAGTTGAGAAGCTCAATCGTGACAAATGATACTCTTTGATGCTTGTCAGACATTCGAAAGAGGTGGGCACTGTCAAAAACTTTTAGGTGCTTGCGGCGGGATTCGAACCCAAGACCGCTGGCTCAGTAGTCCGACGCACTAACCACTTGCGCCCACGGTGCCCACTAATGATCTTTTAACAGCAGAAATACTTACTAGAGTACCTATAAAATCATTCCAACACCTTTCAAACATATACACCGCAATGATTAGGATTAGACTAAAGCATTTCCCAAAAGTATGATATGGTATGGTATGCCGAAATAATAGGAATATCCTGGAAAGATGAAAGATGGAAAGATGCAACCAAACCGACATCATAATGACCAATCAGCCTGCTTCCTGTCCTGTCGGAAATTTTTGAAAGACTGTTGTGTGACCGAATGGCACCCATATTGAATGGAATAAGTGCAATACCTGTTCACCAGTTCGGATTCAGAAGACAACACTCGACGATCCAGCAATCTTATATTAGAGTGGCTAATAAAATCTCGAGGCAAAAATATTCTGCGTAGCAGTATTCCTTGACGTCGTCGCCAAAGCCTTTGACTCAGCATGGCATGCTGGCCTACTGCTAGAACTACAAAATCTTCTACCAGTGGACTTCTATCCAATAATTAAAAGCTACTTAAGTGACCGACATTTCTATGTCAAGTACAAAGACGACCACTCATAACTATACGCAACATGGGCTGGGGTCACTCAAGACAGTGTATTAGGACCATTATTGTACAATCCCTATACCAGAGACATCCATCTTCCAACACAGACAACATTGATGATTGCCACTTTTGCTGATGACACCATACTGCTTTACTCCAACAAATGCTTACAAACGGCGACTATGCAACTACAAACAATTCTAGACAACACAGCCAAATGGTTTGACGACTGGCGCATACAAATATTATAAAGACAAAACGATTCAGGTTATATTTACTACAAAAACGAGATTTACACCTCAACCACTAAAAATCAACAACAATGCATCGACACGGTAGCCAAATATCTATAGGAATATACAGTTGCGGTCAAAATAATAGCAGTGCAACCTCTGGAACAACATATTTTAGTACAGAGTGAGATATGAATAATCTATTACTTCCTTTAACGAATTTTCTGGTACTAGAACAATGCGTCTTAAATTTCCACGAAGAAAATATTCGTGCACAGAATGGCTTCTTTCCAAACGTCACTTGAATGGATTTAGTGCGTGTTTCTGAGCGGTCAAAATAATAGCAGTGCGCGCTAGTTTCTTACTGGTGTTGTGCATAATATTAAAACAAAAGAGTTCAAGTCTCAACGTAAATCCTTAAGTTTTCATTGTTTTTACCCAAATATAATGGTACTTACTCATAGTATGGGCCGCGGTAAACACTGCACTCCGGAGCAACGGTGAATCATCCCGCCGCCTTCTTGCTGAAGGCAATCACTTGATATTTCTGCAAAAATGATTGCAAATGCTAAAAAATACAAGGACAATGCCGAAACCAGAGGAAGAAAAAATGTTTTGTCTACGAAATCGGTAAACAGAATTGTTAGGTGATCGAAAGTCGCTCGCTTCCGAGATAATAAAAACAGTTGAATTTAAGCTCAAGTGTGGAAACTGTCAGAAGAGTGTTAAGAGCAAACAATCTCAATGCCAGAAGCCCAAGAAAAAGTTCCACTTTTAACAAAAAAACACATTTCAAAAAGATATCAGTTTGCCCTGACCCATGTTGACAGGCCCCTTCTAGATTGGCGTGATATATTGTGGACGGATGAAAGCAAAATCATCCTGTATGGCGGCTCTGGTTCCCGTGAATATGTGGGAAGACCACCAAACGCTGAATACGTGCCTAGGTATACGCGGCGCAAGACAGTAAAACATGGTGGCTCTAGCATTATGATATGGGGTTGCTTTTCATACAATGGTGTAGGCCCCATATACCGAATAAACAGTGTGATGAATCAGCATGTTTATATTGATATACTTCAGGGAACTATGCTGCCTTATGCAGAGGAGGAAATGCCAATTAGATGGGTCTTACAACAAGACAACGACCCGAAACACACCAGCAAAAAAGCTAAGGAATGGTTTCGGGTTAACAATATCTCTGTTATGGACTGGCCTCCCCAATCGCCTGACCACAATCCAATAGAGAACATTTGGGCAAATATCAAAAAGGTGGTTGCAGCTTCGAAACCCAGAAATAACAATCAACTTTGGGCCGTGGTAAAGGCTGCTTGGGAAGATGTGCCATTACAGAGATGTCAGTTTTTTGTCGATTCTATGAAGCGGCGCTGTGAAGCTAGGGGTCCTCTACAAAATATAAAGTTTTTTCTTTATCAGTTCATTCAAAATTTTATTCCATTACCTACATTTTCCAAATTGTTATGCATACTGTTATTTTTTTGACCGACCTAAATCGTTATCTTGTAAACAAAATTTGTGTTTCTATTAATTTTAACTATCAGAACAAAACTTGTTTGCCACAATTTCACTTAGAATTAATGTAGTTTAATGAAAATAAAACTTTTTATAACAATTAAAACAGAAAAATATTAATTTTATTAAATTTTTGGTATGTTGTTTCATACTGCAATTTTTTTGACCGCAGCTGTATTTAGACAACAAGTTAATTTGGAAGCACCACATACAACAGAAGCGGAACCAAATGAAGAACAAATTCAGACAACTGTACTGGCTGCTTAAACGAGACTCACCATTATCCATAAGCAACAAAATCTTAATATATAAAAACGTTGGTGCGTATGTATGTCTGACCACTATGGCTGAATAACTGAAGCTGTCCACCTTATATGTTCGTCTGGTGCTCTGGATTGTTTTTGTTTGTGTAAGACTCCCACTACGGTGGCGCTGGGGTCGCTTTTTTCGAAATTCTTATTTATGGAACGATTTGGCTCAAATTCACACCGTATAATCGCACTAATATTATAAATGCGAACTACTCCGCTGAACCAACCATAATGTGATTTGACAAAGAGATAGTCTGGGACCTGAAGAAGGACTTGGGGGCGCTGCGCTGGGGTCAAGTAATAAACAAATTCTATATTCATTGACCAAAATGACTCATATTGACAATATATATATATACCTACAATTTTGTTAGTATAGTGCCAAAAGAAAAAATTGCGAAATCTGGACCCGATAGGTAGCGCTCGAGTCGAGCTATTAACAAATTCTTTAGGAAAAACACAAACAAACAAAAAATTCTAACGGACATGTTTCTTTTATGTTGAATGGTAAAGAATTTTATCAAAAAGGTCGTTATAAAAATGATTTTATATAAGTAGGCATTCATAGGGCAAAGCGGCATACGATTACGGCTATACTCTGAACATCATCGTTTCGTTTCATCTTGTTTCGTACTTTTTAGTTAGTTTTTCGCGTAGTCGGGTTTTAGTTTTTTGAACTTAATTTTTTATTTAATACACTTGTTGACGATGGTATCTCAAACCTTTTAAAAAGGGTATCAGAAAAGAGATTAACCACTACAGGCCGATCTCCTTGTTGTGTTTTTCTTAAGAATAAATTTTTTTAGTCCCATGCAATTTCGGTTCAGGTAGGGGCTCTAATAGTGCCTTTCATCCCTTAACATAATAATTAGATCAATGACACACATTTCCCACAAACATTGAATTACATTAAACTCGACATCCGATACATGACAGACAGTTTTACGACCCACCACAAAGTTGAGGTCACTTTGATGTGCGTTATGATTTAGCTGCACATTGACCAAAGTAATAAATTAGGCGTGTTTTTTTGAAACGTAGCTAGCCAGTCGTTCATTAAAACGATTCCCAGCCAGCCGAACCCAGCTGACTTACCTCCAAGTTGTTCGGTCATATGTGTGTGATTTCGACCAGCTGTTAAGTGTGAACTGTCAAAGTATTCGGCATTCAACCAAATCGATTTTTTGTAATTTGTTGTGAAAACAATTAATTTCGGTAATTTATTCAATGGATAATTTACATAAAGTGATATGAAATCATAATATAGTGTGAAACATCATTTAGTAATTGAAATTATATAATTTTCGTACACGGCAGTCTGTCAAATGTTCTACAAATCGCTTTAAGCGCCACCTTGCCATGAGATATCGCAACATTCCTAGCCAGCTGCTTTTGGCTGCGGATAAAATCAAGAGTTGTAGCCAGCTGGTTGTTGTATTTGTTTAACGTGTGAAATTTGACTTTGCTAGCAACTACTGGCTAGCTACGTTTCAAAAAAACACGGCTATTGTATCAGATTTCATTTGAATTCTTATCACCGCTGTCTGCACACATATGTGGACATACTTTGTATATATTATCTTATATGTTTAAGGATATTTTAGAACTAAGTTGTACATAAGATTTTGTATAAATAGGATAAAAATTATGAAATAAAGATGAATCGGAACATCGACCTCGTCGGCTCCAGTAGCCTGGTCTTTCTTATTCTGCTCGGCTCTTTAGCTGTTAAGTATCAGTGCGGCTTTTTAGCCATCACCTTGTTCGGCTTGGGATAGCCTTTATTAATCCCCATAGCTTGGTAGGAGAGGTAGGGAAAAAGTAGAAAAACCTACAACATTGTTACAAGAAAACCCTACATTGTTAAAGGGCGATCATAACATAAATTACACTCTCTACCGAAGATCTTCTAGCGTTTTGCTCTTTAAATAGTAAAGGCTTAGATGAAAAGTAAAGTTTTGTTGGTCTGTTCGTGGACATTACCAATGCATTTGATATGACATTCTCCTTAGCAAGCTGTATTCTGTTGGGTTTCGTGGTCCTGTTTTCAGTTGGTTTGTGTCTATAATTTCTGTAATAATAGAGCCAATAGTCTCCGCAGCTAGGCTCTTTAATTTTTATATTACCCTGTAATTTGAATTACTTGTTAATAAATGATAATAATAATAATAATAATTAAAATATAGAATACAAAGGGTGAAAGTAGGAGACTTCTTAAGTCATACCAGGGCCAGGGTGTTAAATGTAGGCGTACCTCAGGGGTAAGTCCTTGGTCCAATTTTTTTCCTTGTGTTAACTCTGTGTTCAGCTTACCACTCGCAGGTAAAGTAACAGCTTTTGCAGATGATCTCGGTATTGCGTATGACTCAACTAGCCCTCTGAGTTTAGTGGCTGATATAAATTGATGTCCACTTGCTAAGAATCTGGGTTGCTAAACACAAACTTAATGTAAGTAACAAAACCAAATTGATGTATTTCAGTATTAAAACACAAGAGCTTCCTGACTCTGAAATTCACTGTCATGCTTATATTTCCTTAGGCTACAAAATGGTTTATTGTTCATGGTAGACGATTCGCTCGCGGTATTCGACAAGGGTCAAAAATTCTAAAACGAATTGCTTCAAAATCGAAGTAGTAAAAGATTTTAAATATGTACTTAGGTGTTTTAATTCATCATAACATGAGTTGGTCATATCATATCCTAACTCTGAAGCAATATTTGCGTTATGCTATCTTTAGCTGCTATCATCTTGCAAAATCATATATGTATGTACAGTATACTCTCTCCTTACGGACACCTCTCATAACCAGATACCTCTTATAACCGGACAGATTTCAAAGAACGTAAATACACGATTTTTCATATAAAAATATAGAGATATTTTATATTACTTTGTGCGAATTTTGTTTAAAGATAAAAATTATTCCGCTGGTCACACAAATAATACCACAATATGGAAGTGGGCTGTATTCCTCGTCAGGGTATTCCGTCTTGTCCTAAAATAGCTTAAATTGTCATGACCCGCTCATTTCCTCAACCATTGATGGCATTATGCTGTCTTGTCCGCGAGCGTGTTATCCAAAAACTACATACATATATGTATGTGCATTTATAAATCCCGTAGCATTTTTTTAAATAGGTCTGTATGTTAAGTGTACATAATATGTAATATGTGTAATTTTGTGTAATTGCACGCTTCATTGTCATAGCCTGAAATTAGTATTTTTTGGTAATTTGTGTTTATAACATTAAAATGAATTTCTTTATAAAATTAAATATGTCTATTGTGTTTCTTTTTTAAAGAATGTCAATTTATTTTTTCTCTCATAACCTCATAACACCTCTCATAACCGGACACATTTCTCGGTACCGTCAGTGTCCGGTTATCAGACCGTTCACTGCATATAGTTTGTATGATAAAAATAATGAATAAGAAAAAAATAAATATTACAGCGTGCTTCATGCAGTTCAAAATCCATTTAATCACAATTTCTCCAAAATGGTAGCAATCTAGTGCAAAAAAAAAACACTCCTCAACCATGTCCAGCATAACTCCGGATTATATCTCAAATATTCCACTCAGGCCTAATAGGCAATATATAATTATTAAATCTTCGGTAATGGCAATCCAATGGCGATCGAGGAGTGCAAAAAAAAAGAAACAATATTTTTTCCTTTCATAATCTTATATCATTAAATCATTCCTCTCATCCTTTCGCAGCGAAATCATCCATAACTATCACACTCGCGGTGTAGCGTACAATCATTCAATTAAGTCTCACACCACATTTTTGAAGTGATATCACCCATCACCATCATCATCATCCCATCACAGCCATCATCCTCATCCATAACACCACAATAATAATGACCTTCAGTGTACTCGTATTATTTTCTGAGCTACGCTGCTGCACCATATGAATTACTTTTACTGCCACAGAATGTGGTAAGTTGGCAAGTCCACGTTCGGGCAAAAAGTGCCTTTGATTGGACACCACCATCTAATTAGGTGAATTCCTCGTTCGCAGTGCAATCGCGCAGTGCTGCGAATAATTAAATTTGATGAACCAGTTTCTTGACTGCAACCAAGATGAAGAGGTGCCACCATTTGGTGATACTCTGCTGCAAAGCGCGACTTAATTTTAGCGTTAATTTGTAGTGAGCCATCCAAAGAGAGCGTCTTATTTACTAAGTTGGGATTGGGATAATTAATAATTCCATTCGGACAGATTTACTGTGCGCATTTACATTCACCAAGTCTCGATTAGTGCCTTCACTTAAAACGATTTCTTCTAGAATACAGACCAATTGAGATCGAATGAGAGAGGCGCTAGCTATGCTAGGTGACTGTGTCTGTATTAGCAGTGTTGCATCTAGCGAATGTAATTTTATTAATGAAACTTTTACACGTGAGCTGCTTGGCTTGCTCTTTGTTTGTTCGTATTTATCTGGAAGTTGGCAGCTAAAGAGTGATCAATGCAATCAATGATTTAGATGTTATGTGAGATTTAATTGGGCTACGAATTGCTTAGTCACATTTTATTTATCAGATTTAAGCTGAGGCTTCGAATAAGCATGACAATTGACACGAGGGAATTTCGAATGAAATTCCTGAAAATAGTGAATATGTAGTATAGATATAAAGGGTGATTTTTTAGCTGGTTTGGTTTTGGCAACACTGGTTTTGACAGCTGACGTGTGTTTAGTACCTTGTGTCACTGTCAAACAGCTTCAGTTTGGTTTGCAATTTAACCATGGATCGTCTTACAAATGAACAACGCTTGCAAATTATTGAATTTTACTATCAAAATTCGTGCTCGGTTCCGAGCCGAGGATCCGCTTTTTTATCGAAAAATTGTGTTCAGCGATGAGGCTCATTTTTGGTTGAATGGGTACGTAAATAAGCAAAATTGCCGCATTTGGAGTGAAGATCAGCCAGAAGCATTGCAACAGCTACCAATGCATCCCGAAAAAGCCACTGTTTGGTGCGGTTTATGGGCCGGCGGCATTATTGGGCCATATTTCTTCAAAGATGATGCGAATCGCAGCGTTACTGTCAATGGTGAACGCTACCGAGCGATGATAACAAACTTTTTTTTGCCCGAAATGGAAGTTCTTGACTTGCATGATATGTGGTTTCAACAAGACGGTGCCACATGCCACACAGCACGCGAAACAATGGCGCAATTGCGAGGCGAGTTTGGTGAACAGTTAATTTCACGTTTCGGGCCGGTCAATTGGCCGCCTAGATCGTGCGATTTGACACCATTAGATTATTTTTTGTGGGGGTATGTCAAGGCTAATGTCTATAGGGACAAGCCCGCTTCGATTGACGCACTGGAAGCCAACATCCATGCATTCATTCGTGAGATACCGGCCGATATGTGTGAAAGAGTATGCCAAAATTGGACTCAGCGGATGGGCTACCTGAGACGCAGCCGCGGTCAACATTTGCATGAAATTATCTTTAAACATTAAATTGCAAGGTTCAAACTATCGATTCAAATAAATATTTCATTCATTTTTTCGAATTTTTTGTGTTTTTTTTTTAAAAAAAGTTCTCAACCTCTTAAAAAATCACCCTTTATTATATCCATAACTGACAATGCAACTTGAGGGTTTCTAAAATATCTATGAAGAAGAAAATGGTCACAATCGGATTGGTGCAGGGAAATAACTTCACGGGAATTAACTTCATATGGGAATCAACTTCACCTCAAGTGGGAAATAAATGCACTTTAATGATGTGGATGTATTTTTCACTGAAAGTGGGAATAAATTCAATTTGCGCTTCTTTTTTATTGCCTTCACTTTATCACTTACTTCTGTCAAGAACCGGTCTCAGACTGAGTTCGCTACAAGATCAAATAGCCAAATTCTAAAACAAATTCAAAATAAATAACGGAAATTTTCGCAGTAATACATACATAGGCATGGCAAGAGTGAATCGCCAGGAAAATAATTTTGGATTCTTCAATGAAGTGAAACTATTATCCACATTTAATGAGAAATAACTTCACATTAAAAGTGAAACTAATTCCCACAAAAAAGTAAAATTATTTCACACTTTCTGAGAGAAATAACTTCACATTATAAAAGTGCATTTATTTCCTACTTAAGGTAAAGTTAATTCTAATGTGAAGTAAGTTTCCATGTGAAGTAAATTCCCGGGAAGTTATTTCCTTGCACCATTGGATTCACCAAGATTGTACCTTCATTAAATTTTGGCATAGGATCCTGGCAAGTCCTGAGTAGTCCTACTATTGATAAAGTGAAAGTGCAATTCGTCACTGCTCCAAGAAATTCTCTTTCTTTTGACACTTTATTTGGTGTACCCGCAAATGGTACCTATACTACAGAAATAATATATATGATGATCAGGGAACGGATTTTGTTGACTTGCTTTTTTTTGCCTTTTTTTTCTCATATTGCCTTTTTTTGCCTTTTTTACTCATATTGCCTTTTTCACTCATATTGCCTTTTTTTGCCTTTTTGGTACTATTTTTCCAAATAGCTCTGCACTTTCTTCTTAATTATACGATTTATCCTTGCTCACACGAAAGAAATTTCAGTGTCCACACGTATGAGAGCAGGTTTTTCTCTTGTATGAACATGTACATAACTACACGCGTTGTTTACACTAGCGCTCATAAAAAAAATCCCTACACACCAATACAACACTAAACACATTTGAATCAACTCAATATACATGTGCTTCTTCTTGCGCCGTAAGTGCAATCTCAGGCATTTGCCGCAGTTTCATCTGACAAAAATCCGTAGACAGCGGGAAAGTATTTTTTTTCGTAACTGTGCGCCTTTTCATCTAGATTCTAGATTCATAATCTGTGACATTATACTGGTCACTTAGTGCTGGTCTGTTGAATATTGCGTGTGCATAAATGCGTGCTGCTCCCAAAATATTTTGTTGCTTGTCATTGGAAGCGAAAATGCCCCAAGACAGAATTTGTAGTGAAATTGGAAAAAGATTTTTAGTCGACCCGAAAGACCGCATATTTAAGAGTTTACATGTACATATTTTAATTTGAGCACTTGATCTTAGTGCACTGCGTATTATTTATATTAAAAGAAGGGGTGTTAAAGACTTTCAACGGACTCGAGGAGGAATTACAACCTGCTAAAGGGCCAGATGGGATGAAAAATTGGTACGCGGTTTTTTCAGCAAATTAACGAAATGGCGCTGCAAACTCTAAACTGGACTCAAATATTAAAGTCAAGGAGGTGACATCTCTTATCTTGGCTCCACTAGGCTCTGCCCATGTTGTAAGGTCCTTTAATTCTTCAAAGCTTTCCTGAGAGATAATCGCAGGCGATTGTTACATACCAGAGAACTTCAAAATGTTTTGGGTTACAATGTTAATAATAATGCATAAAAAACTTTATTATAAAATGTCTTTTTCTGCGGTATTATTTTGCCTTTTTTGGTTTTTTTGGTCAACAAAATCCGAAACCTGATGATGATATTAGAGTCATGTTCGTTGGAAAGATGATGCTAGTGTAACAGTATAGTCTAATCACGCGAATTCTGATCTTCTTGGAATTGCTTGAGGCTACCGCTTCGATCGAAAGGAAAAGAATCATATCAACGTGAGTGTTCCTAAAATGACCAAGGTTTATAATAACAATATGGGAGGTGTAGACAATCACGATTATGCTCTTGGTAATTATCGTATTTCGATTCGTGGAAAAAAGTGGTGGTAAGTGCGTTGGACTACTACGCAATGCTGCCCGGGTTCAATCCCAGCACGATTCAAAAACGTAAACGTTTTTTTCACAGTGCCATTTCTTTCGAATGTCTGACAAGCAATCAAAGAGTATCATTTGTCAATAAGCTTCTCAACTGTAGGTCCCTTCCATTCGTTCAAAAATATAACACGCACACACATATAGTTGCGAGAAGCAGGCGCAGGTTTACCCCAAGCTGTAGCGCCACCAAAAGTAAAGTAAAAGCCCATTCATTACTAACATTATCCCTAACATGATGGTGAATGCTTTGAAATTACACGGGGTGGTGGCAAAAGGCGAAAAAAAGCCTATGTCTCAACTTGAGTTTCTGTCTTTTGTCGCTCGAGCTCCTTATGGATGAGCCAGTTTCAGTTGATTCTAATAAACAACGCAGCTCCACAGCGCATAGTGAATGCACGTTAATTTCTACGCCCAGCACAAGTCAACTCGTTCACACCATCGCCATCGCCACGATACCTGATGGAAAGCCTAAACGCAGTAAAGAATGCAAAAAACCGGCATCGTTTATGTGTGCCAAATGCAACGTGTCACTCCATACTAATTGTTTCGCTTTGTATCCAACACACAAATGATGATGACTTATTTTTCCTGATTACTTGTGAAATGCATATGTATTCTTGTATAACACATTATATATATATAAATATATAACATATATATGTATATTATATATATTATGTATATATATATTTTTGTATAACACATTATATATATGTATATGTACATATTATATAAAAGGCTACTGCCAATATCTTACAATAAACCTTAACTTTTGAATTCAAAATTTGATTTTCTCCAAATTGACTTAACGTATTTGCCCAGTATTCGAGAAATCGAGCAGTTGATAGTAGGAAAACTGTTATGGTTAAAAAAAAATGTACACCGGATTTTTCTTCATTAGATTAAAACTAATACATCCTGCAAATTTTTTTAAAAAATTCCAACGCGATCGAGTATTAGTCCAAAATTGGTTAAAGAATGTCAACTTATTTTTTTCTCCCATAAATGGACACCTCTCATAACCGGACAAATTTCTTGATACCGTCAGTGTCCGGCTATGAGAGAGTTCACTGTATATATCTTTGCTCAATCACAAATAGCCCTGCAATGCAAAAATTCTTTAAATTCGGTCAGAAAGCTGAACTCAGTGATTGTCAATTGTCATCCAAGGTCCAAGGACAAATAACAGTACATAACATAAAACAAGATCTCTATGAGCGTGCTAATCAAGGTTCAGAAAAGAGTATCTCGGGACCTTAATTTAGAATCTACCAGCGTCATCGGTCATAGCTTCCATTGACGTTTTAGTTTCCTATAGAACATGGCCCACACCGAAAAGATCGTAGACATTTTACTGCGAGTTTCTCACGGACGAATGTTCCTTTACCAAACACCTAAGCGTACCAGGGGCCCTACTCTGTATCTCGTTTCTAAACGGAAATTTTCCGAAAACGAATATTTTATACTCTCTATTTCGATAGCGGAATGAAATCTACTACTTTCGGATTTACAATTCCGAAAGTGGAATTTTGATACTCTGTAACTCGTTTCCTAATGTCAAAAGCATTGAAAAACGGAAAATTTCTTTCTACAACTAATTCGCTAACGGAAGGATTTAAAAGTACCTGCAAATGCAAGATTTTTAAGAAAATTTTAGTGATGATAACAATTAAAAAAAGCAAGCCATTCATGTGTGCTTTATTTTTTGTGTTTATTGATTTAATAAATTATTTTTGATTTGCTCCTGTATTCTCTTTGCAATGTTCTCCATGTTGCTGTTCAATGCTGATTGATGATGCATCATCGGGTATTTTAAATTTAGAGGGACTCCAGTGGATCCCAAAGGAGAAGGAAGTTCATCTCGTATGCAATTGAAAACATACAAAAAAGCATCCCTCGAAAGACGAAAGTTCTGAACAAAACTAAAATAATAAATGATTAGTAATGGTGATATGAATCCTTGGTACCAACCGAGTTTTACCTTTTATCACCTTTTTCAATAATATTTGATTTATCCCGTATAATTTTCCACTCAATCCGTTCTTAACTTGTTTTTTCGTCCATCCGAAGTGCAACAGAATACATTTTCCTTTTTTATTATATTAAATTCTTCCTTTAAAATTCACAACAATATTATTCCTCCTATTCTCGGTTTATTGATTTGACATATCTCATAAGAAATATATCGAGACTCGACAAAAAAAAAATCCTTAAGTGGGAAAATCATCTAGTACTATTTTTTACATTCCGAAAGTGTTACAGAGTATCAATTCAAAAGCGAAACGAAAAGCAATTTCGAATAGGATTGACTTTCGTAACGAAATACAGAGTAGGGCCCCAGGTTTAAGTGAAATCACTGTTTTCTGTGGTGAAAGTAACGACAATTATCAGATGGCAGATTTGAAAGCTTAAGCTCGCTGCTAATTAAGCGCCTTTAAGTACATGCTCCAATACGATACACAACCACCACCCCCCCCGGCGAGAAAAAAAAATAATGCTCAATGCTGAGTGTATTGGAGGCGGTGATAGAATGGATTACTGGATGATGGTCTGAAGCTACGATCTACTTCTGTAGAGGATTTGCTTAGAGTTTAAGCTTTCTTACTTACTTAGTGTACAAACAGGATGGAGCGAAGAGTGAGCGAGAGCAAAGCAATGAAATCCCTGTAAGCACACTTAGATGGCACTACAGCCTCTTCCAGTTAGCCCGGTCATAAGCTAACTAAGCTAAGAGTTTAAGCATAACAGTTAAAAAGATTACGGCTTTTCGTTGCACTTCCATTAGTATATTTTTACGAATACTGTACAAAAAGACCGTAGTAAATCATAAATAGACTGCCAGCACTCTAAAACGATTATTTAATTTCAAGAGCAACATACGACTATTTTTAATTAGATTGCTCTAAAGTGACTTCGTTCAAAACCTTCCATTGACAAGTTCTGACCTCTCTTTTAATCCCTTTACAAATTTCATTCATCTTCTTTGACCTATAACCTGACTGCACTTTCATATTTTTTCAACCTAAACAACTAAGCAGTGCCTAATGTCCTTGCTTATTGCCAAGCATTACCTTTTAAATGATAAACTGTTTAAATTAATAACTTATCGTTGTGCTTTTAATCATAAGACTGGCTTACTTTTTTTATTTTTATTTTTTTTTAAAGAGACTTTATAGTAAACGGTAACATTTTCCATGATCCAATGCCTTCCATAGACTATAGGAATGCCAAGGTAAACATTTTACATTACTGACGATGATGATGATGATCGTGTAGACGACTGCCAGTGTTCAGTTTCAGTGCACTAGCAGCAACACAAAATGCATAGATCACGACAACTATTTCGATACATTCCATATTTATGCATTGAAATATGAACTTGTATCTAGCGCACTTCGATGTGGCTTATTGTCGACTCTTCAATGGATGCCAGAGCACAAGAGCAAATAAAACCAGAAATATGGATCAGTGATCAGTGATCTTTCACGTTTTTCAATGTTGCATGCGATTTTTGTTCCCTCTCAATGATGTTCCCTATTAAGAATTCAATATTCCGTTTGCAGTTTTGTTGTTGTTGTTGTTTGATTTTGAATGTCGAGTTCGGGTAAAGGCATTTCGTGGTTAAGATCTTCAATTTGGTGCTAAAGCGGTGGGTATTATTAAAAGGTTTTTCATCATTAGTAATCAATGCGAACGCTTTTGAATAAAATTGAATTATCGATAGGGTTGCCACCAGACTCAGCATTGTAAGTCTTCATTAGTAAGACTGCTGTGAGTATAAACTTACTGATTTCATAACTAAATACACACCGCTCAACCTACTACCCAAAGACTACATGACGAAAATAGTTCGCTAAAAATAAAGTCTTCAAGAAGACCTCGGAAATACAGAGGCTGACTGAATCAGTGAGGCGTTTAGGGACGCATTTACTGTGCGCACCTTAAAATGGTACACAGTAAGTTTCGAGAACAACTTATGCTACATGTTTCAAGAGGAAAAACATGCAATTGACAAATGGCAGCTAAAGCGCTATCAAAAGGTTGAACTGCCGATCAATTGGTTTCAGGTTGGTATAGAAATAATAAAAAAATGCTTAAAAAAAACAGTGACCAGTGGAACCTCGCCAACGTAATGGTTGAAGGTATAGAAATAGCAGCAACTAATTTTCTTGGCCCATTAGCCTTCTGCGGAATGACAATCATAGAACAAAATGTATATTCAAACTACCTTTCCTAATAAAGGCCAAGATACTCATCGAAAAAGCTAGAAAAAACTAGCTTTTGCCTAGACTTAAAACAAGAATCTTCTCTAAATCTAGGGTTTGTTTATTTTCCATTGTAACTTTAGGAAACACCTAAAACAATCTCGATCCAATGGGCATTTAAAGTGACGGGAGCTGCAGATTCTGCACCAAGGATAATTAGACCCCTGATCGCTTCGAAGAAATATCCCGTTTTGAGAAGTACTGAACACCCAGCACAACGAAATTTTAGAGATATCGAACTGCTGAAGATACATATTATCTATATTGGAACCCGAGAACATTTTCATTCTTTTCTTTAGGTGGCGCTACAGCTCCGGGTAAACCAGGGCCTGCTTCTCGCAACCATTTGTGTGTGCGTGTTAAATTTTTGCACAAATGGAAAGGACCTGCAGTTTTTGCCGACTCGGAACAGCGAATTGAGAAGCTCGTTGACAAATGATGCTCTTTGCTTGCTTGTCAAATATTCGAAAGAGGTGGCATCGTGAAAAAACGTTAAGGTATTTGCTGGAATGGAACCCTAGGCGGCATGCGTGTAGTAGTTAGTCCAAAGCACTAACCAATATGCAACGGTGCTGGTCTGGTAGCCGAAAAGAAATATTTTCTAAAGGTAAAGTGTTATTTAAACCAGTTAATAGTTGTCTCTGTCTTAGTAGTGATAGAGCGGTTTAAGTTCGCTCTAAAGAATTCAATTGCATACAATGGTTAACCCATTTTGAGGCTGGCACCTGTTTTCCGTAACCTTATTTCCTACTAACAGAAATACTGGTGGTCATCGATTGACTCTATCGATACCATTTAGTAGTGACGCTGATGGCGAAAGCTCTTAAGATCTAGGTCTTACATCTATTAGCCTGTCCATTTTAGTGGGGCGAAAGTCAGAACTCATACTGTGGCATAGTCTATGATGGAATACACAATTTCATAACTACAATGGCCGCACGGCGAATGGTGCTTGCATCAGATAATCATGTTGCTTGTTCATGGATGATGTTATTTTTGGTCTGCAGTTTGTTTGTTGAAAGAAACTGTCAGATCTAGTTTTACCCCAGTTTAGGTACCAGTAAGTACCTTTGGATGAAGACCATTGCTAGTACGATAAACATGTTGCTAAAAGAAGTCGAGAGCTGCGTAGCAAGTTTGTTGAAACTTTTTCTCCACGCAGATGTTACAAGCTTTATATTTAAATTAACTTCACTTTCTGTGAGGGTCAAATCTGAGAATCGATTTTACACCCACTTCCAGATATCCGATCATACTGAAATTTCGCTCACCTATAGCAGTCCGGTCACAATACAATATGTGTAGTATATTTTATGGAATTGTAAATCTAATATGGCGGACACCCCAAGATGGTGGGTTATCGCTATCTACACGAGCTCCTTAATATGGGTATTAAATTGAAGGGATTGACAAGCAGAATTAGATAAGCTAAGTAACGTCATTCTAAATTCAATATGGTGGACGCCCCAAAATAGCGGATTACCTTTTTCCTTACACCCCCATGACATGGGTTTCAAATGAAAGGGCGAGTAGAATCTCAAACATTCTGAGAAATCTTTCTCATATCACACCCACCCAAGCTAATATACGTATCGACGTACATTTGTAAAAAAAAATTCGGATACTAAAAAGTAGAAAATAAACTCATATATACATACATATGTATATACATAAAGATAACATTTTTTTTTTAAACAAGCTTTTGAACTAAAAAATAAAAAAAATTCCAATATATGACTATTAATTCAAGTTTGGGGCGCTCAGGCACTAAACAACACATGCACGAGGTGCAACGAGGATGATGAATCAACAGAACACATTTCGTGTCACTGCAGGTGTTTAATCAGAAGTTCCAGAATACTTGATCATCATTTAGACAAATTCTACCTAGTGTCAGATCTTTTATCAAAGACATTTCTGGTTTATCTGGGAGCATGACGGACACACATACACATACATAATGTATGTATGAATGGAGGAAATCCCATTAATCCACAGTGATATGGTCCCACTTTTACCAACAATCTACAAAGATTTACAAAAAAAACTTGGTCGCCCCAAGCTTTATTAAAGTTTTTTTTTTTAATGTATCTATGTATATATTTATTAGTATTACAAGCTTTATATCAACTTCACTTTCTGTGAGGGCCAAATCTGCGAATCGATTTTACACACACTTTCAGATATCCCATTATACTGAAATTTCGCACACGTGTATAAGTCCGAAGACAATACAATATGGGTTATTTGATGACGTTGTAAATCCAATATGGCGGACGCCTTTTTAACTTCAATTTCTTTGAATGCCAAATCTGGGAATTGATTTAACCCACTTCCAGATATCAGACATCCTGAAATTTTGCATACGTATAAGAGTGCGGTCACAATACAATATAGCATATTTCATGACGTTATAAATCTAATATGGCGGACGCCCTAAGATAATGGATTACCGTTAACTTCACGATCTCCTTAATATGAATATCAAATTAAAGGGATTGACAAGCAGAATTAGACTTGCTAAGTAACGTCATTCTAAATTCAATATGGTGTACCCCAAGATGGCGAATTACCTTTGCTTTTTAAATGAAAGGGCGAGTAGAATCTCACTTTTTAGTTCATTAAAGCTTGTTTTTAAAAATTATTTTTTATCTTTATATGTATTTTTTTTAATATGTTCTTAAAACCCCATTCAATGCGAAACGTTAGCTGCAAAATTAAGACTAGACTGCTGGAGCGTTTCTTCTTTCCTATTCGTACAGGTTTTGTATTATTTTCCAGAAACACTAAGGAATAAAACCATTCGTTTGCCTCATATTAAAATAAAAACTGATCTACAGCAGTGGTTTCTGGGCAGCCAATTCGTTTTCTTTTAAAATAAAAAATAAAAATCTCTTTATAGCATTTTAATACAAAAACAGTTATATCTCCCGTTGATAAATTTCCTAAGTTAACAAAAAAAGCCGTCATTCAATAATCTGTGCAAAATCCTTGATCCTGGCAGCTCTATATGGTGATTCTTCAGACCAGTAAAACCCGTCAAAATGTCTGTCGATATTGCAAACATTTTTATAAGAAAAAAAAGAAATATTCACCCCCAATACCGCTATATCGCTGCTACCATCTTCATTGAAGGGGAAAAACATTTTTGGCACGACTTTTCGTCTTCCATGATCTGGATGAGCAAACAGAGCTAGTGCAGAACCAGCAGCAGCTACATCACTGCTGTATCCTAAAGTGATTCCTTCACATCATATTCCACGAGAAAGATCACGCCAGACCGCGTGCACTTTCGCGTTTGAGACAACCTCTGCGGAACTTCAGCCGAATTTATTATGCCCCACCGCCCACCAACCGTCCATCCATAAACTGTGCTAGAACTGAAACTCATTTCAATGCTATTACCGGACGAAACTCATGAATTAAAGTCGATCGCATCGTGATAGATACGAGTACTAGCAACATGCGCGGCAGCAGAATCAGCAGAGGGATGGCACAGTCGCGTCCGTGTCGGCCTGATATTTCTGGAAACTCTTGGCTAAGTGAAAAATAGTCATCGCAGTAATTATGGTATGGATTCATTGCTTTATTAAAATTATTTAAGGTACGTAACGTATACCTTATATCAAGATGCACCGTGCCGTGCACCAAAGCATAGCAGCGAGATACTCGCGGTGTCGATAGTTAACCCGATTCGTGGCTAGGTGATGATAATGATGATGACGGTCGCGACAATCATATTATAATAGTGGCCATGGTCGTGCCATCCATAAAGATTGCGAGAAGATTTTTTTTCTTTACTTGAAGTTCGATTTTGATTTTCGCCTCAGTGCTTTTCGGGCCAATATTCATCATCGTCAGAAGCAGTTCCAGTATCGTTTTGGATTGTGATTTCTTCTCATCCGCCGCGGCTTTGGTATTGGTTATGGTGATGGTGGTATCTCCTGGTAACACGCGCAAAATGCTACTGAACGAGTGATTGTTTTTTTTTTCAAGTTTTTAGATTTTTTGCTCTTTGCCGGCTTAGCCTCTAATTTGAAAGTTGAAATGTGTACCTATGGCACTTTAGTCGTTTTGTCGTCATCGGTAGTGATCGGCGCGGTATGGAGCAGCCTGATCGTAGTTGACTTCGTGAAATTCTATAAAAGAAATGAAAAGAATTATTACAGCAAAAAAACAAGGAAAAAAACTGAAATAATTTCTTAAAGGAGTTGGTAATGGTGGTGCTGGCGGTGTAGTATAATAGTGGAACCAATGGTTGTGCCAAAGCTGCTGATGGTGATGATGAAGATGAAAATGAAGAAGTGGCCGAGTATTGTATACCCGTATGTATGCGGAATATCAGTGTAGGTGAACGGTATCCCGGTAAGTATCTATGGCAAGAGAGCAGCAGCGAGATATATCGTGGGAATAAGACCAAATCGTGTCGAAATTATTTCGAGAGCGATGGTGTTGAATTACGAGTATTTCATCGCGATATAAATAATGGTTTGGTGATCTGGTATGTTGTGAAAGGTGGTAGCAGGCAATAGGCAGCAGCAGCAGCGTTGGTATTCGGAATGTCGGCGTATGCTATTATTCGATGTTACTTTTCTGTTCGTTTGGAGATGGCCACTTCAACGTACCTACATATACGCTTTATATGGAATACAGCGGTTTGTACTGCATTTGGTGTGAATATTTTTATTTGGAATTTTATTTTGTATGTAACACAGGTCAAGATAAAGGTATTGCCGAATATTTCAAAGAAATATGCCGTTTTAAATGGTGAGCTAATCGACGAGACATATTGATTGATGCTCAATTTTATAGTATAATCCACTAGGATGCGATACAAGCATCAATTATATGAAATTATGGATGCACTCCTAAGACGGAAGGTGCAAGAAAGTAAAAGGAATGCCACCATCCAGTGATGCCAACCCGAATTTCTAAAAGTCTGTAGATAAAAGTTACAAATTCTGTAGAATTCTGTATTTTTGCTTGATGCAAATATGTAGAAATCCAGACTTCTTTTAACGCATAAAAACTGATTACAATAAAAATTAGGATACTATAAAACATACATAAATCATTATTTACATTGAACTTGCACATCGTTTACAAGCAATCTGAGTCAAATCAACAATCTTTATTTTTGAAATCATACCTACATGTTTTTTGCATCCTGTATTTTCGGAAAGATGTAAATAACATATTGATAATATTTTGATGTACTGCGTTGAAATTTCGTATAAAATGTTTTGGTATTAGTGCAAGTAGGTGTGAATCTCGAGTAGAATCCGCGATTCACGAAAATGAATCAAAGCGAAAAAAGTGTTTTTTTGCTGTATTATTCGTTAAAAGTTTTTATTTTTTCCTGGAATTTGAAATGTCTGTATACTTTCCTTTGATTTCTGTATTTCTGTAGGCAGAGTAAAAATTCTGGGGATCTACAGAAAATTCTGTATGGTTGGCATCGCTGCCACCATCCATGAAATAAAAAACTACCACCGGACTACCAGCCAAATTCAATTTTGGCACTAAGCGTAGGCAGCAAATATAGAATCCCCATAAAATAAAGACAGTAAGCTGCTATAACCACACATGTCAAGTTTTGGTACAATCCTAATATTATTTGCATCATGTTGGCCCAAGGTACTCGAGTTGTGCATCTTGATCATTTTGTCAGCAATGATGTCGATGTGAGTCATCTCAGCAATTACAAAGGCGTCTGCATTTGAGGTGGTGGGAAAACGCGCAGAGTCTGTTGACGATAACATATCCTTTGTCGTTAGTACCTGCGCACTAACAGAGGCGTCACATAACAAAACAGAGGTGATAACTCTGAAGAGAAAAATCCTTCTAGCGTAGCATGGTCCACCGATTTTTGGCAGGATGTGCGAGAGAGCTTCTTGTAGAAGTGATGCTTTTCTGCTTAA
Organism: Brachyopa scutellaris; assembly: GCA_949775065.1. Lineage (NCBI taxonomy): Eukaryota > Metazoa > Arthropoda > Insecta > Diptera > Syrphidae > Brachyopa > Brachyopa scutellaris. Next base: position 27,191,395 of record OX459114.1, on the reverse strand, counting down.
ATCACCTATGTACTGTACATGCGTGTATTGAACTACGGTCTATTATTATGGAGGTATATCATTATTCCAAGGTATTTAATGCCTTGTTTTGACCTGATGGTTTGATTTCACACTTTTCAGCCTTTAATTTAGGACTTTGCTTCATCTGTCTATCTACCCCATTAATTTGCTTATCTAAGACTAGAATGTTATCGACAAATCCAATTACTGTAACTCTGTCAGGCAGCGTTAGTTATAGAATTCTATTGTATATATTCCACAACAGAGGTCCAACTAAACTCGACCATCGCAAGGTGGCGGTACGCTTTCCTACAAGCTTAGTAACTTCGGGTTGTTGTCAAAAATGCTAAATATCATCCGAAGTCTCTATGAGAAAAATTTAACTGCGGTGTGGAATGGAAGAAACGTATCACCCTGGTTCGAATCGACGATGGGAGTACAACAAGGTTAATTTTCACTATTTCTGTAAGATCTGTCAGGCTAGCTACCTGTGGGTATTATGTTTAATAGCGTCGGGATTAAGCTACTTGTGTACGCTGACGACATTGCTTTGCTAGCAAAGACACCAAACATGATGTAAATAATGATGATGACATTGCTTTGCTAGCAAAGACACCAAACATGATATAAATAATGATAAACAAGTTACAACAGTACTGTAACACATGAAATTTACAATTAAATACCCATAAGTCCGAAATAATGGTTTTCCGTAACGAGACAGGAAACTTAACTGCGGTGTAGAATGGGAGAAACTCACAGGAAGAAAATTGGACTTGAGAAAATGAAGACTTGGGAAAGTGTCGGAGTATAAATATCCTAGAGTCATTATTACGCCGCAACTGTCGTTTAAAAAGCAACTACAGGTAAAACGCAAGGAGTTCAAAAAAGCGATACACACGAATTAGAGAAATGTTCTTTCTAAAAAGGATATTCCGTCAAACGCCAAATATAAACTATTCGAAGCAGCGATGAGGTTAATAACGTGTTATGCGGCCCAAATTTGGGGAATTCTCCAGTATGAAGAATTTTAAAAGTTGCTGAGAAATTTTGTTAAAAAGGTGTTAAGATTGCCGGAAAGTATACGCCTACATAAATGGTTCATCTGGAAACTGGGCTTTCACCGCTGTATATGTATGTTCACATTGGAAAAGCATTTCAGCTATATCACGATAGTGATGCTACTGTCAAGCCACCAGCTGCCAAACATAGTCGCGGCATATCTGTTTGACCGAAATCTATAGTTCTTTAGTGAGTGGCGGAGGCTTTCTTAGTAATGAACATATCGTGTATCTTATCTATCTAATCTTACAAAGAATCAATTGTCTGTATCTCAAAGGACATGCGCTCTCATTCTAAGTTGAATACAATGCTTTGCATTGTGGCTGTAGGGAAGCAAACTTCTAAGGAACGCTACATAGGCATTCTCTATCGGTATGCTGATATAACCTGCAGCAAAAGATTAAACCATGAATTCATCACAATACGATCTGAATGGTGATACTCAAAGGATAAATTTGTCTCCTTATTATTACAAAAGATCGACCCGTAACAGTCATGTCACATGCAGATGTTAAAAATGCAAAAAAAATTCAAGATAATCCGAAATAATTTTTCAGGATTACAATTTACCTTTATTGCAACGCAACCATGCCACATGGGAACTGATTCCAACAATTCGCAAGAAGCTCGTAAGAAACCCAAACACAAAGTCACAAATTGGTCACAGACAACCGCTAACCAGATCTCCTTCTTTTCATTCTGTAGCTTCCGATCGTTGCGTCGCGTCGCTCTCAAAACGAACTTAAATCACCAACTCGATTGACACCAAGGAACATGAATTTAATTAACTGACATGTAAATTAATGAGACGAGCTACACGTTTCGCAAATTACCATCCGCATGTTGCACCACTACGAGTTGGTCCCAATAAACTTTATGAAAATAAATTAATATGCTAATACATACGCACTCGATGTGTGCTCATAAGCTGTGTTGCTCATGTTTTTCCACTCCTTAATGTCCTTAAGTGAAGCAGACGCAGAAAGAATGAGATCGGTTATCGTTGTTTTTTTGTTTGGAGTGGACAACGTACGTGCCTCGTTAAAACCGGATTTTGCACACTAGATTAACCCTTTTCTTAGTATTTATTACTGTGATCTGGTTTGGCTTCCCCGAGTCTATTTGTAACGATTGTGATATCTGTCGGAAAAGGTTAACATGTCGTTTGTCATTCGGTGTTATTCGGTTAACTAGAGTAAATTAAATTTGATTCATGAGTACGCATATTGTGAGCTGGGAATAATAGATACTCGTATCTTTTCATCCAACCTAGGGGGCAGCTATTAATCACTCAAAACGATTTGTTATGCTTCGTGATGTCACTCGCTACAATAGCAGGGTAGAAGAAGGTCCCATTCAGGTATTGTTGTTGAGAACTGATATCGAAGGATATTTAAATTTGATTAAATTAAGTTCATATTTGTTGTTGTTTTTGTTCCTTTTTTAGGGGAGATCATCTACGGCTTTATAAATTAATTTTGAACTGTTTTTATTATTTAAATAAACAAACCGTTGTTCCATTTTTATAAATTAACAATTATAATAAAAGCTAAGTAGGTAGGGTAAAGGTGTTAACAGTGGATCAATTTTTACTTACTGCGCCGCGCCGTTGAGCTTGCATTTATCATAGTATAGCCATGATTTTTTTTTCACAGCTTTTTCAATGTTTTGTCTTCATTTTAAGCCCAAAATCTCAAAGCTTTATTAATGTTGAGATAGTGAAAAAATTATTTGAAATTACCCTTCCCATGAGATCCACTGTGTACTATGGGTGTACACAGTGAATCAGTGCATGGTACACAGTGAAACAAGGATTTAAAATCAATTTATTTAGTAAAAACATACGTTTTTTTCATAACATATATATATTTATTAATTCGTTTTATTATTTGGGGATAGACAAAAGAATAAAAACGAAAATAAAAACTCTTCAAGTATTAATACAAAAATAAATAAAAAAAAGCTTAACAGTTCTTGTAAAAATATCACAAAACGTTACTTTTTTGCACGAAAATAAAAGAAAAATAAAACTGGTAATTCAGTTGCTCATAATTATTGCTAGCGAACATTCAGATTTGAAAAATTAACATGGATTTAAAATTTTGAATTCTGGAGCCTCGAGCTGCTACCATATTCACGATTCACTGTGTACCACTTCCAACTGATTCACTGTGTACAATGTTGTCATTTCGCAAAAACATGTTAATAATTTATAAAATATTTCAGCAAAGTAAACAAATCGACAAAAATTATTAAGTCTATATAAACAAAAGTACGAATATTAAACTCAAATTAAGTTACAATACGCACTTTTTTGATAAGATCAAAAATAAAACAGAAAAAAAAAATTACTTACCTATGCAGAAAACACAAATACACGAGGATAACCACCTTCGACAATGCGATCGCGCAGACCGTTAGTCTGTTGCGAGGGGAAGTAAAAATATGTTCTTTTCTCATTTCCAGATTCATTTGAAAATAAGAAGAGACATTATGAGAGCTATTAATTCACTGTGTACTCTGACTCACTGTTGACACCTTTTCCCTACATACATATGTTTATTTTGGTTCTAAGATTCTTAGTTAATGATGAGACTGTCGAATTACCCTGTACCCATTTGGACCGTAGTAGCTTTTAAGAATGTTCAACCTCTTAAAAACTGGTTTTACTACATATTTGTAATTAAGTAGAATCTAGGAGAATATTTCTTTACAGACCTACAAGATATTTCCACAACGGATATCAATAGAATATAGAAATTTATCTGATATTGGCTTATATTTTTCTTCACAACCCTTTTGACGTGGGTATCGAATGAAAGGGGTTAACAAGTAGAATACGATAAGCTACGTTACGTCATTCTAAACCCAATATAGCAGACGTTCAATTCCCATTCAATAATATGTAAATTATTCAAAATGTGAAATCAAATTGTTCTGCACCTCACTAAGGCTGCGGTTATATAGCAAGCGTGTAATACAAGCGCTTGTTCGCGTCAATGCATTTTATTAGAGCATGGTGGTTATGTAACAGAATTTTAGAAGCGCGAGTAAGCGCTAGCAAGTGCGAGATAAAATGCTCTGATAATTTAGAGCGCGAACTCGCGCGAGCAAGCGCTTGTATTACACGCTTGCTATATAACCGCAGCCTAAGACGCGGTAACTCAGATTTGCAACGTAACTGAAAGAATTTGCTGGTAAGAGATCTAAGCGGACATCAAATCAAGTCGAAAACGATTGAGAAACATCTAGACATCCATCTAGCTTAATTCCTTAACTTAATGTCCACCTTATTATATAGCTTAAGAAAGCAAGATCTGCATATATGTATCTCTTTATAGGCGAAATAGTGAGCAAATGTCAGGGCCCAATCTTCTTTCAGGTTAAGTCAATATTAAGTGGATTTTAATTTTTATTTTGGCTGATACACTAAGACAGGAGATATAAAGAAAACCGTTTTTTGTAGTACAGAAACGGGCAAGTAGAATCGCAAGCTCCTGTCGCACAGTATCGGAACCAGTCGCTCTTGTACTTGCAGGAGTGACCCCAATAGACCTCCTAGCATCAGAAAGAAAGTACGTCTACGAGAAGAAGACGGAAATGGCAGCTGCAGACTCGAAAGACATCACGAAGCAAGAGGAAGGTGGACCGCGAGACTGATCAGCGACGTCGTGGAATGGACGGTATGGAAACATGGAGAAGTAAATTACTACATCACCCAATTGCTAACGGGCCACGGTTACTTCAAACAGTACCTCCATAAGTTGGAAAAAATAGAGCGCAGCTTGCCAATACGGCGATTTCCCAGATTATGACGCCTATCACACCTTATTCACCTGTAACAGATGGACGACATAGAGGAACAGACTAGTGTAGGAGAGAAGCAATTTCCCCAATAGAAAATGCAGCCAGGAAAATGAGCTTAACCCTAGGATAGCAACAGAGGTGACACATCACCCCACGGAAACAAAAAGCTCTTCATTTCATATATATCCCGTTACATGTTGTCTTTCTTCTTTTCTCTATTTTCAAATTGATAGCTACGCTTTCAATCAAGGGTCAAAGCATGGTCTAGTAGGTCCTAATTTTTGCTTTACAGACATTGTTGGGGTGACACGTCACCCCGGTTGCAATTTACGTAAATTTTTTTTAGGATATTGTGCTTTGAATTTCATTATTTTTCACTTTAAAATGGTTTTTCGCTCTTTTGAATTTATAGAAAATATATAAAATTAGTTTGTCCAAATGATTCTGACGAATCAGTGAGTTGATTGATAGCATTGAAAAAAATGTTGCACAGTTACAGTGCCAGCAGAAATATAAGACGAATTCCACTTCGATATTTCGTTGGTATGTTAGATCAAGCTGGGATAAACACCAGCCAGCCAAATACTGTCGAAAGATTTTTTGACGCAGTTACCCTTCAAACTTCCAACTGAACTTCAAAAAGGGGGGCCCATTATAAACAAATTTACATCGAGAATGTCCTTTAATATTCGACACGGTCTAGGAAACATACAGGATCCTAATGTTGGAGAACCACCTTTAAAATCAAGGAAGCAGTTAAGATGTGTCATTTATCCTGGAAACCGAGACAGAAAAGACAAGACATGTTGTGGAAAGTGTGAATTGACAACGTGTTCGGTGCACCGCAGGGAAATTCGCATTCAATGTGTTAAGTGAATAAAATTAATTTTTTTTTGTAAATTTAATCAAAAGTTATGATAAAGGTAAATTTTGTCATCTATTAATTAAAATGTTTTCAGATATAAAAGTTAAATTGTGAGCCATATTCTAGTTATTTATTTTAATTAAAGATATTGGGGTGACAGCACACCCCTGTTGCTATCGGTGTATGAAAAATATGTGTTGCTATCCAAGGGTTAATAATTGACATGTGAAAGAAGATATCTTCATTTATTGAGACAGTGCTTAAGATGAAAAAGAGCGAGGAAGACTCAAACATACCCTCGTAAATGGCCAAAGCAGAAGAAACAGCCCACAGAGGCAAACAAAAAAAAATGGTCACCACCCTGAAGTAATGCGAATTGCGGTCCCAGAGTAAGATCTCACTTGAAGATGTAGATTTTTTGGTCAGGCGGTGTCTGCTTCGTGACAGTGCATGAAGCATTTTCTCTTCAAAAAAAAATAAATAAAAATTGTTTACTGATTGTGCGATCAATTTCTTCAGCCATATGACCATCCTACTGTCAGTGTTATGTCTTTGTAGTAGGTTCTGGCAAGGACAGAAGCTTCCTAAGTTTTATCAAACAATTTTTTCGAGAGAAATTCATTATTTAGAGACAAGTGACGAAAACTATCACTACGCCATACATTAACAGCAAAGATAAGTCTACAAAATCAGGCCGTTAAGCGAAATACCGTATAATGAGTAATTTTTTTTGTTCATACAAAACCAAACAAAATCCATTAGATTAGTTCCAAATCTTCTATGTATGTACATTACACTATGTGTATCAAAAGCAAAAAATAAAGTTTTAAGAAAGAAACATAAAGGATAAAACAAGCAGAAGGATAACGATACGAGCTGACTCAATTACTCAGAGAGAATATAAGGAATCGATTTCAGGGATTTTGTTGGTGAATTAGACACTACGTATTTCAAGCTTGTATTCAGTTTTGTTCCGTTTCACCTTAAGATTAATTTTTTTTTTCCGTTTATCAATTTCCGTCGAAACATTATATACATATCGATACCTTCCCGCAAGAATGTATTAAGCGACATTTTTAAAATTTTACAGGAAACGATGAAAACTTCTTGCTCAGTTATTTATTTGTGTATTTTAGCGAATTAGACAGATTTCGAAAGGGATTTTCAACACAAAAAACTTGAGATACTTGCAAAACCGAGAATTTAATCAGATAAGAATTTTTCGTCGTTTAATACATTTTTGCAGTCAAGACAATGTCGCTTGATACAATGGTAAATGGCGCTTAAATCATTGAAATGGTCACAAAAAACACAAGATTAAAATTATTTTGTCGCTTAGTTAATTTTTAAATTTCATTTTAATATTAACAAAGAAGAAAACATTAGAAAGTTACCTAAACAACAGCGCAAGTAACTGGCGAGAGAAATTGCAAGTAAACAATAGGCCATTCATCATTCAAATAAATTCGAAACAAAGAAATTATGTCTGGACAAAAATTATGTTATGCGACAAAAAATAGACCAACTTCTAATTGGGCGAGTGTTCTAAGCGACAATTTCGGTTAAACTAAACGCCATGCAACAAAATTTTGGTTGGAATATTTTGTTGCATATGACAAACTTGTCGGTTTCTACAAATTCATTTTCTCTCTAGTTCATTTTGTATACGTGCTAGAGCAGTCAAACCTAGGCCAAAACATGGCGTTTAGCACAAAATATAAGAACAAATCAAAAAGTCATTTTCAGAAAAAGTGTCGCGGGGAGGTACCGATATGTTTACAACTCGTTGACACTTCTGTTTTAATTTATCTAAGCACGAGATTGATCTTGCCCTGCAAGATCACGTGCTACTAAAATGATAAGCTTGCCGTTGAGAAGTTCCTAAAATACTTATGCCACTCTAGGATCAGGTGGAGTTATTCCAACCAATGTACATATAAAAATCCCATGCAACATACGGAACTTTAAAGGAACGACAAACTATTTTGTACCCACGATCGCAAGCACGACTAAAAGACTCTAAGTGCACTTCTACATACAGACGCTATCTATCGGCAGCAGCAAGCACTCTATTGAAACATAAATCGCCGAAGATTTGCCATATTGAATAAAAACGTCATTTTGGCCTATTCAAGTGTCACAATTGGAAAAGACCACTGGATAGACACCTCATTTCATTTGCTAGTACATATGCGATGAGTAGCCGCCATTTCTATACCAGTATACACCCCACCATTAATCTTTTATGTTTAACCGCCTCAAGCAGCCCCAGTCGCATGCCTCTGTAGATGCCCACATATGCTTGGCGTGGTGATGCTAGTTGCTATCCACCTAACAAACAGTGGAATCCGTCTGTAGGAAGGTAACCACTCCAAGATCAGCTGCAAGCACAATTGCATCTCTGTTCTCATGCTGAATACTAGTTTTGTCACGTGGAATAATCGTGAGATCATTTGACGATATTATGTCAAAGCTTCCATTTTTGGGCGGATTGCCACTAAACTCGTTAACGGTGAATACCTGCGCAACATTTCCCGGTTCTATTACAATTATTATCAGCTTTGAAAATTACTTATATTCAATTCGGGCTAGGATCGGTAGTGATCATTGGGACTGGACTGGACATGGACATGCATTCAATTGACCTTCTCCTGCCTTGCCATCAACTATTGCACCTCCTTTCAGAGTTTCATACCAATGAGCAATTTGGCGTTGAAGTGAAGCGCACACATTCACTTGTTGGAGTGCAGTTACAAATTGTTCTCCTTTTAAGGATAACGCGGCGGAGTTAACGCTTCTGGCATTGGTACAACAAAGACGACGCGGCGCGCAAAGGAGCGACAAACAGTCATAGCTTATAATTTAGTTATAGGGAACTGGGTAATAAACCACTTTTGCATTTGGATAGCAGAAACTCGCACAAGTGCCGTTTGTTCTGCGTGGAACGTTTGGCAGGAGCCACCACCACCATGACTGAAACCGCGATGGAGGAGACCACAAGTCCACAAGCAACACCAGCTGTGTGTGCTGTGGCGCGTCGTCGTAAGGCGTCCATTTGTGCTCCACTCTGGGGTTCATTGAGGACATGTGTGTGGGCCAATCAAAGTGTACCGATGGGCGAGGGTTTCAGAAACGCATCGAACAGTGCTGAGTTGGAGTTAGGTTTGGAGTAGGTGCTCCGAGTAAAAAATAATTTATGGCTTAAGCGTTCCGGTTGTTCTAGTGTTGCTATAAATTTGCCAATTTGTTTCCGTAACACCAGGTTTGGTTATTGAAGTTATTGTGCCGGTGGAAGAGAATTATTGGCTTCCTATTAAGTTAAAATGTATGGGTATACCATATACGCTAGTCTTGGACTTGTTTATATTTTCAGATTTGCATAACTAAAGTCTGTTTTATTATTTGCTGGCTTTTTGCGGGTTAGATCTGCATAGTTGTTTTACAACCATTCACTGTATAGCCTCGAATGTAGTCTTTATTGATACTAACAGTACAGACAGTCTGATCAATAGGGATCTCCAAAGGAACTTCCTGAAAGCTTTGTTCATTTTCTTTGATAGCCAGCCGCTAGTTGTGGGGGATGGGCTTTCACTATAGCCTCCAATTTTTCAGAATTTGGACTAATACCATTACCAGATATTATGTTTCAAAAAGATTCAAAAAGTTTCAAAAGTTTGTTGTTATTCAATACAAATCATAGTAAAGTACAAATCAAAAGAAATTACATACAAAAATATAGTTCAACAAATTATCTTATAATTATCTGAATCCATTAATATAATGTACATAATTAGTTGTCTAAAGTGTTTTTCATTATGTATTGAATAAAATTTAGATACATGCTATAGTTAAGAAAAACTAGTGTCGAATGTATCGGTTATATTATAATACGAAAAGAAACATTTAATTTAAAAGATAGACAGGTGAGGTGAAGAGGGATGTGGCCTAAGTATTTGACTGGCGGTACCAAAAATCTTGATTTCGTTAAATATGGATACTATAACTACTTAACCGGTTCAAAACACGAGACAGAAGCTTACGACAATCCTCTGTATTCCTACCACCAACAATTATGTCATCTAAATAGCAAAATACTTTTGGAATCCCCAATAGAACTTGGTCCATAATCGCTTGAAAATAGATGGCGAACTAGAAACTCCAAATAGCAGACGTGTATAACCGAAAAGTCCCTTATGGGTATTTATTACAGCTCAAGACAACTTGGATCTATTGACAACTGTTGGTATACAATGTGACCATTTCACCCGCTTTTGGCGGGTTTCACCCGCTTTTTCATTCAAAAACCCGCCACACGCCACCACGAACATTTACTCGCTTTTTGAGAAAACTTTAGAATTTGGTATAATTCTGCAAATTTTATTTAGTCCTCACCGCAGAATGACCCCTTTTATGCTGACTGCTTTAGCATTGACATTGAGCATTCTGAATTTACATTGTGATAATGCAAATGGCAGATCTAAACTGCCGTAGACAACTTCAGTTCGACGCATCAGTGCGGGAAAATTGCAAATGCCATGAGTCAAAGAAACAACGAACGTTATTAATTTGCTTTAAACATACAATTTATAATATATTTATATTTATATTTTGAATGGTCTTTGTTATTAAATAAATCTTATACCGGCAAAACTGTAAGCAATAGGTAAAACTTTTTTACGGTGAATTTGTAGGTGACATTATGGCGCATCAAAATAATAATAGTAAAAAAAAAAAAATAAGCACACTTTCCCGAGATAAATGCGATTTTCACAAAAATTGGTTAAATAAAATCAAAAAAATCTGTGTTTGAATACCAATATCTCGAAAACGAAAATACGGATGGTAATAGTTTTCAACTGTTATATGCACTATTCAATTATCTATGAATAGTGCATATAACTTTATCTTTTTTTTGCACTCCAGCGTCCAATCTAAAAATTATACCTATTTTCTCTTTGGTTGTAAAGATTTTTCGTTTTTTGATTCATTTTCCAACTCAACCGAGATGGGGAACCAAAAAAAATAAAACTTCTACGACCACTCGTTACACTGAACCAAGCACTAAGTAATTTTCCAAACTTCTGTTGAACAAACTCTACTAAAACTATAATAAACGCAAAACAAAAAAAATGTAACATGAACAAACGGTAAGCTGCCTGTAACATATCCGAAATTATATGTACATAGATACATCGCATCTACAGATAAACAGTTAACCGTTTAAAAAAAAAAACAGTCGCACCAATAGTTGCGTCGATTTTAGTCGTTATAATCAATATCTTATATCTAAAAATGGGAAAAATCGGTCGTTGTAAGCGATATGTCGTTGTAAATGATGTCGTTGTAAATGATGTCGTTGTAAACGATTTGTTTTTCAATGGAATAATAATGGAGCTCAATCGGGGCATAAGAATTTGGTCGTTATAACCGATATGTCGTTATAACCGATGTCGTTGTAAGCGATTTTAACTGTATGTACTATGTACTTGTACATATTACAAGAGAGCGTACACGGTTCTAAGGTTAAGGTCAACGACGCAGAATATCACACATACATTTAAGTTTGCATAGATTTCTTCAATCCTGAGTAGCGGGTAATGCTCCCTCAATATAAATCCATCACTTTACAATCCATGCAGATCCTTAATTCACCATTTGACATAGGGACGATCAAGATTGGTGTTGCCAAACGACTTATTTTCACTGGTACTAGAATTTGTATCTCTTTTAACATATTTAACTTCTCTTCTACTCTTTCACGCAATTTAAACGGTACACTATATGCACTGTGAAAAATAAGGTTTTTTTACCACTCAAACCTGTGACGTTGCTAATGCACAAGTTTCACCACTTAGAGAATATAATATTCAGCCAGTTTCTCCCCAATAATGTTTTTGGCTGCTCGCACAATAATCATATCCAACTTCCAACATCCACCACTGTGCTCCAACTGAACTTCGACTACGCCTACAGCCTAATTCCTCGATTGCGTTACCTAGAACGGTACATAATTTATTACATGCTTTTCTTAATTTTATATTTGCAAATCTTTCAAAAAATTGATGTTCAGATATAATAGTTACCGATTCCCCGACTCGATCTCAAAAGTTGTTGGAATATTGTTGACTAGGAAAGAACACTTCACCGGCTGTGAAAGTAAATTTTGTTCTAGAGTTGTGGAGCTGACTACATTGACACCTCTACGTTTCACTGACTGCCATTTTTTATTGCGACACACTCTTTTTTCCTCTTTTTTTCGCTGGACAATTCTCTGTCTGATGATCGACTCCAAAGCGATGACATCTTTGGAATAGTGCATTTGAAAAATTATTTTGTTGACGATATTTTTCTTGCGCTCTGACTGACATTTGACGTGTGTTGTTTACTCTATTGTAGCTCGGTTTATTGTAACTGGGTAACAAGGACGACTGCATTTTTTTATACGAGTGAGATGAAGGGTTGTTATTTTTCTGTTGTATGACTGCATGTATTTGTTGTGTATGTGAAGACTTTGTCGCTTTTTGCGATAACTCCATATTAAGCGCTTTGGTAGTGTACTTTTCAAAAGTGCGGTTATCATCGTTTAGAAGAGCTTGCTGTATTTTTTCGCATCTCAACCCAATAATGAATCGATCGCTGAGTAAGTCATCCAGCATTTTAATTTTGTATTTTTGAACATCTGCTTCAGCTTTCTTCTGTGATTATGTCCCCAAAATTGCAGGATTGCGCCTGTGACTTGAGAGCTGAGACGCATGATGAATTCGTTTATTGGTTCTCCCTCCTCTTGTTTTAGATTAAAAACTTTGTACCTCTCGTTTGTTCTGCTTGGGTGCAAAATGAGTACCTACGTAATAGCGTCATGAGTTCCTGAAATTTGTTCATGCTTGGTAAATGAGGGGACTGTTAACGAAAACAACAGATCATAAATCTCTGCACCAGCTATGGTAGATAATAAAAAGTGGGGTTAGGCCTTTCTCCTGGATATCATTGACGGACACAGTTTTCGTACGCCTTAAAATTTCCTCCACTGACGAATGGTTCCATACAGCCTACCAACTTCGACTTTTTTTTTTTTAATTTACATATTTATTATGTGTTACACCTGAACGTTTCTTCCTCGTCCAATTTGTTATGTTTAGTATAATTTATTCATCAAGTATTATTATTAGTAGATATTATAATTAAAAGTATAAGTATATAACAATATGTTTTAACTATAATTTCGTAATTATAAGAGCAATTAATTAGAGTAAGTATACGACGAAGTTGAGGCTGAGCGTGTGCTGTCGACGATGATCCAAGGCAAAAAGAAAGCATGATCAAGATCATCTCTTACAATGTTTAAGCCCACTCTGTCATACATCATCGCAGGGATGGCCAGAGGTTGTTACCATTTGTATTTTATAATAACAATTATAACAGTAACCTGACTTTTAAAATTTACCACTGGATATATATATGTTCCTTCCATTACGCAAATTCACATAATGCCAAGCGTCATATGGCCAAATTGGAGAAGTGACATAAAGCCAAATTTTCGGATTTGGCCTTATAAGGCTTTGTAAAACTGACCAGGTACCAGGCTTACATGGTGCTGTGGTTGAGAAAGAAAGTGTGATTAGGTGATAAATGATGACTTTGTAGCAGGATTCTGGGATGTGAGAACTTCAGATACATATCGACTTTTGGCTGAACACGAATGTGGTCTCTAGAATTCTCCGGGATTAAATCAATTAACATTCTTTTGGTATGAACACTCCAAGTTAAACATGTATATCCAAATACTTTGTGATCAGAATCACTTGATTCCATCTGCCGAAGCTACAAAGACGTCTTATGAGCACCGTTCTCTATGGTCCCATCTCCCATCCAATGATAATCACAATCACCATGAGACAAAGTTCCCTTTTAGTCGATCTTATAACGTTCGTTACCTCTTCTACGCAATCTTCTTTATGATGACATTAAATAATCCATTGAAATATCACATCAGGAAAAATGTGGGTCTGCGCCAAACTGCGCCATGCACCACCATTAGCCATATTCGTATGCGCGCAGCAGATGCAGACCAATAACAGTCAGCCACCCAAAACAAATCGATTAAGCCAGACTGCACCACAATGGGCGGCCGTCGTCGTCGCCGTCAGTACAAAATGCTCGATTTACTGCACCGTCCATCGTATTACCCATGAACAATTGCCATGGAAATTGAGGAAGGAATATTGTGCACCAATCTTTTATACCAGCTGACAGTTGGTATAAATAAAATAAAATAAAAATCCTTATACTCGTATTCCTGCAAGCTGCTTACGAGTGACGTGTCCACATATCAGGTGGCTGGGCGCTCCTTTGCTTGCGTCAACTGGCGTGGCGGAGTAGCTCCTTTGAAACAACAAAATGCGACCGTCTTTGTCGATAGCATAATTTTGGACATAAATGCGGGACCGAAATGACTCGAGGACGACAGCCGTAAATCGCTTAGCAATCGAGGTGGGCTTCCTCTTCATAGCAGCAGTAGATCCCACAGATCATGGATGTCAGATCCATATTTGTTCAACATTGAAATTCGGTTCGGATTGGGGCAGTTCTGGACAATATCATATGCGGAAACGGTGAAGAACTCAACCCAAATGGAGATGACCGACGGACGACGCAATTCAATTGAAATAGAATGGCACGAGTATATCGATATCGGCAAACTGAATTGGAACGTGAGGCAGACGAGGATGTGTAGGTATGGGGTCGGACTGACTACATTTTTATTACTCACTATATGTATGCGTGTGCAATAGAAAATGGATCGAGAACAATAACTTTGATCAAAGATAGTTATTTTGTGCAGTCAATGTTTATAAACAAAGGATTGGGAGATATTTAATCGGATTTGGAATCAGGAACTTTTCTGCTTTTTCAAGGCATGGCTTGGTAAAGTTAGTTACTTATACTGTCGTCAAAATTAAAGATGCTAAGGATTGGTGGACTGTTGCAAGGTGCCTAAGAAATAAAAATTATAAAAGAGGTATTTTAATGAACTATAGAATCCTATTTTGCTATCACCACCAGTCTAATACGCGGAACCATGGAAATACTCTAGACTCAGATTTTACAGTACAGAAGTTCTGAAATATTTAAATAACGCCACCATGGCAATGTAGCTCCAAAATCAATTTATTGTTAAATGAACTCCTACTGAGATGAACATCTAAAAGACTACGAAAAAAGGTAAAACTCCCAAAAATTTGGCCCTTGTCTCAAACGTAGGCATTTCGATACTCCAGCGTAATCTACACGCGGCAACACTAGTTCTTTGGATCGTCTCAATTCTAATGGAATGGATTCCAGACTGTGCTACAGTACTCAAGATTAGATCTGACAAATACAAAAAATTGACATTTAAGAGTACGAGGATCTTGGAAGTCTTAAGAATTGCGTAATGTAGATCCCAGCATTGAATGACCTTTGGTCACTAGGAACTTATTCAGTCCTATCGGCAACTTCGAGGGAAAAATTTCTCTGGGAGCATGTTTCCGTTCCCGGATCGAAGGGCATCTGGATGGTTGGAGCCTAGAAATTAATACTACGAGGATGTAATCATTCTCATCAAGCTTCATAGTTTTGGACCTAATGGGCTATATCCACAAAGTACCTTAGTTTACAACGAAACCTGTAGTACGATTAGAACTTAGACTAAGGCTAGGTGCACACATGCGATTTTAGTCGCAGAAATATTCAGTCGCAAAAATATAATTCAATGTAAGTGCGCCCACGTGATACATTGCGATTGATAGGTTTCATGTGCGCGCACATACATTGAAAGCTATAATATGTTCTATTTTTTACGACTGAAATCGCATGTGTGCACCCAGCCTAAGGTGGGAAGGGAAAAATGTACTTTAAAACCAACATTAATCAAATGATTCCAACTATGTAAACCATGCGAAATAAAAAACCAGCCTCATTTTGTCGAACATTATTACTAAAAGGAATGAAAAGGATGCCACAAGTTGATTTGAAGCTAAATTGCTCTGCGGGTACTCATAAATTTAACATTCTCTTCTATCACAATCGCCTATTATAGATATTTACGACCTGATAGCAACATGATAAGACTTTTCTTTCACTTACTGTACTTTTCCTATTCGAAATGATAAAACATCCTTACACAAGTTGTGCAGCTGATAGCATGTTAATCAAGCCTTGCTTTTATCTGTTCGCATGGTGCTTATGTATAAAGTGTAATCAAAAAAAGAACTACATATACATGCTAATACTTGTATCTCTTTCTCAGCAGTTCAGATATAACCCCAACGATTAGGACCGTCATTTACCATTACCACTGACGCTACACCAGTGCCGCATCATTAAAATTCAGTAAATCGAAACATAACATTTGGAAAAGTTGCAAACTCGTTACAGTATTCATATCTTTCCGTGCAAAACCGCATTCCCTGTTTAAAGCATTCGCAGACGGACACCTACGTTTTGCATTACTGCGGAGATATTCACGCAGATTTTGTGATTATTTCGAAATTATAACACCGCTGAGTACATCAATAAAAATTATTCACTGCAGAGCGAGTCCCGATTGAAGTGTATCGAGCCATGCGACTATTTCACGGTTGTCAACTTGTCAAATTTACTTAGTACTTTGATAGTGGCTATCTAGTGAGAGTGAATTTATTTTACCAGCGAAACGGGAACTGAAAGTGTGAAATGATACTGTTATCTGTATCGTTCTTTGTGTGATTGCGATATTGTGATAACAATGGCTTTGAAAAACGATCAAGCCTGGCGAAAAAAAAACACTCTTAGCAATCTTAAATGACCGTCATCGAATGGAATGATACATTAACTTCTTTTCAGCAGTCTGCAATAAATTTGTTTGAGATAGAAAAAAAAAGCCTGACTTAATCATCGACACCGAGATTCACTTAAAAAAAATGCGGAAAAGAAGGTACACGGAAACTGGTAGCAGCACCGACAATTAAAGAGGACAAGCTTATTGGTCGGCAGAATTATGGGGCAAACTCCTTTTCCACAAGCAAGGTCATTTACTCTGCCATGTCCAGTTCATGTCACCCCATTTATGTATGTAAGTACCCGAGATGTTGCGGATGCGGAATTTTTGACATCCGCGGATGCTGATATTTTAATACTTATATCCGCAGTGGTGGTGGCCGTGCCAGTGGTGGTTAGTGCATTGAACTACTACAAATGCTGCTCGGGTTCAAACCCAGCCCGGGTCCAACACCAAAACAAGTTTTTCAGGGTTGCCACCTCGTTCGAATGTCTGACAAGCAATCAAAGAGTATCATTTGTCCTGAGAAGCTTCTCAACTCGCCGCTCGGAGTCGGCAAAAAACTGTAGGTCCCTTCCATTAGTAGAAAAAATAACACGCACACACAAATGGTTGCGAGAAGCTAGGCTTGGTTCTGTATAGGACTGCTGACGCCGTATATTTATTTATTTTATATCCGCAGATGCTTTTGCGGATGCTGATTCAGATTTTCTTAAATTTAGGAACATGAAAAAATGAAAAAGAAGGTAGTTTTTCATAATTTTTAGTACAAACATTTGAAAATTGGTGCGTTATATTTAATAAACAATTCGCGGCCTTTCAGGTTTCAACCTGTTTCGCAGCGATTCATAAATTTGTCCCGCGCCACTAAATAATTGCTCACTTGGAACACTGGCTGGTGTCGGCGACAAACCTCTGCATGCTATGGGAGCAATTTTGTCCCGTACAAACGCACATATCGATGTTATGACTTTTCTGTCAAGACATGCATACGCATTTGATTAAAAGCAAGTTACGTGTGTACTCTTAAATAGTGCAGTGCTATTTGAAGTTTGTGTTATTTAAAGTAAAAAATGATTCTTTTATTATTTGTCCCGTACCGACTTGTAAATCAAAAAGCTCGAAGTCAAGGAGATGACGCTGTTTTCCAGAATGCAATAGATTTAACTATGTAAGCAGCCACTTTAGTACCTTATACGAAGATTTCTTTCATTTCAAAATCAGGAATAACTGAGAAAATTCAAAATTTTCATCCATGAGAAGTCTGCAAAATCTGTTTTTAGAAACACCAAAATTTCATCAAATATTAGTTAATGATCATGAAGTAACATGCAGAAAACACGTTTTAGACAATTATAGTGTTAAGTTTTCATTTAAAAAATGATTCAAAACCAATTCTTAATATATGAATTCCAAAAAGTCCTATACAAACGAAAATGTCCCGTATAAACAATTTCATTTACATTTTTATTTTCTCATTTTAATAATTTTTTTTTTCAAACTTTTATTGTTTTATAATACCATGACCCTAAATCTACCTAACAATATTTTTTTTAATTTACAAAGATTATTATTTTTTGCTAAAATTAACAAGGTTCAAAAATTAAAAGTATGGTGGACTAGGACTGTCCCGTACAAACGAGCTACTTTTCCTACTAATAACTCCATATTTATAAATATTTTTAAAAACAAATAATTGATTTTGATAAGGCTCCACCACACTTAAATATTCTACTAGATGGTTTGTAAGAAAACATTTCGGTTTGTTTTAAATTTAAGATCTTAACTTATCAAATGCGTACGATTTGTCCCGTACCAACCGTGGAATGCTCCTATGGCAGATAATGTTTTTAACTCACTATGATTATCGGTCCACCGGTTAAGAGGACTTTCAGATACAGTTATGCTTTTTTCTATTCCAAAACCACAGCAATTCCTTCTTAACCCTAGTACAGGGACTGGGGTAAAATGTTACCCCAACGCTATTTTGAAATCGGACAAATTTTTTTTCTACCAAGTTTTGAAACCTGGATTTTTGTGCTTCTACTACAAATTTTGTCCTGAGTCCATTTTTAACGTTGCCAACGATCTGGAAGCACTCCATATATTTTTTCCGTATTTTTTTTCCAAAAGTCTACGAGTAATTTTCAAACTATTTTCATTTATTTATTTTATTTTTATCGGCCTGGGCATTGTTTTTTATGCCATTTTTGTTGACAACTGCTTCCTGAAAGCAGTCCATTTCGTGCTAAATTATACTTGTTTGGTCTATAAAAGAATCACGCTTAATTTTATGTGAATAATCTTGCCACATCTAGCCCTCATTTACCGTTTACTAACGTTTTTTTATTCGTGGGGTAAAATTTTACCCCAGGCTTTAAGACTTGTAAATGGGCTTTGCCCCTGTACTAGGGTTAAGTACAAAACCGGGGCTAATATGGTCAGATGCTTTCTCTTGGCTTTCATCTTGGCTTGAGGAATCCAGCATCATGGCAAGTTCGCTTTTTAAGCATGGATTACTAGCCGTACCTGGTTGTTCTGTACCTTTTCACACTCGTTGAGCTCGCAGCACGTGCAACTCAATGTCCCCGTCCACAGTTTCTTGTCGCGACTTGCACAACATCCGCATCTACAAAAACTCAGCATTGCTTATTGCAGATGCGGATGCAAATATCCGCAACATCCCTGGTAAGTACACGCATTACAGGTAAGCAAATGAACATAAGGAACCGAATTTTGCAATCAGGTGAGATGCACTACAAAAACCTCTCATATTTTGGAAAAAGAGTATTCCAAAGTAATGGAACGAAATTTAATATGTTCGGATCTGATGGCGAAAAATATGTAAGAAATGAACATAGAACTCAATCTCGAATACACCATCAAAATAAAATAGTATGGTGGTGGAAATGTCATCGGGATCATCCTTCAAGTGCTCAAGGACCCAATCAGTAAACTCCCGACGCAAACTCATGAAATAAAAATAAGTTGAACGGTTTCAAAAGTAATGTCGAAACTTACTGCGAAGCCACAACACAAAAACAAATAGTAGGATGTTCGTATGGCTGAATTAATCGCAGAAACAATAATAAGAAACATCTGGAAAAAACGTTTGTGAATCATAAGCAAGGAACGCTGAGTCGGGCGTAATCAACTACTTTTGTAATCAGATTAATAATCTGATTAAATGTAATCATAATTACTTTTAATCAGATTAAATTAGTCAGGATTACTTTTAATGAAGATTTCACATGTAATCTTTAATTTTGATTACAGTAGTTTGAAATCAAGATTACATTTAATTCAATTTAATTTAGTTATTCATTCATATCATTCATTCATTACATTAATAAATCACTTGTAAAAAAGCCATTGGGTGACAATTTTGGTGGTAAGCAACATGTGCTTGACGTTTTACCGTTACAGTTTTCTACGACAAACTTTAACGATAAATAAACTTGTTTACTTCTAGAAGGTCCAGCCGTTTGTAGATTATAAAAAAAAAACTAGTAGTCCACCAACTGAACTAAATCGCCTTACACACTAATCCTTAACAATAATTCTTAACACTTAATATAACACTTACAACTAACATAAATAAAGTAATAAGAGAATAGAAACAACAACAACAAGTATCGTTACCAAAAAAGTGCAATTTTGTTTTTAAGATTGATTAGTTTGAAATGGCGTCAAGTGCTTTTCCCTCATTGTCTTATAGTTCTGAATCGGAAATTGTGCAGAATGAAGATGAAGGTGCAGCTGAGGTATTACCTTCCATTCTTGACGGCAAGTTTTTTATGTATTCTAAAACGGAATCCACAAATACTAAAAAGGTTGCAATTTGTACATCTGTCGACCAAAAGAAGTGAAAATAAGCGGTTATAACAATTCAACATCAAATTTTGTTACTCATCTCAAACGAAGACACGGAGAAGATATATACAAAGTATATCAGAGTCACTTGAAAAATATATAAAAAAAAAACAAACAAAATTTGAGAACATCTAACTTTCGTGGGTCAGAAATAAGCGATCAACTATTTAAGCGGACGGTTTCACAAGAGCAATTTAATGAAAAGATTTTGAAATTGTTTTACTAATTCTATGATTCCTTTGCAAGCCATAGATGACCCATTTTTTAAGAAAATCTTTGACAATTTGAATATCACTACAACAGGACTGAACGTTGTCAGCAGAAGAACTTTGGGACGCTTGATCGACGACTATTATCTGAAGGAAATTACAATCATAAAGATTGAATTGAACGATGTAAAGGAAGTCTGCACAACTGCTGATATTTGGTCGGCAAAAACTCGAAGTTTTTTTTGGCGTCACGGCACACTGGCTAGGCTCAAACCTAAAACGTTGGCATGCCGAAGACTTTCAGGGACGCACAGTTATTACCGAGTAGCTCTTTTAGTTGAAGCAATACCTGCTGAATTTGGTCTAAGCTCACTGTTGAAATTGGTAGTTTACTATTAGTTTAAAAATCATTTTAATATGCTACAACACCCTATAATGTTTTTTTCATATTGTACAGTAACTTGCTACATACATATAATTACACTTCTCTTTTTCTACACTTTGTTAAGTCAATCATTACATTACATTATACATGAAATATAGTTCATCTTGAATACTCAAATACACCGGTTGTCTTTTCTAATTTGAACAGGTTATGGGCCCAGTAACCTATTAGACAAGTGTATTGTGCGGTTTTTAATTTTTTTGAGAGTTAAACTGAGAAGAGGAACGGGGTTTTTTTTTTTGTACCGAGACGCAAATCTGCTGACGATTGGTACGGTTAATTTTTTGTCAAACTACAGCGCGCTTTTGATTAATTCTTAGAGAAGTTTTTTTTTTGCATTTTTCATCGGTTTAATAAAGGTTTAATATATATGATATTTACGAATTATTATCATTGGAAATGGAGAACGATGCTGCAAAAATTGAAAATTATGCAATGGTGATCAATGGAATTTGTGGAAATTCCAGGTAAAAATAATTTTAAGTTCTTCTGATCTTTTAAAGTATGTTATGGGGATTGAGGTGGCACCAGCGGAGACAGGTGATGTTAAGGGTGACGCTTTACTTAAGAAAATGCATATGTGGATGTTGAATGATAGCAAGGCTCAGAAAATCATTGTTACAACTGTCGGCCAGGAACCTCTCTTCCACATTATGAATTGTAAGACATCGAAGGATATGTGGAGTAAATTAGAAAGTGTCTACGAACTTAAGTCCAAAGCAAGTGTCCACATGTTGCAACAGCAATTTTATAGCTTCGCAAAGGATCCTCAAGATGGTATAGTTGTGCACATCTCGAAATTGCAGTCAATTGTCCAAAAATTAGCAGATGCAGGTGAAAAAGTATCAGATTCCATGGTGGTAACCAAAATTCTGATGACGTTACCAGATTCATATAATCATTTCTACAGCGCGTGGGAATCCACAGCAGCCGAACAACAAACACTTGAGAACTTAATTTCGAGGTTGGCCATGGAAGAGGAGCGCTTAAACACGAAAAATAGTTCAAATAACTTCGTCGAAAGTAGGGCTTTGTACATGGGTAGGACTCACTCAAATAAATATAAAAATCCTAATGTCAAAGAGCAAACAAAGCGAGGCAAGTGTTTCCTCTGCAAAAATAGTGGACATTGGAAAAGAGACTGTCCTCAGTGGTAAGAAAGGCGTTATCCAAAAACTGATGGAAAGAAAGGCAATGCGTTTTTATGTGAGGTACTCTTAGCTGAAGGCGTCGGGCGAGCTGAAGAATGGTTTCTTGACTCTGGTGCAAGTGACCATATGACAAATCGCAGAGAATGGTTTCTAAATTATCAGGAGTTTAAGCAGCCGATTATTGTGAGGCTGGGTAATGGAAACACGATCAATGCTTATGGTAAAGGTGACATAAATGTTTCGTCATATAACAACATTCGTTGGATAGAAAATCATTTAGCTGATATTCTTTATGTGCCTGATATTCGTCTTAACTTATTTTCATTGAATTGTGCGTTGGACAAGGGACTGAGATTTCTTTCAAATAATTCCAAATGCGAGTTGTTAAAAGAAAATGTTGTTTTAGCAGTGGGAGTAAGAGAACATAAATTATTCAAATTGGTTATGAAGGTTATTTCTTGTTCGGTTGACAGTCCACGTGTTAACTTAACTAAAGCAACCAAGACAAGTTTAATGAGGTGGCATGAAAAGTTGGGTCATCAGAATATTGTCCAGATAAAGAAAGTATTAGCGGCTAGAGAAATTCCTTTCTTGGACGAAGATAATTTTTTTTGCGATGCATGCATGTATGGGAAACAGCATCGGCGACCATTTCAAAGTAGTGAACATAAATCTAGTACTGTTGCTGAGCTGGTACACTCTGATATGTGCGGACCAATGCCTCAGAGATCCATTGGTGGATCTAAATATTTTTTACTTTTCAAGGATGACTACTCCCATTTTAAAACCGTATTCTTTCTTAGAGAAAAGTCAGAGAGTCAAATATATATTGAAAAGTACTTAAGGATGGTTGAAGCTGAAACTGGCAAGAAAGTAAGGACCCTTCGTACGGACAACGGCACGGAGTATATCAATAAATATGTGCAGAATGTATTGACCCAGCTAAGTGTTCTCCATCAAAAGACTGTTCCTTACACCCCCGAACAGAATGGTAGCGCCGAACGCGAGATGCGTACCATTGTTGAAGCGGCACGGTCGATGTTACATGCAAAAGATTTACCTCAAAAATATTGGGCTGAGGCTGTAAACACGGCGGTTCACATACTTAATCGTACTGGTACTAGCTCAGTGAAAGGTAAATGCCCATACGAATTATGGTTTGGCAAAGAAGCTGAAATTGAGAATTTCGAGGTTTTTGGGTCCGAAGTATTCGTTCACGTACCCACACAAAAAAGACGAAAGTGGGACCGCAAATCAAGGAAGGGAATTTTTGTTGGCTGTGAAAATGGTGTTAAAGGCTATCGTGTATTCATTCCAGAGGAAAACAAAATAGATGTTTGTAGGGATGTTGTTTTTAGCGACACAAACGACGACAATAAATTTTCAAAGTTGCCAGGTACCTCTGTTGAAGTTTTGATTGAAAATGAATGCTTACAGATTCAAGATTTTGTCAAGCTCAAATCAAACGGAGATGTTGGTGATGTTGCTGATACTGGAGCTGAAAAAGAAGCTGATACTGATGACGTATTCGAGGATGCTGATGGTAGTGATGAAATTGCGAATACTACAACTTTAATGGGAAACGAAGAAGCTGTTGGGGTTGTTGAAGATGAAGACGGAGCTCGCGGTGATGATGATGGTATTGACCAAATGGAGGTCAGTAGTTACAGGGATCGTCTAAGGAGCAGAGCTAAAAATAAGGAAGGTGAAGTTAACTCTTGCATCGAAGAAGGTTTTGCTTTTCTTGCGGAATCATATGTTCCTGTGCATTATAATGACGCAGTTACCTGCAGCGAAAAGGAGAAATGGAAAGTGGCAATGGATTCAGAATTTAACTCACTGAAAGAAAATAATACTTGGGTATTGGTAGATTTGCCATATGAGCGTCAAGTGATTGATACAAAATGGGTGTATCAGGTAAAAGGTGCAACAGAAAATGAATGTGAGCGTTTCAAAGCCAGATTAGTTACTCGTGGATTTAGCCAACAATTTGGTTCTGACTATTTTGAAACATTTAGTCCTGTTGCTAAATTTTCTTCTATTAGAGCAATTTTATGCATTGCGGCTTGTGAAAATTTGCATTTGAAGCAGTTTGACGTAAAAACGGAATTTTTAGATGGAAGTATCGATGAGGAGATTTACGTTCGCCAGCCAAAAGGGTACGAGGATGGATCTGGCCGAGTATGTAAATTAAAGAAAAGCTTGTACGGGCTAAAGCAAGCCTCCAGATGCTGGAACCAGACATTTAAGAAATTATTAAAGGATTTTCAATTTGCTGTGTGTGACGCGGATCCATGCGTATTTGTCAGCTTTAGAAAAGGAATAAAAACGATATTAGCTATTTACATAGATGACGGACTTGTTGCCTCTGCTGATGAATCTAAAATATCTGAGCTTTGCGAGTATCTCAAGTTGAATCTTCAAATTAAAGTGTTTCCTGCGAGACATTTCCTGAGGTTGGAACTGAGGAGACTTCCAGATGGTTCTATTCATGCTAACCAGTCGCAGTATGTTAAAAGATTAATCGACAAATTTCAAATGGATGATGCTGTGCCAGTGTCGACTCCGGCAGATGTTTCAATAAATTCAAATGATGGGCAGGAAGGATCGGTTATAGAAGTACGTTTTCCTTTTTGACAAGCGGTGGGAAGCCTCATGTATCTAATGGTAGCAACGAGACCAGACATTGCTTATGCCATTGGATATGTCAGTCGCTATTTGGATAAACCAAAGCAGATTCGTGTGTCTATGGTGAAACGGATTTTGCGTTACATAAAAGGAACTGCGGACTTTGGTATGATTTTTAAAAGAACTAAAGAACTGTTTCAGTGATGCAGACTATGCTGGAGACGTTATAACCAGACGTTCAACCAGTGGTTTCGTTTACTTGATGGGTTCAAGCTGCATCACTTGGGCTTCGCAAAGACAAAAATGCGTTGCCTTGTCCACTACAGAAGCGGAGTTTGTTGCTGCATGTGAGGCTGTAAAAGAACTTGTCTGGATTCAACAACTGCTATCAGTTTTGCTGAAGGATGAAATTGCTAAGCCAGTTTTATTTGTGGATAACCAAGGGGCTATCCGGCTCATAAAAAACCCGGAGTTCCATAAGCGAACAAAACATATAGATGTTCGCTACAATTTTATCCGTGAGAAGTATGAAGGAAAGATGTTCGACTTGGAGTATATACCAACTCAAAATCAAATTGCAGATATATTCACAAAGGCACTTCCCAAGGATAAGTTTCTACGCTTTCGATTTATGATGGGAATAGTGGCTTTAAATTAATTTTAATTTTTAAACATTTGTAAAAGTGGGAGTGTTGAAATTGGTAGTTTACTATTAGTTTAAAAATCATTTTAATATGCTACAACACCCTATAATGTTTTTTCATATTGTACAGTAACTTGCTACATACATATAATTACACTTCTCTTTTTCTACACTTTGTTAAGTCAATCATTACATTACATTATACATGAAATATAGTTCCTCTTGAATACTCAAATACACCGGTTGTCTTTTCTAATTTGAACACTCACAAAAAGTACTAAGTAATTTCGTTAAAGCGTTTGAAGAATTTGGCATACATATGGATACTGAAAGTGATAGTGATAGCATTGCTGAAAACTTAGATACCGAGCATGTTTTTCATCAATCAACACACCTAGAATTGCCCGTACATTTAAGATGTTCTGCCCACAAGCTCAATCTATGTGCCACTACGGATACTAATAATAATAGGGTATTACGAAATACCGGAACAGCTATTGTCGATATTCACAACCAAATCATTAAAAAATGCAACAATTTATGGAAATGCGCCGGACGCCCTAAATCAGCTGAAATAATACATGGCATTGTTGGGCATATACTTTCCAAGCCGGGAATCACTAGATGGAATAGCCTTTATGATTGACTAAAACAAATTGCATCTATACAGGATAAGAGTGTACAGTTGCACGTGGCACTGGGACTGATGAATGTTTTACGTACCAATGATTTTCAATACATAAATGAATACTTGCGCTGTTCAAAACCAATAGCAGAGGCCCTGGACATATTACAAGACGGACAGGACATGTATTATGGTATTTTATTGTCATGTTTAGTATCTCTGCGAAAAAAATTGCAAAAGCTTAACAGAGAATGTGAAAACGTGGAAGTAGCTCAAAATGCAGCAGTTGCTGCAATGTCTTATCCCAGGTTCTAGGACAAATGGATGACTTGTATGAATTTAGAACACCATTCCAGGATCAAATCAGTTTTCAAAGGTGCTGTGATCAAAGAAATCCATGAGGCACCTGGAACTTTTCAAGAAGCACCTAGTAATAGATATGAAGACAGCTATTTTGAAAATGATACTGATTCTTCAGAGACTGATTCAACAGGAGACATACGTCAAGTTCAACGATCAAAAGCAGATGCCATTATTTCTCATTATTTAGCAGCTCAAGATAAAGATTTTTCCATGCTAAATAGATATCATGAGATCAAAACTATTTTTAGGAAATATAATACGCCTCTACCGTCCTCGGGTCCAGTTGAAAGATTTTTTTCATATGCAACTATGACAAATTCATCAAAGTCGCATGGACTCTCAGATGAAATGTTTGAGAAGAGGGTACTACTGCAATCTAATTCAAGCCACACATCGTAGAAATATTCTGATATCAACAATTAACAATATTTTCTATAAAGTAATTATTCCTAAAATAAATAAAAAATATAGATAATTATGTATTCAAGTATGTGCTCTTTTAGTTTTCATAACACTGTGTGACATTTTTCAGGTCATCGTCATTTGTTTATCATTTTTTCACATTTTCCGGCCGTTTTCGGACCATAACTCGTACGAATTTGAACTAACACCATCTACTGAAAAAAAATCAACCCAAGCCTTTTCTTACATTCAGTTAACAAAAAAAAAAAAACGTTTTTTCTATGTAAAATGAATTGAAACATAATTGTTACAATATATTTGTTGACAATGTGGCGTATACGTAATTTTTTTTCTTCTTTTTCATTGTTCGCTCTTTCTTTAACGCTTTTTCTTTCTCTGGGCATTCTTACGATTTTGAGACCCTGGATGCAGTTTTTTTTGGGTCAGTTTATTTTGTACTCCTAATCAATACCTACAACTTTGCTGAAGACAGAAAAAAAATTCCTACGTTTAACCAAGATATAGCCATGAGAAAAAAAACCAAAAAGTGCTCAAAATAAGGTTAGAGCCAAAATATTCATGAGGCCATAAAACACGTTACGCAGCCAATCTGGCAAAACGAATGATGCAGAGTTTCTAGTTTTGGTAGGTTGGTAAGCTCAAATCATAGGCCCGAGAGTTGCACTGTGTAATTCTTGTGGTTATTTTTTATAAATCAGAAAAAATAATCTGGATTACGATTACAAATAACTAACCATTAATCATCGAAAATGATTACTTTTTTTTGATTAATTTCATTAATCTGTAATCATGATTAAAGATTACATTTTGTAATCATAATCTTTAACATTAAGATAACATATTTTAATCATAATCTTTAATCATCAATCTGATTACATTTTGCCCAACACAACAAGGACAAAACTTTCAATAATACTTAACTCTACAGTTATCCTGGACACCACCAAAAGATTTAGTTGAAACTTAACATCTGATCTGTCTGTCTCTTGTTCTGTCCTGCATGTGCTATGGCTGTGTGTCGATATGACTTTGTAAGTATGTATGCCCAAATACTTACGCAAAACTCTCCAAGTTGACGCCTGAGAAAACCCCAATTGTTGCGATCGTCGTGAAATCGACAAATTTGGCTCAATGGCGGTACTGGCCGCTGCAGCTCTTCACTTCATGCTTTTCGTTATCATGTTGGTTGCTTATTGTCGTATAACTTCGCGTAAACTTTTCCACAGTGCGGGTGATAGCCTCCATCGAGTACCGGTGACGGCAAGCCAATTCTCTGGTGAATAAACGTTGAGTACCTACAAGTGAGCTCGAACTTTGGTAAGATTTTTCAATAACTTCTAAACGGTCTTTAAGCATCAAACGCTGCATGATGAAACTGCAAATTATGCTGAATATTTTGATATCTGAAAGTATACAGGGTGGTCCGGTTTGGGATACAGATATGGGAGGGGGTCTATCTTGAACCCCCACTGAGCTACAGGGTGTTCCTTCCTTTAGAGAAGTAGCTATACTATTACAACTTCTTAACTTAGAACAACCAACGTGGTTTCCTTTCATAGGCGATTGAATAGTGTTAAAAACTATTATTATATCGTTTTCTAGATATTGATCTTCAAACACAGATTTTTATAATTTTGTTTAACCAATTTTTGTGAAAATCGCATTTATCTCGGAAAAGTGTGCTTACAATTTTTTTTATTTATATTTCCGTGCGCCATAACGTCGCCTACAAATTCACCATACAAAGTTTTTATATAGGTAGTGCTTACAGTTTTTCTGGTATTAAGTTAATTTTGTCACAAGAACCATTAAAATAAAATATTTATACTATAGCTGTAACTTCGCGTTGTATTCGCGCTATATGGATTGAGTGTATTTTAACTTTAACAGCACTGCATACTTCAACTGCAGCTTCATCATTATTTTCGGCCAGTAATGCTCGGTTTTGAATGGTTCTTGTGACTAGTTCTTGCTCCAGTCTTTCTTTTTACTGACCTTACTCTGCTTCATGTGTATTTTAACACTAGAAAGATCAGAGTTTTTGTCCAACTATAAAGACCAGAATCGTCTGTTTGACGGTTATATTGAAAACGAATTATTATAAGTGCCATAATATCAAAAGAGGTGTAAAAAAGTCTTGGAAATATTACATTTTATTTACTTTATATAGGCTGACATTTTACACATATTTTGCTTACACTTTTGACACATTTTTCAAACATAACTTTATTCCATTCTCCACAACTTTCTGATGATCGATTTTTCTTACAGTTTGCATTGAAAATCAGGAACCGAATTGCATCATCTGTGATCGAGCGATCAGTAACTGAATCGCAACACAAATTATCCAATGTTATCGATATTTACTATGGAAATTCAGTCACATATTTCTCGATCACTGATGTTGTAACTCAACCCCATGTTAACCCTTCAAAAAACATAAGATTGTATGTAGCCGTCATCTTGACCGCATTGGTCTTTTTAGGTAGAATCTAGCTACTTTATCTCTATACTAGTTCAACCTTGCAACGTGATATTTTGCAAGAAGATACAAAATAATGAAATAATAAAATTCAGAAAACGATTTTATCAATGTCAAGCACATACATAGGACATAGACGTGTAAAAATCAAAAACCGTCAAATCGACGGGTCTGGTCTTTCTAGTGTTAAATCGGCAACTGGACCACCCAATTATTTAATTCGATTTTAAGGAACAAAATATTTGTTCAAAATGTCAAAGTTTCACTTAAGTACTAGAGCTCACCACAGTACTAGACTTAATTTATTAAATTTGTCGGTTTTAGCATTTTGTTTTAAATAGATACTTAATAAAATAATATAACATGTAAATGCCTTCAAGAGTAAGTAAAGTAATGAGTATTTGAGCGAAGAAGGAAGTTAAGCGAGGGGTACTCAAAAGGGGATTATGAATATTACTTTATGCGCGCTATGGACTTATGCGAGTGCCTCTTAATGAAGTTCTAATGTACTCCCGTAATCTAAAGTTACAGTCCAATTATGTCGATGCCAAGATTGCTGGTAAGGTCTAGACTCTAGTCTAGATAAACTCTATTTCATTCATTCATTTACATTTAATCTTATTGTGCATTACCAAATTTTCTCTTGCAAGCACCGTGGTGAGGTGGTAAGTGCGTTGGACTACTACGCAATGCTGCCCGGGTTCAATCCCCGAAAACACCTAAACGTTTTTTCACGGTGCCACCTCTTTCGAATTTCCGCCAAACATTCAGGAGTATCATATGTCAATGAGCTTTCAAACTCGCTGTTCGGAGTCGGCAAAAAACTATAGATCCTTTTCATTCGTGGCAAAATATAACACGCACACACAAATTGTTGCGAGAAGTAGGCCCTGGTTCGCCCCGAACTGTAGCACCACCCAAAGTAAAGTCCTTTTCTCGGTTTTAAGTCAAGGCTTGCAGGTTATTTTTCTTTGAATTTAAGGAGCAATGGACGAGGATTAATTCGAGTTTCAGTAAGATAAGTACCTATGTATGTATAGTGCAAAGGCTGGTTTGGAGTGAAAACTTTACTAAAGTGGGCCGCAAAAGCGTTCTTTTTTCTGCGTCGCCCAGGTACAGGCAGGCAGATTGGGGATTCCTCTTGACCCAAGTTAATTATTCAATAAACCTCAGCCAAACGCTGACTAGCTTAGATCTCCAAATATACACTTATCGTAACACCCTTGTCCTTTAAATATCAAATCTCAATTAAAACAAAAAAAAAAAAAAATTGTAACTAAAAGAACATACTGCACTCCAGTACACATTCAGAAATTTATGAAAATGGATGTTTCCTCAAAGGCATGTTTTACTTTACCTCTTCATCCAACGCGTGCAAAGTACCCAACGCTAATATACACGAACAAGTAGCTACCGCATTAATATCCTACCAACATACATACTTGGCTGGAAAAACTTGCCCAGCTATATTACGAGTACTTGCCCACGGACGAAGAGGACGTTTAACTTAATAGAGAAGTTTAACATGTTTGTTTATTGAATTAATATTTAATATTAAGACCAGCACCGGAGTACCTTGTGCCTGGTGATTACTGAGCAGCGGCGGTATCACCTAATAGCTCCCTTTTTACCGCCTATAAAATGCATGTTGCGGTGCAGTACCACTTACAGTGTTGTACGAGTACATCGCTCCGTCCAATGCTCGTTGGTGTACTCGTTCAAACAGTAAGTACGAGTAGAAAAAGGCGTTCTTGTGCTTGGCGATAGCTTCGAACGATTGAGACGAGAGTTGTTTGCCACTCGATGTTCTTATTTTTTTTTATATTTAATAAAACCACGGTGCCTTGTTACATTGCGGCGTACACTTTTCTTGCGCTGAGAAAATGGTGTGTAGATACTTGGAACAAATTTACACTTTATTACAAATTAACGAACGGAACGAGAGAATTAATGGGACGCGCCGCCAAATGGAGTAGGTATTAATTTGAAGTATTATCCGATGAAGAGTCTTTGGTTCGAAGGTGAGTGATATAGAACTCGATTGAGTGAGCTTAAAGATAAAGCAACATGCACAGTACATGTAGGTCTGTAGATTGAACTTGTTGTGTATGAAGATGTGTATCGACGTAGACCTCTTTATTGGGAACATTTCATAGGCTATGTGCATTTTACCAGTGTTTCTCTAACCCCACGATTCATTGCCTGAAAAAGGTTCTGACTCAGCCATGGTAGATTCTGATTAAGTCATTCTCATTCTATAACTCTGGTCGCCGTAGCCGTGGTGGTTAGTGCGTTGGAGTACTACGCATGCTGCCTAGGTTCAATCCCAGCAAAAACACCTAAACGTTTTTTCACGGTACCACCTCTTTCAAAGAGTATCATTTGTCATTCGAAGCTTCTATACTCGCCGTTCGGAGTCGGCAAAAAACTGCAGGTCCCTTCCATTTTCGTGGAAAAATAACACGCACACACAAACGCTTGCGAGAAGCTAGGCTTGGTTCTGTATAAGACTGCTGACGCCGGCGCCGTATATTTATTTTGGTCACCCTACACTAAGGCCTCGAGCCTCATATAATCCACATGACGCGATCATCTAAGAAATTAAAATGTCTTTGAAGTTTCAAGAGGATCAATTTTGACTCCTTCTAAGCAGGATCCGGCGTCCCTCAAGGGAGCCACCTAGGTCCTCTTTTATTTATTCTTGCTATCAATGATGTTCCATCAATCATAAAACATAGCAAAATCCTTATATTTAGTGGGCACCGTAGCGCAAGTGGTTAGTACGTCGGACTACTGAGCCAGCGGTCTTGGGTTCGAATCCCGCCGCAAACACCTAAAAGTTTTTCACAGTGCCCACCTCTTTCGAATGTCTGACAAACATCAAAGAGTAACATTTGTCTCGATTGAGCTTCTCAACTCGCCGTTCGGAGTCGGCAAAAAACTGTAGGTCTCTTCCATTTGTGCGCAAAAATATAACACGCACACACAAATGGTTGCGAGAAGCAGGCCCAGGTTCACCTCGAGCTGTAGCGCCAACTAAGTAAGTAAGTAATATCATCCTTATATTTGCCGACGATATGAAGATCAGTAAAGCAATTATAACCATAAATGCTATTTAAAGCAGCTGGAGATGACTTGGTAGAGAGCATACACCAACTCATCTCTAAGATTTGGTCAGATGAAAGTATGCCAGATGAGTGGAATCTCAGCATCGTTTGCCCGATCCACAAAAAAGGAGGCCCCTCAACTGCTCAAATTACAAAGGCATCAGTCTACTCAACATCGCCTACACGATCTTATCTGCCATATTGTGTGAACGCCTGAAACCTCTCGTCAACAGCCTGATTGGTTCTTACCAGTGCGGTTTTAGGCCAGGAAAATCCATCATAGACCAAATTTTCACACTTCAGATCCTAAAAAATTCAAAGAAGTGCAAGTCGATACCCACCACCTATTCATCAATATCAAGGCCGCCATGAGCCATGTCTAGTTTTGACATTTCTGCCAAACTCGTCTGTCTGTGCAGAATCATGATGGAGAAAGCTCGCTTTTACATCAAGGTCGGTAATGGCCTCTTCTTTCTTTCTTTCTGCTTTACGTGGCGCTACAGTTCGGGGTGAACCAGGTCCTACTTCTCGCAGCCATTTGTGTGTGTGAACATTTGAATGGCGAGTGGAGAAGCTCCTCATGACAAATGATACTCTTTGAATGCTTGCCAGATATTCTAAAGAGATCCACCGTAAAAAAATGTTTAGGTGTTTGTTGGGATTGAACCCGGGCAGCATTGCGTCAAAAAAGGATTGACAAAGACTATTCAAAAATTAGTATTATTTTGAATCAAGTGTCCACCATCAGACTGAATACAAGCTAATATTTGTTTTTGATTCAATTAACTTAATTCCAGGAAAACTGTGAGCCCCAGGTAAAAACTTTGTTACTGAACACAAATTATGCTCGTTTTTGAATGAACTTTGTCATTAAATTAACCTTATACCGGCAAAACTGTAAGCCCCACGTAAAAGCTTTTTCTAGTGAATTTGTAGGTGACGTTATGGCGCATCAAAATAATAATAGTAAAAAAAAATTATAGGCACACTTTCCCGAGATAAATGCGATTTTCACAAAAATTGGTTAAAAAAAATATCTGTGTTTGAAGACCAATATCTCGAAAACGAAAGAACGGATGGTAATAGGTTTTAACTGTTATAAACACTAATCAATTTTCTATGAAGCCCACTTAAGTTGCTCTAAGTTTAATACACTAGAAAATATAATTGAATAACTGTCGGTATCAGCTTCGCTAAAGGATCTTTTTTAAACACCCTGTAGCTCATTGCCCCTTCCATACGAATTTTTCCATAATATGAACCAATGAATCAGTTCCCAAAGTACTGTAACCCAAATCGGACCACCCTGTATATAAAGCTAACGCATGGACTTTATCAAAAGCGGATGAAGATATCCTTGGTCGGTTTGGGTGAAAAATCGTTTCAAGCTATTCGACCCCGTTTGCGTTGACGGGTTTTCGAGGAGAAGATTCAACCACGAACTATACGAGCTGTACAGCGACATCGATCTGTTAAAAAAAAACTGCGCATTTTGACGTTTAAGATGGCTAGGGCATGTAGAGCGTATGGACATCAACGCTCCGGATTCTACGAATCGGAGGCAGACTACAGAGTTCAGATTTTCAGATTTTATTAATAATTCATAATTCATAGAAAAACATTTACACTATTTGGCCTTATGGGCTTGTCTGCAGAAGACTGTGTGCAAAGCATATAGTTTTGATTTTGAGTTCTTTACTTCTTTACTTTAGTTCTTAACTTTTCCTTTATAATTCTTTTCGATTTACAATTCAAGCAACAATAATTATATATTTTACAATACACACAGCAACACCCAATCATCCTTAAGGCTTCTTGGTTGACCGAGTATGAGAAAAGAGTGTCGTTACAGAGAAGTTCACGGAAGAGAAAAGAGGAATTTAAAAAGAAAAAAAAATCCGTGTGAAAAATAAGATAGTTGGAAAAAAGGTGGTGAGAATAGAAGGGAAAAGTGACAGAAAAATCAAAAATAAATCCAGTGACTGTGATGGAGAATCACGGCCACTCGAACCCCGTAAACCCCTTTCGCTTAGTGAGCACCCCCTTGGAAGGATAACCCCATAATCTAACAAAAAGATAAGTTCTTAGAAATAAGTCAGTAGTGCGTTTTTACCTATAAAAATAAAGGTGATAGTCGAGTTAGTTTTCTGTGTCCCATCCGTTTCATAGTACCGTAGATCATTCCGGTACAATCAATTTTCCCGCGATCCGTTGTCAGTTGGGACAGTTCTTTGGTCTGTAAAACCGTAAGGGAATCCGGAGCCGTTCTTTGATCACCGGATTGGTTTTTTTCATCCACCTCGGTGGATTTTTTCCAGCCCCAGCGTAACGTTAAAATCTTCATAAAATGATCAGTTCCATCTTAATTACATTCATTAATATTGAATAAATCGGCCGTTATAATTATAACGTAGTTCAAAAGAAACACCTTTGTTTTCTTTTCTGACTTTATAGATCGTTGTTTACTTCATCAACGGGACGAAAAATTCTTTATTTCCCCAGGTTTCACAATTTTCCCCAAAACAAAAAAAAAAAAATTGTGTGGCGCCCTTATTCACCTTAATAACATTACGCGAACCCACCCACAGCTGAGTAGCCGTCGGCGCACCGAATTCCCCATTCGTTGACAGTTGTGGAGTTATTTGTTTACTTTGTTCGACGCAACGGTGCAATAATTGTTCTCGTGGGTTTTATTTTTCAATAAATAATTTTGCAACAAACCACTTCACAGATTTGCTGATAGACGACGGAAATAAGCAAACATAGCATGGAACGACTCAACAGACCCTTGCATATATTCGCACAGCATATTGGGTATTCTAACTTAAGCGAAGTGCGAAAAGGATATTACGCAAATGCATTGTATGCTTTCATCACAAGGCTGAGTATTACCATGCAATAACTTATGGGTAGTATACGAATAAGTATGGCAAGACCCTTTTCAAACACATGTGTTGTCTACGCAGGTCCCATAGATGTCCAGGCATGGATGGGTAGAGGAGCCAAAACATATAAGGGATACTTTGCCGTTTTAATTTGTCTGGCCACAAAGGCCATACACTTAGAACTTGTATCAGATATAACGACTCAAGCCTTTATCGTCGCGATCCGGCGCTTTACAGCTTATTTAGCTCACATTTCGCCACCCTGTGTAGTAAAGTTGTTTCACAATATTTTTGAGTGAAATGTATTCTCAAATATCTGGTGTAGACCACCGTTTTTTTTTTTTTTTGCCTACAGGTGGAAATCTGCAAAAGACTCTCGGTAGTTCCTCGGTACCAAGCTAGTGGGATTCTTACTGCACCAAAAACACCTGGGAATCAAAGCCAATCTTTGAAAGATCGACAAATGATTTTTCTTTCTTGAATTTTAATCGCATTGGGGAAAGTTTAAAGCTATAATATATGTATGTTTCTTTCCCATAGTTTTTAGACTACATATTAGCTCGTGAGGCTTTGTTTTTCTCAATCTCCGAATATTGTCCCTTACATTTAAAACGGTCTCCATCTCGGAGTTAAAGTAATTTGAAGGCGCTGGTAATGTGAAAGAGCGTACTTTCTAACCATTTCTGAAATCATGTCTATTTGTAGGTCACGATGCAAGTCGCTATTTCTTATGTACCAAGGGGCATTTATTATTCCACGAAGTACTTTGTTTTGGAACTTTTGTATCTGTATTTGTATCTGTATTTATTTCTGTATTTGTTTTCTTTGTACAGCCTCATAATTGGATGCCATACGACCATACAGGCTTCAGTACTTGCTTATATAGCATTATGTATTTTGATTTGGATAGATAGGTCTGAGTTTCTTCCCAGTAACCAGTACATTTTTCTGTACTTCAAGTTCAGTTATTCCCTTTTCTTTTTGATATGCTCTTTCCATTTTAACTTCGCATCCAAAGTCATTCCTGGGCATTTGGCCGTATTGGCGTGAGGTACAACTCGATTATTAATGAATATTGGAACATGGTTAAACTTTTTATTTGTAAAGCTTACATGAAATGATTTTGACTCGCCGTTGCTGCGTCCAAAGTCTAACTTTGTTGACTGCATTTTGCAGGATTTCTTTGGCATTAACAATGCATATCAGACACCAATATTGCAGTGTCATCTGCAAAGGTAGCCATGAAAGCATTTTCATGTACCGGAATATACCTGGTATATACCAAACACAAGGTAGGTCCTAAGACACTTCCTTATGGAACAACGGCTTCGATTTTCTTCAGTTCCGAATATTCTTGTTCGTATCGTACTCTAAAGAGTCGATCTGAAATAAAAATAGCAGTACTTCGTAGTACTGTCTAGGTAAATCCCCATGCAGTTTGTACTCAAGTCCCTCATGCCCAACCTTGTCAAAGGCTTGAGCAACATCTAAGAATAGAGCAGAACACACTTGTTTTTCTTCCAGTGCCTTTTTCACTATATCTGTAATTCGATGCACTTGGTCTATCGTGGAATGTTTATTTCTAAATCCAAACTGATGATTTGGAATTAGTCTTCTTTCTTCAATAATTTTACTTAACCTCTTCAGAAGCAATTTTTCGAAAACTTTTGCCATAATTGGTATCAACGATATTGGGCTGTAAGATGCTACTTCTGATGTTGGCTTACCTGTTACCTTGCTTGGGTATAACAATGTCTTCTGCTATTTTCCAATGATGTGGTACATATCGGAGCTTAAGGCATGCATTTATTATAAATTGGAGTTTCTTGAAGGCTATTGGTGGCTTTTCTTTCAAAATCTGAGCAGTTATTAAATCGTACCCTGGTGTTTTTTTGTTAGATAACTTATGTTGACATATGGTATGCTCCGGACTTCTTTTAGTGTGACACTAGGGATTTCACATTCAACCGCTCTATCAACAAATTGAAAGTTTCTTGTAGTTGCACTTGATGGGAATGGCTTGAAAACATTTGAAAGATGTTCTGCAAAGAGTTCAGCTTTCAGTTAGGGGTTTCCGATCCATTTCCCATCTGGTACTTTTAAGGTCGGGTCTTGTAAGTGCGGTCGTTTCAGGCGACTGGCTGCTTTCCATAGTCGTGACAAACATTTTATTATAAGAGCGAACTTACAAGTGTTCTATATTTCAATATGTAGTACATTAGTTCGGAACCCTAAAAATTAGCAATGTGCTTTGCTTTGTAGTATCGAAGTGAATTATCCCAGTCTATTTTCAGAAACTATCTTAAGCGGTTGATATTTGCCTTCTATCGCACCGAGTTAAGAATAAAAGTCGCAATTGTTTCCAATTCCATTTAAATTTTAGAACAGTGTGCATTTTCCATTATACTTATCCCCATCAAGGCACGGCATTTTTTTGAAAATTGATACTCCAACATTCGCAACAACATAACATACATACATATGTATGTAAGTTTTGCTACATTAACATTTCTTTCTTTTTTTAAGTGAATAATTAACAAGGCAATTACAGGAACAGCGCAAACGGCCTAGTCAAGCATTTTAATTTTTTTTAAAGCAACTACCTACATAGGTAATAAGCTATCAATTCATACATTGAAATACGAATATCATTTCCATCGTTAACCCAACCAGTCATCCGTCCAGGTTTTCCATTAAGATTTGAATTGAAAATAATAACAAACACACTCACCTATTACCATGATTATGAAACAGACGATAAAATATTTTCGCAAAAAGGAAAGCCTCTTTAGCTGGCAATAAACTTGCGGGAGGCATGTTCTACCAAATCGCGAAACATTAAAACTCGCGCGGTAATAGAGAATTTAGTTGCTCCAACTGCCAACATAAATCCGTTTTATAGCACTCTATCCGTCTCGTCAGCCATCCAGCAGCTGACTTGTGTCTATGGCCCCAAGGGAGGACTAATCTCCATGGAATATCAACAGAAATATACATATATTTTTTTAATAGCGAACCGAGCTGCACCATCACTTGAGAATCCTGGATTTAAATTTTATGCGAAATTTGCTACTTTTCTGTGATTGGGGATCGTATGGCACCTGCGACTAGTACGTGTACGTGTCCATCACTCGAAAATGAGCACAACAGTGTGTACTCGTATAACGCAAACTCAATCGAACATAAATCACAATGCTACTAACGCAACTAACTGTTGTCCCCTTAACTAACATTTTCTACACTACACTATGAGTTATATCGCTTTAGTTATGTCCTTGGTGAACTCCACTTAGGTGGCTGGGTGTAAGAAACAAAAAATCCAATTATAGATACACACGGGGAGGAGTGCACTGTATGCGGTACGTCTGCATCTGTCGACTCATTATGGTGGTACTTTGGTTTACATTTTTAGCCATCATTTGTGACATAAATCAGGCCGAAATCTATGAAATGCAATCTCCATCGGTTAGCTGGCTGAGACCTGAGAGCTGGTAAAAACAGCGGGCCATTTTAGCCCGGTCGGTGTCGTGAGATTAGGTAGATGCTAGATGCACCTATAAAGTGACTGCCTGCCTGACTGGCAGTAGACAATGCCACACTTGATCGCGAATCGGAGTTAAAGACGCTTGATGGACACTTGCACCCAAATGGTGGCATGTGAATATAGTAAAAGGTGGATACGGTGGAACAATCGTCCCATCTATTGCCAGATTGGCGGCGGGAATGTCAGTTTAGTTTAATGCTCTCGTAAAAATTTATATCGCAGGTCATCTCCCCACTGGGTGTATGGATATACGGTACGGAGCGGATACGTATGGCCAAAGTGAACCTTTAACTTTGATGTGAGCAATAAATGCAAAGTCAAAAGGTTTTAACTCACGCGGTGAGCGCAATAAGTTTAAGAGTTTGTGGAAAGGGGGGTTGGTGTTGTGAGCGAGCCATAGTGCGGTAAGGTAACAATAACAACGGCAACGATACTGAATACCATGACGATATAAAACTAAGGTCGCTGTAATGTTGTCGTGAAATTGTTTTGCGTTGCAGCGATGCGGTTCGCGTGCATTGATTTCGAAAGGGAAGAGGGAACACTATTCTCATTAGAGGCGATATTGGTTCCAGCGGAAGCTATTATCATAAATTGTCTAGGTTAACAGCTTACTGATTATTTGAAGTAATAGCTACGATTAGGGCAGATTAATCAGGAGCTTGTATAGTTTCTCCTATAAACTGAATGACCTAAAACGCATACTCAATTCATTTAGTTTAAGGTAAAACAGTAAAACCACATTAACGTGAACTAATTATAGTTCAGTTTGGCGAAGGTACATAATGTACATACATATTATTGTATGTGTATTCATGTATGCAATATTCATGTACGAAAATTAAGGTAACGGAAGCATAAGCTTTAATGTTTTATTTCGCGTCAATGTGCAGATTTGCACCCCAAAGAACATATTGTCTTCTTCTGACAACGGAGGATCCAGAAGAACCGTGAGTAGTTTTTGTGCCAAATTTTAATTATTGGTTTTATATTAGTTTAGTTAGAAACAGATTTTTAAGATAGATTTAAGAATTTTATCTAAATAATATTATGAAGCTATTAAAACCGATGTCGATAAACCAAAGAAAAATTAATACTTGTGTCTGTGATTTAGACTTGTTTAAAGGTGTGTGAATAAATGGAAGAGCTATCCCTCTACACACTACGACGAACGTAATGGGATGAAATACAAAACAATGGCGACAGGAAATGACGACGTACATAAACGTCCACTACAAATCATGACTTCGGTTTTTTTTTTTATAATTTACACACGCTAAACGCAATATGAATACCCTTATAATGTTTACACAGCGCGATCACATTAAGGACAAGAACGAGAGATAGACAGATCGGCCGGCGTAGTTATAGGAAGGTTTTGTATCTCCATCACTCTTAGGTCCAATGGGTCCATTGTGATACCCATTGTGTGATCCTACCCGTCGTATCAATGTCTTGGTTTTATCCAACCCGGCGACTTAGCAAACTCAAGCAGGTTGGATGGTGCTCCATCAGATAGCTCATCGATATGATCGAAGAAGAATTTAACTAGGGTTCTGTTTCTCAGTTGACAGAGATTACGGCAGTGGCAGAGGAAATCGATTGTATCCTCATGTAGCTCTTCGTCACCACATCCTCTGCATATTTCATCATCATTTAGTTGTAATTTCTTCATGTGGTTTCTTAGAGTACCTAGTTAGTACTCCTTTTAGTACTGACATCGACTTTCTGTCTTTTTGTAAGAGTTTCCTAGTTCTTATTTTGTCGTATTCTGGTCATAGTCCTCTTGATATCTCATAGGTGACTAACGATCTCCACCTGTTGTTTGACTCAGTTACCGAATTTTTTTCAATTTTGGCCCGACCCTGGCTTGGTCTCTGTCTAGGCCTGAGTCCTTTCTGGACAGTTCATCTGCGGCTTCGTTGCGGTATCCCGCTGTGACCAGGAACCCAGCAGAGTTTTACATTGTGCTGTGTGCCGAGAGCTTTCTCTTCGCGGCAATACCTTACAAGCTTCAATGTTATTTGTGTAGCAGCTATTGCTTTTATGGCCGCCTGGCTGTCAATGTAAGTATTGATATCCTCACGTGATGTTGTCATCATTGACACTAATTGAGCAGCCTTTGTCACTGGTAGAACCTCAGCTTGGAAAACACTGCTGTGATCTGAAAGTCGTATGGGGCTGCTTATTCCTAGTTTTACCGAGAAGCAACCCGCTCCCTCCAATACCTACGTTCATCTTTCACCCATCGGTATAGATTGACTTGGAGCTCTGTGATATTTCAATTCCCTCCTTTTAAAATCCCTCGTGAAGGGTTTTTCAAAATCCAAGTATGGGACAGTGTAGTCTGCGTTGATGTCACCATTGAGGTAATTGCCAATTAATTTAGCGTGTCCGTATGCATTCGACCTCAAGTATTTTGACTGGCTTAGCCTAAGGGCGCTTCTTGCTATAGTCTCCTGCATATAGAGATCCAGAGGCAGAAGGTTAAGAATTGTTTCCAATCCCGCTGTTGGCGTTGTTTTCATTGATAGGAAACTTAGATGTTAGGTTTCAACTAACTCGAAGGGTGGTGAAAGTTTTTTCTTTGCTTATGGTTCACAGAAGATTTTTCAAATGTTTCTTATTACAGCTTGTGCGATCAATTCCTTCAGCCTTACCACCATCCTACTGACAGTGTTATGCCTTTGCAGTATGTTTTGACATTAACTTCTGAAACTGATCAACTTATTTTTATTTCTTGAGAAATAAATATTTCGGCAACATCTGGATTTGAACCTTCAGCGTGACAAGCGACCACGACTACCACTACGCCACAGCGTCATGACTGACTGTGAATGACTGGTCCACTTAAGGGGCTACCTCTATAACATCGGTCATCGGAAGGTAGTTATTTGGGTGGGCCATACCTTTGCCAATAACATCCAGCAATTCTCGGGTTCTTGACGAACATCTACCGTGGAGAGACAAAAAAAAAGGAGGATTCCTATCTAGGGTTAGTTAAAGGTAGAGTTAATTTAGTGCAAGTTTCAGTTAGTTTAACTTTGGGTAGAATAGATAGGTTTTGTTTCGCGATTGCTTTCCTCTCTTTTTCCTTGGTATTGGCATAGGTTCTTGGTTATTTCTTTTCTCTCTTTCTTTCTCGAATAAAATAATCTTGCGAAACCTGGATAGTGGATATTTTTGGATGACAATTTTGATATTCTTCATACAAACTCACTCTTATATAGTAGAAACCTGTGAAATTTGAATAATAGAACATTTTTCAATGAATTTTGTGTTCTTCCCATGTAAATTCACTCTTCAATAGCAGAATCAAGAAATGAATGAGCCAAAAGTCATTAACATTTCATCGGCTTCGCTTCCTTTCCCGAGAATTTTGACATTTTAATTGTTTCTTTTCGTGTGTCTCATTCTGCTAGCAGCTACATTCAACAAGTACACATTCTAAACTCCGATATCGAAATTGATCGAAAAATAATAAAATAAATTAGGTTGCCGATAGTGGAAAAAATTGCAAATAGTGGAAATATTGCGAGTAGTAGAAAAAAAAGTGAACTGAAGCATGCCATTATTCATACTGTACATTAAACGAGCCGACTTTTCGGCAATATTTCTACTGGAAAGTTATTGACTTAACTTTTGATGCGGTCTTTTGGTCTTACCTAAAATGCATCTCCAGTCAACACCTTTGTCTTTGCCTTCTCGGGATTTTGGGATTTTTTTTCTAAGATTCATCTCATCCCGTCCCTAGCACTCAGACACTTTGCAGTCCACTCTAAATTATTCCCTGAGTAACCAACACACTGCGTAAGATTCGAATCCACAACCTCTGCATGGTACATTAGTCGAACTAGACCACCGAGGCTAACCACTACTTCAACTACTGTAGGTACTTCATTTTGTCTATTTCTAGCTTCTTTTAAAGAACTATCATCTTCATATAAGGAGTATAAAGTCTTCTCAAATCTACTTTCCAACATTGAATGTATAATCTGCTTTAATAATGCTAACAGCATGCCAGCAAAGGTGTCAGTATAAATGCTCAGCGCGACTTGAGAATACCTTATAAACTTCATTCTTAAATAATCCGCCAGCCTTGGTTCACAAGCAAAGCATAACAAAAAAAAAAAAACTCCTTTTACGAGACTCTTCCATTTGTTATTGTTCCAGTTTTTCGTGTTCATTATTTTGTCTCCATCTCCACTCCATTTAATTTCGCATGAAATTGCTCAGATAATTTATTAAACCAATTGTCGCCCAGTACACATGCCCTTAAAGTGAAATACATGTGCGTGCGCACGCAAGCGCGCACTTCATCTCACGTACATTATTTATGAAGTGCACCTTAGTGATCTACAAAAACAATTCCGATGTTATGCTTTGGACGGACCCTCTCTCTGGGCCTCTTATTTGCCATAAGTGGACCGCTCTACACTCCATATGAGTACGTGACGTATGTATGTATATGCAAGTCTGACACAAGATTCACATTCCTCATGAAATGGGCAATATTTGTAGATATAGGACCTTTCGCCATGAGTGCCCAAGACAATGGCCCAGAATCTCCAACAATTCAGGCAATTATCTGACAAATCGAGAGTTTCAACTCCATCACTGGAAAGGAAACAACAAAAACAAAAGCGCCTAACCTATAAAAATAGAAGTAGGCAATATGAGATCATGATGTGGCGATGTGATGAAGCAATTTTATGATGTCTCTCTGACTGATGTCCGACCGAAGAAACTTAAGTGATGACTTGTCCTATACCCAACTGACTGACTGAGTACGTCTGTGAGAATTGCACACAATCTCTGGTCCAGACACACAGTCATTATCATTAGAGTCATCACCTCAGTTGTACTCGTAGCTCACTGTCCTTTCGAGGAGCAGATGATGCCGATGATGATGATGGACAGAGGACGTTGTCACCACGAATAGACATGATAATGACATTTTCAACATGGAATTGGATCAGTAATTATATCGTTCGCATAT
This sequence comes from Brachyopa scutellaris, assembly GCA_949775065.1. NCBI lineage: Eukaryota > Metazoa > Arthropoda > Insecta > Diptera > Syrphidae > Brachyopa > Brachyopa scutellaris. Next base: position 27,147,486 of record OX459114.1, on the reverse strand, counting down.
CTGTAATCGCGGATGAATTATTCAGTCTTGGACTGGACCATGGTTGATTTTCTTTTTTGCTTCTTTTCTTTTTGGTAAGAAAATTGCCATTTGGAATGCCATAGAGTCATACCTGAAAGGAATTCTTCACGTGCCATCGATACAAATCGCATCTACTCGTATGGAATTTAATTTATTCCAAGGAGCACACTCTTGCGATTTTCAGATCAATGAGTTTGGAAAACATTATGACCGCAACAACAACAACAGCACCGGCCTATAGTAGTCCGGTTTATAGGAATGAAAATTATTAAAAAAAAGAGTTTTCCACGACAGACACCGCGCGGGAAAAATAAACAACAAAAATAGGCCTGTAATGACTTCGGTCCATAAATGCACGTAGGAAATTCTGTGCGATTTCTTCTTTGGTGTGGCACTGGTGACTCCAAGTTTGGGCGCTGTGCCTTAGCCACAAAAGAGATTGCTGGAGTCAACTAAATTATAGCTGAATTAAGGAACAGCGCGGCGTGAAGCTCAGAAAAAAAAATCTATTTAAGCGAAAGTAGATGGATACGAGAACGCGTTCATGTTTCTTCCAAACTTTGCACTTTAGGCGATAATTACCGACCTAAAACTTGGATATTAAAGACACACCACGTATGAAGATTTTAAGGCAATGAATGTGGGTAAATCGATCTAAGGAATCATGTCAAACATAAGCAGACCGACCTATAAAGAGAAGTAGCTTAATCGAGATCTGGTTTTAGCAAAATATTGAAAAACACTGCATATCTGTAACTTATCGGATTGAAAAACAAAAAAATACTGATTCATTTGAGGTTTAAATCATCCTTCTGCGTTATACTGGAGCTGACATCAGTGGAGACCGCAGACAACAGCCGTGCAGCTGTGGGTGACGTCAATAAGTATGTACCTATATAGGTATACCGTATGTTTATTAAAAGTAATGTTTGTGTGTTCGACTTTTATGCGTTCGCGCATCGCTCATCCGCTCTCACTTGGGGTATGTCCAAAAAAAAACATTGTTGTTGTGCGAGTTACGTTACGACAATTAGATGAAATAATTTGACAAAAGACACATTTCGGGTTTAAGTTCTTTATTTACATTCAATACTAACATTTAACACTTTATTTTTAAGAAACATATAAATTGACAAATTATAAAGACGACAAGAGATCCACAACACGTTACGACAAAACGAAGACTAATTACAAACTAACATTTAATCATCATTTTAAATCGAACATAATTTAAAACAACAAATATAAAACAGTAAAACATAACGCAAGTCAAGTGCAAAGTACCTGAACTTGTTGACGTCGTCGTATCGATCTACCATTGACCATTGTTGTTGACGTTCCTGCTGGAAGCTTCGTGACGTGCGTACATACATATGTAGTCGTTGTTGCTGTAGCGCATAACTTGCGCACCCATTTTTTTTATTTGTCGCTCATCCGTTTGCGATAAAACTTGGGGCATGTGCAAAAAAAACATTGTTGTTGTGCGCACCCATTTTTTTTTTTTTTTTTCCAAAAGCAAATGCATTCATCATGATCTCGAATCAATAATATTATGTACAGTCGAATCCCTTTAAACTGAACCAAAAAGGTACATGATATAAATGAAAAAATTCATATTCTAAATGAAAAAGTTCATTAAAATTGAGCTAAACATCAAATTCTTACAGAACATGTATCCCCGTTCATACGTTTATGAATATATTCATGCAGCTATGAATCGTTCATAAAAAGTAAGAATCTATGCATAAAATTAATGAATGACATTCATAAATTAGCGCGAGCATGAATGAAGGAGAAGAGAGACAGACAGATGAAAAAAAAACAGATCGGCGTAGTGGTAGGAAACTCATTTGTAAGGTTTCAACTAACTCTATGGGTTGGTGTCCAGGATAACTGTAGAGTTTTTTTTTTGTACTTGCTTATGTTTCACAGAAGTTTTTCCAGATGTTTCTTCTTATTATAGTTTTTGTGTGATAAACTCTCTTTCAGCCATGCCATACTATCCTACTGCCCTTCTCGTAGTAGTAGGTTTTGTTATTAACTTCTGAAACTGTTCAACTTTTTTTTATTTTTTTTTTTTGATAGAAATATATACTTACATACATCTGGATTTGAACCGCGGACCTTCTGCGTGACAAGCGACGACGACTACCATTACGCCAAAGCCATAAAATAAATACGAATGCATTGTGTGTATAACTATTTACACATTCGAAACCTTTGAGTATGTATGTATCTATACTTACAGTTTATGAACAAAATACATACCCCTTATGAATCGGTATACTGCTTATGACTTGATACATACTTTTTGAGAATATCATATCATCAAATCATTTTCTTTTTTTCTTTAATTCAAAGATTATTTTCATTAATTCAATGTATTTTTTCTTAAAACTCCTGATGGACAGTTGTATGAATAGTTCATACGCGTATGAAAAAATTCATTAAAAATAAAAATCAGCGTTCATACCCCAAATTTCTCATACAAATATTTTTATGCACGCGATTTCATACAAACAATGAATCGTTCATAAAAACATTTTATTTTTTTATGATTTTGTACATAAAATCAATGAATTTTTCTTAAAAATTAATGAATTTTGCTGTATGAATGCCGTTCATTGATATTATATACGATAATTTTTTCAGTGTATGTCGAATTTTCACGGGCGATTCAAATTGGTGCAAGTTAGAGGGATTTTTGATAAAATTCGAGCTAGAACGATTATCCCTTTTTGTTGAAAACGCATTTATTCATAGTGGAGGTTAACACAAAAAAACAGAAAGAAAAAAAACCTTTAAATGGACATTAATTAATAACAGATTAATTTGTGATACAAAGTAGTTACCAGTCAGTTTCCGATTTCCTGGTATGTTAGAAAGTTAAAAACATGTTTTTTTAAACACTTCAGATTCGAAAAATCATTTGGACCTACCACAAAAAGCATTTAAATACGAGAAAATATGTAGCAAGTCAGAAAAAACATGGGAGGCGGGCGAAGCAAGGCGAGTTGTTGGCTTGAGTGTGAAACGAGTTCCTTCGTGTTGGCCGTTTGGCCGAGGTTGATGATATTGTGTCCTGCTCAGTGTTAACTGCTTCCAGCATTTTAAACCTAGTTTCCAGAAATTGGGTGAATTCTGAAAATGAAGGTAATAATTCCTTGCTGCTTTCTTTCGAGCTGAGTTTCTCCTCCCACTGTTGTTGCGTTTTCGAAGGTAATTTATTCAAAAGAACGTAAATAAGTACTGCATCCCAACTTGTAAATAAGTGGGCACCGTAGCGCAAGTAGTTAGTGCGTCGGACTACTGTGCCAGCGGTCTTGGGTTCAAATCCCGCCGCAAACACCTAAAAGTTTTTCACAGTGCCCACCTCTTTCGAATGTCGGACAAGCATCAAAGAGTATAATTTGTCACGATTAAGCTTCTTAAGCCGTTCGGAGTTGGCAAAAAACTAGAGGTCCCTTCCATTCATGCAAAAATATAACACGCACACAAAAAAGGTTGCGAGAAGCAGGCCCAGGTTCACTTCGTAGCGCCAACTAAGTAAGTATCCCAACTTTTTACAGGCACACTCAAGTTTTCAAGACTGTGGACGACTTCCATAGATGTGTCCAGTAGCATTTTTATGGATTCCGGCTGTTCTTGCGTCATCGTAGCTTGGTTGAAAAGACATTTGAGGTGCGTGTTTACTAGAAACCGTTTATAATCGTACCTGTCATTCAAAATTGTCCATGCCTTCAAGTAATTCCCGTTATTGGTCGTGAGATGGGATAAAATCTTCTCTGCCTCACCTGTAACGCTAGTTTTTAAATAGTGCATTTTTTGTATCTCAGAAAGAGATGAATTGGTATGCACTAGCGACTTAAACATGTCATGAAAATTTCTGCAAGTCTCATAACACCCGGAAAACACTGGTACAGTGATGTTCTTCAACTTGATATCCGCATTTTTCGTTTGGTTTGAACTATGGGTCGTTGTTGCTCCAGCGACGATTAGAAATTGCACCAATCCGATTCCCCAAAAATAATCATCAAACTATCCGGCCCAATCGAGTTCTACGAAAAATAAAACTAGTAGACAACCTCTCGATGGGAATTCAATTTTATTTTCTAAAAAATAAACGAAACATAAACTATTTCAATCGCAATTCTATACACAAGATTTAACTTACATTGGTCGGGATTGTGCCGCCTTATCAAAACGCTTGCCAGGGCAACTAAACATAAAATACTGCTCAATCTATTGTGGGCTTCTAATCTGGAATATAAGAAAGCAACCGCCACCTCAGATTATCCTTACTTGAATAAAATTCAATTGTATTTGAGGTTATGGCAGACGTTAAATTGAAAAAACGAGGAAAAGAATTCGCCTACAGCAATGACATACTGAAAAACAATTCGCCACAATCAGAGGGACGGAGTTGCCAAGGCAGCACAATCTCGACTCGTTATTCTAATGAGTTAGAACACTATTTGAGTGATATTTATAAATTAATAAATGAACGATAATGGCATGAAAATGGAAACTTTAGAATATTATTGTTCAGCTCGATGACATTCCGGGGGCCGTCTGAACTTCTAATGTGAAGACCGTACATCTAGAACAGCGAGCCTACCAACTGACCTCTTTGACTTGATTGTACCATTCGGTAGCCGTACGTCAGCTATCCGCACTACTCCATCGGGACCTGGGTACACCTTCACCACACGACCCATCTGCCAAGCCCCGCGGAGCTCGTTGGGCTCAATAATGACAACAACGTCATCAACTTCCACTTGCCTTGAACTGGTATGCCACTTACCCCGTCTGGTAATAACGGGTAGGTATTCCGCGTACCAACGTCTTACAATTTCAGCCATTAAGTGTTGCGTGCGGCGACTGTGAAGCTTGCTGCAGTGATCTCTCTCCGTGAAGATTCCGGGGGCCGTAACGTCTCTGTCCTCTTCACCGAAAAGCATAGCGTTCGGAGTGAGGGGCTTGGGGTCTTCCGGATCGACTGGAATATGGGTTAGCGGACGGCGATTTATTTGCCCCTGGGCTTCCATTAGAGCGTTTCGAAGGACATCTTCTTGCGGGATAACTCCTTTGAGAACGAATTCGACGCTTTTCTTGATGGATTGAATTAGACGTTCCCACGCACCTCCCATCCATGGAGAATAAGCCGGGATGAAACGCCACAAAATGCCCTCATATTTCGCAGCGTAATCACTGAGACCACTTTCCATCTCTTTGATGTCCTTATCCAGTTGGTTCTTAGATCCGATGAAGTTTAACCCGTTGTCACTGTACAGGAATCGAGTGACGACTCTATTGATCAAGAAACGTCGAAGTGCCATTGTACAGTGATCCAAGCTCAAATCATTCAAAAGCTCAAGCTGGACTGCACGAAAGGTAAGGCATGTGAAGATCATCCCATAGCGTTTCACCGTCCCTCGCCCAAACTTGACCAAAAGTGGCCCAAAGCAGTCGACTCCGACATGGGTAAAAGGCCTCAAATTAAAAGCTAGGCGAGCTTCGGGGAGCTGCCCCATAATCGGCATCGCTGGTTTGGCCCTGAGCCGTTTACATGTGAAGCATCTGGATCTGACCCTCTCTACCGCCCCTCTAATGCTAATAATCCAAGCTCGCTCACGTATGTCGGAGATGATTGAAGCTGAACCCGAGTGAAAGTTGCGATCATGATGGTGCTGGATAAAAAGATCCACCAGCGGGTGATTCTTTGGCAATATTGCAGGATTGCGTGCCGCATAGGAAATGCTCGCCTTCTGTGCCCTCGAACTTAGCCGAATCGTACCGTCTTTATCAAGGAATGGAGATAGTGACAGGATGGAACTCGAGAAACTGACCTTTCCTTTTAAACGTAGAGAGGTAACATTGCCTGGGAAAGCATCCCGTTGAATCCTTCGGAATAGCCAATTTTCCGCACGGTAAAAATCTTCCGGTGTGATGTAAGATTCTTTATTTACTGGCCGTTTACACATGATATCCAAGAAACGTAGCATGAACGCCAGGCACCTGACAGACGATGTCCACCTTGCGCGAAATCTCGCTGACAGCTCGTTGTAAATATCGACCGCGTCTGAAGGATTCTTAACGTGAAGCACAAAGGTTGAGTTTGAGATTTCGCCAATTCCGATCTTGTCCACGACGTTCCCCGGGGTAATAGGCCAGCTCTCTATGGACTTGTTGAGAAAGCCTGGGCCTTTGAACCACCTCGACTCTTGGTTACCCATTGAGGAATCGAACCACTTCGTACCGTCGTCAGCCACATTATCACAGGATCTGACATAGAACCATTGCCGTGCTGAAGACGAATCCAGAATTTCCCCGACTCGCACTGCGACAAAAGACGGAAACTTGTATGTTGACGAATTTATCCACGAAAGTACTGTTTTGGAGTCGGAGAAAAATGATGTTTCGTCAATCCGTATTGTGTGACTACTCTTAACTGTTGAGGTTAAACGAACAGCCAACACTGCCGCTTGCAGATCCAACCGGGGTACCGACAGCTTCTTTACTGGTGCCACCTTAGCCTTGGCCATAACTTGAGCTACCTCCACGTTGTTGTTGTGCTCGAAACGTAAGTAAGCTACAGCACAGAAGGCCTTTTCCGAAGCGTCGGCGAAAACGATTAGGTGAACCTTGGAAACATCTGGACTCCACGAAACGTAACGTCGAGGAATTTTGAGTCTCTCAATGTTTCTCAACTCCTTCATGAAACTCGTCCACTGGATCCTTAGCTCCTCTGACACTGGCTCGTCCCATAGGAAACCCTCACGCCATACTTCTTGGAGTACAATACGCCCACGGATTATGTAAAGAGAGATTAGACCAAGCGGGTCGAAAGTTCTCATAATCATTCTCAACATCTCTCTTTTGGTTGGTATAGCATCAGGTAGCATCATCCTCTCCAGAGAGTCATCAACTGATAACTTGTAAGTAAAGCAGTCTGAGGATGGGTGCCAATACATACCCAACACTTTTGACACGACACTATCACACTCGTTCGGGTCAATACTAACGAGCTTAGGATTCACGTGGCTCTCGGGCATTTGCTTCAGGAGCTCAGAACTGTTTGATTGAACGCCCACAAGGTCGAAGTTCATGGACTTACAAATCCGGATGGCATCTTTGGTCACAGAAACGGCTTTAGCGATGGAATCGTGGCTGTTAAAGTAGTCGTCTACATACGTTCGCTTAGTTAATCCGTCAACGGCTTCCGGACATTCCTCCCGGAACAGGTTGGCATGATGGTTCTTCACGAACTGAGAGCACGTTGGCGAACACCTGGGCCCAAACATCATTACTTGCATAATGTAGACTTTGGGCTTTTGAGAACTATCCCCGTTTCTCCAAAGGACACGCTGACACTGTTGGTCCTCGACTTTAATGCTTATCCGGTGGAACATCTCCTTGACATCAGCGTTAACGGCTACTTCACGCTCTCGAAACTTAAAAATACCCGCATGAAGAGGAACGAGATTGTCCGGGCCCTTCAACAAGTGGGTATTGAGCGAGACTCCACACACTTTCGCAGCGACATCAGCCACATCCCTGGGCTTCGGCGGAAATTTATTTGGGTTAATGACGACAAAGGTGGGAGCGTACCAAACTCGTGGCCACTTCTGCTGTAATTCTTCTTCGGAAGCGATCCTCGCATAACCCTTTGACACCAGTTCAAGCATGTGCTTATTTTTCCAATCCAGAAGATGCGGCCTTTTCTTCAGAGACTTCTCCAATCCAATGAGACGCTGTAAAGCCATTGGATAACTGTCGGGAAGTTTAACATCATCTGCATCCCATAAAAGACCGATTTCGTAGCGGTTGTTGACAAGCTTCAAAGTCCGAGTCATGATGTCCTCTGCCCGTCTGACCTCTTGACCTACTAAGTCACCTCTGGGGGCCATGACACCGAATTCCTCTGTGGTAAAATGACGCTTTACTAATTCGTGAAGGTCCTCATCTAACTTGATAGCATCATGAAACATCAACTGGACCGCAGGCTTAGCGAATTGATGTAAGCACGAGACCTCAACAGTTGGAGCTGACTTCCCGTACACGATCCAGCCAAGAAGCGTTTTCAAAGCACAAGGATCCTCGTCTTTACCGTGCCTCTGACCACGCCCTAACAGGAACTTGGCCTGATCCAATCCGACAAGAATCTTGGGCTTGGCGTTTACGAGATCCGTGAGTGGCAGACCTCGAAGATGCGGGTATAAAGCTTTTAACTTGGCGACATCGATTGACTGACTTGGCAAATCCAAATTATTAATGGTGTAAACATTTTTCAGGAAATGTCGTTTACGGCTGTTGACGCCAGAAACCGACACCGTCGTTCGCATGGAAAACTCGTGCCGCGAGACTCCTTTCGTCCACTGGAGTGTGAGCTCTTCTGGCTTTCCTTCAAGCCCAAGCTCGTCGAAAATCTCCTTCTCCACCATTGTCAACGACGACCCGTCATCGAGGAAAGCGAATGTGTCCACGAACTTCTGGTCCAAACCATGAATTCGAATCGGGACGATCTTGAACATCACTGGTAAGTTTGAACCCACACGAGAGGAAAGAAGGTGTGGTTGCGGAACGAAAACTTCGGCATCGGTGTTAAGCTGCTCATTGCTGGGAGGAGACGTCTGATGAAGTAACGGATGATGACGTCCCTTGCAGCCGCCTACTCCACATGATCTCTTTCTTGCACACGCCTTCCAATCGTGTTTCACACAGTTCAAGCAGGTGAAGCACACAAACTTTTCCCTTGCATAACCGAGCCTATGCTCCGCTGACATGGCTTTGAAATCTTGGCACTGACTCAAAGGATGCTGATTACGACCACACTTTTCACACGAAAGTGTGGGAACAGCTGCTGGAACAGGTTGATGAGTCAGAACTCGCCGAGAGGTTTTCGGACCAGCATGCGCCCTCTTGGAGTCAACGATGCCTGAAACGGTCAACAATTCAGGTGGTAGATCAATCACCTTTCCAGTGAGAAATTCCGCAAAATCAACAAAATTCACCCGCGGAATTGACGCTTTCCTTTTCTGCCACTCCTGATACAACCCCGCGCTTAACTTGGAAGCGAGGTCTGTCAAAACGTATCCATTGGTGAGGTCTTCTTCTCTATTCAACGATTTGAGGTCGGCAACGAAACCATTTACCTTAACCGCCCATAACCGTAACCTGGGGTCAATGTTGGAGGTTAACTTTGGAAGACTGAGTAAATCGGCCGTCAAATCGTGAACCAGCACGTCCGAGCGACCAAATATAGCGCGAAGCGAATTCATAATCGCGTCCGCATCCGATGAGTACCTCAGCCGATCGCTGACCAGCTGATATGCCTCCCCAGTTAGGGCTTTCCGCAGACGAGCGACATTTTCCTTACTGGAGTATCTACCTTCCATGGTTGTGGATTTAAAAACTTCTTCGAAGTACGGCCACTCTCGTTTGTTAGCGCCTGAGAAGGTGGGCAACTCCTGGACATTGTTTCGGTTGAGTATAGTTAATAAACTCGCCATGTCGATCTCTCTGAAGGATGAAGAATCTCGAAAACTACCGTGGTCACTCTGCCTGTCACGAATAGGCGTTGATTGATGATGTTTAATTGACTTCTTTAGCAAAGATTCATGATTCGCTTGAATCTTCTTTATCAGCTCTAACCTTTCATCTAGTTTCTTTAATTTAGGCGACTTAGGGGCACCAATAGAAATAGTAGGTGGTGGTTCTACAGTCGAAGAAGCTTCAGCTAATTTTTCTTTTAAATCCACCATTTCAGCCCGCAGCGCGGAAAGTTCAGAGTCCCTCTCAGCAACGGCTGCTTGCGCAACTGCCGCAGCTTCTAACAATAAATCCATGGAACCAACGACTTCATTCTGATCGGACGAAGTTCCACTACCTTTGTTCTCAATCTGGATGCGTGAAGACTTTGAACGCTGATCAGGAGTAGCTGAACAGTCACTCTGCTTGCAGAACCATGGTGTGGCAGTGTCATAGAGATCAGGATCAAAACTGCAACACGAATAATGCCACCAACGCTTGCACTGATCACACGCTACCATATCATCCTCATCGTCTGGTTTGCGACAAGTTTTGGAGCTGCAACTGTGATCGTCCGACATGCTAGCTTGTTGCAATAATACAAAATGGTATTGAGGAACCACAATAAAATAAAATAATGTTGCTCCAGCGACGATTAGAAATTGCACCAATCCGATTCCCCAAAAATAATCATCAAACTATCCGGCCCAATCGAGTTCTACGAAAAATAAAACTAGTAGACAACCTCTCGATGGGAATTCAATTTTATTTTCTAAAAAATAAACGAAACATAAACTATTTCAATCGCAATTCTATACACAAGATTTAACTTACATTGGTCGGGATTGTGCCGCCTTATCAAAACGCTTGCCAGGGCAACTAAACATAAAATACTGCTCAATCTATTGTGGGCTTCTAATCTGGAATATAAGAAAGCAACCGCCACCTCAGATTATCCTTACTTGAATAAAATTCAATTGTATTTGAGGTTATGGCAGACGTTAAATTGAAAAAACGAGGAAAAGAATTCGCCTACAGCAATGACATACTGAAAAACAATTCGCCACAATCAGAGGGACGGAGTTGCCAAGGCAGCACAATCTCGACTCGTTATTCTAATGAGTTAGAACACTATTTGAGTGATATTTATAAATTAATAAATGAACGATAATGGCATGAAAATGGAAACTTTAGAATATTATTGTTCAGCTCGATGACAGTCGTATTAATGGTACCTGTCGAAGCCTCGTCCTTCGATTCCTTTGCTTTTATTTTGTGTATAGCATCCCGTTTGCGTTGACGGGTTCTGGAGGAGAAGATTCAACCACGAACTGTACGAGCTGTACAGCGACATCAACCTGGCCAAAAAACTGCACATTGGGCGTTTAAGATGGCTAGGACATGTAGAGCGTATGGACATCAACGCTTCGGCTCGGAGAATATTCGACTCTTACCCGGAGGGTCAGCGCAGCAGAGGACGACCTCGCCTAAGGTGGCGCACATAAGTAGAACAAGACCTCAGCCAACTTGACGTGCGCAACTGGAAGCGGCTAGCTAAGGACCGGGCTAGCTGGAAGAGGTTGTTGGTTGAGGCCTTGGTTCACCCCGAACTGTAGCGCCACCTAAGTAAGTAAGTAAGCATCTACACTGAAAAAATTATCGTACATAATATCAATGAACGGCATTCATACAGCAAAATTCATTCATTTTTAAGAAAAATTAATTGATTTTATGTACAAAATCATAAAAAAATAAAATGTTTTTATGAACGATTCATTGTTTGTATGAAATCGCGTTCATAAAAATATTTGTATGAGAAATTTGGGGTATGAACGCTGATTCTTATTTTTATTGAATTTTTTCATAAGCGTATGAACTATTCATACAACTCTCCATCACGAGTTTTAAGAAAAACTACATTGAATTAATGAAAATAATCTTTGAATTAAAGAAAAAAAGAAATACAATGCTTGTCCCCAAATCCTAATAAAGAGTTTTGGTGTATTTATTGAATAAAGACATATAAAATTGCCATATCTGCCACAGTGGTAGAATTAAAATAAAAACGTTTAATTCTTTCTAACGTTAAAATTCATTTAAAAAATTAACAACATTTTTTCTGACAGACGAATTCGGTATATTTTTACTAACACTAGATAGATAACCTACATACGTGGAATCGACGTAGTCAATTTTTAAAATTCAATGTAATTCGGGCATATACATATGGCGTCACTGCGCTCGCCGTTTCTGCGAACTCAGTCCACCAAAAGAGCTTACTTTTCGTTATAACATATTATATACACAATTCAAAATACATAAATGTATGTGCTTCCAAACCTACACATGTCGTATGGTTCTTTTTAGTGTGATTTGAAATATTATTGTCTTTTAGGGTTAACAAAATAGTATTTTAAATGTTTTGTTTGTTGTTTTTTGTTTAAGAAGAGTGCCATGAATATTTTGAATTTTCTTGGTTTTAGTTCTTAAAAAGTATGAATTTTATTCCTAACCATTATGTATTGATACATTGATTTCATGAAGCAGTTCATAAAATAGAAGAATGGCTCGACATGTTTTATTTTGTTCATAACTGCACATCTTTATCTTACGAGTATTTATCCTGATATTCATAGGTTTTATGTATCGATTCTTAAATAGTATGTACCAAGTTATAAGCATTGTATCAATTCATAAGGAGTATGCATTTTTTTCATAAACTGTAGGTATAGATTCATACTCAGAGGTTTCGAATGTAAATATTCATACACACAATGCATTGGTATTTACTTTTTTGAATCGTTACTTAGTTACAACGTATATATGCATAGAAAAATCTTAGAATAACAGTTTTTGATGAGATCATATAACTTGTAAAAAATTCTGCTTCTGGATGATTTGATTTAAATATTTCAGTCACTTCAGTTTTCGCTTCAGGAAGAGTTGGTTCTCGTTTGTAAAATTTGTAAGACTAGTGATTTGTAGTAGTGATATATGAATAATATTTCAGTCAATTCAGTTTTCGCAGTTTCCTTTGTCAGGAAGATTCGGTTCTCGGTTGTAAAATTTGTGAGACTTGTGATTTATAGTAGTGATATAGGTACTAGTGATTTACTAAGGTAAGTAAAATATATTACAAAAAATATTGTGTGCAGAAACATATTATATAGGTATATATTACCGGCCAAACCCGATTTCAGGAAAAAATAGTTTGTCCTAAGCATGTGAGGACAAACTAGTTTATCCTATCCAATTAATTAGATGAGTCATATTTATTCAAATAACGTCTACTTAATTATAAAAAGAAGTATTTAGTGAAATTTTCGTATGTTTTCAATAGACGAGAACTAGTTCAATGAATTTACGGCAGCTATCAGTTTATTTGTTTGTAATTATTTCACCATAAAATATTCTGCATTCACTATTTCGCTTTATTTTGTTTGGCAAAATATTATTTTGTATTTTTAATTTGTTTGGCTTTCATTTAATCACATGTAAAAAATTTCGCGCGAAATAATACAAAATAATATTTTGCCAAATAAAATAAAGCGAAATAGTGAATGCAGAATATTTTACGGTGAAATAATTACAAACAAATAAACTGATAGCTGCCGTAAATTCATTGAACTAGTTCTCGTCTATTGAAAACATACGAAAATTTCACTAAATACTTCTTTTTATAATTAAGTAGACGTTATTTGAATAAATATGACTCATCTAATTAATTGGATAGGATAAACTAGTTTGTCCTCACATGCTTAGGACAAACTATTTTTTCCTGAAATCGGGTTTGGCCGGTAACATATACATATAATACATATTATGTATTTATTATTGTTTGCAGGTTTTTCCGATATACCATATGTACATATGTACATAATTATTAGAGTCTGCATAACAGACAATTTGTAACTTCAGTTTAAAGTTTTTATCCGAAAAGGTAGTATTTTGAGGCATTATTAAATATTTGAATGCTAATAGTTTTTAATTCCAAATAGCCTGCTGAAATGTTGTGCTTTCTTTGTAAACTTCAATTTAAACATATTTTGTTGCTGACTCACCATTTAAAAAAAAAACATGATTTAAGTGCAAATAGTACATATCGTTGTTATGATGAAAAGTGTTCATTATTATTTGCAAACTTGTCGAGTTACAAGCGGCACATATTACGCATACATTCCAAAGTGAAAATTTTAAATGTAAAGGAGTCGCAAAAGAGTACACCAAATATGCCAGATTCCAATAGAACGACAGTTACATTTGAGGAAAATACAATGATTGACGATGTTAATGATAATAGCTCTCTACCGTCTTCGTCAGTTAATCATAATCATAACATAACATTTGAAAAACAAGATTTTAAGATGGAAATCGAAAATTTATTTCAAAATTCACTTAAATTTTCATTATTATTACATTCTAATGATAATTTTTCAAGAAAAGATGTTTACCAAATTCAAAAAGGTGTCTCAACTTTAATAGTCGATCAATTGCTAGAAGTTTTTAATAGCTTTGCCAAAAAAAGATTACACCAAAACGATATACTTTTAAATGAAATATCCAGTATTATAAGTTCTTGCCAGAATCCATTTGAGAGGTGTAGTTCTGATTACCTCTTATCAAAAAAACTTAAGAATTCTGGCTATATGGAAAGCTTAGAAGAGTTTGTTATCAATAAAAATATAAATACGATTTCGCGCAGCGGAGAGTTACATTTAGAAGAAGTAAGTCAGAAAGGTGTTGTTCTGCCATTAAGCTCACAAATTAGAATGTTTTTAGAGACTGACAACTTTCTTCTTAAAATGTTACAACATATGGACTTTTTGAAAAAAGAAAAAAAAATCGTGAATTTTATTCAAGGGGAATTGTGGGCAAAAAAGAAAAAGTTGTATCCAAACAAACTATTGATTCCGTATTTTTTATATGCGGATGAGTTCGAAATAAATAATCCCCTTGGATCACATTCTTCAATTCATTCGATCTGTAACTTTTATTATTCATTTGCATGTATGCCCATTAATGAAGCAAAATTGGAAAACGTGTTTTTAGCAGCTGTAATCAAATCAAAAGACATCAAATCATACGGAAGTAGTATGTGCCTGGGACCTCTTGTTAATGAGCTAAAAGTCCTTGAGGAAGAAGGCCTTGATATTACGGTCAATAATCAAATATACCACGTTCATTTTATTTTAGGCCTCATTCTTGGTGATAACCTAGGTCTGAACACATTACTAGGTTTCAACAAGTCGTTTTCAGGCACATTTTGCCGATTTTGTCGTCTACAGAAAGAAAAATGTTGTACATTGTGCACTGAAGACAAAGATGAAATGCGAAATATATGTAACTATGATACAGATGTTAAGAAGGAAAATCCAAAAGAAACTGGCATTGCCAATGTAAGCTGTTTTAATTCAATTCCTTCATTTCACGTTGTTGAAAATTTCAGCGTTGATGTTATGCATGACATTTTTGAAGGTGTATGTCAGTATGACCTGTGTCATATAATAATTCACTTTACGCAAATAAAAAAATATTTTTCGTTAGAATTATTAAACAAACGAAAGCAAACATTTGAATATGGTCCAATTGAAATAGGCAATGCTTCAAATGAAATAGCTTTAATTCAGTTACAAAAGCGGCATTTACGAATGTCCGCGAGAGAAATGCTTACTTTTGTTCAGTTGTTGCCACTAATGGTAGGAGATTTGGTTCCAGTAGATGATGAAGTTTGGAATTTTCTTTTAAATCTCTTAGAAATCGTAAATATGGTTCTTTGCTTCGAAATATCAATTGAGTCAGTTCAAACATTGAAGTTTATAATCCAAAGACATAACGAACAATATCTAGAATTATTTAAAGACAATTTAAAACCTAAATTCCATATAATGACACATTATTCAACGGTTTTACAAAACTCTGGACCACTACGAAAATTTTGGTGTTTTAAATATGAAGCTAAGCATAGAAGTTTTAAATTATATTCTCATGCTATAACTTCCAGAAAAAATATTTGTCTCACACTGGCAAAAAAATTTCAACTGAAGTTTGCGAACAGAATCTTAAATTACAACTTTGAAATGACTGAATATGTAGTGTGGCAAAAAGACGAAATAAAAAGTGAATTAGATTCTCTAATATGCCAAAAAATTGGAGCCCAAAAAGAAATTTTAAAATATTTTAACAAGGCGGAATTTAATGGCATAAAATATGAAAGCGGTTATTATGTTTCGACATTCTCAGATGACTTTCAAATTTATAAAGTGAAGAACTTAGTTAAATACGAAAGAAAACTTCTATTATTTTGTCAGCACATAAAGGAAATCAGATACGATCCACACTATATGGCATTTAAAATCAACACTTCTGTTTTGGGAGAATATAAAATTTTAAATTTTGAAGAAATAACAGGACCTCCATCAACGGTTATTAAAACTGCAAAAGGAATAACTATGATACGCATTAATGAATACTTTTTACCTTAATCTTTTGTCATTTTAATGAAAACCTTTTATGAATCAAATTATCGAAAATATATATCACCCTAATTACACTTTCATCATAAATTAATAGTAATAATAAATAAAAACAATGGATGAGAACACAAAAATTGCGAACCAAGAAATTGATATGATTTCATTCATTGAAATTACACCTTCGTGTGATAAACAATCTTTCCAACAGTACGAGGCACATTATAACGGCCCCGAATTAGCTTCATATGACCTAACGTACACACCAGATGATCTTGATACAGAGAAAGCATTCAGGTCACTCCTTAAAAGCTGGGATTTGGAACATATTACTGATTATTTATTTTGTAAGTTTTGTTTCTTGTCCAGCTGAAAAACTGCTAGAGATTGAAATTAATAATTTGTTCTTTTTAGCTGAAAAAATTAATATTGAAATTTTAAAAATAATCAAGCCTCATCATATTGCAATACTGTTCAAAAATCAGAAAATAGGTGATCTCGTCCTGTTCGAGCATAATTTGATTCAATGGCGGAAAAGTTTTGTATCATTCGTAGAACAAGAAGACCTTATATCCGAAAGACGAAACCCGATGTCATTATCAGGTTCAATATCCAACTTGTCGAATCTCTCATCGCCGTATTCTTCGAGAGGGCCGAGTTCACCCGACGCCACCGATTTTGTTACTTTATCGGATATTTTAAATAGTTACGAAAAGTCCAAAATAGTTACAAAATATTATGAGACGAATTCTAGGCTTCTAGACGAGCATCGACATATACTAATAACCATGATCTGTAAATACTTTGAAGACAATAGCCATCATATGTCACTGACAACAAGCTATAGACTCGAAGCAGAAATTTTAAACAGATTTCCAACCGAAAGGGCCGAGTTTTACCGCGTTGGGAAAAGGGGCAAAATATACACCAAATACTGCAATGCTAAAAATAGTTTCAGAGCCCTTTTAAAGCGGTCCGGTGATATTGAAGCCCCTGCCAGTGATTCAAGCGAGAAACTTGGTGCTATGGAATTTGGTAGGTTACTTTTATTTTCAATAAATTGCTTATGAAATAGCAATATATTACGAGATTTAATGACTTGATTGTATTTTATCTCCCACAGCTCCTGAAGTTGATGCAGAAGAAAGTATCAGAAGCCTCAAATACGACAATTTGTCGGCTGCTGAATTTGACAGTTGTTGGCAGTCATGCAGTCAATTCAGATTGAAAGAAATGAAGGAGGCGGGTTCTCTTTCGAACATTTTTACTAAATGGCCGGAGTTCAAAAAACCAAGTGGATATCGTTTAGTAAGAAACTATAAGGAATACAAAATAAAACATATATTAACAATTTAATACTTAGATTGACAAAGATTTTAGGGTTATATTTGGAAATTGTCCAGGGTTACTTAGCCGATGGCCAGAACAATCTGGAAAGTTGAAGGATTTTCTTTTGCGGGAAAATCATATTAAGGATAAAGGAATGATCGAAATGCTGCAGAAAATTCCTCTCTCTGACATTGGAAGTGGTAAATTTTTGCTTAAATAATATTTTCTTTTCACAAAATTATGTTTTTATTTATTTATTTATTTTTAAATAAAGAAAATGTTGCAGTGAAACTAATGTGGTGCTTGCACGCATACCTGTTTCCCACCCAGAAGGCCATAAAAAAGGACAATACGGGGAAAAAACGAATAGTAAAATTTACTATAAAAAGCTCACAGGAAGCTTTCATTTTTGTGGCCACCAGCGTCCAAGAGATGGATGACCACATCGAATTTTTAAAGGCCAAGTGCGAGCAGATTCAACCATTTTTGTTGGCTGTAGGCAGCAAAGATTTAAATTCGTTTAATACTTTTTATGTATATATAGATGGCATAAAATTTATGTTTAATTCTTTTTTAAGGGCTGTGGATATATGTTTTAAGTGTTTTCATTTATTTAATTTGGAATATCCTTTGCCATGCCTTCAATTTTGGGCATTTATTGAAAACCATTTTTATGATATAAATATAACCAAAAATATTTCAAAAATGTATTTGCTCTCAGAAGAGTTGAATAGAACAATAACGTAAAAATATTTTACAAAAAAGTATAATATATGATGTACATAATATAAGAAAATAATGTAAATATATGTATTTCATGAAAAACAAAAACAAATTCAAGTTCAATAAATAAAAGTGGATACATGTACATATATGTATATAATAACATGTATAAATATAATATGTATATATAAAACTAAATATAATATACTCGTATGTATATATGTATAATGTAATTATATTTAAAAAAAAAAAAAAACAAAAAACAATTACCAAATAAAAGTGAATATACATACATATGTATGTAATATATAAAATAAAGTGTTTTAAATTTTCCATTATAGATATTTCAGATTCCGGAAAAGTTTATGAATTTTCAGATATTGGTCAAACATATTAGGAGTTTGGAGATTCTAATTGGCTATCACCGTAAGTATTAAAAAAAACTTTAAGTGTATATTTTATGCAGCTTTTCTTAAAAGCAATGAAATAATTCATAAAAACTATAGTGAAGCGTTTACTTAATGTTTAAGACTATAGTCATACAAACAATGAAAGGGTACATACATTTTAATGAAAATCTCAATAACTCCAATGAAAATGTACATAAATTTAAAGAATAAATACATAACCCTAAAGAAAACATGCATAGAATTTTAAGATTTTTGATGAAAAAATACATGATAACAATGAATCGATGCATTGAATTTAAGAATGTCTTCATAGATCTAACAAATAAAAACATAAACAATTTTTGAATATCATTCATTAATTTTATGCACACATTCTTACTTTTTATGAACAATTCATAGCTGTATGAATATATTCATACACGTATGAATTGGGATACATGCTCTGTAAGAACTTGATGTTTAGCTCAATTTTAATGAATTTTTTCATTTAGAATATGAATTTTTTCATTTATATCATGTACCTTTTTGGTTCAGTGTAGTATATCGCTACAAGAGTCACAGTACATTTCCCTAATATTCTCATATGCTGCTTCTAACTTTTCTTCTTCTTCACCCTCTAGCCCACTCACCTCACTATCATAACTTATAAAGGCCTGCTCCATTATTTTTTCCAAAAGGGTTAAGCGCCCCGACAAATAATTTACCGTGCGAGCCACCGTACCCTTTTTCCCATATTTCGTTACATATTTTGTCAACTGTTAAATACGTTTTGTAATTTCATTTTGTGTTTTTATAATATGTATTTTGTGTTTATATTATTTTTTTATTTGTATGTATATGTGTATATATAATACGTTTTATTTAGTAGAACCAAAGTAAGATACACATTTTCCACTTACTTGTGAATTGACAACGAAATTCCCGCGATGACACACAAATCGATGGATTTTCTGCAGCGGTGATCACCAATTGTCCTAAAATGTTCCTGTGGTGTATGTATTATTCTCTGCTTGCTACTTGGAGCACCCCACACTGCCAGAAAAATTTTCCTTAAAAGGTGATGACCACTATGCCACTCAGCGATAAACTTTTTTCAATAGTACTTTAACTATCGTACTTGTATTTTCTTGGCAAAGAAGGACCAAATGTTCTTTACGGAAAAGGGCGGTTCACGTTTCTATGCAAAAAAAGAAGATATCGCGCAAGTGCGAGCACGACCGCTCAAAGCAGTACAGAAGATGCGGAGAGGAAGGTCACATAGCCAAGAACTGCACGAAAGACCCAATATGTTTTTGATGCAAAACGGACAAGCCAGACAACGCTGGGCACGTGGCCGGTAGTGCCAAATGCCCGGTATTCAAGAAAGCCCTTACTAGTAAGCCATGATAAAGGTTGTGCAGATAAACCTTAACCATTGCGCGGCCGCGCAGGACTTACTGGCCCAAATGACGAGGGAAAAAACTATTGACGTTGGCCTTATTAGCGAACCATACAAACCCCTGGACGGTTGTACCTGGATAGACGACAACTCAAAGAAGGCAGCGATATGGAACTGTGGAAACCACGCTCTACAAAATATCAGTGGTCCAGCGAACTTCTTCGTCACTGCTAGGATAAACGGTATCCATTTCTATAGCTGCTACGCACCCCCTAGTCTGGCAGAAAGAGATTACCTGAAGCTGTTGGATGACATCGTAGCTGACGCGCGTGGAAAGAACCCAGTGGTTATTGCTGGTGATTTCAACGCCTGGGCTACGGAATGGGGCAGTAGGATTACGGCGCAAGGGGACGAGCCCTCCTCAAGGCATTCGCATCACTGGAGGTAAGTCTGGCGAACAATGGCACCAAAAATACTTTTCGGAAAGCAGGCAAGGGGTCCGTCATAGACATCACATTCATGAGTAATTCGCTCCTGCGTAAAACAAAATGGTGGGTTAGCGAAGAATATACGCACAGCGACCACCAAGCGATTATATTCAACGTCGGCAAAGAAAAGCCCAGGCCAAATTAACAGGGCCGAAATGGAAAGACGCATCCTTCGACAGAGAGGCGTTCGAGGAAATGTTGAATGCCGACTTTTTAACCAGCCACGGATCAGCGGATAATCTATCGAACCAACTCACCCAGACACTCACGATAGCGTGCGATGCAGCGATGCTCAGAAGATCAGCTGGCAGAAGGAGTAACCCTGCTACTGGTGGAACGACGAGATTAAAACGCTCAGGACAAAGTGCCTTCAGGCCCGACGCAGATCCCAGCGCTCTAGGGGAAGACCAGACTTCCAGGAACGTTTAGATATCTTCCGGTTGGCGAGACATGACCTTGTAAATGCCATCAAAGAGAGCAAAGCAAAATGTTTTAAAAAACTTTGCAACGAAGCAGACCTAGACCCCTGGGGGCTAGCTTACAGGATAGTGATGAAGAAGTTAAGGGGCAGCAGATCCCCACAAATATCCTGTCCAACAATGCTGAGAACAATAGTAGAACACCTATTTCCCCATAGACCATCTACTCTGTACACCATCACGGCTTAGATCAGCACCGATCAAATCCCGCCAATCACGACGGATGAACTGCACGAAGCATGCAAGAAGATAGGCGACAACAAAGCGCCGGGACCCGACGGCATCCCAAATATAGCAATCAAAGCCACCGTCAAAAGGAGACCTGATATTTTTATAGCAACGATGCAAAGGTGCCTCGAGGAGGGGATCTTCCCAGAAACATGGAAACTCCAGCATCTGGTGCTGCTTCCCAAAGGAAATAAGCCATCCGATGATCCTTCGGCGTACCGGCCTATATGTCTGCTAGATACAACCAGAAAGATCCCAGAACGCATTATATACGGCAGATTAATCGCCGTGGCAGAGGAGAGAGGAGCTCTGTCTGACCACCAATTTGGCTTTAGAAAATAGCGTTCCACCATCGATGCAATAAAAGAGGTGGTAGATACAGCAGCTGAAGCAATACGTGGGAAAAGATGGCGAGGGGCACAAAGAAATACTGCGCAGTAGTAACGCTCGACGTTAAAAATGCCTTTAATTCTGCAAATTGATCCTGCATTGGGAGATCTCTGACCAGAATGGATACGACACCCTACCTCGTGAATATAATTCTTAACTACTTCACTAACAGGAAGCTGAGGTACCAGACGGACGATGGCCCTAAATACTACAACGTTACCGCGGGAGTCCCCCAGGGGTCAGTCCTTGGACCCCTCCTGTGGAACATAATGTATGACGGAGTTCTGCGATTAATGCTGCCACAAGGAGTTAAGGTCACTGGCTTTGCTGACGATATCGCCATCGTTACCGTAGCTAAACATATCCACGAGGTAGAGTCCGCTACCGGCGAAGCGATCGCTCAAAACTTGGCTAGAGTCTGCCGACCTAGAGTTAGCCGACCACAAGACGGAGGCCGTCTTATTAACAGCCGAAAGACTGTGGAATACGCAAGCTTCCGGATTGGAAGCCAATTAATCCGGTCTAAAGAGGCGCTAAAATACCTGGGGGTAATGCTCGACAACCGACTTACTTTCAAAACCCACGTCGAGTACTGCAGTCAAAAGGCGTCAAATATTCAGGCAGCGCTCTCCGGGATGCTACCAAACATCGGTGGACCTGGATACGTGAGGAGGATCCTGCTTTCCAGAGTTGTAAGCTCAATACTGCTATATGCTGCTCCAGTCTGGGCGGGAGCTCTTACAACGAAGGAGACAAAAAGAAAGCTCTCGTCTGCATACAGGCTCTGCGCAATAAAAACAATATGCGGTTTCCGGACAATTTCGGACGAAGCAGCCTGTGTAAAAGCGGGAATGATCCCTATCGATATTCTCGCCAACGAGATGCAAAAGGTCTACCTCAGGCGTATGACAGACCAAGAAGAGACCAACGTTATCAGAAGTATAAAAATAGAAGAAAGGGCAACATCTACTGCGCTGTGGCAAACAAGATGGGACATCACAACAAAAGGCAGATGGACCCACAAGCTGATTCCCACAATCGAGGTCTGGACAAAAAGAGCACATGAAGATTGCAACTTCCACCTTACGCAATTCCTATCCGGCCACGCCGGCTATCGAAAATATCTCCATAGATTTGGACACGATAGCTCGCCTCTCTGCCCAGAATGTCCAGAGGAGGAAGAAGACGCGGAGCATGCAATGTTCCACTGTAGTCGCTTCGCAGAAACAAGAATGGACCTACCGACTCCGGAGCTTCTAGTCAACCACATGATAAGGTCAGGGGACCACTGGTCGCAGATCTGCTCTTTCATAACGAGCACACAGAACGAGCTAAGAAGACTCGAAAGATTAAGAAGAGCTGTAACGGCAGACAGAGTACACATAGCATAAGATGCTAACCAGCCCAGCGAAGTAATACCTAACGGCAGTTCCGCGGGGAGAATGCTTGAAGTGTGCTGGGTGTGGACTAGTACGTAGGCGTACTCCCGGCATCGAATATTTGGGTGTACGAATCGTGCATGCTAATAGCCCGGGCTACTAGCATCTTTGGAAGATTACCACATCCATTGGCGCAACCAAAAAAAAAAAAAAAACCAATTTTAGAAAATCAGTTAATAAGTCAAGTACCGTCATACAACTTTTGAGGCAAAAACCTTATATGACATTTGATAGCACGTGTCTAACCTAACCTAAATATGGAATTTTAACAAAATCGTTGGAGCCGTTTTCGAGAAATCGGTCCCAAATATAGTACATAATATACAGTGTTGTGCAAAACATACCGGATTTTTTTTTGAAAAAAATTCTTTTGTAGATTCTAGTGAACAGGAAGATATTACATAATTAGCCTTGTGGTATAGACCCACAGACCCCAGATATGAAGTTTCAAGCAAATCCGCGCAGCCGTTTAGGCTTCAGTCCGAGATACAGCCGTGTTTACAGAATGAACGTTACTGCTTTATTTTATAGTATGATGATTAAAGTCAAGACAGTTTACATTTAAATTAAAGAGCTTACTCATGCAGTTAATAGGCTCATGCATCCCGTCATTTCTATACTACGCAGGTAATGCGATCTCCCACGAAAGTTATATCCTTAACAGGATAATAAGTCAGGTGCATCAATCAGACCTGAGATCAGTTGATGCATAAAAATATCATTATTAACTCTTCTTTGAGCCAAAGGTTGCATTTGCAACATTTTTATAAGGTTAAACGTTATGGAGACAATCTAAGCAACAAGAAGAGCTTTTTGAATGACGTGCATGACAGAAACTGTTAATGCTTTATATCACTGGATATTCTGGCAAGAGAAGTGGCAAATTTAGCACTAAATAGCTCAGGATACAAATAAGGAAGCAACAGGCAAATTCCTATTTAAAAAAAATGTCTTGCATGTATCTTGTCTTGAGTATCGTGTCAATGAGCTTCTCAACTTGCCGTTCGAAGTCGGCAAAAAACTGTAGGTCCCTTCCATTCGTGCAAAAATATAACACGCAGCCATAAATGGTTGCAAGAAGCAGGCCCAGGTTCACCCAGAGCTGTAGCGCCACCTAAGTAAAGTATTAAAGTTATCAACTACATACTCGACAAATACATATACATACCCAGTCTCTTTTGTATTTACTCTATCAGAGGCATAACGCTATTCATTATGTGGCAAAAAACTCCCAAATTACCAACCGGGCGGACAGACTACTAAATACTTTTCCCGATTGGTAGCAGGCTTACCATCGACAGCCGAATTTGTTGTCCATCGATAAATTGAATGTCCAGAAGGATGCTGAAGTATATTTTGTTTTTTATTTTCGAACGAGGGAGTGGTAAAATTCTTTATGGATGTCGCTTCGAATAAGATTTATGCCAGGCTCCTGCATGTTAAATTGGCAAAAACACCTCCGAATCTCTATACCGTAGCCCCGGTCACCGCATTCCTCTGTAGAATGATGACCCTCTACTCTGGGTTTCCGTCACTGTATATCGATGTCGATATCGTTCTGTATTCACAATATACTCTGAGTGACGCTCTTATGTCCTTCCCATGCACTATGGTTACCTACGCCTTCACTGTCCACCTGAAAACATAAGTTACATATACATATGTACATAAACTAAACACTTCACCTATTAAACTACACTAGCGTTCAAGATATGCACCTGTGGCCATCTAAAAAGTTATTTATTGAGTGTAACATAGAGCCCTATTAAAAAAAAACCTCCTCCAAGAGAACCTCGATATCCCTGCGGTTAGACGGACAATTTTCTTAAAGTCAGATCTAAATCATGGTATGGTTTGTATGGTCTCTCGCGTCTCACGTCTATATATCTTTCTATGTAACGATCCTGTAGCCTCCTATAAATATCTCGCCTTATTCTGAGCTTTAACTCCTTTGATGGGCTGATACAGCTGTTCCTTTAAACACCTTGCATCATCGTTATACTAAGCTAAGGCACTGTGACCAATAAATTTATCGTTAAAGTTAGATTGATGGTTGTTTCCGATTTAGCTAATTTTTTCTCTAAATTAATGTCCTGCTAAGATTTTTAGTAAAGAACACTCCAAGATACTTATATTTCTTCACCACTTCAACTAGTTCCCCATTATATCTTCATTTCATTACTTTAGTCTTATCCAAGGCCAAGTTGACGATTAAGTTCCATAGCCTGCAATAATCACTAAGCCGGTAAATCATGATTCCAAAAGTTTCTGGGGAGTAAGCAGGTAGCCCTATGTCGTCTGCGAATAAAATGGCTTCCTGCATATTCTACCCCTACTGACAGAAAATCGGGTATGTCTTCGATGAAGAGCGCAAAATGACTTGGACTTAGAGAGTGACCCTGTCGTCCTCCTGCACACTAATGAAACTATCGCCTAATACATTTGCTCTAGATAAGCCTTCCATATTCTTGTTTTTGTACATTACTTCAGCATGAACCCACTTAGCAAATGGACACAAGACTCATATATGACGTTTTAGTGAATACGTACAATTTGGCGCCTTATTTCACTTCGTTCGTGGAACCTGCAGTGACTACAGATATGGAAAGACAGTTTTGCAATAAAAAAAATGTGCGCTTACTTTACCGTGACCCTTGGAATTAAATTCAATCCCTTATTTATCCAAGGTCCAAGGTCCTTTATTAACTGAGTATACAGAAGAAGATATGTAGATATTTTGCAGGAGGGAGAGGTCGGTTCAATAAAAAATAACCGCACTATAAAAGTAATAAATCAGAAGCTTTAATAACTGCCGCCATTCACGCTAATTTTCCTTAAATGCAACGCAAAGGCTTTACGTTCACGAAAGAAAAATAAACAACTCCTGCTCAAATAACAATAACATGGTGCGTCTCAATTACAAGACATGACTAAATCGAATACTAGCTCACTTCCATTATCTGAATAAGAAATAAAAGAAAAACCTTACAATCCCATGTGACAACTCACTAAGCAACTATGGCGGACCGTACCTCCCCCCAAATACGGTCACTTTCATAAAATAACTTCCACTAGAATGGTATGGCGGCAAACTAAAGCAAAAAAAAAATAAAAAGAAATCCGATCGCATTAAAGCGCTCATTTCCATCTACGTAAAGCTATGTCCAACACTTATTGATTAACATATAGGGAGGCCGGAGCTAGCCACTGCGCCGATTACATAACCCGTCCATAAAGCCATTCCCAGATCCCAGCGAGTATCCTCGCTCTGGGTGAAGTGATAGTATCTCTTCATTATTCCGTTCACACTTCGTCACCAACTAATTAACTGCAGAAGATCACAATCTAGGCGCGTATGTACGTTAGATACTTCTGTTGCCTGTCTATATGGTAGACACCAGCCAACCACCAATATCCATTAATCCATTCGTGGCTGAGTAGTGTGCCACTATATGGGCAACAATGTTATTTTCATGGTGCTAATTTTTCTGCCTTATACGACCTCTGGTATTTACGTTTTGATGCGGCTCTCTAAAGCCAGTCGACGCATTCGAGAAGATTCGAAATGCATCATTAATATTGGTAATTGGTCGAGCTTAAATGCAACTTCAACAGGTATACCTATAGTCAGTCCTACGCCTTGCCAGAGGCCAATCGATGGGACTGAAAATGTGTGCAGTGAAATAGAGGGTGCGCGATTGGTCGGCAAGATGATCTAATATACTTTCGAAGGCAATAAATTACATTGATTTATACGCGTACGCATGTTGCTCTGGAATTGGAAATATGAGGACGCTATCAGTTTTGCTTCACCTACAATGTTTATGTTTATGTGGTAAGCAGAGCAACAGGTTTCAGTGGAATGTTTTACAGCACATTTTAAAAAGATTTTATGGGAAAAGAAATGCTTTGAATTGATTCTTCAGTGACTCAAACTGAAATTTAAAAACTATCGAACATAACTCTTTTGTAATAACAAACTTTTGAGAATGAATTGTTCGATTTGGAACGCTATATAGAATTCTGAAAAACAAGAAGTTCACCAGGATTCAAGTATTGGGTCTCATTTCTGGCTAGCTCGTTAGATTTACAGAATTGTTTTGAGCTCAAAACTTATCATAAGTAGATATTAAACCGCTCTTCACGAAGTTACGTATTTGCCGATTGGTTTGAAAATGTCACTCGATTTAAAAAGAAAGGGTTTTCATACAAACTTTAGCCCTCCGTCCTCCAACTATAATTTACTTACACTTTCCTCCATCTGGGGTATGACATACCCCAATAATAGATTTAAAAAAAAAAACCTTTTTTCATTAAATTAATTTTTTATTCGTTTTTCATTTTTTCTGGACATCCAAATTTTTTTTGATATTCCACTTACATGACAAAAAAAACATATTTATATAAAAGTTATTTCAAAAATAAATGGACAAAAAAATCATAAAAAAGTAAGATGTTCAGAAAAAGTCCAATTTTTTCAAAAGTTAGAAAAAAAAAATTACATATGTTTCTCGAAATAATATTCTAGAGTACATGTACAAAATTGTACGCATTTTTTGTTGCAAACTATTGTTAGCACTGTACTTAAATTCATGCAACGCATATATACCAAATTTTGCCCGTAAAAAAATTACTGAATCCTAGATAAAACTTGTTTGTTATGAAGAACCAATCTCACACTAGCTAGATCAATTTATTTGTATTTCTTTTATTCAAATGCTGGATAAACCACTAAAATCGAAGTTACTGTACTTAAAAATACCTATGTGCAAAGTGTAAAAAATACTTACGCGGGCTGCACACTGGGGTGTATGATACCCCATAGAAACTTTCTGAACAAAATTAAATACTGAAAAGTAATCCAAATTGCGCGAAACCACCGCATACTACTGCAGAAAATGTTAAACTGAGTTTACATATGCATGTCATGGTCGAAAACAAAATGGAAAGGTAATGGGACAGTTTACAATTTCTTGTGGGGAAGGTTAAGAACACAGATACGTTTGAAGTTCAATAAATCCAAATTCTTATACCGGTAGGAACCGGCGAAAGTTCGTAATTGTTGGACAACACGGGTAGCCTCTAGGCTAGGGCATCGAAATGTAGTTAGAACCGACAAGAAGAATACAAAGAATGACGAAAATTTCAATTCTAACAGCGAAAAGGTACAAAAAACTCCTTCAATATAAGTACACAAACGTGTCTTATATGGGAATAGTAACCAAAGCGCTAAATACAGTAGCAATCAACAATTACAACCTTCAAGTACTTCCTAACAATGAAATAAAAATACATGTTCAAATACTAAAAGGATGCTAATAAAATAAAAGGATTATAAAAGATAATAAACTAAAATGTTGTTAATTTCAACAATACAATCAACAGACTCACTAGCATCATTGATAAAATGTTACGACAGAAAAACACTCAATACTATACCAATAAACTTAAAGAACAGTGCAGCTTTCGTGTAATCCTCCGGAATATTCAACAGATACGAATGAAATCAAAAGGGAGCTATCCGAGTTGGCCCATAATATGAAAAATATCCATAACATCCTACAACGAGGAACTAAAAGACCTCTACCGATCTTTACACTAGAGATTGAAAATCAGGAAAACAATAAACACATAAATTATAACATAAGACAATTACTCTAATGCAGTATAAGCTTCGAACCACCTCGACCAATGAAGGACATTGCCCAGTGCCTAAATTGTCAAAAATATGGGCACACGAAAAATTAATTGCACTAACAATCCCGTGTGTTTCAAATGTGCCGGTATCCATAAGACCATTAGCATTACATGTTCAAGTGATAAAATAAAATGCGCACTCTGTGGCAGAGGACATGCAGCCAATTACAGAGTATTCGAAATCTATAAGTCGCTAATGATACAGCGTTTTCTCAGCCTTAGAAAAAAGGAAATAAAACGAGACGATGGTGAGACAACAAACCATGTTGGCTGAACCCAATCCGTAGGCTTCTTTTAGTTGATGATGAGATTATACTGAATCTTTTGCCGGAACTGGAAAGCCGCTATCGAGTAAGTCGATTTAATAACGCGTGTTGCCACTCATCCAAAAAAGCTGCCATGGAAGGATTTCTTCTTTTCTTCTCTTTAGGTGACGCTACAGTTCTCGGTGAACCAGGGACTATGTTTCGTCAGTATATCGTCATCATCAGCATCATCATCTAATACATATACATAAGCAGCAAATGGTATACAATTTGAATTTACGGCCCAGTCCGCCATATTCCCTTTTTAACGAATTTAAAATTAAGCTGGTCCATTTTAATATTAAATTTAAATAAGTTATTAGTGAGAAAAGTTTCTAAAGAATATTATAAATTGTCAGCCTCCTTCTCGCGACCAATTGTATGTGCGTGTTGAGAAGCTCCTTATGCTAAATGATACTCTGTGAAAGCTTGTCTAGCATTGGAAAGAGGTAGCTCTGTGAAAGAACTTTTAGGTGTTTACTGGGATTGAACCCAGACAGCATTGCCTATAGTAGTACAACGCACTTATAGATGGATTTATTGCAGAAGAAAACCAAAATCAAGTCATAATAAACATAATTGTTTCCATTGCAGTCTAATCCAAAGACTTGCTTGTGCTTAAAACTACGACTCTCTTAGAGCAGCACATTTTTTTAGCCACCTTGCGAATGCCCTAAAATGGCAAGGATATGATTCTCAATCCTTACACAATATACCCAACATACTCTTCATCCAATTGGATTGTAAAATACCTAAAGTCATCATAAATGACACAACAATAACATAAAAAACACTTCAAATCCCCCAACAACACCCTAGACAGCGGCTTTAACTTAGATACACTAAGCGATCCCAATGCGATTCAATTACAAAGTCGCGCAATCACAAGTCGATCGGTTTTTTTTCTTCTGACATATTTTTGTGCGTGGTCTCATATAACAGGACACCACCATCTGACAGCACAGATCATTACTTAGACTGGAGGCTACGATGAGTGAAATAGTGGCCCATGCATCCATTTTCGCAAAATGATCGATGGATGATCGTCTTTTGATGTCAACTTTGCATGAAACTTTGGCAATTTTCCAGAACGATAGAGAGAGATGCCTACTCGAAGACTCCCGTCCATGTGGTAAAAAAGATAATTTTTATTTGCCATGAGATACGGGCAGGTATCCTAAATACAAAAAGTTTATCTAGATAGTGAGTATCTATTATGGCGATCTCTTCGCAGAAATATCGCTTGTCGTGTCGAAATGAAATATGGCGAGCGGAAAAGGGAGGGTATCCTTGAAACGATTTTACTGCGGGGTCTGAAAATTAAGATGACAAACAAGAGTACAGAAGGCAAGATCTGCGTCAAGATACAGAGGCTTCACTCGATCTGGATCAATCTGTAAGCAAACATCATACACCGTGTGGGGTAATAAATCATTCGTATATTATGGTGAATGCGATCGTCTGCAACAAATCAAACGAATATACCTAATGATAGTACGAGTTGTTGTTGTGGTTGAACTTATGAAAAACATTGCGATGACGGGTTGTTTGGATTCCACATATGTATGTATCTGCTAACAGCAAACCTCATGGACTGGTAATGATATTCGAGATATGTGGGCCTGTGATTTATGTTCGCACAGGAATAAACAACTTCATTTAAGCAAAGGTTGCATGAATGTAAATGGACGATACGATGCGTTCACTTAACCGATTTACTTGTATATACAAGGCAACCGATTGCGTAATATTTACACCGGTGTTTTAACGGGTCTAAGATACCACTTTCGAATTAGGATGATGCCAGCCAACGTGAAGATGTGCTCACTAGATATCGTTTTAATTGCATATCCATTTGTGGTGCCACCAATAAAGCGATATTTTCAATTGATTTTGGCGGTACAACATTTGGTAATAGTCGTAGGTATGCGCTGATGGTCCCGCTCTTGATGTTGGATAATACGAGTACATGTAAGGAGATGGACTTTATCAGAGTAGACAAATTGACTTGGAGATGTCCCGAAGATGGTTATGGATCTAGCAGTTTAGGATTGCACAGTAGAAACTGAAAAATATAAAAGATTTATGTGTTTCTTGAAAATCTGTAAGGATCACCTATGTAACCCCTGCTTCATGTCATATGTGAAGTTGAGAAGTGAGAGTGAAGATGAAGTGAGAATGCATTAGTTGAGCCAACAGTGGTGAAGAATTTTTTAAATCTTTGTATACTCGTGGTCGCCGTGGCCGTGGTGGTTAGTGTGATGGACTAGCACGCAATGCTGCCCGGGTTCAACTCCTGGCCGGGTCTAACACCTAAAAGAGTTTTTTCACGGAATGCCTGACAAGCATCAAAGAGTATAATTTTTCACGATTAAGCTTCTTAACTCGCCGTTCGGAGTTGGCAAAAAACTAGAGGTCCCTTCCATTCATGCAAAAATATAACACGCACACACAAATGGTTGCGAGAAGCAGGCCCCGGTTCACCTCGAGCTGTAGCCTGGATTGGAACTATTGTTCTGAATCATAGATATAGCGCTTAAATATCATAAGTTGGTTAATACTGTCAGTGTTGGCTGAAATCATGAACTCTTTTAGAGGCTAGGATCGGCGTTGCGTCTCCGTGGGTCTAAATAATGTTGGTGTTAATGTATATTTTATTTCATAGCTGTTTAAATGAAGGGGATCCAAACCCAAATATTCCTCCACAACTGGGAAATGCTGAATGTTTTGGGGATTCCCTAAATTTTGTAAAGTAAACTACGGATAATCGATTTAGATAGAATAAGAGACTTTTGCACGGTTGCTCCAAGTTTAATACACTAGAAATTATAATTAAATAACGGTGCAGGGAAATAACTTTACGGGCAATAACTTCACATCGGAAATAACTTCACATCGGGTGGGA
Source organism: Brachyopa scutellaris (assembly GCA_949775065.1). Taxonomy (NCBI): domain Eukaryota; kingdom Metazoa; phylum Arthropoda; class Insecta; order Diptera; family Syrphidae; genus Brachyopa; species Brachyopa scutellaris. The sequence continues at coordinate 27,115,693 of OX459114.1, read as the reverse complement.
AATAAATGCATATTTTTGATGTGAAGTTTCTTCTCACTGAAGGTGGGCAATAAACTAACCAGAAATTTTGTGAAATTATTTCTCACCTGTAATTTTTTCGAAACACGCAGTGAAATAAAGCCGAATTTCAATTTCGCCTTCACAATGTGACAAAAAACATAACATATGTATCACTACTTTTATAAAATGAAGTCTAAAAAAAGTACCTCGAAAACAAAAAAAAAACTACTGAACGGATTTGAATGCGGTTTTTTGCAATCGATTCTGGTTGGATTAAATCTTTAAAATGGAGAAAAAAAATCAATATATGTATTTAAAAAAAAAACTTCTAACTGAGATAAAGAAAAGTTTATATTTTGCTTTTGGGCATTTATCTCATTCTATCGTAGTTCTTAAATAATGTATTAAAATAAAATTTACATATTTGTCTAGATTATTTCATAACAAAGATTTTGATATACAGTAGACGCTCGATATAGTGAACATCGATATAGTGAACAATCCAATATAGTGAGCACACAATATTTTATACAGGCTATTCTAAATAGTGAACAAGTTTGTTCACTATTTAGAATATTTGTTTGTTTCACAGTTTGTGGTTGTTTGTAGTGCAAAAACAAAGTGCGTGTTGCTTATTTTGTTATTTTTTAACGATATTCTTTGTCACCATGTCACTTAAGCACAGCTTAAGTTTGTTGTATTTTTGTTTTTTAAGTGCATGGAATGTATTATGTTTTTTACGGAAGAGTTGTTTTTGTTAAAAATAAGATATTCTTTCTTATAAATATTGGCTTGTTTTTTAGTAATCGCAAAGAAAATTTGGAATTATATTCTATTTTCGATGAATTTTACCAACGTAAATACATACACATTTTGATAAAATTTGCTTCAAGGAGTCCACGCTCGTTACAATTAACAATCTCGCTCCAGTGAACAGGCCTGTTTTTTATTAGTTCACTATATCGAGCGTCTACTGGATATATCTTCTTTGTACATTTTCTGTGAGAAAAGTAATAACATAAAGAAATTGTTTGTATGCTTTCGCAGCAACGATCAGCGGAGACCATTACCACCGTCAATGCACCAGCGGGTGTGCATTTTTTTATGATAAGTAAATGCAGTGCTTGGAACAGATACAGATTTGTATGTATTATTGTTTGAAGTTTTGGCAAAAAGTTGGCGGAAAAGTTAGATTGGAAGATATTGCTAACTCACCTGTGTCACTTTTTTCTTTAATGGTCTATGGACAATCCTTTATCCAAGCAATTCATTCAGTTTATAGGATCCAATAATAATTATTTTCAAATGACTTCATTTGGTGGCAAATTGAGGAGCAAGGAATTATGCAAACTTTTAAGGTGCAAGGACAAGTGTAGCATTTAGCTGGAAGTCTCCTTCCAGTAGACAATTTATTAAAAATACACATATCTACATACAAAGAGAATATTTTTCTATGCGCAGTGAAGCGGGTACATCAGCTAGTTTTACATTATTTCGCTCCAAAAGTAAAAATTAAATAAGGCCCCGAAATTTGGATAATTTCCCATAATTAAAAATTATAACTAAAATGGAAATAAGCCCCCAAAAATAAATAAGAGGAAGAAGTAATAATGTCGATCGGTTTACCATAGTAGGGTAATAGTCTAAGAGCCCACAGCAAATTTTGTGTGTAAAATATAACCGAAAAAATAGTAGATGAGATGAAAGCTGGTGTAAGGCTAATGCTATAAACGAAAGTCTTGCAGTTCATGGTCGCGGCTTTAGTAATATAATACTATGTTGAAAATCCATGTTTTTCCAAAATTGAGATAATTGATATAACCAGTCAATGCTAGTTTTATTGTATAGAGTACTGTTATCTCATCTCAAAAATGTAGGTCCAAGACGTTTCAAGTGTGGCCAGACTTATGCCAGACTGTTTCAAAATTCAAAAAAATCAGTTTTCGAGATAATTGTTATAACCGAAATTGGCTAATGCCGCGACACTGGTCATATTCCCCAGATTACAGATCTGTGGGTCCAAGACCATTTGAACGTGGCTAACACCCTGCCAGACAGTTTTAAAATTCTAAAAAAAACCTTCTCGAAACAATTATTACACCCATTAAAATACGTCTATATATTAAAAAAAATATCTCTGAGGTCACAAATATATGTACGTATATATGTGTGTGTGTATATTGCTTATACATATGTATAAATATGTCCTAGGACCATACATTTTGAGTCTCATATTATTTATGCATTCACAAAAAAAATCTGCTAGTACAAATTCTTTACACTAGCAATTTCGAAAAGGATTTCATATAAAAACGGAAAAATATCTTTACATATACATAACCCAACAAAATATATGTACTTTAACATATAGACCTAAGGTATCTGGTAACGAGTCTGCAAGTTCAGCACCATTTGGACGCATTTTTCTCTTTTTCATACTTATTTGCTATTTTTTATATAATCAACCGCAGTCTGCATATGTGTACCCTTAAATACTATTAGAAACAATTAAATTGTTTTGTAATTAATTACTTAAATCACAAATAGATAAGAACGAACAAACAAAAAAACATATTTTCTTCTCATTTTTTTGTCGACACTGAAGAGGCGAAATATACAAACATTATAACGTACCTAAGCACTTGAATGTAATTATTTGGTTTTATTTTTGAACTAAGGCTCTACTGGAAGGGGGCAGAGAACAGGAAGGCTTTAATACCTTACTGCTAACCGATGAAAACAAAACTTCGCTGGAAGCGGTATAAAAAGGTCTGCTTTAAGTCCTTCCTGATAACCTATGAAATAAATGCTTCTCCAGAAGGGTTATAGGAAGGCCTACTTTTAAAACTTCCTGGTAACCCCTGAAAGAGGGCCTGCAAAAGGAAGCGATATGGTAAGCGCTTGCTCCCTATGACATCGCAGTCAAGCTCAGCCAGAATTCATTCAAAATTAAATATTTTGAACAAATGAAAAAATAAAGATAAATTGTTAAAATTGAAAGTGACTAAGAACTGCAATTCCTGGATTGACATGCCTGCCTCAGAGATAGATTTTTTTTTAAATATTTAGACACATTTCAATGGGTATAAGAATTATTTCGAGAAGGTTGTTTTTAGAATTTTAAAACTGTCTGGCAGGGTGTTAGCCACGTTGAAATGGTCTTGGACCCACAGATCTGTAATCTGGGGAGTATGACCAGTGGTCGCGGCATTAGCCAATTTCGGTTATAACAATTATCTCGAAAACTGATTTTTTTGAATTTTGAAACAGTCTGGCATAAGTCTGGCCACACTTGAAACGTCTTGGACCTACATTTTTGAGATGAGATAACAGTACTCTATACAATAAAACTAGCATTGACTGGTTATATCAATTATCTCAATTTTGGAAAAACATGGATTTTCAACATAGTATTACTCACTAAAGCCGCGACCATGAACTGCAAGACTTTCGTTTATAGCATTAGCCTTACACCAGCTTTCATCTCATCTACTATTTTTTCGGTTATATTTCACACACAAAATTTGCTGTGGGCTCTTGGTCTATAACATCGGTTGCATTTAGCTTGCATGGTCAAGACAAATATAAACTTAAATATCTACTTTTTAAATGGAATCTTTAGTTTTTGAGATTCCATTTAAAAATTAGATATTTAATTTTTTAGCTTGGATGGCCAAGACAACTGAACTCAGACTGAATTTAATAAGTTCAAAAGTGGTCAACTCTACGTGAAGTTTTTTCCCTGCACCTGAATAACTGTTGATATCTACTTCTCTGAGAGGTCTTTTTTAAACACCCCTCTGGCATACCCTTTTTTTTCATAACAAGAAACAATACAGAAACTCAGTACTCAGAAAAAGAGGGTTTGTTTAATGAGCTCTAGTGTCTTCATCTTTAAAAAATAAAATTAATAGCAATGGTATAATATTCTCGGAAGCATTGACAGTTCAAGACTTCAAAAATACATTTTGTATTAAATTTATAATATTTTTGTAGAAAGAATGCAAACGTTTTACCATGTTTGGGGGAGTATGGCTTAATGCATTAAGCATGGTTTGATTGACCATTTGATTTGTGTTGGTATCTATGATGATGGCTTTGGAATATTCAACCGTATTTTCAACATGGAGACCGTGGAACAGTTGATTTCCACGCATAGTATCTCGGGTTCAACCCCAGTAAACACCGAAAAGTTGTTTCACGGTGCCTCCTCTTCCGACTGCCTGACAAGCATTCAAGAGTATTATTTGTCGTGCGGAGCTTCTAAACTCGCCATTTAAAAACGGCGAAAAATTGTGGGTCCTTTCCATTCTTGAAAAAAATTATCATCTGCACACACAAATGGTTACGAGATATTTATTTATTTATTTTATTTTCAACATTCTAAAAAAACTCTTTTACGGTTTTTGGAGTCAAAGGCGTTTAGGTTTGCTTGACTACATTTTTAACATTTAAATAATAAAAGAACAATACTGTGAATGATCTGGCAGCTTTAATGCGATGTTATGGCAGTCTCCTTTTTACTTCAAAAACATTCTTATAGCACGTTAGATAAAAGTTGGATGCAACTTTAGGGGTAAAACGCTAATGGGAAGAGGCATGTGGTGAAAATAAATGATTTCCCCAAACAAAATGCTTGCATTTTGATATATATAGCTGTAAGAGCTTAGATCTTAGAATATCAGAAGAAAACAAAGTTATGCTAACAAGTATTTACATAGCGTTGTTTCTTTTTCGGTTGAATTTCGACTATATGCGGTATCTACTATAAACTTTATATTGCATCTGGAGATCTCTTGCTATGAGAGGCATCCGTGGAAAAATTGTTGCTATAATTAAAGAGTCGTACAACAACGCAAGGTGTTTCGTTTTGCACAGCGCCAGCGGTCGGCTTTTCGATGCATTTGAAGTGCGGCAAGGAGTGAGACAAGGAGACGTACTGTCACCGATTCTGTTCTTACTTGCAATTGATGATGTAATGACTGCCACGGTGGGTACAAACGAGAGACTTGGTATTCAATGGAACCCGTTTGATAAGCTAGGCCATTTAGACTACGCTGATGATATCTGTTTGCTGGCAAATAACATTGGTGCCCTTTACCAAATGAGCCATTCACTGCAACAGAATGGGGAGGTGGCTGGCTTAAGGATAAACTCCAACAAGACAAAAATTATGCACACTAGCCGAGACCAACAACAGCAGGTTACCTTGAGACGGGAGACCATAGAGGCATAGAGGAAGTCACGCAGTTCAACTATCTGGCTAGTAACGTGTCACTCGATGGTGGAACGGACCTGGATGTCGGAAATAGACTGAACAAAGCTCGTAGTGCATTTGGCATCCTTTCTCCGGTGTGGAACTCAAGCAAAATATTGCTTCGCACTAAGTTAAAACTGCTTGAATCCAATGTAAAATCTGTACTGATTTACGCATGCGAAACGTGGAAATGCTCCGCCACACCATCTTGAGCAGGTTACAAGCTTTTGTTAATCGTTGTCTGCGGTACATCCTGAAGATCCGGTGGCCACAAACAATCTCCAACAATGAATTGTAGCTTAGGACTGGACAAACAAAATTGGATGTTGACATCAAACAGAGAAAATGGCGCTGGATTGGCCATACACTGAGGAAACCAGATGACAACATAGTGAAGCAGTGCCTCCGATGGAACCCTCAAGGTGTAAGGCGAGTTGGTAGGCCAAGAGCAACATGGAGGTCAACTGTTTTGACGGAAGCTCAATCTGAAAATTTGCGATCGTGGACACAGCTGAGGTATCGAGCTGCAAACAGAGAGAGATGGAAGGACCTGGTTGTCCTTGTCACCCTATTCTCCAGGAAGAGTTAAAGTGTTGCTGCGTTAGCAGCTCCCGGAACAAAAGAAGAAGAAGAAACTTTATAAGGTTCAAATAATTTATTTTTCTTTGTGTATATTGCGATATTACCAGAAACTTGGAAATTCAGCTGCCAAACGTGAACATAAAAAAAACTGCGTAATAAATGTTAAGCAAAATAGTTAGTAAATATCTCACTACCATGAGCGCCCGCTGATGGTCTCATAATATCTTGGAAGATTTTCTCCTATCAGTCTTTTCATAAGTAACGCAGCTAATATTTGTCTAAAATTGATAAGGGAAGCAATTATTGTACAAGAAGGCGCAATCGTCTGAAGTGTGTTTTTCCTAATATCATATTGAACCCTATTTTCTTTAGATTCCATTACAAAACATCGGCCGTCGTGTGTATGCTTCAAACCCTTCCAGATTTCGTAACCCAAGTCTACATAACAATATCTATGTAGGCTATGTAGTTTGCAAGACCGAAAAAGACCATTTCAAAAATATCTTCATAACTCATAGTCGCTTAATTCTTTCCGAACCTTTCATGAAATGCATGACGAGCTGGCATTGCCCAAAAAGTTGGTCAACAACTGACGAAAATGTATATGGCATTACTTAAAGGCCTACTTTTTAACATTCGCAGGGATTTGGTCAGCCGTAACAATTCTGTCAAATATGATACCTACTCAAAAATTCAAAAAAAAAAAACTGCACTGAACGCAGTCACAAACACGAGCGCGGCACAACTGATTTTTATTTTTGTTTGTTTTGATTTGTCAACTTACTCAATCAGCCCGACATCAGTCAAAAAAAAAACAAAAACAATCCGCACAGACTGTTGTCTGTATAGCGAACAACAATTTTACCATCCAATATGGCATTTTAATTTACCATCATCTGTGCTGCCGACAGACAGACTTTGCGCCAATAGGTGGACCATCAATATTCGATGACAATCAATCGCAGCAATTGCTCTACGTATACAGCATGACAATCGGCGCAACTATCATCGGTGGCTATGTTGTTGCTCTGTTTCGGGATCTCGTACATACCTGTGAATATCCATCGAAACGTAATCTATCCATCTATCCGGAAAATTATCTCTTTGCGAAGTGAGATAGGTTGGATCCGAGCTATTATCTGGTCGAGAAAGAGAGATATTCCCCCTTTTTTTGGTCTGTGGTGGACCGTCATCTGTTGCTGCTGTTCGGTGTAGTGAACAAGTAGATAGTCCTGCCTGACTGACAGTGAGTGAAGTGCTTATTTTGTTGATCTTTTTTACGCCGAGTGATATCAATTGATGGTCCACAGTGGCATATGAATAATTCAACTGACTGGACATGTTGTGCAATGTGTTTACAAATTTGGTTAAAAGTTCAGGAATGGCAACGTTATTGGCCATGAGTGGATGAATATTGTCATTCAGTTTATGTTATTCGGGATTAGAGCGGAAATAGATTTTTTTTTAGCAGTCAACAACGGTTATAACTTTTTTTTCTGATATTTTCTAAAATATGTATAAGAATGTTACCAATTAAGCTCCCGGTATTTTAGTTTTTGCCACTTTTCGGATTTTGAGTAGTTTTGCAATGTGTATACGAAATGCACCCACCCAATGAAAGTTTTTCATATCATAATTGATTCAGTTGGGGCCTTTGGATGTGGGGGTCGATCTGAACTGTAGACTAGTCAGGGTAAAAAGAGACCTTCTCCAGTCTCTGCCATAAATCGGTTTAATGCATTTCCATTTCCAATGTTTGTTTTTTTTTTTTTACCCTTGTACGGAAATTGAATTTGTTACCAGAATAAGGAAATTCTGGGTCAAATTGACCCATTCACAAAAAAAAATTAATTACTTGATTTTGTTTTATATATTTTTTATTCATTCATTATTTTTAGTTGTTAAATATAAAATTTTACTGTTTTGAGCAAAAAGTGCATACCTGTTGCATGTTGTTTGCATTTGAAGTCTGTGGGCAAATGAAGCATCGTGATCTTTCTAACTGGGTTCTGGGAGATATGTACTTATCGCGTGGATTTCTTTCAGCCCATTTTTCAGCGTTGTCAAATCGAAGACATCTTGAAATGACTTCGAACGTATGACTTCTATAGACCCCTCCCAACAGTTGTAAACCCAAGTATGCTTCAAGTTAGTCTTCTCGATCAATTTCTTTTCAATAACTTCCGTATATAAGTATATCTTTTCTCTTTATTTCATTATCCAAAAAAAGATCGAACGAACGTTTTATACAAATTACAAATTCTTTTGAATGGTTGGTTGGCCCCGGATGGACAACCAAAATGATTTCTCTTCTTACTCTGCCTGATTGGGAAACAGGATTTTGTTGCCACATAATGTTTTCATCTTTGGAATTGAGAGCTATTGCGTCATTGTGCTGCATTGGTAATATCTCACCCGGAGTAATGGATTCTATGTAATTATCAGATTCCAATTCTGATTTTGGAGGATACGTTGCATCGAGTAATTCCTCCTCATTCGTTTATTCATCATAAATCTCCGCATCACCTGCTCCATAATAATTTCCACTTCCCTTTGTGATAGCAACTGGAAATGGAAATACATTTTAAAATTTTCAATACCAATCGAAATATTATAATCTACTTTTCTTCCACGTTCCATTACAAAACACTTTTTATTCACAAAAACACATTTTACCACAAATTACACAAGATGACAACTAGCGACTTTACCAAATGACAGAATATCGCAAATCAGTGGCCGAATTACCGCATCCGTCAACCAGTTACTCGTTATCGAAATGTGACCCTTTGGCAATACCGCTTACGTTATCAAGTGTCATTTTACGTATCATTTACTCGGTCATTCGATAACGAGTCGAACTCACTCACTCGTTAACGGATGCGGTCATTCGGCCCCAGTTCCTCAAATAATGCAAACAAAATTCAACTGTCATTTTCAAAATGAAAAAAAATCTGCAATGATAGTACCGTAAAATGGGGTGACTAGCAACGATTTCCAATAAAAAACCAAATTGTACTCTATGCTCAACATCATGCCACATTGGGACATATTTGTTGGTCAGATCAAAAAAGGATATACATATCTACATACAGGGTGTTTCCAAGTAAAACGTCAAGACTTAAGCAACTGATTCTTGGATTTATTCTTAGAAAAAAATCGTTCTACAGCAAGGGTATATCTCCAATTTGGACATCATGTATCGAGAATTTAAGAAAACACCTACTTTGGTGTACCTTGACCCATACTAACTCAAATATCTCCGATAGTACTTACTACAGAAACTTCTTTTAGGACTTTTAATTAAGAAGAAATAACACCCTTTTTAAGTGCGTTTAAAAAAATTGGATACCTTTTTTTTCTTTCCAGATATTTTATTTTTAAATCAATATCCTAAATCTTGCCCATAAATTTTTTTGACTTTCAGGTCGCTTTCCTACAAAAAAATGCATAATAAACATACCGTTTTATTATTTTTTCTTATGAACGTAAGAATTATAAGCAAAAAAATGTGTAGTAAGTATTCTGAAAAACGCACAGATTTTATGATAGTTGGAAAAAACCGCAGCAGGTAAAAAGCGAAAAAATGATTTTTTACCTATTTTTTTAACCACAGTTCGCAATTAGTGCGATTTTCTAACTAAATCATAAGTTTGCAATTCGATTTTTAAATAAAGTATGACTTTACGAAGGTTTTAAAGTATGCTCATTTATTTGAATACCCGTCAAAACCCTAATTTCCATACCATTTTCCCCTTAACATCCCAGACTCAAACCTAACTGAGTATGCAGGCCTAGTTGGAAAATTTAACTGGGAAAAGTGGTATAAATGAACACAGGTTGTTTTCGGTTGTTCGTAATTGCCAGGAGAAGGTTTTAACGAAAGAAAATTTTGGAAAAAGCCTCCGGAAAAGTCGGAAAATTGGAAAATCGAAATGTTTGGAATTTTGTGTGCAATTATTCTGGTATGGCTTTTCGAATGGACAAATATAAAATTCGAAAAATTTTGCATTTTATCGCATGATTTGATGTAAAAATTCATTGTGAAGCTTGGAAAATTTCGGATAATTGTGAAATTCATTGTGACAAAAGACGTTTTGCTTGCATTTTGGGTGGAGAAGTAAACGAGATAAATAATAGATGGCGCTGTGCTGCGATCAATGCCACAACCCGATAGATGGCGTCATACATTGACTTAGGCTGTGCGCAATTTGCCAGGTATCCTTTTCGAATTCTAATTTTCTATTGAGCAAATGTGCTATTTTTCTTGTTGCAATTGATTCGAGTTTTGCGTATTATTACACTGATTCCGGATAGTCGTATATCGCGCATCACATACGCAAACGGTACAAACATTATGATCAATTGAAATTCAATGCGATATTGAGTTCTTTTGAATAGGATAAGTCAAAAACGACTGTTTGTTTTTTAGGGAGAGTTATTTGCTTGATTAGACGATCAAACCTTGGACGACGTACACGAGACGATTTGGTGGGGGGGCTATGATATTGCTCTCCGGAGATTTTCGTCAAACGCTTCCCGGCATCCCGAAATCTACTGCTGCCGATGAACTTGATGCATGCCTGAAATCGTCGTCTTTGTGGCGGCATGTCAAGAAGTTGAAATTCACCACGAACATGAGAGTCGCATTGCAGAACGACCCATCGGCTGCTGAATTCTCGAGAGAACTGCTGGCGCTTGGTAATGGCCAAATTTCTGTTGCTGTTTTGACTGCATTGATATTGTTCCCGGCAAATTTTTGCGAGTTTACATCGTCGAAGGAGAAACTCATCACTAAAGTGTTCTCCGGCATTGCACAAAATTATAAAAATCTCGATTGGATTAGTGAACGGACAGATAGACAGACAGACAGATAGACACACAGGTAGATAGATAGACAGACACACATATAGATAGGCAGACAGCAATACAGACAGATGGACAGACAGATAGTAAGACAGACAGATAGATATAGAACAGACAGATATATAGATAGACAAACAGACAGGCAGACATACAGACAGACATTTCATTTTGGTTTTTGTGCATTTATGAAATGAATTCATTTTGAGTATTAATTTTACCTTAATAAAAAACAGAATTTAATTCAGCTTATAAGTTGACACAACATTTATTAATTTTGAGGCGGTACGAATTTCGCCGGGTCAGCTATTGTTTATAAAATTTGGAAGCTCCAACATAAAGTGTCAAACCTACTTTCGCGCCAAATTGACTTTGAGTGTAGTATATATTTTGAAGCGATTTTTATTGTTCCTAAAACTCTATAATTTTCGGTATGAAAAAGTGAAGCTTTGTTGTTTATCTCGTATTTGCGGTAGTCCCCAGTTATTTAGTAAGAAGATTATTTAAAAAAAGTAATAAGAAATAATTTTTTTTTAGATTATATTTTACCCACCCCGTATAGTTGTTTCACAACATTTTTGAGTAATATGTTGTCCATGTATGTGGACCACCGTAATATATAAGTGTGCCAAATTTCAAGTTTCTAGGAAGAACGGTTCTTGATGTTTTTATCGTGACAGACATTTTTGAGTTAGAGCGAACTTATAATGGTTCCGTATTACCATATGGGTACGGAACCCTAAAAACAAAAAATGTTGGCTGTCACCCCATTTTACGGTATTTGTATTGGACAATTTTGACCCAAAATTTACCTTGCCGTTACTTAAATTGAAATGCTCTGTTGACCCTAGCTAATACTTTTTTTTTGGAATCCAAAGATTTTGTGCAGCAAACATGATATGTAGGATTGTGGGTCTCTATAGATAGCTGGATAAATCGCATTCAAACTAGAAAATTGGATCAATTTGACAAAAAGTGTACGAAAATGACAACCTCAAATAATCTAATCCACCATGATGTTTGGAAGATCTTTGCAATGGATTATCTACAAAACCTCAAAAATTCCATGCTAAACAGGATATTTGAGGTCATACATATTAGAGAATATACACATTATTAAATTATTGAAATAAGTAAAATATTTTGTTCCATAACTTTTCTGTCTGTATTCTATACATTCTTCTTTGTCTTGGTTGTCTTGATAGCGGTATACTAATGCTGTGTACCAACATTTTTCATTCTGCCTTGCTTGGCTATTTTATTTTGAAAAAACCGGGTGCCTCTATATTAATTTCGGTGAGTGTAGCAACGTACAAAACCACACGCAGGGAGGAGTGTTCCAAATCCGAACACCAGTTTTCAATTTTTATTCGTTGCATAAGTAATCCATTTACATTAACATTTATGTATAAAGCATTTTTTTGTAATAACGAGACTTTCATAAAATTTAATCGATGCAGCAAATTAGCCCCGTAAAAATAAACGAGCAAAACAAATACGCTGCACTAATTTGTACTGAATTTTTTGACAACGTCTGCGTGTCAAAAACATTACTGTGGCCCACTTCAGCTGCGCTTTCATTAAAGAGCAGTACAAATCGATCAGCCGCTCAATGTTGTGCTGTTCTTCTTAAATGAATTTCGTTTAACCAACAGAATGAAAAAAGTTAAATTCCTGGCCATGGGTCCGTAAAATGTTGCAGTTCTTGACAAGATGCGTTGCGTATGTATCCTTCTTGTTCATTAGCATTTTTATTTATTTATTTTTTTCTGAATACATTTCGGTCCAAGCAGCCTAAATGAATAAATGATAAATTTTATCGTTTCAGTAAAAAGATAAATTATATCGTTTTCATAATCAGACGATGTGAAAACGCGTGCTGCTGAAGATATTGAATAATTTTGGATTGGAAAAATTAAATATGTGGAGTAAAAGATTTAATTGTTAATTTCACGTCTATGAGTACAAAAACTTTCTTAGACTAGCCTAAATATGCATTTAAAAAGTGTACATTCTACATAGTAATAATTTCTATAATATACATATCTTTTAAAAACATCTCTACTTGATTCGAAATCAATTACATTTCCAAATTTATTAAAATCAATACGAAAAACAAATAATTTGTGACAAGCTCATTAAGGCCATAATCATATCATATATATTATTATTATTATTATTATAATTTATTACCATAAAATTTAATTCTTATGTTAATGAGCACTAGCTGCCTCTGCAGCTCTAAATGTAGAAATAGGTTTAAGAGCTAAAATAATGTAAATAAATGTGAGGTAAATATACATATTAGAAATTATTGATAAACATAAGATAGGTTTTATATAATTAAATTCGCACTATGAAGAAAATTATTGTTTTTTCACGGTACCACCTCTTTCGAATGCCTGACAAACATCAAAGAGTATCATTTGTCATGATTGAGCTTCTCAACTCGCCGTTCGGAGTCGGCAAAAATCTGTAGGTCCCTTCCATTCGTGCAAATATATAACACGCACATACAAATGGTTGCGAGAAGCAGGCCCAGGTTTACCTCGAGCTGTAGCGCCAACTAAGTAAGTACATAAGTAAGTAATTATGTTGGACTTTCTTTGACTGTATTGACAAAAACCAAAATCTAGGTTCTTTGTCTGATTCTTTTTTTAGGTTTTAACCTCTTCTCCGAAGGTCCTACCACTAGAATCGGTGTAATGACGAAAGTTCTTAACCGCTTGGGAAAACATCGAAACAATATCCCCCACTTAGTTTTTAATACTCTCTGGGCAAAGATACATTAGAACTGATATCACAGAAAAACGGTCGTAATGGATGCAATAACGAAAAAATGTAAATTCAATGCATCTTGGTATACCAGTCGATGCCGTTCTTCATAACAATCTGAAGAATAAATCTATTATCTAATGGTTACGTGTAAGTGGCGCCATTGCGTTTTTGTATTTTAATCAGGGCGATAGTAAGAATTCCACGGCTTGTTTTACAGAAAAGTCGTTAGAATAAAATCCCCCCAGGATGTCATTAAAGCCAAAAGAATTCCCGTAAAACTCTTACCACAAAGTTGGCCAAAGTTTTTCTAACAAAAAAAAAAGCAAATCAAATCAAATCAAGAAACCTCTTTCTTTCGTGTATTCCGCTAATGACACCGCAACCACCAAGACAAGTGAACGCCACTCGTAAGCTAGAAAGCAAAGTTTTATGCGAAATACTTCATATTTTATGCGTTCATATTTCTGTTCCCTATTTCGTTTTTTTTCCTAAGTGCACGGGCGCACAGTCTGTAATTAAAATGAAATCATCCAAGTCATCTCTCGCTCAATATCAGAAGAAAGGAAAACTAACCTCAGCCACAGCCCATTCGTATTGCCGCATTCCGTATACGAAACCAAGGCTTTCTCACCTACATGTGCATTAGTAGATACACGTACATAGTATCTGTCTTTCGAATCCGTATCTTATATAACATTAAGATAGAGTAACACACATGTGGCAAAATTGTGATTACCTGCTACAACCTGTGAAGCACCTGAAGGCCTCAACTGGCGTGGCGCGTAGCTACTGCTGCTGCCGATTCCTCTTCCACTGTCTGTCTGTCTGTGCCTGTCCAAAACATCAATAAAAATTACAAAGATGCGCCAAAATTATTACAATTATACAATTGCCATTACTGCCGCAGCAGCGTACCTTAACTTGTGCTCGAGATTATCATCACTCTTAGACAATCATCACACCAGCAGCGTACCAGCAGTAGTAGACAGTGGGAAGCAGCAGACAGCGCAACCATCAGCAGGGAGGAGCTACTCGTATGAGTATCTAAAGCAACATTAGTGTTGGGTATTCAAAAATTGTACAAATCTGAATAACAGCGTCTTAGAGGGCCTGGGGCTAGTGCCACCACTGCTACCGCTATGAAGCCCCGCACGCCCCTGTAATACGACGACTTCAGTGATTGTGATAATAATCATAGCTTTTCATTAGCAACTATGACTAGCAATTAAATTTTTATGAAGTTCCATGGTAAATAGAGCAACCCGAGGAGGCTCTTGTCATAATTACCAACTGGCAACTACTGTGCACTTGCTAATGTACGATCTGGATGCCTGTACCACTAGTTAGGCTTGTGCGGAGCTCCCATCTACCGGCACTGATCTGTGTAATTTGGTTGATGAGGCGGATGGAAAATCATGTTAGATTGGCACCAGGTTAGCGATCATGATTTTGCATATAGTTTTTGTATTTTGTTTGTTTTTGAAGTCTTTATGTAGATCAAAAGGTGGGCTCATACCATTTTTTATGAAAATTACCTGACGGAAGCCTTTGAGATCAGCTTATGATAGATTTACTTGTTTATTGTTAAATACCTGTAATTAAGAAAATCTTGGTAGTACCTTACTCATACTGTAATGAGTATTGAGTTTTAGTTTGCCAGATAAATTTGAAAGCTTACAGGTTATAGTTGAATAAGATACGGGAAAAACTATTCAGAAGGAAATTAAAGCTAAAATGAGCACAGTCTACATCCTGATAATCAAAGAGCTGTCTAAAAGGACTGTTACTCTTAGGGATCTATCTATCTAGTATCACAAGAAATCTTCCCAATCATCACGTTAGTAGATGATACTGCTATTTGTCATCATAACCAATGTTAATAGTAGAGGGGACTAAGAAATGTATTTTTTCACACATTTTTGGCAATCACTCCCGAAGTTTCTACAGGAAAAATTAAAAAAAAAAAATGTAAACCGTTGCTTCTACCCCTTTAGAATGATATCCCAATGAATTATTGAATGAACTGTGGGTTGGTCAGGGGCTGTGGGCACTGTGGTGTAGTAGTAAGTGCGTTGAACTACTACGCAATGCTGCCCAAAAGTTTTTTCACTGTGCCGCATCTTTCGAATGTCTGACAAGCAATCAAAGGGTATCATTTGTCAATGAGCTTCGCAACTCGCCGTTCGAAGTCGACAAAAAACTGTAGGTCCCCACCATTCGTGCGAAAAAATAGCACGCACACACAAATGGTTTTTTCCGCCAAAAAATATATTTCCAAAAAAGTTCTATTTAGTTGCTCATCAGCAATACCTCATAGCAAAAAAAAAATCAATTCATCACTAATTTCAGTATATTATACGAAAACTCACCAATTTATTTTTTCCAATGTGTTCAGATTTAGTTTAATTTAATTTTTGTTTTTGGTGTGTAAATATCTTAGCTCTCGGTATGGTCCTCACGAGTTTCTCGCCGTCACGCGAAGCCAAACTTAGTATTAGGTCTCTTGTTCATATCTACTTCACACAGAGTAATAGCAATAGCATAGCAACGTCAACGTTCTCTGTATATGTTTACACATCAAATTTCACCAAACGCTTTTGAAACACTTGGTCAAACCTGTCAATTTGTTTCTATTTTCCACTAACAATGAAGATTGTGACATTTCACAAACTGTCCCTCGCACAGTCCAATAAAAATTTGAAACCAGATATCACAGAAAATAACCAGCGGGGACATTTTTTGACATTCTCCTCTGGCTCTCTCTTCTCTGATTTTATGTGACTTTTTTCGGTTACCAAACACCGATTTCAGTGATTCTTGGTAATTTTACGTAATTTTTTAGCAGTTACCAAACAGACCTAATAACAACATTTATGGAGGTCTAACGTCGTTACCATGTTTACAATATTTGTTTTTGTTGCGACTTTTTTTGCTCCATGACCCCTTTTTTCAAATTTTTCAGCGGCAACCCTGGTTGCTCGATTTTGCCCCAGCCTTTGACTGTAATTATCATTATCATCATCATATATATTATTTCTGTAGTAAAGGTACCATTTGCGGGCCTCACACTTAACCAATCTTAACAAATGAGGTGTCAAAAGAAAGAGAATTTCCTGGAGCAGTAACGAATTGCACTTTAGCTTTATAAATTTTGACAAATTAAAAACCTATCAAAACAAATATTCTACCCAAAATGAACTCCCAAAAGAATAAACACTCCCCGTATGATTTCTATGAGGTTTCCATGAAGTGTTTGTTGTTTTATGAATTCATTTCGGTTGATATAGCTATTTACCATGGAAATCATATGCTAAGTATTTGTTGCTTTAAAAGTTCACTCATTTTGGTTGATATATTTGCTATTTCTGAATCATATGGGAAATATTTGTTGTTTTAAGAGTTCTTGATGCAAGTGGTAGTGGACAAATACATATATCAACCAAAATGAAGTTTCAAAAAAAAAAAAAAAACACTTCTTATATGGTTTCTATGAGATTTCCATGAGTTGACGGATGGAAATCATATCGGAAGCTTGGATTTTCTCTTGCGAGAGTTCTCGCACTAGTAATTCTTAGTTTTGCATGACTTTTTATCATTTTTGTCTGACAGATTTTCACGGTTTTCACCTCTTTCGAATGTCTGACAAGCAATCCAGGAGTATCATTCGTCATGAGAGGCTTCTCAACTTGCCGTTCGGAGTCGGCAAAAAACTGTAGGTCCCTTCCATTCGTGGTAAAAAATAACACGCACACACAAATGGTTGCGAGAAGCTAGGCTCAAAAGAAAGAGGATCTTATAGATCAGTGATTTGGATTTTAAGTTTATAAATATTATTAGCAATCTCGCATGTAGAAGACCTACAACCTAATTACGAATAAAATGGCCTCTAGTGGCCCCTTGTTCCAAAAAATAAGAGCTACTTTTCGTGATAGAGATCCTGATATATACATATAAAGACTAAGTATAAACAAATTGTTTATATATTTATAAAATCAGAGTTCATTTCGTCATTGTTCCAAGACATTATTTTCTTTAGAGACCTCATTTATAAATGTAGCTACGTTGAAATAATGTTTTTTTCAAAATTATTTATACTGATGAAGACTTCAATCAGTTTATATGGTATTACATATATGGTATAGAAGATAGATGAGGCGGTTTTGTTGTTGTTTTTTTTTTCTTTTCTAATTTTCTTATTCGTGATGAGACAGAACAGAGTACATATGTACCCACAAGCTGATATTATTTATGTAAGAACTTGGATGAAAAGTTTTTATAACCGCGGCAGTTGAGTGTGTAGCGCACGTCAGTTTTTCTACTCAGTATACAACTGAGTTTTGGGGTCCCAGGTTCGTTTCCTGGCGTCGACTGTTGCGAATGGAGTGGATTCGATGACTTTATATGCGATTGGCTTGAATTTGATCGAACATAGACCAATTATAATTTACTTTCTTTTCAATAAAGTGGAGCTACACACCCCATTCGCGTGATGTTTACACATAGCTCGAGTCTGTTGGATACAGTCGCATCATTTTTTTTTTGTCTTAAAAAAATTGGCATTTACTACCACTTCTGTTAATCGTACGTGAAAACGTTGTATAGCATAATTTTTAGAGAATTCGCCAAAGATAAGGGTTAAGTAAAAAAAAAAGTTTGAGTAAAAGTTTTGAGAAAAATTCATTTTAAGTAAAAAATTGGAACAACACATTTTCATAATTTTGAGTTTAACGAGCCATAACTTTTTTCTTTCTGCATGAAATTACACAAAGTTTACAACATTATTTTCATTCTCTCTCTCCAAAATCTCCAAAATGTACAAAACTTTGTATCTGTAATAGTTCAGAAGTCATATCACTTAAAGTAGTTATACAGCCAAATCGGAGATGTCCCACTTCGACGGGCTATAATTTGGAGGCGGTGAAAATAGACCCCCACCGGCAGTATGATGTTTTGTTGGCCAGAACTTCAGGAATCTCAACTCAAAGGATTATACCTCTTAACTCGGACACCCTGTATGTTATAGATAGTCGTATATTATGACAGAAGTATGTATTTGCTACTGTCTTTGTTTTCCTTGCCATTCCAAATAGTGAGAAAGCGTGTGAAAGACTAATTTGGATCCTCTCATTCAAATGATATCACTCATCAAATCAGAAGAATACTCGTAATCGTAAGTCAACAATTGCTAGCGAGTTTCAGTGAAAGTTAACCCACCTATTAAACCACACCGCCCAGGCTATGTGCGAAAAAACGCCTCATCACAAATCCATTATCATGTAATAAAAAAGCAATAAACACCCATGCAGAACTAAATCGATTCCATCGATAGGTTATTACCATCTTTCACCCATTGGAGGCACTTTAATTCTATGTTCAGGCGCTCCGATCGGCACTGAATTGGCTCACTCGGGCACTTACGTTCTGGCTTAGCAGCCAACACCTCCCAGACCGGCCCGGCTATGTGTGTTGTAATATGTGCGCGAAAATTAATACCCTCATTCAACAAGGTGGCATAATTCAACTTTTAATTATGTTTTAAACCGCCCCAGCTTAGCTAAGAAACAGGCGTAACTATAGTCGTGCATGGGCGCATAGCAAAGCCAAGACTTCGATGGAAATAATTCAATTACGAATATCTGAGTCATGTAGACATCTACATGTTGTTGTTGGAGTTCTAACTCTTGGGCTAAATAATTCTGAAAGGAAATTGCTACCTACCTATGGTTGTTGCATCTATGAATGGGATAATATGTCTTTGGGAAGTTGACTTTTGAATGGGCAGGATGTAATCAACTCGAACGAATAAAAACAAACATAATAGACATATTAATGCGTATTCTCAAGCTCAAGCTGTGAAGATTATTCGAATACACATCTAGCAGGAGGGTGTAAATCTTGTGACTCTTGTTAAATAGTATTTCCCATGGTCAACTTGGGAGGTTCTTAGTATCGTCGTTTAAAACACAGATTTCCTTTACTTCATAGACGCCACCCGAACGCTTGGTTTCGGAAATAAATGTAACGATATTTTTTTTTCAGTTAGATTTTACGTTCCTCTTGATCCAGGACAGTGTCTCTGAAATCGCAATAATTTCCACTTGAAACACACTATAGTGGTCAGTGGTTAGTAATGTAATACAAACGGATGTTAGAAGACTATGTATTCTTATACAAAGCTGCAAATAGATGCCCTGAGTAGCGAGGATAAATTAAAAAAAAAAAAAAGTTATTGGTAGCGCAATGGACTTCTACAGACCTTAGTGTGCTGGTATCCACAAAACCGGCAGCCACTGCGATACGCCTTACTAGCTCAAACCGAAGCAAGGTAGAACAATTTCCATAACGCGGTTTTGTTGATTCTTATCTGTAGAATTAGCTGTAACTTCTGATATCTATTTATTTATTTATTTCATCTACAGAGTATACTCAACAGATTACTAACAATATTTACAATAATTGTATGTACATAAACATATGGATATGAAAAGTACAAAAATATATTTTATTTTATAAATTAGATTTTAATAAATAAATTAAATGTAATATACAGGGTGTTTCCAAGTTAAATGTCAAGACTTTGGCAACTGATTCCTGGGTTTATTCTAAGAAAAAAATCGTTCTACAGCAAGCGTCTATCTCAAATTTGGACATCATTTATAGAGAATTTAAGAAAACACCTACTTTGGTGTACCTTGACCCATACTAACTCAAATATCTCCGTTAATACTTACTACAGAAACTTAGGGCTTTAATTTTAGAAGAAATAACACCCTTTTTAACTGCGTTTAACTAAATTGGATACCTTTTTTTGTTTCCCAGATATTTTATTTTTAAGTCAATATCCTAAATCTTGCCCATACATTTTTTTAACTTTCAGGTCGCTTTTCTACAAAAAATGCGTAATAAACATACCGTTTTATTATTTTTCCTTATGAACGTAACAATTGTTAACAAAAAAATGTGTAGTAAGTATTCTGAAAAGCTAGCAGATTTTATGATACTTGGAAAAAACCGCAGCAGGTAAAAAGCGAAAAAATGATTTTTTACCTATTTTTTAACCACAGTTGGCAATTAGTGCGATTTTCTAACTAAATCATAATTTTGCAAATTGTTTTTTGAATAAAGTATGACTTTGCGAAGGTTTTAAAGTATGCTCATTTATTAGAATACCCGTCAAAACCCCAAATTCTATACCATTTTCCACTTAACATCCCAGACTCAAACCTGACTGAGTATGTAGGCCTAGTTGGAAAATTTAACTAGGAAAAGTGGTTTAAATGATTAGAAAACACAATTGGTCAAGGTACACCAAAGTAGGTGTTTTCTTAAATTCTCGAGAGATGATGTCCAAATTGGAGATAGACGCTTGCTGTAGAACGATTTTTTTCTTAGAATAAACCCAAGAATCAGTTCCCAAAATCTTGACATTTAACTTGGAAACACCCTGTATACTATACCTTTACTGTACCTATTATAGAAAGCTAGATTAAAGAATTATGTACCAATGCTTTGAATTCAGTTCGATTTAGGGATAAATCTAATTCAGTACATATGGAGTTGAATAATTAAACACATCTGGTAAAAGGCTCATTGCATCCATAATTAAACCTATGACTAGGAACATGAAACAGTTGCCTGCGGCGCAGTTGTTTTTCCGGAACGTATACATCAAACATTCTCAAAACATCAGAACACTTAATACGATAAGAGAAAACATCATGCACAAACATTATACACTGAACAGATCGTCGTTTTTCTAAGGTCTCAAGACCAATGAGAGCACACCTAGCTGAATATGGGGGCATTTGCTCGAGATTCCATTTAAGTTTATGAATGACAAATCTGGTGAAAGATTTCTGAACTCTTTCTATGCGATGTGTTGAATTTACATAAAACGGGTACCAGATGATGGAACCATATTCAAGCAACGAACTAACTAAGGAAATAAACACAGATTTGAATGCATACGGGTTACTAAATTCGGAACAAACACGTTTTATAAAGCCACTCATTGAATTAGCTCTAGCTATTATGTAGTCAATATGAAATAAAAATGTAAGCTTAGTGTCAAAAATGATGCCTAAATCCTTAATTATACTTTTGCGTATTAAAACAGTATCCATGATATTATAATTAAAAACGATAGGAGACAAAAGACGACTAGCAGTAAAAATATAGCATTTTTTTGAATTCAGGGGTAAGAAGTTAGTCTTACACCAAGCGACAATGCTGTTCATATCGTATTGAAGCTTAAGCCGATCAGATACATTCTTCACCTTAAAAAATAATTTAATATCATCAGCATATAATAAACAACGTGAGTACCTGAGAATTGAAGGTATTTCATTGATAAATGTATTAAAAAATAAGGGCCCTAGATGACTACCCTGGGGCACACCGGATAGGACCTTAATAAATCTAGAAGTCACACCCCCAATTTTAACGATCTGCTTTTTATTACTGAGGTAGGTATTAACCCATTCCAGCAGCGTACCTTGAATTCCAAAAGATTCTAATTTCGAAAGTAATAAGCTATGACATACAGAATCGAATATCATCGGCGAAGCTTTCCTCTTCGCACTTACATACTTTACAAAAGACGTAAATAAGACCCTGTTATCCTGCTGTAAATCTGTGTAAAGCATATAGGGGAAAGTGGGGACACTTGATCCCTTGAGAGACTTGATCACTGGCTATTATTTCGATGTGGGAATTTTATTTTTTTTACTGCTCACTGGCAAAACACTATTTACCGTTGGTTGGAAACGACAAGTATTAATTTTCAACTCGCGCGCAGATAGCAGTATTGTGGTGACGTGTTTTTCTTTTTTAGTTGTCAAATTGTTTTTTCATAAGTTTTTTAACTGCTTTTTTAACATAGGTTTTGATAATTAATACGAGTTATCTCTTCAAATAATCGAAAACAGGTTCATTAGGTAAGTCTTCGAAGGTTTAATATTAAAATAAATATCGATACGTACTAAAAAAAATTTTCAATAGAAAATTATGACCCCAGGGTAGATTTGATCCCTATAATGTAGGGGAGACTTGTTCCCGAGATATTTTGCTTCAGTAAGTACAATGCTTTGCAGTTTTTCGAAAATGTACGTTTCATGATTAAAAAAGTTTAAATTTGGGGGCAGAATCTATATGGAACATTGACGAGACTAGGCTTACCGCAGTCCATAAACCAAAGAGTGGTTGCTACCAAGGGGAAGAAACAAGTAAACAAAATGTCTTCAGGCGAGCGCTATGAACTGGAAACTGCGTGCTGCGCTATACCTAAACACAATAGGAAACTATCTTCCGCCCTTTATGATCTTCCTACATTAAAATTGGCAGAACCGTTTGCTGTATCCTCCCATAATTAAGTCTACCCTAAGCCCTGATCAAGTCTCCCAGAATAGGGGACACTTGGTTATTTTTGATAGTTTTTGAAAAACGGCAAAAAATACATTTTATCTTACATACTTTCTCAATTAAACTGTACAATATGATGAACAATTAAATTGTTTAAAATATCATTAAAATAAAAAGGCAATTAATGTTTTACTTTTTGAGATATTTGACATATTAAATAGGGGGGATCAGGTGTCCCCACCTTCCCCTACTGTAGTCATGATTTATTATTTATTTATTCCCAAATGTGCGCAATGGCTCTTTAAAGTTTAACAAAACGGACTTATAACTTTGTAGGCCTGAAAATTCACAAACTTGGAGTACATTTCTATTTTTTTTTTGTTCTGATTTCTTTAAATGTCCAAAAACTTAATTAAATGCTAAACAATTATATGGATCCACAAATGTAGCGTTAATTAAATAATTGCTACGGTTTCTAACCAACTTGAATGTGCAATATATCCTTAGAAAATATAAGAGCATCAAAGAAATTAGAAATCCAGATAGCAAACCTGAGCATAGTTTGCTAAAACCCAAACTACGAGTATCTGGAGTAAGTAATCCTACCAAATTGTAGTGCCGTGCTAACCTATGTAAATTAAGTAAGATCAGCTCCGAAAACTCCACAACTGAAACATTTATTTCCGCAACAGCTAGCCACATGTAACCAAATTAAATTTTACACATAATATTCAACTAACAGTCATAATTCCTTTTACACACCTTGTTGTACGTGTCAAATCATCATCATCACCTGCTACATTATGATTCATTCATTCATTTGATACGAATACCTTTGAAGCATCAGCGGTTCAGAGTGAACAATTAGGGTCATATTTGGGTCGCTCATACTTGCTCATGCGAGCATACTGCTGTTCTAATTTTTTGATTAAAGGCTAACATATTTCGAATAGATGCAATGAGCTACCATGAGCTATGTGCTCTTACTTCCTGATAATATACCTACCCAATTTAACTGGTAGATTACTGTTTTAAGCTCAAACGATTTTCTCTATTTATTATTGTTTTTAATAGGAACCCAGTTTTGTCGCGGAGCGTTTCTTTTAGGCAACATTTTCGGATTGCCCATTGAAAACGATGCTTCTAAGAGTAACGACATGCTGAGAGGATTAAAAAGCCCAAATTAAAAAAAAAATATGTACATGTTAACAAAGATTAAATTTCTCACAAATTTTCTCTAGTCCAGTCCAGACCAGATGTGTGTAGAAGACACTGTGCCATACAGAAGAACTCCAGAATTCTTGTAGCGACGTGAATTTTTTTTGCGTTATGGTTTTCTTCCGGCTACTTTTTAATTCATTAAGGAAGGAGTGCAGCTATCAGCTTTGCTTGTGAATGAAAAAAAATGAAAGAACACGTTTTGCAGTGAATCTAAGTGTGCCCAAATATGTACTACGAATCACTTGATTAAGACCTTATGTCGCGATCGCGATGTATATGTTACCGGCCAAACCCGATCTCAGGCCAAACTTGTTTGTTCTTTGCCCAACCGGTTTATCTTACGCATGTCAGGATATCTCCCACACGGGCGACAATTTTTGCCCCTTAATCAGTAGGTACCTTATTAAGGGGGTATTCTAGTCTAGAATTTTGAAAAAATCGTTTTTTTTTTTTACATATTTTTAAAGATTAGACCTTCGAAAATGTATCCTCCACACGTTTCCTGAATTATCCTTCAGAAAGTCTCTTATGCACCATGAATTCTCAGAAAGTCTCTATGTGAAGGTCGTTGTAACGTATTTCTTTAAATGCGTTTTTCTCTAAACCACTTTTTCCAATACGTTTGACGTGATTTCTCAAGTTCTAATGAACCGATTAATTTGGCGTGGAGCTTCTTTATATATCCCTCTATCGTTGGAACTAGAATTATGTCTACGAACACAAAATTCTTACTTCCTGTCTTCCTTTTAATTGTTCTTTGTTATTTTCTGAATAAATTTCGTATAATATATTTTTATTGCACACTGAAAAAGAACAATGGGAATGCCCTATTAATATATCTACATTGGAAAATGAAATTTTATTTTATGTGAATTGAGCGAATTTCCTTAGCAACTTTGTTTGGCAATCATATTCAATTAGTACACTTGTGAAGTTTACTTGTATGAAAATGGATCAAAATAAATTTAAATTTCATTCAAGTGTGGGCATTATCCATGTAAAATTTTATATAACACATACAATTAGATACATACATAGGTAGATGTAGGACGTGCAATTCGATACATGATATGATGTTTGTTCAAGATAGGAAATCGAAGTACTACAACAATTCTTGAAATCGGTTCTTGATACTCTTTATTTTGATGATGAAGAAAATAGCATACAGTCTTTAACAAAAGGATGTGTGGAGGTGATGGATCAAATGCTTGCTCAATATATATACAACTAAGATAAAAACAAACCGCTGGCTCTATTTTACAATATACTAGACATATGTACATAAAATTTGTATGAAGCTGCCTTTTTTTTTTTTTAAAGGGATACTGACCCGCCAGTTGCGGAGGGCACCGCGACCTAGAAGATCTATTGTACCACAGAGTCAGTTTTAGGGAACCAGGAGTGGCTCAATTCTTTTGATGTATTTGAGGATCTCACTGGTGGAGACTGTACGAAGTTCCGTGGGAGTTAGGATTTCTCTGTGGAAATTTTGTCTCCGGAGGGCACAAAGTGCCATGCAGTCACATAGAATATGTTCCGCAGTTTCGTCGTCTTCCATACAAAGACGACATTCAGTTTCCTGAATAAGACCTATTTTGTTTAGGTCGAAGATGGCAATGCCCTGATAGAAATCCCACTAATCTTCTGATATCATTTCTACTGAGGAGTAGGTTGTTTCTGGATTTATTTTGGAAGGATAAGATGGCTCCTTTAGCCTGACGAAGACCCTGGATATTTTCCCAATAAGAGATACACATGATGTGTTCCCAACTTTTGATTTTAAAATTAATAGCTGAATTTGGAATGTTTCAAAACGGCTCAGGGCCGATGAAGGATTCAGCCGAACCTTTCCTAGCCAGTTCGTCAGCTTTGCCGTTTCCATCAATACCCTCATGTCCGGGCACCCACCAAAGTTTGACTTTGTTTCTGTGGGAGAGGTCTTGGAGAGTATTGAAGCAGTTCAGGACTGATTTGGAGTCAATCACGTTAGAGCCTAGTGCTTTAATGGCTGCTTGACTATCCGTGAGTATATGGATGAGGTCACCTTTTATTCCCGATTTAAGGATGACGTTGGCGCACACTTGAATGGCATGAATTTGCGCTTAAAATACACTGAGAAATTGTCCCATTGGTATTGATATTCTAGTATTTGGTCCAAAAATACCAGCACCCACCCCGGTGTCCATCTTTGATCCATCCGCATACCACTTGTTACCTTTAAGGTCTGAAGTAGGGTTTTTATTCCATGCTTCACGGCTTGGGATCACTGAATCTAGCCTCCTGCCGAAGCATAAAGTTTTTGGTAAGCGGCCATTTACCGCGCAGATCATGTCAAGCTCTGGGATCTCGGAAAGAAGATTCATCTGATCTGTGTGATCTGTGTGATTTATCTCCCCCGTTTGTAGTAGTCTGACAGTGCTGCTAATTGCCAACCTTTTTATGAAAAGGTAGAGTGGTGTTAGGCCAATGAGCGCTTCTATAGCGGCTGTGGGGCAAGTGCGCATAGCGCTTGTAGTGCCGAGGCAAGCCAGTCCTTGTAGCTTTGTAGCCAAGTTTTTAAAGTGAGAATTCTCATTTGGTCTATCTCGAACGAGTGCACCGCTGAAATTATCTACACATCATTGTTATTATTTTTTTATGAGGATGCACACTTGTAGAAATAATAAATAGTTATTTATAAAACAATTATTATTATTTTTAAAAAGAAAATTGGTAGGAGAACTTAACCCTTTGGCGAGTGGCGTACATTTAAATTTACAAGTATTTCTAACGCCTATAGCATACGCGTTTATTCATTAAGTCTTCTAATCTCTGATGATTATACCAAAAAAAACTTGTCGCCATATAAGTTTTGTCTATGTGTGGGCATTTGAGTAGATTTTAATCCTCGGTTTGGCTTAATCTTTGGTAGTGGTAATAGTGCAAATCCAAATATTTAAAAACAAAGAGCAGGAAGACATTGTGGTTGTGAGCCAAAAAGAATTTGCTCTCCCAGGTGATGCAAATGAATTGAGAAAGGCTGCGGTATTTGAGGAAGGAACTTTAAATAGTTCAGCAATAATTCATAGAGTAACACATGCATATCAGGATGTTAGTGACTATACAAAGAAAAAACATATAAAATTGCGAAGAAAACAATTTGTAAGTACTGATTCCATTTGAAGAAAGCGAAGCATTTTTACAACATAACGGTATAAGTTCCTATTCGTTTTTCAAAAGAAACTTTTTCTGACGAATTTTTTCAGTAATTTTCATTTGATACAAGCTTAAACGCCATTCAAAATAATGGACGAAACTTTAAACCCACTGATTCCAACAAAATCAAAAAGTTGTAGTAGTTGCACATTTTAATTGGCAGTATGAAACTTGCGCGATTTAAACTTTACTGGGATCCTCTCATTGCGCATGGCTTTTGATTAACGTGCACTTCTCGCTTCATAACATATATATTGTGTAAGTTTCAGCTCAATCGGATGGCAAGTTTTTGAGTTTTTAGCACTTAAATTAACAGGTTATTTTTCTGATATGAACTGATATTTGGGCCAGTTCCTATATCTTTACACTTCTTGAACAATATTTGCAAACACAATTCTTGCTTCCAGATGACATCGCTCGGTGCACCAAAAGTCACTCAAAAAAATTTCATTACATTGTATGACATAAACCCTGTTCTCAATGGGAGTAGCGAAGCGCACCGGGCAACCACTAACTAACTAAAAAGCAAAAAATAACTTCTTCCCGAGTCACCAATATGTGACTATTAATTAAAGCTTGTGGCGCTCAGATTTTTTTTTACATCTATGCAGATTGCTGAAAGAAATGGGACCGTATCACCTTATCGCTATGGCCACAGATGGGTCTATTGTGATTTCCTTCATTTAGAGGTCCTTCATGATACCTGAATTCGAGATACACCCAAAAAAGTCTTTGGGCGAGTTAACAGATATCGCCATCTTGGGGCGTTCGTCATATTGAATTTAGAATAACGTCCATTTTACTTGTCCAACCCTTTCATTTGATACCCATGTCAATGGGGTCGTGAAGGTAACAGTAACCCGCAATATGCCATATTAAATTAACCGGACTTATATACGTGTGTAAAATTTTAGCATGATTGGATATCTGAAAGTGGGTGTAGGTATCCTGCCTCATAGTAAGTGAAGTTATAAAACTTGTAAAAAGTGTCAAAAAAACACAGAAAAACAGGGATAATCATATTAGAAAAAGATCACAAGATTTCCATCTTTTGTATTTGTCGTTTCAAAATACGTTTCAAATACACAGCTCTTGTTTCTTCTTCTTTATATGGCGCTACAGTTCGGCCTGAAACAGGGCCTGCTTCTCGCATTTGTGTGGCGTGTTATATTTTTGCACGAATAGAAGGGACCTACAGGTTTTTGCCGACTCCGAACGGCGAGTTGAGCAGCTCCTCATGCCATTTAATACTCTTTGAAAGCTTGTCAGATATTAGCGTCACTATAAGATTTCGAGTTTGTCCTCTGTTTGAATTCAAGTCTTAAATAGAGTGCAATGTACTGCAGTGTAAAGATAAATATATTTTTCGTAAGTATTGCACGAAAATTGAAGAAGTGAAATTAATTAATTTATTTATTTAATTATTATTTTTTTGTTGACAGATTTTATGAGCCGTTCGATGATTAAGAAGAGGACCCTAAAAAAGCAATAAAAAGAGGAATCAATTTGTTTTTATTGAAGTGAAACTTCTTAATCGACTTCGGAAGGTTGCGTTAAACGGCCACGTTAAATGGTCGCGTAAATGGTTGCATAGTTGCATTACACTTTTAACCACAGATAATTTACATATGCATCGCATGCAGAGTAAAAAAATTACAAAACTTTAAACAACAAAACTTACTCGCAACCGAATGATTGTTGCATATCGATCCAATAGATTGCTTTCAAACCATATATCGTCGTGCGAGTCAACCATCCTTCAGTGGATTGTGACTTCGGTATATACAGCTTTTTTTGTATTTTCTTTTGCTGCAACCCGTCTCGTCCGGTTCGATCACCGAAATCAAGCAGCGTCGAGCGGTAAGTGCTTAGTCGAGTAAGAAGCTTCTTGAGTTGTGGTCCCCACTAACTAAAGAAGCTTCTTACTCGACTTCGGTTGGTTGCATGGTATATATGGATATCAGTGGTGTTGGGAATAGGTAACAAAGTAGAAACAGTGAAAATTGATTAAGTGGAGAGTAGTATTGTGCGTGCGAGTAGTATTCCCACAGATCAGAGTTGTAATATTTTGTATTATTTTGCCATATTTCATTTATTTTGGAGTATTGTGCGTTTATTAAGTTAATTTTAATTTATTTGGTACAAAATGTATGTAAATGTAGGTAAATTGAGTAAGGCAAAATTATAATGCAAAAAAATACAAATGAATGCAAAGAATGCAAATGTAAATGCATTCATTAATTATTGCATTCAATTAAATGGTACCTAGAAAAAAAAAGAATGCGATCTTTTGAATGCTTAAGAATGGTGGTTGCATTTTTGTTATTGAAGTCTCGAAATGCAGTCGATGAATGCAATAACAAAATTGAATTCATTCGATGATTTTTAAAGAATGCATTCCAAAACTAATTTGGACACCCACCCAATGAATAGGTACATAGTTGGTAAAATGGAAATCAAACACTTTTTTCTTAAGCCTTAAGGAATTCATATTGCCAACAAGTGGTTCGGGGCAAAAATCCGAACATATGTATATTCGAAAGTAGGGTTAAATAGACACCCGAACAATTTGATTCCCTTCAAAAACTTAGAAAATTTCTGATGGAAAATACATAATTATTATGTGTCATATGGTATGACCCCATTTCTTAAGTTTTTTCAAGGATTTTTTGAGGAGAAATAACGGAGAATATTCTTCGAATATCCAAAAAATTCTAAAATCGTATGAATGTCTCTTCCTTTTGTCACAAATTCATTTTTCTTTGTCTACGATTATGTGTAGGTACATATATAGCTGAGAAGTTTCACTTCGTTCGCGCGTACTTCTACACGTACCAATTTTTTTTTTGTAAAAAGGAAAACTGTGACGTTTTTTTACCTAATAAAACAAAATATTAATAATAATAAAAAAATAAAAACATATAAAATTTAATTATTTAGCAAATTTCTACTACCTTATTAAATAATGATTCTTTCAAGAAAATAAGCCCTAAATCAATCAGGCTTTGTATTTTGCCAATCAAAAGCTGATAGAAAAACTGAACAAAAGTGAATATACATGATTGCCTATGACATAGCCTGTACAAAAATAAGCCATAAACACATTTGAACGTGAGGCAGCTTTGAACATCGCTATTAACAATTAATAAATATTTTAAAGCTTTAGCCAAAAATTCCACATGGCGATTCGTCAATACTTTTCTGGGGTTTCCTCAGTCGTCGTCTGCCAGTAGCCGGGAGTGCAGAATCTATGCACACAATTTCGTTCTATAAATTTTTTGTTTGTAAGGGTGTTAAACATTTTTCGTGAGGATCTCAGTTTGCGAGTAATATTTATTGGAAGCACCGTTTCATTTGGAATCAGAATAAGATAAGCTAATTTTCTGTCATAAACCATTAAAATAGCTACAATTCAAAAAAGCCCCAGGCCTGTTCAAAGCTGCCTCTAGTTGGGGCACATTTGACCTAATGTTCACTTATTTAAAAAAAAAAATAAATAAATTATAAGCCTTTATTGAATTTACACTAATGTTGGATTAAATTGAAGTTTAATTTTACTTCTCAAAGTGTGAATAACTTAAAGTCCAATAATTCAAATATATTGGTGTTGAGAAGCCTTTAAAGGAAAAAGTGTTCAAAGGTGCCCCAGTCTCCCCTATTTGTACTCAAAAGATATCCCTTATAAATAATAAGCCTCATCTGCTAAGGAATAAACTCTCTTGACATAAGCCTTACTCTTTTTGCTGGGTTGCGTATTAGTCCAACACATTTAAAACTACATTACGGTGCTCACTACACAGCAATTGCCTTTGTCAAAAAAAGACTTATTCTCATCGTAGCATGTATATGGACCGGATAAAAGTCATTATCAGACGTAAAGCTTAATTTTGGAATCCAATACATGCGACTTAAGTAAAGAAAAGATGTCATCCAACTGTAACACCGACACGTCGGAACGATGATGATGGGTGATAATTTACAAATTACCTGAATGCTCCATCCAGTGCGACCCCAGAGATAACATCGCTAGCTAAGAGGGATTGCATTCGTCAACTCCACAACCCAATTCAGATATCTCTCTCGTCATTCCCATCAGCCACACAACAAAACTCTGTTCTGCGGTACCAGTCAAATCCCAGTCCTTTCCCACCACCATCACCTGCTCATCGTGCTGTGTCTTGTTCTGGTTGCACCCAATTTGATAGCGATACGATGTGCGATAGTGCCGCCATGGTATTCGGCGGGGCGTTGTGCGTCCCGGCCTGGGTACCTTGGGGCCTGCAGCTCATACGCACGTACATGGGTATTTCTTAAGTCGGGCTCCTTGTTTCGGTGCGGACGCTTTGTGTCTCGTACGATGATACTGATGCCGATGACGGTGATGATCATGTCGGCATTTCTCCATTTCAAACCGCGCGGAAGAGATCAGAGCGGAGCAGTTTTGTACTGAATCGAATTCTGCCATCATAAATGCAAATACGTGACATTCAACGCTTAGCATGATTTCAATTTCATTTTAAAACGGATTGTGGATTTGCGGATTGCGGATCGAGGGCCGCTTTCTGGCGGAACTCTGTTTTTGTCTTCCTCATTCGAATGAAGATGGAAATCGCTAGCTGCGGCGATGACGAATAAGGTTAGAAATTCCATGAATCAGTGGCTACGCACAGGACCACCGCTCTTACTCTTGTTTGCGTTTGACTGTGATGCTGCGTTTGCGCCCAACATCCCAGGCATTCAGTCATCCATCCATCTATTTTCAACCAAATTAAGGCAGTTCGTTGGCGGCATTTTTGTTTCCTTGATGGTAATAGTGATGCGTTTCTTCTTGGGTCTACAAAAGCAGCAGCAGCAACATCAGTTCGCCAACGCCGCCGCGCCGCCAGTGTTCTCCAATTGCTGCGTGTCTGTTGCAACTGCAAATGCAACAAAGTGATGCGGTAATTTTAATGGCTTTTTATGTATGGTAAGACAAATTCTCCAGATCCATTCTGGACATTTGCGTTAGCAGCGAGCAAATATGTAAATGTCGTCTATATGGTGTGCAAGAGGCAGGTCCGCATTGTGTGTGTGTGGAGTGTGGCTGTGGTATGGCTGCAGGTTGCCAGGTTTTATGACCCCTTCGGGAATTTACCGGTAGAGTTAACTAGAGTGCTCCAGGTGTGTGGAAAGATGTTTAAGATTTTAGCAAATACTGGTTCATGAATGTTTGTTTGAAACATTTTGCATCTTGTATTGTCTGTATTAAAGCGGATGGATGTCCTCTGTAATCAGATGACCTAAGTGAGTTAGGTGATGCACAGTCCATGTTAAAATTGCACACATTATGGTAGAGTGATGAACAGAATGTCATCATTCTTTTGCTTTAAAAAGCAGGAACTATGTTTCTAAAACTTGCCTAGTTTATTGAACGCGTTAGGTATAATAAATTCTTTTAAAGATTGAAGTTAGACAGACAACTGTAGTTGACAATTTTCTAGTTCCGAACAAACAATATACTGGTGGTATAGCATGCATTATGTATGGATGTATGGAGCTACATATGTGTACAAGAGTACAAGTATATATTATACTAGCTGACCCGTGCTCGCCTTGCTTCGCCCGCCTGCCAATTTTAGGACAAAACATAAAATTAGTATAGTATATATATTATTTTGTTTTTTTTTTTGTCTTTTTTTGTGCGTAGGTGAAATGTTTTAACTTCCTTTGTATAAATATGTACTTCAATTCATTCTTCCTTCAATAATACAGCCTACTGCTTCTACTTCTACATCTATTATTTTCTACCCCTCTTAAATACTTCTCCGCTTTAGCCCTTTCACGACCATTGGGACAATAGTGACCCTTTTACCTCTGAATTTTTCCTGAAAAAACCATGGAACCGATTTTCCTCAACAATGTATCTTTCGATAGCTTATGTACGTAGCTTTCAGGAACTATGCAGTTTTTGCGGATGGACTTAACCCTTTGCATATCAGAGCCCCCAAAAGTCTGAAAATCTCACCTTTTTCTTCGACTTTTTCTTATGGCAATATTTTGGTAGTGGGCTGAGCTTGAGGTCCAAAATTTTGTGAGAAATTGCGGGCAACTTTCCTCTTTTCATTAAATAAAACATAATCTCGATGACCCATTTGGATCACCCACGGGACCACTATATTTGATGGGACCTATATGTCCCAATGGTCGTCAACGGTAAAAATTTATGACAATTTCCAATTTTGTTTACGAGTAACTTTATATGAGAAAGAAAGATTAATTTTTGCATTTATTGTCGATACAATGAAAACTTATTATTTGTGACATTTGTTAAGCTCATTGGTTTTCAGTTCTACCATAGATTTCGAAAAAATAACACATTTCTGCTCACAGTACGTTGGCTAGTCGACGGTTGCGGTTCTTCATACGCAGTAAATACATCGCCGATTACGTTTCTGTACCGGGCTATAGAACAGCATCATCTTCAAGAAAAGTAATATCTTCTTCGTCCATTTCGTCATCGCTATCATCAGGATTCACCAGTTGAACAATTTCTTCCTCTTCGAGGCAGAAACGTTGTGATCTCGGCATTTTACTTACTTACGTACTTACTTACTTACTGACTTACATTAATCTATGTAAGTATATAATAAAAATGAAATGATGATGGTTGGTAACAGCATAACTTGAGATCGGCTAGACCGATTTGGCACACTTTAATTTTTAAAAATTCGTTTTAGGCCGAATGAGGTTCTTACGGAAAGAAAAAAATCGATAGGTACCCTGGAGTCAAGTTATTAACAAATTTTATATTTACTAACCAAAATGACTCATATTCACAACATAGGTATATATGTTTATTCGGTGCCAAGGGAGAAAATTAAAAAGTCTGGACCATATAGGTAGCGCTGTAGTCAAGTTATTAAAAAATTCTATATTTATTGACCAAAATGACTCATATTTACAACATATATTGTAAAAATTACAAAATCTTGATCCGATAGGTGGCACTGAAGTCAAGTTATTAACGAATTCTATATTTTTTATTGTATTGGAGCAACCATTCGTGGAGCAATCTTTTTATTAGTTGGTGATTCAGATAGACCACGATCCACGATCCACGATCAAGACCAGCAGATGAGTTCAATGCTTGCCTCAAAGCCTAACATCTTTGGCATTATGTACAAAAAACTTCTAACTGCCAACATTTAGAACAACTTTTGGATATGGGAGACGGAAAAGTACTACACAAAATATATGAAGTATTACATTTCCATAAAATTTTTGTGTCATCTATAGGGGACAACCACTAAGTTCAGTTTATAAAGAAAAGTATAATGTCTTGTATTGACTCTAGAAATGTTTAAAATTATTTTTTTTAACTTAAAAGACATTGAAATATAGAAGAGCCAGTGATTGCTTCCTATCATACTTTCTATCATACTACTTCCATATATGCATACATATTTA
Organism: Brachyopa scutellaris; assembly: GCA_949775065.1. Taxonomy (NCBI): domain Eukaryota; kingdom Metazoa; phylum Arthropoda; class Insecta; order Diptera; family Syrphidae; genus Brachyopa; species Brachyopa scutellaris. The sequence continues at coordinate 27,080,991 of OX459114.1, read as the reverse complement.
CCATTGACGACCATTGGGACATATGTGTCCCACGGTTTTTAACATCTTTGCAGGTACAAAAAAAAATGTTTGCTAACACTTTTGTTTAGTAATTTGGGGTCTTTAAACACGAATCCGTCCTCGGAAACGGAAATTTCCGTGCCGTTTAGGAGCGGTCGTCAAAGGGTTAGAATTCAATCTTGGTTCTTTAAAGGGATCTATTTTACTCTGTTTTGTTCAGAGCATCTGATATTGTTGTCCCTTTTCATTAATTGCTTTTAGCGCGATCCTCTCTCAGTGAACTTTATATAGTAAACGTTTTCCTCTGACTTACACACAACTATTAACGAATTTCCCCTCTTATGTAATTGAGTTCATCATCTCTTATGGTTTTTGGAATAATTATTGTGGAAGTTCGTGTATCGTGTGTTGTCAAATCTAGCCCCAAGCTGGTGTGCAATTCTCATAACTGGTTCTGGTCATACATAATGCTCCCATTTCTTTTTATTCAAAAAACAGGATAAAATGACCAAACTTCCCCATTTTACAGAATTTATTTTGTTCAAAACAGGAGTTTTACAGGATTTTTCCTTTTAACAAAAAAACAGGGAAAAAGATCAACATTTTTGAGATATTACTTCCGCATATTTTTTATTTATTGAAAAAAAAAAAAAAAAAAAAACTAACATTGGATACAAATGAATGTCAACTGTCAAATTTCGAGTCCAAATTCTAATTGTCGTCATCTGAGTCGTTATCGATCTGTTCGGTGCTTTCACTTATTCGTACATTATATTTTTCATTCGATGCAATTGTGCGAAGCATCTCTGGAGTCGATTAAATGAATTTGTGAAATTCTAGGCATGTCATTTTGATATTGGTTTTGAGCGTAAGATTGGCTTTGAGAGTTTCTACTTTCAGTCGGGTTTCTTCTTCGGTTCATGTTTTGTTTATTGCGGCGAAAATTTGTTCGACTGAAGCAGTGTGGCACAGAGAAAACACACACAATACAACGGCAAAGTTAGTAACACAGAATAATTCCGAATTTTGTGAATTTTGAATTGGAAGAGTTCAGGCTCAGGGTATAAATTAATTTTTAGGTGTAACGTTTTACAGGATTTTCACAGAAAAATACAGGAGGCAGGATTTTGTATGAAAAAACAGGATAATCCTGTGAAATACAGGATAGATGGGAACGTAAGTCATACATATACGTAGGTCAGGTCGTATACCTAAGCATGTATGTAGGTACTGTGAAATATAGAGATTCTTTCTTACCCGTCTCCACGAGCTAAAATTTATAGCAAGATAGTTAGCATGCTATGAAAATATCTAATGGAGACGGCAAATAGCAAGATGATTGAGATAGCAAGCTATCCATAGCAGGATATTTAGCAAGCTAAGGATATCTTGCTAATTTTTGACATTTGAGTGAAAATTGGTTGCATTCGTTGCGTTTATTATGGCCGTTTGGAAGATTTCATAAGAAGAGATAAAAAAAAATGAAATATCTAGCTATAATTTGCCCACACACAAATTTGACAGGTGCCTGCTTGAAATCCTCCTATTTGAAATAGAACGTGGAGACGCGGTGTGACCGCTTTACTACTACAGATGATGTTTTTGCTCGATTTACAACCACCAATGCGATTTGGTATCTCCTCTTTCTTACTTACTTAGTTGGCGCTACAGCTCGAGGTGAACCTGGGCCTGCTTCTCGCAACAATTTGTGTGTGCGTGTTATATTTTTGCACGAATGGAAGGGACCTACAGTTTTTTGCCGACTCCGAACGGCGAGTTGAGAAGCTCAATCGTGACAAATGATACTCTTTGATGCTTGTCAGACATTCGAAAGAGGTGGGCACTGTGAAAAACTTTTAGGTTTTTGCGGCGGGATTCGAACCCAAGACCGCTGGCACAGTAGTCCGACGCACTAACCACTTGCGCTACGGTTTCCACCATCTCCTCTTTCGTCCTCCTTAATTTTCCCATTGGCTCACGCTGTGCAAAATATTTTAAGGGTACGAAGCGGAAGGCAGTAAAGAAGAGAGAGCATAATATACGCATACATACAAATACAATGATCAAGGTAAGAGGTAACCCCTACGCCAGGTAAGTAAGATGAGGAGGGAACGCTGAACATTTTAAATGCAAGCTATGGATGGAACGCGTTGTATAACTACACTGCGAAGGCGTTAATGTACAGAAAATGTATCATTGAGGAACGTTTTTAAAACAAAAATGTCAATCTAGCTAGATTTTTTTATATGCATGTTAAATTCTTTATGCAAATGTTTAAAGTTCATATGTAATATACTATAAATAATGTACTGCAAGTAAACTCATATTTTATGTAGGGAGCCTAAATGTCAATCTGGTAGACGGTCAATAATGACCAAACCTAAATAGACTTGAAAATGTATGCTAATGTATCAACCTACCTTTTCTATGAAATAAAAGTCATAACTAACTAACTAACTAACTAACTACAAATACAATACATACAATTGATCATACCAAAGAGGAATTAGAATGGCAGCGAGAGCGTACGAGTACCGCGTTTATTATACTGTTTGGAAAAATTGGCTAGCGATCTTAACCACTTGCCAAAAGCTTGTAGAACTCATTCTACATTACGAAACTGGGAGGCTAATGGTATATTGTTGTCTATTTAAAATAAGAAAAAGTCCATTAATCGAATCGAAATACAGTCGACTCTCCCTAAGTCGAATTTTCACGGGATACCAAGATTTGTTCGAGTTAGAGAGAATTTTGAAAAATTTCGAGTAAAAGAGAGAAACATTTATTTTTGTTTTAAAACGATTGTTTTTAAAAAAAAAGGCTAATGTACTCACAAACAATAAACAAAACATTTGACCACACAGTTTACTTCGCAATAATTCATGTAACTTAAAATTTTTTTTAATTGATCTAGCTACAAACATGCACATAAAGACTGCATCAGATCTGTTGAACTGCCTAGAATCAACTGATTTTGAAATTCCAGCTTTTTATATATGTATACATACGTACCATTGAAAAACCTGTTTTGAATGCAACCAACAACACAAAGAAAAGGATAACAATGTTTTTTTTGTTTGTTTTTGCGTTGCAATATGAATATGAAGAAACACAACGAGCTGACGATGATGGCACACGCGATGCTACACATATTTGGGGTATTGAAGTGTGTAGTGTGTACTTGATGGTTAGCAGTTATATACTCAGTAGCTATATACTCAATAAAAATTATAGGGAATGATAAAATATGGTGAAAAGGTGCGAGTTAGAGAGAAATTCGACTTCTTGAGAGTTCGACTTAGGGAGAGCCCACTAAATTTGCATTTTCAACGCATTTCGCAAGGCAAAAGCTGCCCTATTCTTAGTGTAAGGATTGACTCGCTGGAATGTTGCGTTACCCATATTAAAGGAACAGATAGAGCATCCAATAACCCACTGCCCTGACTCCTTGCAGCTTTAACTGTTTTCTTAGTCATTCCTCAAAATAGAATAAACTCGTTGGTTTTTTAACAGCAGCACTTTTATTCTTATTCCCGTAACCTAACTTTTTATAAAAATGCCGCTTACTCCTCTTGTATCTAATGGTATGTGGCGCACCTACCATATTTGCACCATAGAGTCAACTTCGATTTAGATGGATTGCTGCAATCAAACAATTCGACAGACGGTTTTCTCTTAGTGATAGATGCAACGACGATGGAAAAAAAAACAACCTTAAAAAACAAGATATTTACTTGACCGTTGTCCATCGTGTATCTCTCTTTTTACACCACAACAACCACCCCCCACCAGCTGACGCCCCACCACATGAGAAGAGGAGTTTCTCTTCATTTATTGGCATCGCATTGCATGGCCTCACCTTGCCGTGGCATGCAAATACCGTGTTGTGAACCCGTACGCAATCGCATGTGCCATAGGAGTATCATCTTCTCTGTACAGTGCAACAAAAGGTGGCCAGGCAGGTCACCTAGCCTGGCATGGGTAATGCTGGCTAGACCCCAGCACACATTTATCTATGTATCTCATAGTGCACACGGCATGAATTCCACTAACGGAAAACCATAGATCAGTTTGGTATTTCTGGGTTAACTATGGCGGCGGTGGTGGTGGCGGCAGCAAAACTGGTGGTGGTCGCAATCAAATTTTGCATTAGTCAAGATGATTTGCTTTTTGGCGCTAATATATCGTCGTTAGTGTTCATCATCCACCTGTCGGAATAACTTAAGAAATTCAAAGTGAAAATATACATTCGAGTACATACCTATAGATGGAGTTTAAAGGTTAAAGTAATTACTCAAGCTTACGCAACCGAACCGGGCGGTGCGGTTGAAATGATTGCCCCCCGGCAAAGAACTGGTCTAATTAATTTCACTGAGGGTAGGTAATTGGTCTTCAATAAGCTGACAGTTATTCAAGATGATGATGAAATTGTTTATGGGGCGGGAATGGAATTTTTTTTTTGTTTCTTTTTGTTGGCAGAAAAAAGAAATTCCTAATATTATTAAGAATGGTTTATCGATGATTGATGGATTGATCCGAGGCTCATACTGAGAGATGGATGAACTGAGATGATTAGTGTTTCATTTCTGCTGAAAGTTGGCGCTTAGTAGCAATGTAAACAAATCCAATGGAGGTTTCAGTGAGAGAAGCAAGGCGGTTGGGAACTAAGACTAAGATTGGATTGGTTGTAGTTCAGTCATTGGTTCAATCTTGGTTCCGCAGAAAAATTAAAAATGTATTTTTTTTTTCTGTATATCTTTTTTCTAATAATTCATTGAGTTTACAAAGAAAAGAGACATTTACATTACAAGAGTTTCGAAATAAAGAAACTTATTTGAAAATTAAAGAAGCATTTTCTTTTTTTACTTCTTTGCCTGAAAAACCTTTAAGGTAGATTTAAAAAGTGTATCCCGGTTATGGGAAAAGAAATTAATTGACACCGTTGAAAGATAAAACACAATAGGCATATGATATTAAGTTTATTTTAAAAAGGAATTCATTTTTATGTGATAAACAAATATTACTTACCGAAAAACTATAATTTCTATCTATGGCAAGAGGGGGGTATACACGATCCGACAAATCTGACAGACTTGGTCGGATGGATGTCTGACAGACCAATGTTGTTAGCGTTCACATTGTACAACATGTTGTCCGACCTCCCTCTGCAAGTGGATTTGAACGATGTCGGACGTACTAAGAGCAGCATTTATGATTGATAAAATTTTAGAAGAAAAAAGAAAAGAAAGAAAAAGAAGGCAAATTTTGGTACAGGAATGGATGAAAAAGCGACCATAGTTTTCTTATGTTAATTTGCAGAATTACAATTATTGAATTCTCCAGGCGATTATCAGAATTTTTTTTTCCTCCAGTTTTTCTCCAAAATTCAAAATTTCCATAGCCATTCTTAATTCTCCGACAACAACCACATACCACACCCCTTGAAATAAATTTCAGAAATGAAATTTGCTCTAGGTCGGACCGACAAGCATACACATTATCATATACATACATACATAAATGTATATTCGCCCGATCTCAACATATCAAATCATGCGATCATGCGATATGTCTGCACATTTTACATTTTTGTTTCATTTTTTTACAAAATGTAAAGAAGAGGAACATAAAACAAAAACAAAATAAAGTATGTTAAAAGTTTCCTATACATAGGTAGATGTGTTTTGTCCATTTAAGAGAGAGCGATATTCTATTGCGATTTCGAGAATTGGTGTCCGTGTCCGGTTATGAGAGTCCGATTATGGGGGAATTTTTTTATATTATTTATTTATTATTTATTTTATTATAAATTACTTATATAAATTTAATATAATTTAATTTAAATAACTGCACATAAAAGATAATGCATGAAACATAAGTAATTAAATTATATAAGAAATTCATTTGACATTCTATATTTTTTTATACATAAGTAATAAAAATAGTGCTGAATTCCACTACTATATTCAATTATTCAAGATATAATAAAATTTAAATTTTGGGTGGGGTGACCCTTAAAACTAATCCAAAATAATACAATATTTATTTTTAGATTTTATTAAGGTTTTTATAAAACAATTTAAAAAAAATATTTCGAAAAAAATTAAAACACATTTGATTTATAAAAAAGAAAGCAAGTGAAAAGCATTCATTAAGACTTATGTTATACCATATAGTCAGAAAGCATAGAGTCTATGTTGGCGAAGCTAAAATTGAGAAGCCAATTTCTTACAAGTTCAAGAAACATTTCAGGTAAAGTGATTGACCTGATCGATAGCAGAAGTTTATTAAATAAACGATGCGATGAGATATAATACAAATTACGATATGAGGTACTATGGAAGTAAGGAATAGATACAGAGTACGAAAAGTTTCCACGTAAACTATAGTTTGAGATCAAGCAGAAATTCCTATGACCAGTGGCCTATTTCACCAAACTACAATTACAATCACAAATTTGTAAGAGTAAACTACAATTACAAATTTGTAAACCTAATTTCTGTTTCACAAACTGCAAACATATTTCCAGTAAATTTGTAACAAAAGAAAATAAAGTTGTATTTTACAACTACTAAAAAAATTACGTCGCACCGCTTATTTGTCAGACTTCTAAGCTACAAATTTTTTCTCACAGATTTGTAAGAGTCTGACGAGTTAATAGCTATGAATAAGCAAAGCAAAATTCTCGTTGTAAGTTAAATTCGCGACAAAAAAGAAGTATTGTTCGGTAAATTTTCAAATAGGTGACACATAATGCCAAAATAATTGAGTGGCACAAAGTTTATGAAACTATTTCATGGTATTTTAATTGAGAAAGATTGGAAATATCTTCGAGATGTTGTTTGGTATCTATCGACATAAGCTGATCAAAACTCATTGGGTGAATCAATACTAATTAGTGTTCCGTGGATACCTTTAAAAAAATTTGCTAAATTTTAAACCATAAATACATATTATTTATATACATTCTGTCAAAAAAGTACCGGGAATTGGTCAGTAAAATACAAAATAGTTATTATTCATTCAAATTTATAGTCCCCTTCCGAAATACCTAATACACTTACAGTGCTGGCACGCTAATTAGCACACCCCCATCAAAGAATAAACCTATGCCTTTTTTCATAATATTACTTATTTAAAAATTATTATTTGTCATATATTTAAAAAGATTACATTCCCCATCACATTTTGAAAATTTAAAATTTTGAAATTTCGGTAGCTTTTGCGTTTTACTTTTTATTTTTGAAATAACTTCCCCATTTGCATTGAAATTTAAATTAGCACAACCAAATAATGGCTGCGATTTATTTATTTTTTATTCATCCTATTGTTGTGATGAGTAATGCAACACACTGGTGAAGTGTTATTTAGTAGTTCTAAACTGATTTATAAATAGTAATGGGACGTGCCAAGAGTTCTACGGCGGGGGAGAGGAGGATAATATAGCAACTGTTCCAGAAGGAACAAAATATTAGCAAAATTGCACGTAGCATTAATTGTTCGCGAAAAAAAAGTGCCAAATGCTATAAAGCACTATCAAACGTATGAGACATTTGCGGACAAGAGACAACGTAGGTCTAGGAAAACTACCAAAAGAGAGGATTCCATCATAGTCCGACATGCTCTGAACTGAAAGACCCTTTTGCCACTTCCTCCGAAATTAGAGCACGCGGAAGAATATGGTGTAAACATCGCAGCTAGAATTATGCGAAAGCGGCTTTTGAAGAATAACCTACGAGAATGCCAGAGCCTAAAGAAACCGAAGGTATCAGATGCGAATTGGAAAAAAACGAATTGCATTCGCAAAGGGTCATGTTGGTTCTCCTCCATCTTTTTGGAATACGGTGGTATGGAGTGATGAATCGAAGTTCAATCTGTGTGGTTCTGATGGAAGAACTTATGTACGACGTCTTCCAAACAAACAACTCGACCCCAAATATACAAAAAAGACGGTTAAGTTTGGTGGAGGCAGCGTTATGGTATTATGGTATGGTTGTGCTCATGGCGTTGGCCCTCTAGTTCTTATAAAAGGCAATTTAGGTGCGCTAGAATATAAAACTATGCTGTCAAACTACCTTATACCATATCTGGAAGACTTACCGTTGTCATTCTACCGAAAAGCTGTTTTCCAGCAGGACAATGCGCCTTGCCATAAGGCTAGGTCCGTAATGAAGTGGTTTGAGGTACAGCAAATGACGGCAATGGATTGGTCCCCTCAGAGCCCAGATCTCAACCCCATAGAAAACTTATGGGCAATTGTTAAGAGGCGAGTTATGGCCTTAAAACCGAAGAACGTAAAGGAGTTATGGGAGACTATCCATCAAGAATGGTATAAAATACCGACGGAAGAGTGCGCCCGCCTCACGTCTTCGATGAACAAAAGGTGCGCTGCTGTAATCACCCAAAAAGGGTACCCAACGAAGTACTAGGTAAGTTTGCATTATTTAATCTTACTTGCAATTTGTTGTTGTTTAATTTTTTTACATTTTCAGATTCCTTTGACGAGACTACCATACGGTAGAAAAAACGTGTTTTTTTTTATCTTTTTTGTTTTTTTTAGTAATAATTTTTTTTTTTTTTTAAACTTTTAATATATTCATAAAGTATTCATATTAATAAAGCTAAATATGAAGTTCCTGAATTAATTTATTTATTTTTGCGTTTGTTTTAGCTTATTTTTACTTTGTGTGATCGGGTGTGCTAATTAGTGTGTCAGCACTGTATGCCAATGAATAATCCAACCATCTAAACATTTTTTAAATGCATTTTCCGGAACCGACTTCAGTTCTCGCCGCGAATTTTCTTTTTTGTCTTATATTGACCGAAAAATGTGGAAAGAGAAAGCTGGAGCCATATGAGCTGAATGCTGAATACGGAGGTTATCAGATGATATTTTTTGAGTTTCTGGTAAGAAATTCGATCACACTTAAGAAAATCGAGCACTGTAAACAAATTAAGGGACAGCTGGCTCTCAAACTTCACGGATAGAGGTCAGTTGTGCCAAATTAGCGACAAAAATAATTTTCACAATTCCTTTCAGCGGGCTTTTTAAATGATCAATTCCCGGTACTTTTTTGACAGAATGTATTTACAAAAAATAATATTTACCGGCAGTATTATAGAACCGTTCACAGATGTTTTCGTGTTCCTCTGGCCAATTATTTTCATAAAAAAGACATCAACGCTGGCTGCACAAACAGGATTGACACATCTGCATACCGTAGATTTTGATATGCCGTGCATGTCTGCTATCCCATGATATGGTTCGCATTTCTAAGCGAGTGTAAAACTGTACGAAACTGCTGCCTCGATGTCAATGAAAAGTGTTTTTTCAGACTTATTAGCAATCTGTGTCCAATAATTGTTATTATTTCCTTTGCCTTCATAGGATTTAGGCGACACTTTTCGTTGAAGGCAAAAGAATCTGAAATTTCGTAGTTTATACCCGACCGATAAATTTTTCATCACCAAAAGAAATCAAATATTCACTTGGATCACTATCGATGCTTCTATGCCTACGCCACAAAGACATTTTTACTTTCAAAAAGGGATTTCTATGTACAAAGCACAAATTGTAGATGAAATTACAGACGATCTTTCATTTGTAGAATTTTTTCAATAACTGAATAAATTTGTAAAGTACTTTCATTTGGTGAAACAGAAAACTACAAAAAATATTAATTTTCACAAATCTGTAACTAGTAAACTACAAAAGAAGTTGACTCTTGGTGAAACATAAACAAATATATTTCTACAAATTTCGCTTTATAAACTACAACTACAATTTTGTAACACCAATATTTGGTGAATTCAATTCATAGAGGTTGTATTTTATTCTTATAAGCCCACCCCAGCAAGCTATGCCATATTGCAACTTTGAATGAAAAATACCATAATAAATAGTTTTTAAAAGCATAGTGGAACAGATATTATGAAGAAAGAAAAAGAGCCTGCAACGGAAATAATTCCTCAAAGTTTCTATAAGCTCATTCTTGATTCTAGGGTAAGTCATATATTTAAATTCAACGACGTTTTCGATCAGGAAACATTTCTCATTGCAATTTCGACAGCTCTTAAAAGTAGGAGAGGATAAGTTAGACCTACCTATATGAAAAATCGTGTACCTATTTATTTCCGTTCTTTTAAATCTGTCCGGTACCGGTTATAAGAGGTGTCCGGTTATTAGAGGTATCCGTAAGGACAGAGTACACTGTACTAATATTCGAGAACATTAATGTACACATTTTTTTTATTTAATTCTTACAACGGTTTTGAGTGAGTTAAATCAAGATGTTTTTGCGATAAAAACGAATGTTGGATAACAGCCCAATGTCAAAAGCTGATTGGGCAAAAATCCTCTATCCGTATTTCAGATAGGACATGCGTCCTGAAATATAGAGCATATTTGCCCTATCACCTCTCAGTCCCACCACCCGCTGATTAATAATTTTGTATTATGGTATTATGGTATTATGTAGTACCATTAAAAAATGTGTGCTGAACAAATGGTAATTACAAATGAGTATGAAATTAATAAAATGTACAAGATTGAGATGGGTTGAGTGGCTGAGCCACCCCAAAGCCATTGGCACCAGAGTGGGCCAATCGCGTTCTCCTAAGGATCCATCCGAGGATTGCACAAAAACAGCCGAAATTTCCTCAAAGCATTTTATTACCGTGCAAAATTTTAGAATGGGTCCAAAGTTGATTTGGTAACTCAAGAAGTAGGACCCTTAAATGTTCCGGCGACTGCGTGCTATGCCGTTACCTGCGCACAGAATATGTGCGATATCCTTTGCTATCGTTCCAGTATCTGCAATTATCTGTGCTTATGAGTCCAAGCCTCTTGGCGACTAGTGCTGATTTGATAGTGTACGATTCCAGCGCCGCAAAGTCTGAGGGCCCTATTGTGAGTGTAGATCAACGATCGTCACGACAATTGTCGATTGCGTCGATTAATTTTGGCTTTGCTATTGTGTAACTCAATCGACGGAGGAATAGATTATTGTGAATAAAAATGTGAATATTGTGAATTCATCATACTTTTGACAGTTGTTTGGCTATTTGTTTTCATGAATTATTTATTTTGTATCAGAACTCAGAAGTAATAAAGAAAAAAGTTCAATTTGTGGATTTGTGGTTTAGCGATGGTCGAGGACCGAATAATAGAACGCACCATATTATGGCGAATAACTTTCTGAAAACGAAGAAGCGGTAGAAATCTGGAATATTCTCAAATCCATGTTCTTATAAAATGTCGAATAAAGCAAATAAAAGTTACTTCAACTTGCAACTTATTTAATTTTATTCCATCATATTGTGGTATTAAACTAAAGAGAATAAGCTAAATAATAATTATTAGGTAATTATCTTTTTCCATCACCCATCTGCTTGGGTTTTTGCACAAACTCCCTTCGGGATGTCAGGATTTGTTTCAATAAATAATACCAGCTCCAATTGCTTTTTCTATGTAACATGCTTCGCACTGCATTTGAATTAATAATAAGGTTTTTTTTAACATATCACTTTTATTAAAATTACGATCATTTCATACTCACAAAACTCTTTCACATTTCTCAAAAAAAAGCATCGACCAGAAATTTGTGATCGACTACAAGCGACTGTCAAATCGACAACTACCGATCACAATCACAATAGACAGTACCGATTTCTACAATCGACGATCGATGATCGTTAGTTGTCGATTATCGATCGTCGATCGACACTCACAATAGGGGCCTGAGTGTCGATGTAAATATAAATATCCTTACTGGATATTCGTTTCATTTCCAGAACCTCTGTAGCTCTAAGTACGACTAAAATTTCTGCCACAAAGGCGCTGCAACTATTCGGGAGTCTTAGGGACACTTTAAGATCTGGTTTCAAACAGTATCAATAGCAAGGAAACGTAACTTAGCCACATATTGAAGATCGCAATTTCATTCCTTTCACAACTTATTTCAACCAAATATTCACACAATAACTTCCCTACACAGGACTTTGCGTCCGACTGCTGACAAATTTTCCACAAAGAAATTAATATGCATCGCCAGAATGTTTTACGGTTATTAAAATAATTAACTACGAAATGGGACTTATAAAACTCATTCAAACTTCAAAGTACATGTTTTTATATATGGTGTGTTTAACCTTTGGCTGTGAAATATGTACATATGTGTCCCACGCGGATCGAAAGGGTTAGGGTATTATTCCGACCACGCTTCCGAATCTCAAGACGGTTTGACGTCCCTTTTATCGTGCAAAATATTCCATTCAATGTTTTTTGATACTGTGTTCGAGTCGTTGTGTATGGATCATAGTGTGAGCTTTAATTAAATGCGGTCTAATTACATTTAAAACCTAAATAAAAGCAGACGCTCACAGACATTGTTACATTACAAGCGACAAACGAACAATTTTCGTCATATGTAGCTGTTTGCAAAATAATTTCACGAGCACTTAAAGTGCTAAGCATTTTATAATTCAGTTCATTCTGTATGTGTTTGCCTATAAAAGGAGCGAGATAGCTCACAAAATTAAAGAATTACATTACAGCGACTCCAACTTGGAGATTGGAGTCTATTACGTGAGAAGAACCTTACCACAACTACCATGCAGTTGCAATCCTTGAGTGATTTTATCCATTTGAACGTGTGCTCATGCCGCGCCGCCAGCAGCCGACACGCTCAATATGTATCTTTGTATCTGCACAGAGAAAAAAGTCACACAGACTTTTGCTCTGATTGTTTTACGGCAGCAATCAATAACTCAAATAGCAATGTAATTGATACGGAATGTGCTATCGATATCATCTGTGGGGCATGTACTTGGACGTGCCCGCTTCCGTGACTGCTGCCTGGCTTGTGGCATAGGCTTGTGATAGACTTGTGTGTCTGACTACTGGGGGCTGCTCGTCTTAGTTTTCCGTTGTTGTGACTGGTGATGATGGCGGAATTGGTACCAATCCAAACAGTAGTCGGGAATATTTTTAAAATTGCTTTTACATGATTGAATGCAACCGTGGTAGGCAAGGGGCGTTGGTTGGTATCAGATTATTATCTTTTGACTAAGTTTCTGGTTGAGGGAGACGGATGGCCAAATGCAGTTGGAGTTAAATTGCAGTAGACACTGGAATGTGGGCAGTGGATTAGGCGACGGATATTCTCCTTCTAGATAAGGAGATTGAAAAAAAATCATTTTTAAATAGATAAAAGTAGATTGCCGATTTAGGGATAAGATCAAAAGGTATGACAGAGGTCGAATTAAAGCAAGACTGCTATTTGTATACTATCGCGTAGGGATTTCACAAAGTGGAAGTCAATGTGGTATAGCTTATCACCCCTATTACGGTTAGCGAGTCGAACGAAAAAGTTGGCGAATGTGATTATTTCGTATTACGGTTAGCGACTCGCCGAGATTTCATGTTACTCAAATGTCTAGGCGAATTGTGACTTCACTCTATTATCGTTAGCAAACGTTCGACTAGAAATCAATTTCTTCTGTCAAAATCAGTCGAATGGAATTTTCTGGTGACTAGGTAGTGCAACAGTGTAATGAGTGGAAGAAAAATGAAAAATTAATAAAATGACTATTAAAGAACATTGTTAACAATAAAATAATGTGTTGAAATATGTATCTCAATCTTTAAAAAAACACCCTTTAGAATAGATACTTGAAAGCAACCAAAATTACCAAGGAAAGATGCAAGAACTAAAAGCCGTGATCAACATCTGGAAATGAGTCATCCATTTGAGAATCTTCTTCCGAGATAGAACCAACAATGGAAAGCTTTCTGACACTTCACAGCTGATATTTGAAGTTTTTCCTCAGACAGCCCTGAATTCTCTTAGCGAATGAAAACGTCCGCTAACCGTAATATCTCGACAGCAGAAATTCGCCTGGGAGTTCGTCTCGAGTCGAACGTTCGATTCGCTAACCGTAATAGGGGTATACGTGTCACTTTACTTTCCTCTTCTTTAGCTGCCTTGTTGTGATTGGAATGGGTTCCTTTAGTTCCTTTAGTTACCGTGATTTTAAAAGCGTCAACCAGAGTCTGTTAGAGGAGGAACTTAATTCAATCGAGTGGTTTCGTGTGTATGCAATGCCTTCAGTAGATGACCAATTAGACTTTATAGCGGGTAATATCCGTAATCTATTCGTTCCTCTTATTACTAAATCTGAATTAAGATATAGTCCGTGATTTACTAATAAAATCAAATGGATAATCAGAGAACGTGATCATGCCTACAAGCGCTGGAGGCTCTATCATTTGGATGTACGTCACAACGCTTATCGATCTCTGAGAAACAGGATGACTTGTGAATTGCGTGAAGCAAAAAGACGTCTGTATGCCCCATGGCTAGATCCCTCTCAGGTTAAACATATGCTATGGAAGAACCTCAAAAGTATTGGAATAGGTAAACAAAAAATGGTACGTGTAGAAGTACGCGCGACCGAAGTGAAACTTCTTAGCTACATATAATCGTGGACAAATGAAAATGAATTTGTGACAAAAGGAAGAGACATTCATACAATTTTCGAATTTATTGGATATTCAAAGAATATTCTCCATTTTTTCTCCTCAAAAAATGCTTGAAAAAACTTAAGAAATGGGGTCATACCATATGACACATAAAATTTATGTATTTTTTATCAGAAATTTTCTAAGCTTTTGAAGGAAATCAAATTGTTCGGGTGTCTTTTTAACCCCATTTTGCCCGGAACCACTTGTTGACAATATGAATTCCTTAAGGAAAAAGTGTTTGATTTCCATTTAACCAACTATATCCTACTAATATATAAATACATATTATGTACCTATTCATTGGGTGGGTGTCCAAATTAATTTTGGAATGCATTCTTTAAAAATGATCGATTGAATTCAATTTTGTGATTGCATTCATCGACTGCATTTCGAGACTTCAATAACAAGAATACAATCACCATTCTTAAGCATTCAAAAGATCGCATTCTTTTTTTCTAGGTACCATTTAATTGAGTGCAATAAGTAATAAATGCATTTGCATTCTTTGCATTCATTTGCATTTTTTTGCATTATAATTTTGCCTTATTTTGCTTTATTTTACTCAATTTACCTACATTTACTTACATTTTGTACCAAATAAACTAAAATTAACTCAAAAAATGCACAATACTCCAAAATAAAACAAAATAAAACAAAATATTGCAAAATAATGCAAAATATTACAACTCTGATCTGTGGGAATACTACTCGCACGCCTAATACTACTCTCCACTCAATCAATTTTCGCTGTTTCTACTTTGTTTTCTATTCCCCATACCAGTGATATCCATACATACCACGTAACCAACCGAAGTCGGGTAAAAACTAAGAAGCTTCTTTAGTTAGGGGGGACCACAACTAAGATTAATATTTGTCATTTAGATTAATATTTGTCATTTAAAGCGTGGTCATTTTGTTTACTCTGCATGCGGTGCCTATGTAAATTCACTGTGGTGAAATGTTAAATGCAACCATAACGCGACCATTTAACGCGACCGTTTAACGCAACCTTCCGAAGTCGAGTAAGAAGTTTCACTTCAATAAATACTCGTTTAAATAATATCTGTCTTAATAGACAGTTTACCTCTCTTCCATCTCCCGCCAGAAATGATGCTGTATTATCTCCCCCAAGTCTTAATAGCTTTCATAGTATTAATTCTTCCCCTAGTTTTAACTTTACAGCTATTGATGAAGCAGATGTCGTACAAAGCTTTATCTCAATTATGCCCCATCATCTAGATCAGTTCAGTTTCAGTTTCATTTAAGCTATCAGTTGAGTTTTCAGTTAAACTGCTGTGTAAATGCAAAAACTGAAGCGTTTAACTGAAACTGAAACTGAGACTGAAACTTATGGAATTCCCATCAGTTGTCAGTTCAGTTTTCAGTTAAACTGATGTAGGTTTCAGTTCAGTTCTCATTATAGGTCTGTTCCCGTACCTATATAAAACTGCGAAAAACTACGAAAATCTACGAAAATCAGTCAAATCCTGTTCCCGTACGATGATTTTTCGTGGTTTTTTACCCGACTAGGCAAAAGGAAGAGCTATGATTTTTACAGGCTGCGTTTGTTTGTTTGTTTGCTTGTATGTAAGGATGTCACCTCGTACAGCCTAAACTATGGAACCGATTTAGACAAATGAGGTGTCGTTGGATTCGTCTTTATTCGAAAAGTGTGATTCTACAAAAATTCAATATGGCGAACGTACCAAGCAAACATTTTATTTTCTTATCAACCGCATTGATAGTGATATCAAATGAAAGGGGTGGCAAGTAGAATACAATGAGTCATTCTAAATTCAATATGGCGGACGCGTACAAGATGGCATATATCCGTAATCTTTACTACCTCCTTAATATGTGTATCTAATGAAAGGTTTTGAAAAGTAGAGTACAATACGATATGCCGGACGCACCAAGATGGTAGATTAGCGTTATCTGTACGACCTCCTTAATAAGAGTATCAAATGAAAAGGTTTGTAAATTAAAGTTTTTTTTTCTAGGCTTCTTTAGCGATAAAACTATAGCTATTGCATATAAGCTTTCTTCGTGCATCACGTACGTATGCAACAATTGACCACTGTTCTCGAGTAAAATTAAAGCTCAACTGAATATCGAACTGAAGTCTAATTGCACTACATTTTTTAACTGAAATGACAACTGAACTGACAACTGAAACTGAAACTGATCGTCTAAATGGGACATTAAGTCAAACTTAGTTGGATTTGATGAAATTTATTCGGTTTTCGCTAAAGCTATTCTTCCTTACATCATCAAATCTATAACGCATTTGTTCAATACTATTCTCATAACGTGCAAAAATTATACCTGTTTCCAAGAATCAAAATGAGTTCCGGCCAATTGAGATCTTACCATTCTTTTCTAAGGTTTTACAAAAAATTTAAATTCTCAGATTCAAAGACATTTGAAATACAACAACCTGCTTTGCGAAAATCAGTCTAGCTTTCGTCCGAAGTAAGCAGAGCTGTACAACCGCACTAATTAATGTGGTTGAAGATATAGGGCAAGCTCTAGACAACAACGACGTAACATATCTGGTATTATTAGATTTCTCAAAGGCGTTCGATGCAGTGAACCATAATGTGAAAGGAGTGAAATTAATTTTTCATCACCTTCCCTGAATCTGATTACATATTACCTGAACAACAGACATCAGGCAGTTGTATCTAATATCTGTGTATCAGAATCCCTGCCACTAAGCAGAGGCGTTCCACAAGGTTTTTCACAATGTACATAAACGATCTCCCCTTGTGTATCCAAAGCTCTTCAATCGACATGTATGCTGATGATGTTCAGGTACGAAAAAGTTTTCCTTTGAATCTATGGCAAAATGCAGATTTTGAAGTCAACGAGGATCTAAAAAGAATTCTGTCCTGGTCGCGATCCAATGGCCTCTGTCTAAATCCATCCAAGTCTAAATGTCTGGTTATCTCAAGAAGGTCTACTGATACGTCTTATTTTCCTAAGTTATGCCTGAATAATTCGCCGATTGAGTTTGTCGATTCAGCAAAAAATTTTGGCATAACATTCAACAAGACGCTTTCTTGGAATAACCATATCAGATTGACCGTTGGGAGGGTTTATGGAAGTCTTCGCATGCTATGGGCTAGCCAAAAAATTACACTTTTTAAAACGCGAATTATTCTAGCAAAAACACTAGTAATGCCAGTAATGCAATTTGGTTGTGAAATGTTCAGCAATTGCGATTACGAACATAAAACAAAATTAAATGTTGCAATATAATTGTATCACACGTCGCGAAAGCGCGACCATATCCCTCAATTTTCTAAATTATTTAATGATGTAACGCTTGAAAACATTTTTAAATTTAGAACACTCGTGTTGCTTCTCAATGTTATGCAAACACATCAGCCGACGTACCGACCTTTAAAATAAGATTCGCTTGCCGCGCTCTACCAGATCATGTAACCTGATGCCAATACGCTGTTTCTACTTAGTGTCTAACCGACAATTCTTTGTATATGCGTCCGGTTGTGAAATTCTCTTCCCATTTCTGTTCAATTGGCAAAGTATTTCAAGACTCCATTCATCATTCACCATAACATAGAAGCTACGAAAGTTAATTCTGAACTCTAAAGGCCCCGAACCATAGATTCCGTCGACGTTGACGTTTACGTATTGCCGGAAAGAGCCTTCCTATTAAATCCGTCGCATACCTATGTTGACATCAACTGATGAAGTGATAATGTAGGTCATTGAGTGGATGCTTTCAACTTTGAAAGGATTTTGAACTTCAAATGGATGTGTTTACAGAGAATCTTTTTAAAAATATTTAATGAAAATATTTTAACAGTATTTTTTTAATATTTCATTTAAGTTGTGTTGAAGTAACACAAATTTGTAATTGGTTTCGTTGGTTATTGGTGGATATTTACGAAGATTTTAATACAAATCGCCGCCTGGATGCTATCTTGTTCAAAATGACATTTTTTATGAAATTAAGTTAGGTGTGCAGTCTTCATAATTTTGGGACGCTCTTTCGTTTGGCGCAAACCATTTTGTTCTATCTCTTTTAGTTTTCAAATTACAGATTACTGCTTCGTTCAATAGGATACTTTTTTAACGGTTTGTCATGTCATTTGTTCAATAAATTGCTTTTCATCTTTTTCGTATTATATTGAACAATTGTTAGTATATTTTTAAAAAAAATATTTCATAATTTCTATCTTGTCCAATATCCACTACTTTGGATGTTTTGTTCAATATGCGTATGTACTTCCTTCATTTCTATTTTGTTCACTGTCCAACTACTGCCGAACAAATTCAAGAAAACAATGGCGCAAATTCATAGTCAGCCCATGAATAGTGCCTATAGCCGACTATAGTTACAGCCGGCTATAAATAAAAAAGCCGGCTATAACTTTTCGTTATTCATAAACACATTTTTGCCTGTGTATAAGTTAGTATCGACTTTCATATGTTTTTGTAAAGTGATTTGAACGAACAAACCCAAACGTCAAACTATTATATGAGAAATTTATAGCCGACTCTAATTATTTAAAATGACGTTTGGGTCATTTTAAATTTCGAGCCGGCTATAAGTGACTATGAATAGCAAAAAGTATATTTTAGGTTATGTAGGTGAATAAATTCTTTTATAGTCGGCTCTATCTGACTATGAATTTGCGCCAATATTTCGAAGCTGGCCTTTCATTGACAAAAATGCACAAAATGTATGTTGAGAAAGTTCAAAAGCATGTCGGTTATTTTATTTACCGAAAAGTTTTTAATGAGTCGTTCAATTTGTCTTTCTCAAGCCTAAAAATGACATTTGCGATAAATGTGCTAAGTTTAAAGCTACGAAAAAGCCGAATGAGATAACAATACACATCGCAGCTATCATAAGGAAGCGAATGTTGAGCGCGATATCGATCCAAAGCATAATCGTGAAAATACGGCAGCTATTGTTTATGACCTTCTCCCTAAGGCAAATGTTTCAAGCTGCTATTATAGGCAAAGGCACGTATGCTGTATATAACTTTACCGGATTTTGTCAAAATAACGAAATTACTTATTGTGGAATTTGGCACGAAACGCTAAGTGGGCGTTCAGGAAATGACATAGCATCTTGCCTCACCGTTATTTAAAAAAACGTTTTAAAAGATCTTCCAAAAACCAAAAAGATAATTTTGTGGTCCGATGCTTGCATCCCACAAAATGAGAATAAAATGGTGTCGTTAGCAATTCAATTCATGGAAGCTAATAATAACATAGAAACAATAACGCACAAATACTCTGCACCTAGGCATTCTCAAGTGCAAAAAGTTGATGCTGTTCACAGTGGAAAAGAGAAATACTTAGATGTTTATAGCCCCGTTTTCCTGATAAGAATTCTAAACGGAATGATCTATATAGCAAAATTAGGCTTAAATTATCACAACTAAAAAAAAATTTCTTAAATTTCAATAAGGTTAGTTTGGACCTTAACACGATTCCTTTAAAAGAGTGTAGACAAATTGAATACCAAACAGTGACCTTCTTTGCATGTATTACAAAAAACAACACACTGAGGATTTTAAAAAGTCGAAAATGAGAAGATTTGCAAGAGGTGACAAACTTCCAAAAGTCGAAAAAAGCAATTTCAACAAAAAAATAAAAAAAGAAAAGAAACATTGTGTCGAGGTGAAGACGTTCTTTGCTTTACTCTTTTGTTTTTATTTTTTTTTTTCATAATCTTACAAAGTATTAATCTCTTCAAAGCTATAGTACATAAAACATAAAAATTCAATAGACAAAAAAAGAGAAATAAAAATGCCTAGCTATTGTGCAATTTGTAACAAGAAAGTTGAACGAAATAATTCTAAAGTGAATTGTGGCGATTGTTTAGCGATATTCCATGCTAGCTGCGTCAATATTCTCGATAGTGACGTGGATTATTTGGAGAAGAGCGGTACTCCGTTTCGCTGTTCTGCGTGTACTACTCTTCGCCGAAAATCGCTTCTCTTCTCTTCTTTGCCAACTGCACCGCCACCCAACGGATCAGCTGCCGCCAATTCTACCGCTGCTGCTCAGACTGCAATCGCCACCTACGCTGTCACCGCCACCACCTCTACAGCAAGTGCTTCTACTGTCATCAAACCCATACCACCATCGATTTCTTTAGAAGCCATTTACAAAGAAATCTTGGAGATAAAGAAGTCTAATGCTGATCTTCTGTCTGCTATGCATGCATTAAAAGAGGATAAGAAAGTCATGCAAAAGAGAATTGATTCACTTCAGTTTAGAGTGAATTCGCTTGAGCAACAACAACGAGAGAATACTGTGGAGATTGTTGGTATACCGGACTTAAATAAATCAAACGCAATAGAAAAAGCTCTTAAGCTTTTCTCGGATGGACTTGGTGAGAATATAGCTGAAGAGCAAATCGACAATTTTTACATAAAAAAAATCAGAAGCAATATTTCAAAAGTTAATTCTGCTGGTGAAAACTCAACTGGTGTTGATGTTTTGTGTGTAAAATTTTGCGCGCAGAACACCAAGCTTAAGCTAATGAAGAAAAAAGTGCAGATCAAAAAGCGTTTGTCAGCCAAATTATTTGGAAACAATTACAACGAGAAGGGTACTATTTACATAAACAATAGTTTGACTTTTCACACCCGTGAACTTCGGAAAGCTGCTGAGATCGCGAAAAAAGCCAACGGCTACAAGTTTCTGTGGTTACAAAACTCTGAACTATTAATGAGAAAAAAAGAAGGTGATAAAGTTATTAAAATTAATTGTTTAGAGGACTTAAATAACATTTAAATTTAATGCCATTTGATAGTTTTTATCCTGAAGATAATTTAGTATCTATTTGTAAGTTTGAAAGTGATTTATTGTCAAGTGTTTTTCAAAATAGTCATAAATACCCCCATAGTTTCTTTATTATACACCAAAACATCCGCAGTATTCGTGCAAACTTCGATTTGTTGTTGCTCCATATTGAATCGTGTTCAAATAAGCCGGACTTTGTTTTTGTTTCAGAAATTTGGATTTTTGACTATGAAAGAGATAACTATAAAATCCCAGGTTATGCTTTTTTTCCCACATGTAACAATTCCTATTCTGCTGGTGGTGTTGGTGTTTTCCTTAAAAATAAATACATTGGTTGTGATATTGTTAGCAATAATTTAGAATCTGCGGATATTATAAAGGTAACATATAATCTAAATAACGAAAGACACTGCGTTGTGTGTGTCTATAGGTTTAATGATAGTAGTAGAGATGTTTTTCTGGAAGAACTTAACAATTTGTTGTTGGCTGAAAAAACTAAAAACTTTATTTTTCTGGGTGACATTAATATTGACCTTCTTTCTAAAACCCACTTCGTGGATAGTTATTTAACGCTTCTAGCTGCTCACGGTTTAGACTGCTGTATATGCGAGCCCACACGTATTGGTGATAATTCAAGGACATGCATTGATCATATTTTTTGCAGGAGTAGTTTATCTCGTAATGTTAGTTTAGTGAGTTCAATAGCCGACTTAGGAATCACGGATCATTGTATGACTAGCCTTCATTTTTTGGATATTATGCATGAAAATAAAACAGATGTATCCTACATGCAACTTATAAAAATTGATTTTGTCAAGCTCAACTTGCTTCTGCGATTTGAGTATTGGGACAGTGTTTATAATGAAAGTGATCCATCTATCGCATATGACAATTTCATAAATAAACTCGGTACTCTCCTTAAGAGTTGTACTATTAGTTCGGTCAAAACTAACAATAAATCCAAACGTCTAAAAGAATGGATGACAGGGTATCTATTGGGCAAAGTAAACGAAAAAAATAAGCTACGACTAAAATGTAAGAAATACCCAAATAACGCTCAACTAAAATCAGACTACAAAAAATTATGCAAAATTTTATTGAAAGAGATCAATAAATGTAAGGAAAATTACTTTTTAGCCGAGCTGGAGAAAAATAAAGGTAATGTTAAAGGAGAGTGGAATGTAGTTAACAAAATCTTAAATCGAAGTTCTCAATCCGAGAAGCAGTTGGTAATAGAAGAGAATAATAATAGGATTACTGATGCTACTGAAATAGCAAATCGCTTCAATGACTTTTTCGCTTCTATAGCTAATAATGCTTCTACTGAGGTTTTTGGAAGCAACAATGACTATTTTTGTGCAAGAGGATTAGTAAACGATAGTTATTTAAATGAAAGTTTGTTTTTTGATCCCTTTTCGTCTGGTGAACTATTTAGCATCATTAAATCACTAAAAAATTCCAGTTCAGTTACAGCTGATGGTTGCTCTAGCATAGTCTTCAAAAAAATTGCGTTTAATGTTGTCGATGTGCTTGCACATATTTTCAATAAAAGCGTATACTGTGGAATTTTCCCTAACGCGCTTAAGATAGCTGAAGTCATTCCTCTCCACAAAAAGTCCAACCCTTGTAATCTGAATAATTACAGACCGATATCTCTGTTACCTGTCTGCTCGAAAATTTTTGAGAAGGCGATGAAAAGGAGAATTTTGGGGTTTTTAAATAAAAATAATTTCTTTAATGAATCTCAGTATGGATTTCGAGCCGGTAGGTCAACCGAAGATGCGTTGCTAAAGTTCTGCAGTGAGATTTACGAAAGCATAAATGATAATCTGCTTACGGCTGGACTTTTCATAGACTTAACCAAAGCTTTTGACTTAGTTGATCACGAAATTCTCTTGAACAAATTATATAAGGCAGGAATGCGGGGTTTCGTTTATAACTGGCTAGCTTCTTATTTAAAAGATAGAAAGCAAAAGGTTAAAATAAATGGTTGCTCTAGCGAATTTCGCAACATAATTATTGGTGTTCCGCAAGGTTCTGTACTGGGTCCATTGCTGTTCTTGATTTTCATCAATTCAATATTCAAACAGAATTTTAAGGGCTTAATTACAGCTTTTGCTGATGATAAGGCCTTCTCCTACAGTTGCAGCTCCCTGCTCAGCCTAATTTCGGACATCAACTCAGACTTGGACATTCTAAGGCGCTGGTTTGCCATCCATAGAATGGTCTTAAGTGACAAAACCAAACTTATGTACTTTAGTCAAACAGAGTCCCATACTATAGATGATTGTTATTTATTTTATCATTCTCCTGATTGTATAAAATTCAAATTCAATTTAAGTGATAGTAATTCATTTGATTCTAATGCACCCTGCTCGGCTCATTGCTTTCAGGTGAATTTTGTCCACTCCTTCAAATACCTTGGAATAATACTCGACAGTAAAATGAACTGGTCCGTTCACACCAGCGCACTGAAAAAGTACTTATTATGTTGCTCTAGGCAATTTTATAATCTAAGCTTGTATTGCTCACAAAAATTATTAGCTATGATCTACTATGGTATTGTTCACTCAAAGCTTCAGTATGGGATAACTTGTTGGGGTGGGACTTATATGAATAAGATTAATCCAATTCTTATTTCCCAAAAACATATTGTGCGTATTATCTGTAAGAAACATCGCTTCCATTGCAGCTTCATATTGTTTCAGGAGCTAAAAGTTCTACCTCTAAGGCATCTCTATTACTTTAAAGTTCTTAAAATATTTTTTATTAGGAGTGGTTACCTTTCAGTTAGAACAAACTCGGTGCATAATCTGCGAGTGAACTCCAACATTCTGGTAAATATCCCTGCTTACAATAAAATACATTTTAAAAAATTCTTTACTGTAGTAGCCCCCTCAATTTTTAACAAATTACCTTTCTCTATCAGAAGTCTAAGAAAATTGTCACCTTTCCTACACAAAATAAAATCCTGGCTTTTTAATCACGATCACACTCAAATTGAACACATATTATCCTCAATCAGCTAAAAAAAAAAAAAAAAAAAATAAAAATAATAATAAAATCTTCACCCTGCACACAACTACGTTTGAATTCTTGTCTTTGATGGGACACTTGCCACTAGCTCTTGCTTTCAGCTTAGCTAAAGAGTGTCTCAGACCTAATTTTGCTGGGTTTTTAAATATGATTTATTTTGAAGAACACTGTAAATTTTTGTATTAGTATAATTTTATTGTAATGCTCTAATGGTTTTCTGTTAATTATAACGCTAATTATTTCTATTATTTTTGTACCTCATTAATGTTTTTCTCTGAATTGTTCTAATCACATTTTATAAATTGTATACCTAGCAAGATGAATTAATAAATACAAATACAATACAATACAATAAATACAAGATAGAATTATTTGTCCGATCACTTTTACAATGTACTGTCCAAATTTCAGCCCTTTGGGTCCAGCGGTTTGGTCTGTGCGGTGTCCGTAAGTCACACTGTTTTATGTGTAAGGAATAAGTATTTTTCCGAATTCGCCCACTTAGAGATGGAATTCCAAAATATGTCTGTGTCACTATAGGAATGTCCTGTCCAAATTTCAGCTCTTTAAGTCCAGCGGTTTGTTCTGTGTGTTGTCTGTCAGTCAGTCAGTGAACTGTTTTATATATATAAAAATTATGAGAAATCATTAAATACCCACAATGTAATAACTTATTTTTTTAAAGTTCTCGCTTGAAGCAAATTTATATTTTCACTATTATAAAATGTACACAACAAAATGCTGTTATTCTAGTGCTGTGACGCTGAGACAAAAGTGAATTAATAAAGACTGTTAGGTGCATTTTTTTTTTTCTATTTTTAACCTTCACATGGACAGTATCTACCCGCGTAGATATTTGAATTTTCTTTTCTGTATATCTTTGCTTCTATTGCAAAAAACTTTAAGCCATTTGGACTCAGTGACTACATTTTAGTTATATTTCAGAAAATTAAAAAAAAAATGTCAGGATACTTTTTGAAACTTTTTTTTTACTTTTTTGAATTTTTATACGTTAGTGAACAGTATCTACCCAGGTAGATACATCGTTTTTTCATACACTTTGTACGGGATTTTTCGTAATTCTTTGCCTCTACGTTTAAAAAGTAAACAGGTTTGTAGATTTCTGTGGCAGTATGACAGAGTAGCTTATGTCAAAAAAAGAGTTTTCGAGATATTTCAATTTTTCACTAAAATTTTGAATTATGATAGTTTATAACTTTTTTAGGCCAAATTATAAAATAAAGAGTATGTTTAACATTTTTTACTATATTTCATGGAAATGCTATCGGAAGAAAGTGAAAATAAATGCATTTTTAAACTTAAGCTGTTATGTAAAAATCGAATTGCAAATTATGAATGTCCTAAGTCACATAAGTTTTTCTGTCACATCTATAATATTTAATTAAAGTGCCTTAAGTGGACTTAAGATTTTATGTCAAACTTCAAATTTTAGAATTAATAGACATAAGACAATACTTTTTTATTTCAATTTATTCGTGATATATTATATTAGTAACAAAAATACATCAAAAGGAACTAAAACCGTACAAAATTCATTGAGAGTTGGATATTAAACTTTTCTTTTCTCTCATATTTGGTTTCTTCAACCATAATGATCCCGAAAGCAAATGCTTGTCTCAGGTCATAAGAACCAAGTTCTAGTATTTTTTAAGAATAAGCTGTTGATTTTTAAAGCTATTTTTTCGCTACATTTGTTCCGATTGTTATCTTAGTTGCGTAAAGTTCGTCTTTGTAGAATTTTTTAAGCTCTAGATACGAGTATGTAGCTTTGTCAGAGTTTCTTTTTTATTTGCGCATCTTCTTTTATTGCTTTGTGTTGGTGGTGATTTCGTTATTTTGGTCTTCATTTTCCAAAAGCACAGATTCACAATCTCCGAAAAATAGATGTTGTAATCGTATGAGATTTCATTCCAATGAGAAACTAGATCCTTTTCTTCTCATACGATTACAATAACATAGAAAAATTGGCACTGGAAAAATCGTTTAATGTAAATCGGGGATTAAGTTAATTAAACTTAAACCAGAAAGATATGGCCAAGTTACAACAGGCATAAAACAAACGAACTGCTACAAAGAACACGCATAGACATCGCTAGAGTACTGGCAGTCAGTACAATAGGGGACCATTCAGCCAAACCCTCATAACAGTTTCTACCGTAGCTGCAAAGATAAATATGAAAAAGAGTCACTTATTCACATTCTGTGCAAATGCCCAGTACTAACGAGTCTCAGGCATCGCATATTAGGCAAGCTATTCTTCGACGACCTTAAAGAGATATCTGGGAAAAAGATTGGGGAGCTGATCCTCTTCCTAAACTCCACAGGGTGGATATAAAAATCTCAATATTTCATCCAAATACACGGGTCACCTGAGGTTGTGGTATCAAAACGGCGCTTCACGCGCTATTGGGGTTTTGTTCCATTGAAACCACCACTTCTACCTACCTACCTAATTAAACCTAATTGAACTTTCCTATTTAATGTTGTTGTAGGGCACCATAGCGCAAGTGGTTAGTGCGTCGGACTACTGAGCCAGCGGTCTTGGGTTCGAATCCCGCCGCAAACACCTAAAAAGTTTGTCACATTGCCCACCTCTTCCGAATGCCTGACAAGCATTCAAGAGTATCATTTGTCATGTAAAGCTTCCCAACTCGCCGTTCGGAGACGGCAGACAAATGTAGGTCCCTTCCATTCGTGCAAAAATATAACACGCACACACAAATGATTGCGGAAAGCTAGGCTTGGTTCTACCTAGGACTGCTGAAGCCAATTATTTTTTTTGTTTAACTTACTGGAAAAACTAACCATTTATACAATTTGTATTGTTTTCGTGTCTTGTAGATGGTGTCGAACTTTGGGTTTGTTTTTTTAATGCCAAAGACAACATTTTCCTTGCACGGTTCATTTTATTTTATTTTTCGAAAATATGAACAAATTATGTGAAAGTAAACTAATTAAGCACACAATTCTAAATAGTAGTA
Source organism: Brachyopa scutellaris (assembly GCA_949775065.1). Taxonomy (NCBI): domain Eukaryota; kingdom Metazoa; phylum Arthropoda; class Insecta; order Diptera; family Syrphidae; genus Brachyopa; species Brachyopa scutellaris. The sequence goes on along the minus strand of OX459114.1, from coordinate 27,053,637 downwards.
TTAGAGCCCCCGCACACTTCAGACTTTCTATTGGCCGATAATTTAGTCGGGCTCTTAATCAGTATGGAAATATATGAAAGTGCGCACACTACAACGATTCGGTCTCGGCCGAAAAATGAGTTTGATGTGCTACACGACTGGTTCAAACTAAAGAATCGGCAAGCTATCGATCGACTACTTCCATGCGCGCACACTACCGATTATAAAGTCGTCCTATTTTGTCGATAGCTCACTTTGCTCTGAGTTTTAAATTAGTTGGCTCTAAGTTCTAGATATTTCTAAGTACTTAACTATCAATAGCAAATCGTGTGCGCACTCACTACCAACCCGACTATTTATCGACCCAGTGTGCGCACTAACCAGCCCAACCCGACCAAACTATCGGCCGATAGAACGTCTGTAGTTTGCGGGAGCTCATTTTAAAGTTAAAAACTCTTTGAATACAAAACACTTCTGATTTCTTCAGCTCTATAGAACATAGTATAAAATATTCCCTCTTAAGTCAATGAATCCAACTGAAATCCAGCCAACAAAACTAACTTATGTCGACATAAGCTACGGTTATTTAAAAAATAAAAATTAAAAGAAAATCTTATGTAGACATAAGTGTTTCTGATAAACTTAATATTTCCAATTTGTATTTTTTAAATTTTTACAGAAGAACTTATGTCGACATAAGAGTCAGTAAAATCTAAACAAAATTTTTGCAAAGTATCTTAAGTCAACATAAGTTTTTATAAAAAACGCAAGGGGAACCAAATAAAATTAGAATTCACATGACTAAATACGACATAAGAGTTTCTGTTGAAACATAAAATTTGAATTGGATAGACTTAAAAAAATTGCTTGACATAAGCTTCTCTGTCGAATGCATTGTATAGTCATTCAAACATAAGTGGTTAAGAATAATACGATATCGATGCAGAGGAGAATGCTTTTAAAATGGGGGTGAGGTAGAAATGTAGATGTCAAACTGTTAACGGCTATCAATTTAAAAACTGGAAAATCGCTTATGTCGACATAAGCTACTCTGTCATATTGCCACAGATTTATACACGAATTTCTGAAATTGTTTGAAAAACTAAACAGTAAAATTTAACATTAAGTTTTGTTTTATTTACAAGAAAAGTGCAAAAGAGAAAAATAAAAAAAATGTATTCAAAAAAAAAAAAAAATCTAATTTATTTTCCGCTAACACACTGCGCATACACAAACACACTAATAACATTTTTGACTGGAAATTCAAAGGCGGACAGAAGAAACCCAAAAATAAAACTTATAACCATTAGTTATTGTTGTATGAATTCCATACAAAACACATGAAATTTGGCTGTATCTACCTGGGTAGATACTGTCCACTAACGTATATATAAAAAGCCGTTCATGTGAAGGTTAAAGTTAAATGTATTCATTTTTGCTATTTAACTATAGTACGTAATTACGTATAGTTATAGGCTGACGGCAATAGCCAACGCTTACATATACATATTGTGAAACTTGTAAAAATAACGAAATTACGATAAAATAAACTCACATTTTAATCTAATCTAATCTAAAAAACGTATAGTTACAACGTATAAAATAAGAACTTAGGCTAAAGAAAAATAATTTCTGTTTTGTTTTTCGTATTTTTTTTTTTTTTTTAACTTTTTGATAAAATAAAGATTTGAATTGAGAAACGAATAGGTAAGTCGTTTTACTTAAACCCACATGATTTTGATTCGCCCAAAAGAAAAAAATGCAACATTATGTGTTTTTCTTGTTTCTTTCACAATTCTTTATTAAATCAGCTTTAAACAATAATACTATTTTTTGTTCTATATAACATAATCAACTTTATGTTTTCTCTCTTTTTGTGTTTTTTTCTATGATGTTCAATATTGAGTTTTTTTGTTCAATATCCAAACATTTGACCAACTTGTTGTCAGTCCATATAACTTTGTTCAATATCCAAATGACTTCCTTGTTGATTTTAATTTATAACTAATTCAAAATAAAAAAACAACAATTTCTGTTACTCGTTTTATAAACAAAATTGTCAAGGCTTTCAGAAAAAAATAAATACCAATCAAAAACTTTCTGATATAAACAAAAAATTTCAATCTGAACTTTAAAAATCAATTTCCCAACATTTTGAAAAATGGACATTGAACAAAATAGCATCCAGCCGACGAAATGGTTAAATTCATCGTAATTCTCGATTTATAGGATGGATGTACACCAAATCTGCGTTTTTTGATCGTATGCCAAATCTATACCTAAAAATATGAGCAAGATTTTTCAGTAAAAGACTACGGCGAACAGCACTGTACAACTAATTGCTCAAGCGATAACGCTCAATAAAAGGCCACTCGCCGCTCAAACTTGTCGCTCATCGTTCAGTGCCTTGCTTTAGCCTTATGTCGATTTCGATTGGGCAAACAAATTTTTTGATCTCGAGCAATTTTTATCGCTCTAGTACAATTTTCATTTTCCAACCGACCAAAAAAGCACTTTTTTTTTTGCTCTAGATCAATTTTCGTGAATCTCGGATTCAGCTCGAGATTTACATCTACTTGCACTAACACCAACACATTTTTAGTTCGATACGTTAGTTTTGAAGTCGGCAGCTGGGTTTTTTATCAGTGAAAAATAAATAACAAATAAAATGAGTTCAAATGATTTGAATAATTGGAGAATAATTATTGTCATCATCGTCTTCCTCGTCATCATCATCATCCGATGGCAGTTATTTCGATTCATCTTCGGATGGAGATTTCTTGGAGCTGACGAAATTGTTGCCGAAAAACCAAAGGCATTCTGTAATAAATTTTATTGAAGACTAGTTGAACCCAGGCTCGCCTTGCTTCGCATTCTAAGGGCTTTCTTATGCATACAAATACGCAATTTCAGTGGGAGCGTAGAAACATCAAAGTATTTGTCTTAGTCCACAAAAGTGTTTAGTAAATTTTGTTGATTAACTGCGTTTTATCAAAAACGTTTCAATGTGTAACTTTCAGCCCCTAACTGCAGATTTCATAGTTCTCAAAAACCGCACCGCACCGTAGCCCGTCAACACTTCCGCCTCTACCAGATGTCATTGCAAAATTGTAACTCTAGGTCGGGTGCCATTACATTATTTAGGCGGGAAAAATACTTATCGAGAAGTATCAAATTTGTTTAACATGTCACTATCAAGTGCATATATGTAGATACCAGACGACGTTAAAGAATTTTTTATACGATATTTCCACCCAGCACATCAAAATGCCATCAACGAGAGCTGAGAAAGAAAAAACAAGTAGAGAATTTGCACAGGTTAAATACAAAATGTTAAGATAATATGAATAATATCTAAAATAAATTAATTCAGATTGCAGGATTGGATAATGTTCTGGGTTGCATTGATGGCTGCTACACATAGATACGGAATCCGGCGGGTAAAAACCGATCAACTTATGTTAACCGCCACGGAATTCTTTCAATTACTCTGCAAGGCATATGTGATGCAAATAAAATGTTTCTGGATTTATTTATTGGAGCTACCAGTAAAATACACGATTCGCGAGTTTTAAAAATGTCTCACATATGAAGGGACATTCCGAGAATATGCGGGGATAGGTACCATCTTCTGGGAGATGCTGCTTACCCATTAAGGGAATATTTAATAACGCCATTTTGAGACTATGGTGATCTTAACAATCAGCAATCAAATTTTAACAAAAAACATTGTCAAACTGTTTTGGTTTGTTTAAGCAGAGATTTCGGCAGCTAATACGATTGGATTTTTTTATTGTATTGCGAATGTCATCTTTTGTACTTGCGTGCTGCGTACTGCATAATTTGTGCATTGAAGAAGGTGATGTGTGGCTAGATGTGAATGACTTAAATCATGTCCAGAGAGAAGAAGAACTTACTGGAAACGATGAAGAAACATTACAAGAAACTATTTTGCTTCATAAGGGACAGCTTAAGCGAAATTTAATGGTTGAAACTATAAATAATAATTAGACAACAAAATAAAACAAAATATCCGCAACTATTTTGCTTCACAAGGGACAGCTCAAACGAAATTCAATGGCTGAAATTTTAAATATAGACAATAAAATAAAAGAAACTGCATATTCCAAAACTTATTTTTTATTTAGTATTTGTTTTAGTAATTTAATTTTTTCTTTGTGCCTTTCTTCTTTTAATAGGGCTTTTGATTTTTCAGATTGTTCTTTCTGTTGGGCCTTTTCCATAAATATTTGTTCTCGTCGCTCATAATGTTCGGCTTTTTGTTCTAAATATTTTTGGAACATTGTCATCTGAATTGTCCCTCTGCGTCTCGGTGTAGTATGGGTAGTGGTGGCATTTGGTGGCATTGATGTTGTTGTATTAAACGAATCCAATGGAGCAGAGCAATCCGACGATGAGAAGCTTGTGGATGATAGTTCGGGGAATAAATCGGTTTTTCGAAATATTTTCCCCGGCGACAATCCTGTGTCGATACAGACCGAATCATCCTGCTCCACGATGTCCAGAATATCATCGTCGTATGGTGTTGTAGTTAGCTCTGCTCCACTAGTTTTGTTGCTATCAATAGCCTCCTTTGTCCTTTTCATTACGCATTTATACCGCGATTCGACCTGGCCGGCACTTAGGAACACGTGAAACTTGATCTGTATTTGTGCTATATGGGCCCACATAAGTTTTTTTGTCCGAAATTTTTTAAGTGGGCGCACAAAATCAGAAAGTTCTGTATACAGATGCAACATATACCTTGTTTCATCCTGTGTCCATTGAAATGATGGACGGCTCGAACTACTACTGCTGCAATCTAAAAATACAAAAAATTAATAAATAACTCTGTTTATAAAGTTATATAGTTCTGCTTACTTGAGCTAGGTTCATTCGTCGTATTTTCTGACGTCCATACAATTTCCAGTGCCTCCAAGCGTGGATCAGAATCTAATTAAAATCCACAATTTAGACGCGGTTAATCCTTATCTCGCCAAGTCGAAGGGTTTTGTTCTTTGTAGTCGGCGCAATAAATTGCTCTCAGCCAAAATAAGTAGGACTGTATTATTAACATGTCCGATTAGTCGGTTTCTATGTTTTCGCGCGGAGCTTCTACTTTCAGCTTCGATTGTCGGAATTCCGAGATCCCTGTGGATATCGTCGTTTCTAGCATACCACGGTGCTTGGACAATTTCTCTTAGCACTTTATTTTGAAAGGTTTGTAAAATATTGGCATTTGTTTTCTTGGTACAACCCCAAAGTTGTATACCGTAGGTCCACACCGGCTTTAGCACTTGCTTGTATAAAAGCAGTTTGTTCACGGTACTGAGGTGGGAATGTTTTCCGATCAACCAGTACATTTCTCTATATTTGATATCTAGTTCTTTACGTTTCATTTTCACGTGCGAATTCCACTTCAACCTTGCGTCGAGTGTCATTCCCAGGTATTTGGCTTCATTTGCAAAGGGTATTCGGGCCAAATTTATAAAAATGGGCAAGTCATTAATTTTCCTATAAGTGAAATTCACGTGAACAGATTTAGTTCCGTTAAGGGCGATCCGCCAGTCCTTCGTCCATTCATTTACTTTATTTAATGCGTTTTGCAGTTTGGCAGTCGTTTCCTCGATTGTTTTACCTACCGCTAGGATAGCGGTGTCGTCGGCAAACGTAGCAAGGATAGTGCCATCTTCTTTCGGTATATCACGAGTATATAACAGATAGAGAAGCGGCCCCAGAACGCTTCCTTGCGGTACGCCGGCCAAAATTTCTTTGAGCTCGGAGTATTCATTTCCATTTCTAACACGGAAGAGTCTATTCCCGAGATATGAATTCAAAATCTCGTATAGGTTTGCGGGAAGTACTTGTCGTAGTTTGCATTTCAAGCCATCGTGCCACACCTTATCAAAGGCTTGCGAGACGTCAAGAAATACGGTTGAGCATATCTTTTTTTCTTCTAGTGCTTTTTCGATTACGTTAGTAATTCTATGCACCTGGTCAATCGTCGAATGCTTACTTCTGAACCCAAACTGGTGGTCAGGTATTAGATTATTTGCTTCTATAACCGGTTGGAGACGCCTTAGTAATATCCTCTCGAAAATTTTGGATATGACTGGAAGAAGCGATATTGGTCTGTATGATTTTACTTCATATGACGGTTTTCCTGGTTTTAAAACCATTATGACTTCCGCAACTTTCCATTGGCTCGGTACGTGTTTTAATCTGAGTGCAGCATTTATAATATGGAGAAGCTTAGTTAATGCTTTTCTAGGTAAGGCTTTGAGAATTTCTCCGGTAATCAAATCATAACCAGGAGCTTTCTTAGGTTTTAGTTTCGCGATCTCACGTTCGAGTTCTCTAAGCGTCGCAGATCTGCGCGTTAAATCGTCAGATGATGGAACTACCATCCTTGTGATGTTGATGTTGTCATGAACCACTTGACCAACGTTCGGTTTAAAGGTTTCTTCCAAATGGGCGGCAAAAATATCCGCTTTTTCTTTATCTTCCCTTGCCCATTCATTTTGATTTATTTTAAGTGGCGGCGCAGGGATTTTGGGCCTTTTGGTGCCTTTTACGGCTTTCCAAAGGGAATAATTGGAATCTTTTTTCGCTGTTAAACTCTCAAGGTAAGAGCCTATCGCACGATTTTTAAAATCCTTAATGCTATTCTTTAACAAATTGCAGAGTCGATTCAGATATGCTTTATGCTGTGGAGCACGACTCTGTTGCCATCTTTTACGCGCTTTTCTTTTTTCCCTGATTAATTCTTTTATTTCAGAAGGATATCGTAGACCGTATTTGTCCGGCGTTTTTCTTGGATTGGGCGTATTATTCCAAGAGGCGAGCTGTACTATCTGAACGAAGCGATCGACTTCAACCTCAAGTTTATAGGGTGTCGTAAGCGGTACGCTCAGTTCAACATTTACTTCGATCTCGTTCCTAAAGCCTTCCCAGTTAATTAAAATGAAATAAAATCAAAAATACATCTTTTTTATAATATAATTGAAATTACCTTGTTTTCTTTATTTTGCTCCATTGTTTTGGGCTTATGCAGCCAATAACCTATAAACTCAGAATGAGTAAATTCAGCTGTCAAATGACACTCTAATACCATTACAAAAACAGATCAATCTCGTTTGGTTTCCATCCAGCACGAAAAATCCGAAATCTGAAAGCAAAATCTGAAAAGCCCAATCGAAAACGACATTATACTTGTTGAACGATTTACATGATGCTTTGGGGGCGGTTTGCTGTTGGATGAAGGCAATCATAAAAAAGGACTTTAAAACTGCTGCTAGATATGGAATTGCAATATTTTAACAACTTAAAAATAATAGTTTTTAGTAAGGGTGTCAGAAGAGTTAAAAAGGAAAAGTGGTTTTTTAATGATATAGTTTATAAATATAAACATACATATACATATGATTTCAAATCGCACTATAGTGGATTAATGCAAAGAAAGAGAATCGAAAACCAAAATTAGCCTAAACAGTATCTAGAAAGTGTTTATGGGGAAAACGAAAGTGTATATGTCTTAGAAAAATATAATTTCAAAAGCTATTTACGGCTATGTGTAGTTCAAATTTGGGGTTTTCTAAACTGCGATCAAGTAGATAAAATCCAAATCTTATTTTAGACATTGTTGAGTATAGATTAATTTCTTAGTAATAAAGACATACTTTTTATAACGTGGTAAAAAAGTTAGTTTCTACTCGGCCTAGTTGGTCGGCCGGTTTTTTTTAGAACGCTCATACGAGGAAGCGTTAACTGTTTTTTTTCTTTCTGACTTCACGCCGAATCATAATTCTTATTAGCCTAGAAACTGGGCATGCATCTTTATACTTTAATTTAAGGCTACAAAATATGGAGTATATGTACAAAACTTTGTTCAAATGTGGGGTTAATCGATACTCGTACCATCAGAGCTAGTTATGAAGAAGAAAATGGTTCGGTCTGATTATGCTTACATTCGATGAACAGAACAGCCTTTACATTAGGATATCTGGAAGAGAAATGTAATAAAAGAAACACTTGGGAAACTTAAAAATGGCCAAATCCAGTTAAATTAACAAAATACACAACTGAGCTCATTCCAATTTAAATCACATGGCACAAGCCGCATTAATGCAATAGCATCACCAATTTTAATTGCATAGGCTTTTAAATCGCGTGCTATTAAAATAGAACTTAATTCAAACTACTATAGGAGTGAGCGCAGCATATGCATGGTGATATGGATGCATGGATAAGAGGAGATCATTGTTTAGTTCATAGGAAAATGCACAATTTTGAAACGCAAATGTTTTTTAGGAAAATTACTTTTTGAGAAACACTAAATAATGTTTTGTAAACTTCTTTAAGAAAAAAATAAACAACACAATTCATTATTATTATTTTTGGTATTTCATTTGAAAAATTCGAGGATTATATTACCTTATACCTATAGGACCGGTCCCGGATAGTAGGAGGTATTTAAAGTGAATTAGATTAATTTAATATATATTTATTTATTCATCTAACAAGTTTTTATTTATACTTTCATAGATTACATTATCATAAATTTACAATGATTGAGATTATTATACCAAATAGAATTAAGAATTTAGAATTTTACAGCAATTTCTTCTAAAAGTTAAGTTCTATGATTAATCCCAATTGGCCCAAATGAGAGGGTACATTACATACATTTACACATGTTTGATAATGTGACTGGAAAGGATATTATGCGTACAAATAATAAATAAATAAACCCGTCTCTTATGTAGAGGTTTAAAGTCTATAAGAGCACATCTAGCCTCATAAGACAGCATGGGTGCCGTGAAATAACGCCAAATTAAATAAGACAAAATGCAAAATGCAAATCAATTTTTCCACAGTGTAATCGGCGAAATGGTATGACTTTATCACATTCTCTTTTTTTTACAAATCTGCAGAAATAGCTTATAAATATCAGGAATAAGTCATTTCCACAAGCTCCAGTTACGACAAAAGAGGTGTCGGACCTATTTAAGACTAAAAGCGTTATGGATAGTTTTGGTATGTCGACATACCAAAATAGTGAACCGTTTTATTCGGCCACAGTCGTTGAGGAAACTTTTTATTTTTCCATTTTTTCGTTTCCGACCGTTGCGACTGCAATCCAAAAACTACCCGACGCATCCGCCCAAAACTATCTTTTGGATGGCACCTTCAGCGTGGCTTCATTTTGCGGCTATAAACATCTGTTAATAGTGCACTTTGCTCTTGACGAACATGATATCAACTTTTTTTAATTAGAAAAACTTAATGCGTGAATGTGCATACGCTAAAAGAAACTGATACATATTATACATAAAATGATCAAAACTATTGAGTTAAATATGTTCGTTGATTTAAATCGGGAAAGTGAAATAGTACCAAATTGGCCTTGTTTCAATTTTACAAAGTGAATTAAAGCTAAACGTATTGGCAATACTTACACAGGTATACAGGTTAGTAAAGAAGTGTGAACCGGCTTACATTTCGACTTAAGAATCCCATCATTGAGTGATGTATACATTTATAAATCATCTCATTTATACATAAGAAGTCATTGACTGAAAGAGGAAAGAGAATTGGGTCAATATGGCTTATGACAAATCGAGAACTTCATTTGAAAGGACGGATCCTATTTTAACATGTTGCCTCCGATTCATCTCATTACTTCCGATCTACAATATTTCAATAAATTCCGTAAAATCTTGGGGGTTACTTTTTTATTAAAACGGTCGAATGCTGTCGTCATTTCCTCAGGTACTCCTAAGTCTCAATTTAAAATTAATGTTATTCAGAGATGTTAAGCCCGTTCCTTGTTGTAGCAGCTGATCCAATGATTTGGGTGGTTTTATATTGAACACTGGTGAAACATATTCAAGAATTGTCAGACTATTTGGAGATGGATTTGAAGAAGAAGTGTAACCATTTAACCCTTATCGACCCATACAAAATTACACACTAAACAGCCCATAGGTGGTACTCGGGTACCACCATATATTTCGGTGCGTTTTACATAGAAATCATTCGATCAAGTTTGTAGAAAGTGTGCGTAATAACGAAAATAATAATGATAACGTCTGAGTACTATCTCTCTGATCAACGATCACAGGGTGAGAGTCAATGTTGTCAAATCCTTGTTTTGAATTACCAATCGTCGATTGCAGTGTTGCGGTAAAAGATTTCTTAATTTCTTTCGTGTTTGTATTGTCTATAAGTGACGAAGGAACAAATTTGTGCATTGTACTGGAATTTTTTGCCCGGAATGTTACCACAGAGAACTTCTTCACATGATTACCTCTGCTAAATAATCTCAAGAGCAATGGATTGACATTACTGAAGACGCTTCGGAAAAATTTACCGAATATCCCAATGGCGATGCAGCCATCGAAAGACCGCGAAATCTATTCAACTTTGTTTAGTTTAAGAACCGAAGCAACGATATGTTCGTATGTTCCGAAGAAGAAAGCCGTAATTTTGATATCCAGCATGCATTACAATGGAGCAATCGATACGACAACTGCATCCATAAAACCTCGACTAACGGTGGAGTAGATCATAATGGAGTTACATAATGGAGGTACAAGTAGAACCAATTGGTGGCCTTTGGTGTAATTCTACAATATAACTGATACTGCTTATGATCCAGAAAATGTCCGAAAAGATCTTCGCCAACTTTTCCTGAAATAACTGGCTCGATTCATATGCTTGCCATCGATTCAAGTTCGGAGCTTATATCCGCTGACAATGCGATTCTATTTATCAAAACAGCCTTGGGAAGCGTACTCGACTCGCAAATCCGAAGTATGCACTTCCATTTCGCTTCCACAGCCAATCGAAGAGTGAGATAGCACCGGTCGTTTGAAGAAGCAAAGTATTTGCAAGATGTGCTATAATGATATCCAAATCAAGAGAAAGTGTTGGAAAGGTTGCCAAAATTGTTGTAATACTGTTAACGATCTGCATATTACACCTCCTCTGGTTATTTGCTTGGATTGTACTAACAATATCTCAAATAAAATTATAATGTCTATTACCAAAAAAAAAATGTCTATACAAAATGTACTAGGTGGTACCCGGGTATTACTCATGGTCACTTCCGCCATTGGTTTGAAAAATGGTAAAAAATCACATGTTTTTTCACTTTTTTTCAACAACTTTTAGTTTTTATTGTGTAAATATAATTTTCTAGAGATGTCATGGAATCTCAAAAACATCGGAACAGTGGAAAAAAAATATTTAGGTTTGAATGTCCAAAAGTACCCGGGTACCACATGTGGGTGGTCGGTGAGGGTTAAAAAAATTTAGTACCTGCAGCTTCAAGTTGGCCACACTCGTGCTAGTTCCAACGATGATGTTTCTTTTTGGTTTATTATTTGCTATTCGCCATGAGTTGCGATTAAAGTATGGAAAGAAGCAGGAACGATATTTATTCCTTAAGTCACAAAATACAATCTGCTGAAGAGTAGGTATATCACAGTTATTCAAGTTGCATAAGACGTAGAGACTAAGGAACTTATCTCGGGTATCTATGTACTCCCAAATTCATCGATCTCGGGCCGTATCTATATCTAGTCGCTGTGCAATAAGTAAGTCTTTTAAGCCTGCTATAATGTTCTCATATTCACGTTTATGGTAAGGTTATGGTCATGTCATGACCGCTTACCATAACCATAACATTCTTATAGAAACAAATCATCCAGGTGTTTTTATAGCATAACAGAAACGCATAAAATTGGCAATACAAAGTTGAAACAGATGACTCTAGGATGTACCTAATCGCCCGCTAATCTGACGTAAAATATTAAATATTAAACATGGCTTAACAATAAAAGCGTAAATTCTTCTAAACGACCATCTCCACCTGAAAATAGTACGAAGCGCTTGAGAAATTTGCATTAATTTCATGTCCCAAGTCCAATCCATCGTAATGCCTTCGACTCTATCAGACGAGCACATTCAAAAGCAATTCGAATGCACAACGAATCTTCGGTCGGTAGGTCGATTGCACAATTTACATTTAACAAATAGTGCAATCACTATACGCTTATGTTAACCTAATTACTTTTGCGTAACGACCTCACTTCAAGGTAGTAAAAATGGAAGTCTAACGCCGGCCGCCTGGCTGGTTGGTTGGTCGCAGCTCACAGATACTTATTCGTATGCGAGTACTCGTACACGTGTGCCTTTGTGCATTCATCGCTTTGAGTGGTTGGAGTTGGACTTTCGCAACTCAGTTGTTTGGACAGTTGCGTAGCTGTGCACCAGCATCTAAGCCATATTCCAGGACCGTGTGATGATAGCAAATGAGCCTAGCGGTGAATAGGGGAGCAGAAACGGAAGCAGAGCTAACCCAAGAGTGTTCGTGATTACCCGCATTACTGGCGCAAAATTGTATCGCAGCCAGGCAGAAAAATTGAATGCGCATTACATGCCACATTTAATGGAATCGTCTAATTGCCAGCTCAAATGCAAATCTCATGTTAAATCACACGCTTCCGTGGATCAAATGAGCTCTGCTCCTGCTTCTGCTTCTGTTGTGATTGTGTGTGGCTGCACTAATGCTTGGTGGCATGGTGGAGCCGGTAGCTATATGGACACACCATGTTGGTGGATTTAATTTCTATCATTTGGTGGGAAATAAGTGGCATCTACTACCTGCCTTTCTACATGTGTGTGCACTTTCTTAAGTCTAATTGTCGCTTGTGTTTCTAAATGGATTGAGGTGAGCCAGAGAGACGATCCGGCAGACTATGAGCCTGAGATAGGTACATAGTGCAAAGTGCTGGTGTGTGCTGCAAATTATTTTACTCTGTTTTTTCCTATACAAAGTGTAATTTGCTTAGGCAATTACTTCAGTTCTTTGTGATAATTAAATGAAAACATTGCGGCGGCAGCCTAATGGATTGGAGTTGCCTCTAGTAGTAGTGTTGTGAGAAGATGCCGAGGATAGTGTAGACAGCGCAATTAATTTCGGATACATGAGGAATGACCATCAGTTTTTGAAAATTAGCTGAAAACTTTTCGGTAGTTGGGTGTTTAAAGAGCTCATCTGTAAAAGTAAGATCAGTATCGTTGCATAGTTTTGAATACAGAGTACGTAGAATGTCAATATGTCAATATTCAGGTAGAATAGATGAATGTATATAAATACTTCAGAGTGATAATTGATAAAAACTTAAGATGTGACAAACAAAGTCAAAAAATAAGATCTGATATAAAGAAGGCGATTTTTGGGATGGTGTAGCTATGCAGTCGCACTTGGCCGGTTTTTTTTTTTAATAAAATTTATTTGGAAAGTTTACAATGCCATAAAAGTACAGTGCTGAGAATAATTTTTCATACAAATCGATATCAAATAGATCAACAGTATTGTTTAACCAAAAAAGGACGTAATTTGTATTTCATAGATAATATTTGATTAAAGCAACCTTTAAGAGTACAACTGTATGAAAAAAAACAAAAGAAAGTAAAAAGTTTAAGAAGATACCTACTTAAAATAATTTGATTACTCTTCAAAAATTAGTGGGAACATTTTTTCATACAAAGTATAAAATTTATATTAAAATGTTAATTTTAATCTATTAGTACTTAGTATGAAGGCGTTTACTTTCAAATACAGCATTTAACCTACGTGGCATTGACTGTACAAGTTTTTCCGTTCTACTTGGGTCCATCTTATTCCACTCTTCGCCGATAGCGTCTTCCAGTTGTAAGTTCGTCTGAACTTTATGGTTCTCTCTTATTTTTCTATAAAAATGTTCCTACAGATGCCCAAATGGATTGAAATCTGGACTTTAAGCTGTAGTTGGAAGAACATGGGGACAGATACATATATATAAAGCAACCAAAGCCGAATATTCACAGCTGTATGCTTCGGATCGTTATCTTGGTACAAATAAAAATCCTGTGTGCAGTTGTTTTTTGATGAAAAGCGACAAACTTTAGCTTGAAGATATTTCGATATAGCTTGCGTGCATATTTCCTTCAACAAATACAAGATTTCCACTCCGTAATATCACATCGCTCCCCGAACCATAACGTTCCCACCATATCGTGTTTAACTATCGCCGACACATGTTTTGGTTGCATCGTTTGGTTCTTTTTTTCTACACACATTTTCTTGCTTTCTATCGCTTTTCAAGATCTTAAACTTACTTTCGTCTAAGAAAATTACTTTTTTTTCCAAAAATCAATCATCTCGTTTTTATAAGTTTGCGAAATCAAGTCTTCGTTTAAAATGTTTTTTTCTCAAAAGTGGCTTTCGCCATGCAACACAACACTTGAACCCTAGAAATTTTTGTTTGTTGTGTACTTCCCAGTCCGAAACTTTGTTGCACTTTCCAAAAAAAGAGCTGTAATTTTAGGTTCGATTTAATTTCTCTCTTATGAAACTTTTAATCTAATGGCTTAATCTTCTTTTTTCGTCCAGCACCACTCTTGTGTTCTAAACTACCTTTTCTATAATAGCGATCACAAATACCTTGCACTATGGAAAGAGTTAACATTGATAAATTACCGAGTTCGCGTTATGATTTCCCGATTTTCTGTGATAAATCACTTAAGATCGCTTAACGATCGAAGTATTTCCGTGAGTTTTTTTTTTAATTTTTTAATTTTTTAATTGAACTCCGTATTTAGAATTCAAATTTACATATATTTGTATGTGTTAAATGAGAATGTTTTACTCAAAGTAGGCTTGTATGAAAAATTTTTCTCGACACTGTATCTATATCAAGGAAATTCTTTGTATTATCACTATTATGTAAACAGAAAAACACTGATATCATAAATAGTATAGCATCAAATCTTAAATGTATTAGTAGTCTGAATCAGAGAAAAATTCAATTAAAAAAACACTTTGTATAAACGACGGATAGTTTTTTTTGGTGAAAGTCAAAGCTTTCAACCGTTCTCCTGAAAAATTGTAAAAAGTACTTCTTATGCTGTTTTTCCTTGTTGACAGATATTACAAGACTCATCGTGTTTTTTTTTAAACAGATTTGAAGAAATGTATGCGCCTTCCTATGTGTCCCTTAGACAGAGGTCTATATTTCACATCAAAAATTAGATTGCAGTGCCTATCGAAAATTCGAATACCAGCACACTTAGGCCTGTAGAGGCCCATCGTGATACTAAGAAGGATCTTGACGATGTGTATTCCTGCTACTCATGAGAACCATTTGAAGCTGTGTATAGGCTTCCCACATCTTCTTGTGCTAGATCACTGAGATCGTTGAAAAAGTATTCTCCTAGGTGTAGTTTCCTACTGCGGGAAAGGGCTTGGCATGAATAGAGGAGATGTGTTGGGCTTTCCTCCTCTTTACCGTCTCTGCAACTTCTACAGAAGTCGTTTTAAAAGACGCCAAGCCTGGTTGCATGCCTGCCTTTAAGGCACTGTCCGGTGACTTCACCAATGTGCTTCTTTGTAGTGTTTTAGGGAGAGAAGGTAGTTAGAGCGGTTAAGATCCATCCTAGGCCAGATCTGTCTGGTGACAAGGCAATTGTAATAGCTTGTAAGTAGCAGGGGGCATAGGTATAGGTACCTATTTTTTATTCTTTTTTTTCTGGTAGAATAGTTATTGTTGTTCCTAGTTTAGCGAGTTCGTCACTTTTACAATGCCCTCACTTATCATATCATAACTTACAAGAAATTACAAAAAATTGATAATTTAATAATCTTTATACTGAAATAATATTTTTAATTCTATAAAAAATGTAACAAGGCTGACGGAAATGACAGAAAAATCTCTTATATAAATAAAATAAAAATATATAAATATGAATGATTAAATAACTTAGAAAGTTAATAAATGAATAATCATAAACAGTTTAATTAATAAGTAAACAGATAAATAAATAAAAATATTTAAAAAACAAAAAAAAAACGATATAAATAAAATAAAGTACGGCGAATTGCAAATCAACAAACTTTTAATGATGAACTATTCTCACGGGGCGGGGCATGAAACAACCTTTTTACTGCCTAAACTAAGGTAAGAACCCATCTTAACTGACCAAACAGACCAACAACCTGAATAACGGCGCCCAGCACAGTTCGCCTATGTCAATACTCTTTATTACTGTCATACAACGACATTAACATTGTGGAATTCCCTCAATCAATTTGTTTAAGATACAAACAGATAATATGATATCAGTTTTATTAATAGTTTCCTCTTAGCTATCCGTTGTCGCTTGAAAACATCTTAAGATATTCAATGTGAGTTCAAAACCGGATCAAATTTTGACCGCATTAAGCCACACGCTGCATAAATTTCCATCAGCTGAAGCACCAAATCGCCATCGTTTTATATCCGGCGAAGAGCCCGCGCTAACACAAGTCGAAGTATTTCGAGATAATTTTACAAGATTCCGCTGAATTATTAACAACATTTTGATTGTAAATTCCGAAACGAATCGATAGCATTTAAGCCGCCTTTTCTCCCCACCAGTCAGTGATCGATGCTCCATCGGATCACACTTCAGCGGCGATACCTGGCTCCAAATTAAATTGTTGTCTCAGACATGTGCCCTTAACACCAATTAATATTGTAACCATGCGTGGGTTTTAATGCCTTGTGGTCATATCGTAGAAATCGTACGGGATCGATGTGCGTGTGTGTGTGTGTGTAAACAATAATTAAGTACACACAAACTTTGAAATCGAAAATTAAGACAATAAAAACTTAGGCATTAAAAAAAAGTGAGTGCCTTTAAGTTTATGAGGAGAGATGCTCCCAAAGCTCAAGATGACGAATGTGATTTAGACCACAGCATGACTTGTGGGATTTTCATTTAACGACGGAAACTCATTGAAATTCAAACTAATAAAACAGAGCAGTAAAACTTAATCAAATTGTCATTTGATTGACTTAATAAAGACGGTAGTTAGGTAGCTGGGCTAGCCACCGTTGCGTTGGTGCGTTGCTTCTCACGTTACCACCACCACCAGTGTTTGGGTAAATAAATCAAACTGGTGGGCCATAATCACCCCGTTGATGATGATCGTCATGCCGAAGTGATTTAGATAAGGCTTAAGGAGACAGATACTGTACATTTTAGCGTGTGTAAGGCCACCAGATGGACCGTGGATGTAGGTGTTGCGGTGATGAGCGTTGCTACGATAAGATCGGAGCTCAACGCCTACTTGACAGTAATTTGATATGTTTATTTGGTAATAAAACGTTTATTTTAAAGATAAGCTCATCTAATAAAATAAACGAATATATTTATATGTACCTATTTGAAAGATTGACTGGATTCAGGGGCAAGATAGCAGTGAATAGGCTTAATGGTCGAAAAGAGCATTCACATAATGAAAACATCTGCAAGATATTAAAAAAAGAATCTTCTGTCCAAAAACAAACTACTGTTCTCACGCGTGCGCAATCTGCCCGATCTGGAGTGAAGATCACATTTCATTTACATTGGAGGGTCATCAGTCGACAGCAAAAAGTTGTCAAAATGATGGCATCTACGGTTCCAATCAGATTAATATTTGACAATCTTAAGATTGAGTCATTGTTTTGAACAAAGATATGAAAAGATAAGTCACCTTAGGGACAAAGCACAAAAACATAAATAAAATATATCATAGCTTGGTTAAAAATCTTAACCCTCTACTGTATGAATTATATTAGGCGACTTTCATTTCGATGCACTTGCGCGATCAATTCAAATGCGAATACGGAAATCCCAAACTGATGTCTGACAGATATGCGAACACTATTTTATATGCTAGCTAAAGGATAGACCATATTTTATAAAGTTGTCAGGTTTGAATAGAACGCATTTGGGATACACGTACATGAATATGGCTTCGTATGCAGTAGAGTGTTAAGAACTGTATGAACTGAAAATTGGCCATCTTAGATTAGGTTAAGGGGTGGCAGCTGAGGCTAACATCGAGTTAGTCCATAGTGATACCACAACTATCAAGAGTAACTTAGTTAAATGTTGTTGCTTTGTTCAAAACAAAATTATCCGTTGACCAACATTTACTAAGAATGAGAAGTTTTCGTGAATCTATCGATTCCAACTCGATATTCACCCATACTTGCGCTTACACCAAAACATTTTATACGATGAATGGAAACTATTAATCAACTTAAATATTAACAGACACTCCATACAAAATTTAGAAATTATTTTTTTTAATAATTTCCTTTTTTTTTAATTTTGCGAACAAGATGTCATAAACATACTCTCAATACAAAATATCTATTTTGTATTTTCCTAGTCAATATCTATACGTTAATGGCTACCTAATTTCGAAGATGTGCATTTTCATTAATCATAATAAAAAAATCCCGAAAACAATGCGCAATTTTATTTTTTATTGTAACATGCATGTACTCACAAGTGTCACCCTATATTATGCCGTTTAGTGTCTTTCGCTCAACTGATAACGTTAAGACCTGTCCCGCCGTTTAAAATGCGTGCATTAAGAATGTGAACAAAACCCACCCCTGTGTGACTACACAACTAGTGTGACAAGATACTTTTAAATTTAGCTGCTGAAAAATGTTGAAAATAAGACTAAATATGAGTTTTAGAGAAACGATCGCAATGTACAAATGTTTGTTTTCATATTTAAGATAGAAATATTTATTTCACAAGTCCATACATATGCCTTTAATCAAAAAACAAAGAGAAAACCCATAAATGAAACCAATTTCACAGCTGAAAACTCGGTAACACCATAATATGTATCTTACGATAACAGCGTGGAGTGACTACAACACTGATGTTCGACCTGTCCCGTCGTTTAAAAATGCATTATGGGAAAACCACACGCAATTTATCTAACGTAGGTAGCCGCATGTGGTGGTGCTGCTGAAAAGTATTGCCGATCCTTTTCACTATATGCAATCGCAGGTAAGGGTTGAAATCAATCCTTCTGAGCTGCTTTTACTTATTGAGCGAATTTTTTCACGCTTTTCTTTTACTATTAGCAGTTGTATTTGTAGAGAGAGTGTGTCTACTCATTATTAGATATACTCTGGCTATCACGGTCGAAAAATCAGAAAAAAAAACCATTCATTAACAAGGTCAATCGCCAAAAGCATTCGCAAAAGAATATGAGAACGATGAACAGGCTTTCTGGAACAGTGTTATTTTTCGGATGAAAGCAAATAGACGAAGAGCCCACAATAATTTTTGGTTGTGGATGATAACAAAAAATGTTTGGTATCATTCCATAGTTCTTGATCTTCTAATTCTAAATGTGGTCGTCTTGTGGGGTCTAGTGGGCGCAACTGTGAGTAATACTACATTAAAAATGCAGTTTTTTCGAAAGTCCAGATAATTGGTATAACAGCTTTATGACAATTTTGAAATGTAGAGTTGACCGCCCTGATCACGAATATGGTGGGCCAAGACGGTTTGACCGATGCCTTCACCCTGCAAGACGCCTTTAAAATATGCAAAAAATCGATTTTATAAATAATTGTGATAAAAAACATTTTTTTTTGCAAAATGTAGAGCTATCCTTCCTGATTGCAAATATGGTGATCCAAGACGGTTTGACCGATGCCTTCAACCCGCAAGACGCCCTCGATATCGATATTTAAAATAAAAAAAAACAGATTCCTTGGGGTTGTTAAAGAAATGTGAATATAAAATAGGGATAGGGTATCAGACGATCTGTTCAAGATGAATTGAAGTTTTTCTGTATGTTTTCGATTATTCAGGCATCAAAACAATATACAAAGCTTGCACTAACTATGTGTGCAGGTAAATGTATGCACGCGTATAAATAGACTTGTTGTTGACATATTTTTGTTACTGAGTGCAATGGAATAAACGGTATGGTACGCAAAAAAAAAAAACAATTAAAACTAAATTCACACTCTCGAGCATGTTTTCTAATGCTTACAAGTACTAAAAAAATGGATAGGTAGGTAGCTTGAGTTGTACTTCTGACTTTAACCATGACTGACGCGGACGGTAGTTTAAAATGCGTTTTTCATAGTGAAAATAATAACACAAATGAACAAATCAAACAATTTACGGAAAGTACGTTAACGAAATGTTCTGCTGTTTTGAAATGTCGAATAGTTATGAAGTACAAGTTTTGTGATATAACTCTCCCAAAAGTGGTTGATTGTGTTAGTGGGTACCATAGTTCGTGTTATAGACGATTTACCGCTATCCCTAAAAGTGCTATTAGCCCCATTGTCCAAGAAAACAATTGCGAAACAGGTAAGTACATACATCTTCGTGGTAATAAAACATTATTTTCGTTTCGTCGTAAAATATTACATCATCCCAATATTCTTCTGAATGAATATTATACTCTGTGGCGAACTCTAAGTGTTTTTGTATATTTTGAGATGAAAGCAGTATTTTTTTCCACGCAACTCGTGCTGAGTACCTATGTTTCAACAGCACTTGCATTAAAGTTTCGTGTGAAACCAGTACACCACATTCATGCTGCATATCGCTTGACCAAGCTCTAATTGAGATTTGGGGGTTTTCTTGCACTTTTTTTAAAAAACAGCATTCATTTCTGTCCCAGAGCACTTTTGGAACAATATTCTCTTAACGATTTTCATGTTCTGCTCGATTAATGATGTTGTTAATGGTTTTTCTGCATAAACCAAACATCTCAACTACCTCCTGAACATTTTTTCCCTTGTAACGGTTTCAGTAAACCAATTGCTTCACGTGAAGTGATATTCTTTTGCCAGGCATATTGAAACGTATATATTGAAACACTTTAAGCACCTTTAACACCAGAACTATCACTAAATCGTTTTGCTTTCAAATTCCTATATTTGTCACAAAACCGAAAATACGAAATTACCCCTAAAACGGTACCGATATGAAACGATGCATACAGAGCAAAATAAATGTGTAACCACTTTCTTGACAGTGAAATTTGTATCCCTGTTTAGCTTTTGCTGTTTTAATTGTTGTTTTTGATTGAAATAAAGTATTTTTGTGTGTTATTTAATTGTTGAAACATAAATTATTAATATTTAAAAATCAAAAATTGATTAAATTTCTTAGATGTGCCCCTATTTCTAATGAAAATATAGAAGTTCTTGTATTTTTACCTTGTGTAAACACTTTCTTGACAAACTATATATATATATATATAAGTTTAAAGTTAGGACTGCATGAAATCAATAAAAAGCCAATGACAAAATAACCGTTTGGTTGACCTAAACAGCACGTTTACCTAGAAACGTGAAATCTAAAGAATTTAAGTATTCAAGAATTAAAGTACATATTTACCAAAATCAGACCTGTGAGTTTAGTTTTCGCTACAGTAGACAAGTATTCTTCTTATACGATTTAAACATAAAGCAGTAACATAAAATATCTACATTTTTCGATTTTTTTTTTTTTTCTAAATACAAATGTTTTAGTTTCTGAAAAGCACATCGGTGAAAACTCTGATATTGAAGTTCCTGAAGAAATACCAGATATTGTTCCCACCACATCTTCTGCTATTATAGGAACGTCGATTGAGAGTTGTACATTTTGTAACAACTTAACCAAACGTTTCAATGGCAAAAAACATAAGCTCACATCTGCTAAAAAATCTACTTTAGAGGGCATCGTGGGGAGAGCTGTACTGCTCGAAAATGATCATCTGCAAGATATTAAAAAAAGAATCTTCTGTCCAAAAACAAACTACTGTTCTCACGCGTGCGCAATCTGCCCGATCTGGAGTGAAGATCACATTTCATTTACATTGGAGGGTCATCAGTCGACAGCAAAAAGTTGTCAAAATGATGGCATCTACGGTTCCAATCAGATTAATATTTGACAATCTTAAGATTGAGTCATTGTTTTGAACAAAGATATGAAAAGATAAGTCACCTTAGGGACAAAGCACAAAAACATAAATAAAATATATCATAGCTTGGTTAAAAATCTTAACCCTCTACTGTATGAATTATATTAGGCGACTTTCATTTCGATGCACTTGCGCGATCAATTCAAATGCGAATACGGAAATCCCAAACTGATGTCTGACAGATATGCGAACACTATTTTATATGCTAGCTAAAGGATAGACCATATTTTATAAAGTTGTCAGGTTTGAATAGAACGCATTTGGGATACACGTACATGAATATGGCTTCGTATGCAGTAGAGTGTTAAGAACTGTATGAACTGAAAATTGGCCATCTTAGATTAGGTTAAGGGGTGGCAGCTGAGGCTAACATCGAGTTAGTCCATAGTGATACCACAACTATCAAGAGTAACTTAGTTAAATGTTGTTGCTTTGTTCAAAACAAAATTATCCGTTGACCAACATTTACTAAGAATGAGAAGTTTTCGTGAATCTATCGATTCCAACTCGATATTCACCCATACTTGCGCTTACACCAAAACATTTTATACGATGAATGGAAACTATTAATCAACTTAAATATTAACAGACACTCCATACAAAATTTAGAAATTATTTTTTTTAATAATTTCCTTTTTTTTTAATTTTGCGAACAAGATGTCATAAACATACTCTCAATACAAAATATCTATTTTGTATTTTCCTAGTCAATATCTATACGTTAATGGCTACCTAATTTCGAAGATGTGCATTTTCATTAATCATAATAAAAAAATCCCGAAAACAATGCGCAATTTTATTTTTTATTGTAACATGCATGTACTCACAAGTGTCACCCTATATTATGCCGTTTAGTGTCTTTCGCTCAACTGATAACGTTAAGACCTGTCCCGCCGTTTAAAATGCGTGCATTAAGAATGTGAAATAAACCCACCCCTGTGTGACTACACAACTAGTGTGACAAGATACTTTTAAATTTAGCTGCTGAAAAATGTTGAAAATAAGACTAAATATGAGTTTTAGAGAAACGATCGCAATTTTTTTTTTTTTTTTTTCTAAATACAAATGTTTTAGTTTCTGAAAAGCACATCGGTGAAAACTCTGATATTGAAGTTCCTGAAGAAATACCAGATATTGTTCCCACCACATCTTCTGCTATTATAGGAACGTCGATTGAGAGTTGTACATTTTGTAACAACTTAACCAAACGTTTCAATGGCAAAAAACATAAGCTCACATCTGCTAAAAAATCTACTTTAGAGGGCATCGTGGGGAGAGCTGTACTGCTCGAAAATGATCATTTGTACACAAAACTAACAAATTGTAACATAAATGATCAACTGAAATACCACAGAATCAGCCCTGCGAAACTTCTCCAAGAAAATAACAATTTAGAAAGATCATTATCTTAATGTAGAAAACCTGGATCTAAATATGCACGCGAAAGTGCACTATGAACAGTTTGCGCTTTTGTCGATGAGCACATTTTGGCTTTAAAAGAATTGCACTCGTTTAATGAAATCTGTAATCTCTATGAACATAAATTATGTGAAACAATTGAATCAATGGAATTTTCTAAAGAGGCATTGACAAAAAAAAATTCAAAGCATTTATAAGGAAAAGATTGTTATTAAAAAAATTAACAATCAATTAGTCATTTTAGATGCAACGATGGGTGAGAACCAGGAAAGTTTATAAGAAGATATGCTAAGATCTGAAAATTTAAAATCAAGTTTGAGGTACTTAATCACTATAATATTGCTGGATGTTTTGCACTGTTATCATGAAATTATATTTTATAGGACCATTGCTTACAAATTGAGGGAAGAAGTAATGAAAATTGAAAATCGAACTCTCCCAGATATTTTGACCTTAAAATCTGTGGTAGATAGTGGAGTAAAAGTACCTGATATCTTCACAGAGTTTTTCCAATATCTTTTTGTTGGCCCTGACTCCCGTTAAGGAAAAACTGAAGATGTAAATAGGAGAGTTGTGTCTATTTGCTATGATACGTTTTACTGTGTTACAAAAGGTCGAATCAAACCCGGAAAGCATATCCAATGTGTTCCTTAAACGCTTTTATTTCTGGTAAGTTTCTTAACCATAACTTTATTATAACAAGCACTAGAATTTAAGAATTTCTGTACTTTACTGTGTAGGAACTCATTATAATAGATGTAAACGATTGCATGTCCTTTTAAGTGCAGCTTTACTAGTTTAACATTTCAAAGCTTTCTTGGAAATAGAGAAAATTTCTGTTGAAGGCATTAAATCCGATATCGAAATTTTTGAAAAATGCTTATACTAATAAAACCTTAAGAGGTGACCATGGCCCAACATCAGCGTATTGGATGAAGTACGTTGAGATGATTCATTTAAGAAATGATTTTCAAAGCATTGGTGATTTCCAATTATACCTAACCTCATTAAATAAAATTGGGGAACATTTCTTCGCACTAAATCACCCCAATTAGGCTAGATGGACTGTTAAAGCATTGGAAAAATTAGTAAACATAAATAAAACTCACCCTGATCTCTTGGAATATATGAAAAGAGGCGGATTTGGCGTCAAGAGAACGAAAAAAAAAATGTTCAATGACTGCCATTGACCTAACCTTAGAGCAGACCATAAACGCCGATGCTGCAAATAGGTTGACTGGCGTTTCATCGTTCACAAATTCGATTTCTGCAAGAGAAAAGTGGGCAAAAACACACGCTGGCAGAACTGCTAATATTTCTTCATTCAATAATTTTTGGGACTTTGCAATAAAGACGATGTTACTCGTGATTTAAGGCCAGGGGAAATTCAACGTTTTGCAAATAATTTGAAAACTGTTATAGAAAAATTTCAAAAATGTAATAATCCTTTAATATTAACATTTTCTGGAAAATGTGAATCGAAAAACACAGAAAAGTTCCTTTTAAATGTCAAAGAATATGGTGAAAATGAAAAAAAGACGTTTATAAGAGAGTGCCAAACCGATGCAAAAAGATTTGAAAATACTATTTCAAAAACAGAAATTCAAAATTTTGCATCCGAATATAATAAAAAGCAACAAAATCCTGCAAGTGGCAACATTTCAGAACTCAAAATGGAAAGAAATTTAATTGGAAGAATTTTATGTATAGCATTGGAAGATTCTGTAGACATGAGAGAAATTTTCAAATACCCTCTTACTCCTATACCTCAGGCCAGGGTTGCCGCGAGAAAATTTCAAAAAGCGTGCAAAAAAGGGGTCCCACTTATATTTGCATGAAAAAATGCAATTTTTCGAAAAACTGTAACTTATTGCTGAACTAAAATTAAAATAAATATTGGCGAAAAAATAACAAAGATAAAAAAAGCATGTATGCAGAACGAGTTTTTGGAAGGGAAATTCTGACTAACAAAAATGCTTTGTTGATTTCATCACTGGTTGAACAAAATGGGTGTGTTTTAAGAGTAAAGTACCATGTTTAACAATGATAAAATAGATCACCGATAACATAAGTTTACCTATATCAAAATATATGTATGTGCCTGATCATGAAGAACCAGGTAAAGAGAAATCAATAAAAACACCTACTTGGGAATCCAATTGGTACGAACCGCCTTTTGATTGGGACTTTTCCCCCGTTGTCTTTTCACCACTTGATTGGGGTTTGTCGTTTTCTTTTAAACAGCCGGAATTCTGCGACCACTAGAAAATAAAATAGATCAAAGTAAAAACAACATACAAGGAAAATGCACAAAACTTCCCTGACTAGGTACTACACACAACAGTCGGGTCAAATACAAAAATGTCTTCCACAACACAGATTAATACACCTCAGATAATAATAGAATTTTATATTATTAATTAATTAAAAGGGACCTCACGTTGGGCGACAATTGTTGCACTTTTAATTTATTATTTACTTAACAACCGATTTAGTTCCAACCGAATTAAATGCTCGCGCAGCAAAAGAAAACGAAACGTCAGATGGAGCACAGAGTTATGTATGTATATGGATACAATGAATGAATAACCTAAAGTGCAAGTGCAGCTCGTGGAAGCTGGTGTTCCCGACCGCTCAGCTGAGAGTGGGTTCGAAGCGCGAGTTTACACGGGAATTTTCTTTCAGAAATTCAGGATAATGGGCGCCAGGCAATTTTTGACAGGGATTGGGAAACCTGTGAATGTCGAGTGAGAGAAACGTCCCGACGACCGAATAAAACACAATCTGAAATGTCAGAAGAAAGTTATAAAGAAACCAACGAAATACGTTTTTTTCACCACGTTTTAATTTCGGGCCGATTTATTGAAGATTAAATGGACGTAAATTATGAGGTTAAATTTATGATGGGGCTGGAAAAAATCCTCGGCTGAGGATGAAAGCAAACCAACCCGGGGTACAAAGAACAAAGCAAAATAGATCGCCGCTAGGATGGCCCGTTAACGTCGAGTCCCGAAAGTTCCGAACTACCGTATGAAATTGGGTCGCGTGTCTCGATATTTGCGGGAATTAAACGGGACAATGATCCACCGAAAGATTCACCCTTTTTGGTGCGCACAGACAGAAACCACTTTTTTCTAATTAAAAAATAAACTGGTACTTATCTTTTCCCCTTTACTTCCTCCTGTTCCTTTTTATGCCAAGGAAAATTATCTCGTCCCTTCCTGACGCTCCAAGATGCAAATCCCTTTGTTTTCCGAGCACATAATTCACCCAGTCGAAACAAAAAGGATTCTCCTTTTGTTTTAATGAAACACGAATATTATAAAAAATTATTTCTCGCAAAACTCTACTAGTTTCTATCTTTAATTAGATTTCTTGCTCTACCACACGTTTTGTCTCGATACCAATCTTTCTCTTTCGCTTATCTCAACCTTCTCTTATTGGTTGGTCAACTAAGAGGTGATCTTCCAGTTCAGCAGTATCAGCATCTCGGACCATCCGTCACCCACACATTCTCACTCTTCTTTCTCATTCAGCTATAGCGGGCCTCAATTGGTTTTGAATACAACGCTCCGCTCTTTGGCTAAAGAGTGTAACCATATTTGTTCACCCGCTATACTTCCAACCACTCACTCATACATAGAACCAACTAGGTCGCCGGGAACTTTCCAACGCCTATTATTTCAGGGGGTCGAGTACCTGCTGGTTGAACCGAAAGAACACATTTTCACCACTTCGAGGTGATAACCCGTGGTAGGCTGCAAGAAAACTTGCAAGATGGATAAATATTTAAATTACATTCGGAACAGGAAAAAGGACAAGTCAAAGACATATCGCGACATCATGATCTGAATTTCGGTGGATTATTGCGCTGATTGGGGGGGGGACTCCCGAAAACGTGCCATCCTACACAAAGGTATAGTGTTATTATTTAACAAACATATTTTAGTAATGCAAAAATTTTTGTTTTTGTATTTTTAATCTCGGTGTCGTTAATACTTATGTTATTTCGTTTACTGAATTTGACTTCATTCATCGTGAGTATTTATGTTGTTTCGTTTACTCCATTCCTGTTTCTATTGGTGTTGTGACTTCATTCATCGGTTTACTTATTGGTGTCTTCCAGTGTTAGTGTTGTATTCCTCTTCCGTAACCTGCTTGGGTGCCACTCCAAGGTGTTGGAAAAGTGGGCCTATGGCTGATGGGACCATGGCTCCCTCCACTTTTCCAAAATCTTGAGAAGGCTTAAAAAGTAATTAGTGGGGATTCAAGGGAAAGCAGACGAGTCCTTGTTGCCGTACATTTTTGCCGCAACAATATCCACGATGTTTGGTTGTTTAAATAGACGGCCAATATGAGGATTTAAGGATTTTCCTTCTTTGCTGCTTGTGGTTCAGCGTTCAAAACTGACATGAGTGAGTATTTTCAGTACCAAACATTTTCTTTTTGTTTTTGCACTTTTTCTTGTGAACTTTCAACAAATTTCAAGCTTAAGCTATCAACACTGATAGTTTCTTTTAGGCGTCCAAAAGGTGATTCTTCATATTTTTTCCTCATATAATTTCCAGACCAAGTCACCTGTTCTCCAACCGTTGAAGCCACTAAAAAATACGGAGATTTAGAATTTTCCGAATGTCACAGAACGCAGCATATTTTTTTTACAATTAAAGAACAACGCAAGGCGGTTCATCTAACCCAGTCTTAACTTTCTCCTCTCATCGGATTCGCCCATTTTCTTTTGTTTCCCTCAATTGACTAATGAAAATGACTCATGCGCCTATACCCATGGAAACTACAAATAGAAGTATAAATCAAATTGAGCAAAAACAAATCTCACCTGATTAAAAATGTGCGTCCAACTTAAGACAAAGGTCTTATTGATATTTAAATGTTTTTTGAATATCTCCACTAGGTATCCGACTTCCCACTTTAAAAAGTTAGTTTTTTTCTTTTCTTTCAAAAAAAAAAAAACGTGCCGCATAAATTGCCTTCTTCAAGTAAAATTTTATCAGCCCGAAAATATCATCTATTAACATTTTGATTAATGGACGAAATTCATTTTCAACGTCAAATGTATTGTTTGCGTATCTTCCCGCCTCACTGCACCTCCACCACTAGCCATCGACATTTCAGAAGGAATGTAATTATTATTAATATTAAATCAAAACACGGTGCTTCTACACGTATACATATTTACATATCCCCAACCACACACGAAAAAAAATAAATTAACACTAAACTCATCGATCAAAACAGCTTAAAGCCAAACAAAAAAACCGACCGAAATCTGAAAACAAAAATCCCCCAAAAAAACTATAAAAGTAGCTATATAAAAAAAAAAAAACAAGTTGGTTGAACTATAAAATAATATGCTTTTGGCTATTCCCAATTTTTGTGGCATACTCTTGTTATTTATTTGTTTTTTGTTTTTGTTATAATTTCTTTTGAACAAATGGGGCAGCAACTAATAATAGTGTTTTGAAACCAAAAAAAGAAAAAACAGAGGTACAAAAAAAGGTGATGTGCTTCCCCCCCCAGGACGACCTATAGACGGATATCTGATGACGAAGTGGCGCGTCTGTTTTGCATTATAAAGCAATTAAGTTTATGGAAGCAGTTGAAGCTGTAAGCTAACTATCATCTGGGCTATGATTTGAAAAATGATCTTTTCTAAAACGGGAGGCAGCATTTTTTAATCGACATCTGTGTGGAAGTTCGCAGGTAGTAAATTTTAATTTTTTTTTTTTGTGTTGTTTTTCTGAGAAAAATGAGAAATCATTGTTAGAAGGTCTCACATATTTGTAATTATTAGCGTAAATTCTGATAAAAAGTGGGTCAAGAGGTTATTGCTAAGGTCATGGTGGGATGTTACATAGTATTTTACTATAAATTGATTTTTTTTTTAAACAATGTTGCATCTTCAGAATTTAGTTGCCCCGGACGCGTATTGCCATATTGGATATTGCTTATCAGCACAGACATCGGTCGCTCTGCCATAGTCTGCGCTGAGCTACATATTGCTCCACGAATTTCAGAAAGTTAAAGCAAAATACATGCTACCACGGACTGCTCTGTGATCATATGCGGTTTGCTTTCTTAATTAATGAAAAAGCTGAGGCAAACCATGTGCTACTACAGATTACTCTGCGATCATATGCTATTTCGCTGTAGATAACTAATGTAAGTGATAAACAGAGTTTTCAGAAAATTTAAACGGAATGAATTTACGGCAGCTATTAGCTTATTTGTTTGTAATTAGTTCGCCTTAAATAAATTTCTGCGTTCACTATTTCGCTTTATTTTATTTGGCAAAATATTAATTTGTATTTTTAATTTGTTTGGCTTTCATTTGAAACCACATGTAAAAAAATTCGCGCGAAATTGTTTACATGTGATAAAATGAAAGCCAAACAAATTAAAAATACAATTTAATATTTTGCCAAATAAAATAAAGCGAAATAGTGAACGCAGAAATTTATTTAAGGCGAACTAATTACAAACATATAAAATTATAACTGCATTTAAAATTTAGTGCTTTTTGGCATTCTGTTGATTTAAGTTGATACATATCCTTACATTGTATAAAGCAAAGTTCTCATCGGTGTCATATTACGTTTATAGTAAAGGATCTCAAGAATCGCTGAATAGATTTTAACGATTCCTTTGGTATTAGATTACTAATATCTCGGAGAAGGTTTATCAATTAGCTTTGTATGAGATAAATTTTTAGTTTTATAGTTTAAGGGACTACAAATGAGAAAACGAATATTCAATTTAAAACAAACAGCTATTACTTCAGAACAGCTTCTCCCATGTGATTGATATTTATTCTCATCTTGATTACATTTAATACGCTGATTTAAAGACCAAAATCATAATATGCATATCTGTGCAATTACTAGAAGCTGAATAATAGTACAAAATGCATTCCAAAGTGGTTTTTTTTAAATTTTTTTTTTCAAGCAGAAGCTGAATCACAGCACAGCACTAAGTGGCAATCGTGTGGAGTTGATGATGATTTTTTTTTTAATTCTCTCATTGCACTCCTTTTCGTATTTCTAGCATGCGTACGCGTAGTGGGTTTTTTTTTTTTAAAGCAATCTGAACTGAGTGACTTTTCGTGTGTATCACATTCACAATTCACAGCATCAGTGGTCAGTGGTCAGTGCCTCAGTTGGAATCGTGTGGAGTTGATGATGTTTTTTTTTTTGTATGTCGCACTCTTCCGAAATGGCTCGACCGATTTTTATGAAATTTTTTGTGTATATTTGGTAGGTATGAGAATAGGTTGTAAAGTATAATTCATCTCGCTAGGTGGAACTGGAGTCAAGTTATTAATAACTTCTATATTTACTGACCAAAAATGCTCATATTAATAATAGATATACAGTCAGTCAAATGGATATTCGCACAAAGTCATGTAATAATAATATAATGATAATTTTAAGGAAAAACTCAAGTTGAGAATAGTAATTCTTTTACCAAATTATTCCCTATGTTACATATAATTTTTTCCATGGAAAGTATTCTACTAAAAAAGATCGGTTTACCAGTAATTTTTCATTAAAGAATACATGGCCTCAAAATCATATCACATGGGTATTCGCACAAACATTTTTTAGCCGCTCATGTGCTCAGATAAACAGTTATACAGATGTTACAAGCAACGGTACATATGATATGATGCCGAAAGTTGTTAATGCATGTTTAATCATGCATGTTAATCTGTTTGTATTCATTGTTTGACGCGTTTAACAGCGATGGGCCGAAACAGGAAAAATACATACGTGGAGATACGCAAGCTTGCTGTTAAGCATTACAATGAAGGAAGAACATTCCGAGAAATCGGAGAAATGTTAAACAGAAGCTGTTCAACAATCTACAGCATAGTGAAAAGGTATAAAACAGAAAATCGATTTGAAGACAAGAAAAAGGAAGGCCCAGTATTCTTACTAAGCCAAAGTGAACAACGATTTTTAGTGCAACAAGTTCGTAAAAATCCAAAACTAAGTGCACCAAAACTAGTTACAATGCTCGAAAACTTTTGCGGAAAGAAAGTAAGCGCAGAAACAATACGAAGAGTCCTAAGACGAAACGGTTATAACGGATATTCGGCACGCAAAAAACCCTATGTTAGTGAAGTAAACCGAAAGAATCGACTTGAATTCGCAAAAACTCACCTGCAAAAGGACTTTGATTATTGGAAAGATGTTATTTTCGTAGACGAGAGTAAATTTAATATTTTTTGACCGGACGGACGAGGAAAAGTCTGGAGAAAGAAAAACGAGGAACTCAATAAGGAGAATCTTAGACCTAGCGTAAAACATGGAGGTGGTTCCGTAATGGTGTGGGGCTGCATGTCAGCCAGTGGGGTCGGAAACTGGGCGATTATAGACGAAATCATGGATAAGACAGTGTATCTTAACATTTTAAAAGAAAATTTAAAACAAAGTGCTGCTAAGATGGGTTTGTGTAGGGAGTTTAGATTCTACCAAGATAATGACCCGAAGCACAAATCCCGCTTGGTTATGGAATGGTTGCTCTATAATTGCAAAAATACCATAGGAACTCCTCCTCAGTCTCCGGATATAAGTCCTATAGAGAGCTTGTGCCATTAGAAAACATGAGATTTCTAGCAAGAATCAGCTAAAGGCTATTATTTTACGTGAATGGAGTCAAATTTCGGGGGAGTTAACGAAAAAGCTGGTTTCATCAATTCCCAACAGACTGAAAGAAGTCATTAAAAATAGGGGATATCCAACAAAGTATTAGACAATTGTATTACTTCATGAATTTATGTTAAATTGAGTATGGTTTAGTTTTCTTTTGAATACCTGTGTGATGTCATTTTAAATAACACATTTTTCCTGGACCCCCTTTTCTGTTATTTTTTTTTTATGAACTGCTTACTTTTGTTTTTTTTTGTTAAGAGATAACGAAACATTTTTTTTGTTAATAAAAACAATTTCTTTTCGTATAAAATAGTAGATTAAATGCGTTTGCGTTTAATTTGATTCTCGTTGTCCGAATAACTATGTGACTGACTGTACGTTGGTTAAGTGCCAGAAAATTCTAAAATCTGGACCCGATAGGTAGCGCTGGAGTCAAATTATTAGATCTATACTATATCCCAACTTCTTATTTAGAACTTGCACCGTAGGCCTGGGCCAAACTAGGGCAAACTAGTTTATCCTAAGCGTGTTAGGCGAAATAACTTTTCTTATTTACAAGTTCCACGGATACTTTGATGGTTTATTGGGCCTTGATGTCCTTAGTGCCCTTAAAGCCAGTATAGATCTACCCAATAAAACACTAGTTACAGCAAATGTAAAAATTCCACTCCTATATAAACCTAATTTTATGTCTCAAAAATTCCTTCCCACTCTAGTATAATCGTAAATTTACCAGTAGATTACCAAAACGGTGACATCCTTGTCTCTGCAATGAGAATCAAACCCAACATAGACATAATTGAAGGTATTTATAATTCAGAAAACTGGCATGCTGAAATAGAAGTACAAAATAACACGCCAACAGATCAAACACTCTTTTTACAACACCCACTTAAAGTTCAACCACTCACAAATTTTGAAACCAGAGAACTTAACAGTTTAGAAATCCAAATTCAAGGAAATGATAGACAAAACTATGAGGATATTTCTACTGAAATTCGGTCAGAACATCTAAATGCCGAAGAAAATTTAGGTGATGGTATTCCTATCGCTGAGAAACCATTAAATGAATTTAACCTACAGGTAATATTCCAAATATCAGATAATCAGCCTCGAAATTTACTCAAAATATTATTTAGGAACAAACAAAGACGTACCATAACTAGACAATCGTTTTCTGAAAATGACATTATTAATATTTTTAAGGAATACCTTCCTCCGAACAAACTCGTCGCTGTAAAGGCAGACGATGAAACATT
Source organism: Brachyopa scutellaris (assembly GCA_949775065.1). Lineage (NCBI taxonomy): Eukaryota > Metazoa > Arthropoda > Insecta > Diptera > Syrphidae > Brachyopa > Brachyopa scutellaris. Next base: position 27,020,485 of record OX459114.1, on the reverse strand, counting down.
CAAGCTAATACAACAGGTTTATTCAAAATATTTTGCTAGAAGCAGAACTTTCCGCTTATTAAGGTGTAAGAAACTTTTGACCAATATTACCGAAAATGACAAACAAGACCAAATCATAACTGACTACCATACGAAATCTAATCATAGAGGCATAAACGAGACTCTTCAACATTTGCAACGAGAATACTACTTTCCCTATATGAGGAACAAAATAACCCAAACAATTAATAATTGTACTATTTGCCAGACACAAAAATATGACAGACGACCCCCCAAAATAGCTTTTGGAAAAACTAAAACGCCCATTAAACCACTTGACATTATACATATAGATGTATATAGTATTAATCATAAAAGTATTCTTACTATCATTGATAAATTCTCTAAATTTGGTGCAGCATATACGTTACCGACCCGGAATAGTTTAAATATAGTTAAAACAATTAAGCATTTCATAAGCCTGCACGGCATACCTCGGAAAATTATAAGTGACCAAGGGGCGGAATTCACATCAAACCTTTTTCAAGACTTCTGTAAACAGTTTAACATCGAACTCCATATCACCTCCTTTCAACAAACGACCAGCAATGCTCCAGTAGAAAGGATGCATTCAACATTAACAGAAATATACAGAATCATTCAAGACAAATATAAAGAAAAGGACCACGAAGACGTACTCAAAACGAAACGATCATAACGTACAATAACGCGATTCATTCTACCACAAACCATACACCATATGAGCTTTTTTACGGACGTACACACGACTTCAACAAAACATTTACATACACTAATCAACATGACTACCTTCAAAAACTTGACGCTTTTCAGACGGAACTCTTCCAATCCGTCAAGAAACTACTAGATAATAAAAAAGACAAATATTTAGGAAAAATTAATAAATTTAGGGAAGACCCCACTGACCTTAAAGAAGGAGAAACAATTTACCGAAAAGAATGCAGGCGCAACAAAATGACCCCACGGTTTAAAAAACAAAAAGTCCAAACTAACAATAGACTGACAGTAATAACTAATGACACAAAAAAACTTCACAAAGCCAGAATAAAAACAAAACGAAAATATCAGGTTAATGACGACAACGATGGCAATACAAGGACAAGAATTGGAAATACACAACCTGACTGACAGTTACGGATTACTACCCCTTCGATTAGGACCAGCCAAGGTAATAGAAACCTACAAGAAATTCATCCATATTGTAAACCTCAATAATTACGCAACAAAGTATAGAGAAAATTCGCAAATCTATAGAAACTTTGGGAGATGAACAAGCGAACATTGACACAATAAACATAGCACGTATTAAATTCAGAGAACTAGAACTAAGACTTCAGGCACTTTTACCTAGGCAAAGACAAAAGCGAGGTATAATAAATGGATTAGGTACATTGATAAAAACGATAACAGGAAACATGGATACAAATGACGCAATTGTCATTAATGAAGAACTAAGAAAATTAAATTCGAATCAAAACATTTTAGAGAACGAAGAAAACCTGCAAATAGGTATTAATAAAAATATGATAGAGAGATTTGATAATATTACTCGTCACATTAATGAACAACAAACCACAATAGAAACCTTTTTGAATCTTTACAATGCTAATATAAATAACGCACTCAAAACAGATCAGGAAACTTTGAAACACCTTCAGTATATTCACAGGATCAATTTCAATATAGACTTGCTTTATAATCACCTAGTAAATATTGCCGAAGCTGTTACTCTTGCTCAATTACATGTAATCTCTAAACAAATACTAAGTAAGGTTGAACTAGATGAAATCAGATGTCTTTTACAAAACCAATCTATTAATTTTTCTTCCGACGAGCAAATCTACGAAATCTTACGATTGCAAGCTTATTATAATAATTCGAATATTGTGTTTAGCATTGAAATTCCTATTTCATCCAAAAGAAAATATTCCCTTTTCCATCTTATACCTCTCCCTATCAACAAAACTCTTTCCATATCTACCTACCCTTATCTCGCTATACATGAATCCGACGCACTATATTTTGAGGAAGTCTGCGATCTCATAGAAGGCATCTACCTTTGTGAAAGTAAAAAAGGAAAACGAACCAAATTTCCTGAATGTGTACCGAATATTATCAACAACCAGCCTGCAATATGCAACCTTTCAAATAACTTTGAGCCCAATCCAGTATCACAACCAGAACCAAACTACATTCTTCTTACTGATGTCCGCAATATAACTGTTGCAACAACTTGTGGTATCAACAAATATAACATTTATGGAACCGCACTGTTACATTTTCAAAACTGTACTATATTTATTAATAACATAACTTATGAGTCAAGATCAGATATCTTCTGGGACAGCTTGGTAATACATCCACCAACTCGAAGTCAAATCAATTCCTCGATCATCAATCAGCATCTTTCATTAACAACACTACACCTAGACCAGCTAAAAAACAACGAGAACATCCAGCTACTCACCATAGAATCCAAATCCCACCTTATATCAATTTGGACCATATTAATTCCGACAGTCATCATCTTGATAGCAGTTTACATTAGAACAAGAACCAGAACTCAACAATCCTCCAGAAACAACCCAGCAGAAACCAATAACAGTACGATGGACATACCAAACGCTCCTTCGAGAAGTAACACGCTCTGGCAGTCGCTACACTAAGGGTTGAAAAAAAAATCGAAAATTTTTCTTAATAATATTTTTTTAAAATTAAATAGACTTTATTTGAATAAATATTGCTCATCTAATTGATTTGCCTTTTAATTTTACCCAATAGATTACTTGAATAATAATTCAAAACTAGTTTGGCCTAACCCGCTTAAGATAAACTAGTTTTGCCTGAAATCGAGTTTGGCCGGTAGCATATACATATATACCTTGTGTCATATCAATAATTAAAATAAATATGGATTTGTTAATATGTTATAAATAAATATTTTATTTAAATTAAACCACTGACGTACTGAATACCCTCAATAAAAAGGTCCCCCAGACAAAAATTTCAATTTATTGTTTTTGAGACTTTTTTTGCGACTTTTTTTTTAAGTCGGTGTGTCTTTTTTTGCGACTTTTTGAAAATTCTCAGCGGTAACACTGCTATACATACGTTCAAAAAGAATCTGAGAAGAGAAATGAACAGAAGAACCGGTTTTTGGGTGCTTTGTATTTTTCTGAAAATTGGTAATCGGACCAAGGTAAAATACCTTCCCCTACCTACTACAATTTACTGCTTTACAAATTTTCTTTCAAAACTCAGGATTTTCCTTTGTAAGAAACATCGAAAAGTATCATGGGTCAATACTAGACATTTGGTAGCCGATCCTACAATTTATAAAGTGTACTTTGGATGATTTTACAATGCGATCGCAGCCCGTTTATTTAATTCATACATACTGTGGGCATCAAAAGTGAGTAAACACCCATATGATTTTTCGAGTTACATGTAATTTAAACAAAAAAATTAACAAAAATTAGATTCCAATGATGCAAAATAAAAGCTTTATTCAATAACAATAAAACAGCGGAAAAAATAAATCAATTAAAATAAAACTAATAAATTTTTTCTAATAAAAACTAGCCATACTCCATTTTTTACGCGTCAAAAGTAAGTCAACATTATCAATTTCTTTAAGGAATTCATAAATTAAATAGCTTAAAAATAAATCTCAATATTTAGTTGGACCGCGTTTAGACTTTATAACTTCTTTCAGTCTACGTGGCATGGATATACCAAGTTTATTTGTAAAATCGGAGGTTATTTGGAACCATTTTTCAATTAAAGCCTGTTTTAGGTCCTTTTTGCTTTTAATAGTCCTTTTACGAATGTTCCGGTTCAAATGATCCCATAACTGTACTATTCGGCTTAGATCCGGTGATTGCAGAGGGCGATCGAGGTATTTTGGAGTCTCATAAAGCAACCATTCGTTAACGAGCTGCGAAGTAAGCTTAGGAACACTGTCTTGCTAAAATATCCAATTCTTGGTCGTGCCTAACTTGACCCCGCTCGGTTGCATGTTATCCTTTAGGATGTTCAGATAGTCTTGCTTATTCATTGTACTTTCAATGAAGGCGAAATTCCCGACCCCAGGTGCTGCCATACCACCCCCACGATCACCAATCCACCCCTACGTTTAACTTTACTTTTAACATTTTGTTTGGTAAATTCTTTACTCTATTCTCTCCAATTTTTTTTATTTGTGTTGCTTTTAAAAATTAAAAATTTCCTTTTGTCAGTAAATAAAATATTTTTGCAAAACGAAATGTGATTATTTATGTCCTTTCTTAAACGCTTAAACCCAATTTTACTTTAGATTTGGAGAGAAAAGAATAAAGAATTTAATGAACAAAATGTTAGAAGCACAGTAAAACATAGGGGAGGTTCGGCGATGGTGTGGGGGGTATGGCAGCATCTTGGGTCGAGAATCTGGTCTTTATTGAGAGTACAATGAATAAACAAGACTATCTGAACATTTTTAAATAATAACATGAAACCGAGCGTCGATAAATTAGGTATGGCTAGGAATTGGATCCTTCAGCAAGACAATTATCTTAAGCATACCTCGCGGGTTGTTAAGGTATGGTTTTATGAGACTCCAAAATACCTCGATCGCTCTCTGCAATCACCGGACCTAAGCCGAATGGTACAGTTATGGGATAATTTGAACCGGAACATTCGTAAAAGGACTATTAAAAGCAAAAATGACCTAAAACAGGCTTTAATTGAAAAATGGTTCCAAATAACCTCCGATTTTATAAATAAACTTGGTATATCCATGCCACGTAGACTGAAAGAAGTTATAAAGTCTAAACGCGGTCCAACTAAATATTGAGATTTATTTTTAAGCTATTTAATTTATGAATTCCTTAAAGAAATTGATAATGTTGACTTACTTTTGACGCGTACAAAATGGAGTATGGCTAGTTTTTATTAGAAAAAATTTATTAGTTTTATTTTAATTGATTTATTTTTTCCGCTGTTTTATTGTTATTGAATAAAGCTTTTATTTTGCATCATTGGAATCAAATTTTTGTTAATTTTTTTGTTTAAATTACATGTAACTCGAAAAATCATATGGGTGTTTACTCACTTTTGATGCCCACAGTACATACATTATTGGCCATAGCTATAGCACCCCCTAAAGCCACGTTGTTTTTTCTGAAATAGCGACTGTCAAAAAATGGCAACAAAACAATATTTCTTTCTATTTACTTAGACTTTAAATTTATAAACTTAATTTTTTGTGTTTAGCACGTCAAAATTGTAAAAATTAAAAAAAAGTATATTTAGAACGAAACCACTTGGTCAAACCTTATTTTCTGAAAATGTTTTCCCATTTTTATTGTGATGCAATTTGATCTCGACCAATCGACATCAATACACACACAAGAATGGATGCTCCGCCCTCTTCCCCCTCACTTCGATATTCCCCAAAGCTCTGTCCTAGGATCGCTGTTATTAACATGTTTCATAAATTATATCTCAAACAATTGCGCGGTATGTAATCATGACATCTATGTGGACGATGTACAGCTAAGTAGTAGTAGTAGTAGTAGTAGAAAACTTTATTATAAAGCATAATTTCAAATTTACAATTTTGGTCTTAAGTTTAGTATGGATTGGCCCAAGGCCGTCTACCAGATTGACAAATTCTATTCTTAGTTTTCATATTTCATAATTTTATTTGTACTATTTTCATTTGTTTAAAAGTCTCCTTCGATTATCCGTTGCCTGTATTTTAATGCAGTTGTTGTATATTTATATAAAGTTTCCCAACCGAAATAGCCATTTAAAATAATCAGGAGTTCATTCATTTCCATCGAAGTTACTCCAAAGTACTTCAGCCTGAACTCTTTTAAGACGGGACATCTGGCGATGAAATGGTATATATCCTCTCTCTCCTTAAGATTGCATAGGTCGCATATGATTGGCAGGTCAGGACGGTGCGGAATGTAATTTAAATTTATTATTTCACCTCTAGCTCTAAATATTACACTAATCATGTTAAGGGGAAAATGATTGTGGAAATACGTACGTTCCTGAAGGTCAAAATTGAGCTGGCTGTAAATCATTCTATGCTTTGAGTTTACATCCTTCATACGTAGGCTTGCTCTCTTTAATATTTCATTAAATACGTTCCTTAAATTTGAAGAGTTAATATCGGTTGAAATGCGTATGTTTACACCCAGACCAGCCCCCAGTTCTTCCCACTTTTTGATAAGGTTTCCCCTAGAAGATATAATGCTCTTAAGCACTTGCTTGGGCAGCCTTTCCTCTTTCATCTCTATTACTTTCAAGACATACTCAAAATGCCGCTTAAGGGTGGTTAAGAACAATGGTGGTACTGTTGTTTCTAAATGCAGTATATAGTTTGGCGTGCAGGTTGGTAACCGGAAAATTCGTTTTAAGAAATACCTCAGAAATTGTTCTACCTCTTCGAATTGGCAGTAACCCCATACTTGCGCTCCGTAGAGCAATATGGAGGCAGCAGTTGCATGAAAAAGTTTAAGCTCAGAACTGTGCTCAATATATTTATTATCGATACACCGGCCCCACACTGAAGAGTGGACCTACGGTATACAACTTTGGGGTTGTACCAAGAAAACAAATGCCAATATTTTAAAGACCTTTCAAAATAAAGTGCTTAGAGAAATTGTCCAAGCACCGTGGTATGCTAGAAACGACGATATTCACAGGGATCTCGGAATTCCGACAATCGAAGCTGAAACTAGAAGCTTCGCGCGAAAACATAGAAACCGACTAATCAGACATGTTAATAATACAGTCCTACTAATTTTGGATGAGAGCAATTTATTGCGCCGACTACAAATAGTCCGGGAGCGACCGTAAGATTACCTATCTGATAAGGAGACAGAAAATAGTAATGAGGGAGATAGATTAATTAGCACCAATTACGAATCTGCTGGTCGGACAAACTTTTTCAGGGAACTTGGGCGGGAAATGGCTACTTCCGGTACAGTTTTTCGCGACTTACCTATCCCATTACTTACTAACTTACTTAGTTGGCGCTACAGCTCGAGGTGAACCTGGGCCTGCTTCTCGCAACCATTTGTGTGTGCGTGTTTTATTTTTTGCACGAATGGAAGGGACCTACAGTTTTTTACCGACTCCGAACGGCGAGTTGAGAAGCTTAATCGTGACAAATGATACTCTTTGATGCTTGTCAGACATTCGAAAGAGGTGGGCACTGTGAAAAACTTTTAGGTGTTTGCGGCGGGATTCGAACCCAAGACCGCTGGCTCAGTAGTCCGACGCACTAACCACTTGCGCTACGGTGCCTATCCCATTAGGGTATCGAAAAATTTTATAAGAAGTAGAAAGAGTTTTGAAATGAAACTTCTTAGCTCGCGGTGTGAACTCAAAAACGTGTAACGAAATTCCGTCACGAAAAACATTGCATCTCTTTCAGAACCCAACGTATTAGCACACGTTAGAATGAGATAAAATTCCTACACTCTACAGAGTCTACAGTCTACACTCAGTCTCAGCTTTGTGCACAGCCCAGCTCAGTCGGGAGGCCGCTCACCGCTCAAGTAGTTTTTATTTTATTTATTTTTTTTCTGGTTGCGCCAGGGAGGTGGGAATCTTCTCAAGATACCAGAGGCCCGCGCTGCTGGCATGCACGATTCACATACCTGGTCCTGACTTGGAATGTGTCAGCCGATATGCGCCTACGTACTAAACCTCACCCCCAAACACAGAATTTGACCATTCCCCCGCGGGACTGCCGTTAGGTACTATTTCGCGGGGCTGGTTAGCGTCGTGCTATACGTCATGTGTCAGCTTCTGCTGCTTTCCTAAGCTTTTCTATTCTCCGCAGCTCCTGTTGGAGTACTGTTATATAGCTGCAGATGGACGTCCAATTCTCTTCTGACCGCTACATATGGTCGAGGAGCGACGGTAGATTTGGCAGAGTGGTCCTCCTTGTTATGAAGCGTGTGCAGTGAAATACCGCGTGCTCCGTGTCTTCTTCCTCGTTTGGACATTCCGGACAGAATGGTGAGCTGTCATGTCCAAATCTATGGAGGTATTTCCAGTAACCGCCGTGGCCAGAAAGGAACTGAGTAAGGTGGTAGTTGCAGTACCCGCGTTTCCTACCTATCCAATCCTTGATTGTCGGGATCAGCTTGTATGTCCATCTGCCCTTTTCTGTGCTGTCCCACCAGGCTTGCCACATAGCTGCTGACGCTGCCTTTTCTTCTATTTTTATCATCATGATTTCGTTTGCGTCATGCTGACCCAAGGCTCTCCTGTTATATATTCTCCTCGTTTCGTCTGCGAGGATGTCGATGGGGACCATCCCAGCAATAATAAACCCGGCTTCGTCTGAGATGGTTCGAAAACCGCTGATCGTTCGTAGAGCGCAAATTCTGAATACTGACGACATCTTCCTTTTCGTCTCCTTCGTCCTTAATGCATGCGCCCACACTGGAGCGGCATATAGAAAGACTGATGTTGTTACTTTGGAGAGTAAGATCCTTCTGCTGTACCCAGGCCCGCCGACCTTTGGTAGGATGCCAGAGAGGGCTCCTTGTAATTGTGATGCCTTTCTGCTGATGTATTCTACATGCGCTTTGAACTATGATCTTTTCGAGAATCTTACCCATGGTATCCAGTAGGCATATCGGTCGGTAGGACGATGGTTCTTCGGGAGGTTTCTTTCCTTTTGGTAGCAGGACCAGATGCTGCATTTTCCACCTTTCCGGGAAGGTGCCTTCATCCAGTCACTTCTGCATGGTAGCTATAAAGAGGTCTGGTTGCTTTCTTACTGCCGTTTTCACAACCGTATTTGGAATGCCGTCAGGTCCGGGCGCCTTGCTGTCGCCTATTTTGCTGCACGCCTTGGTTAACTCCTCCATCGTGATTGGTGGGATGTCCTCCATTGTTGTACATGTTATTGGCGGGGTCCTATAGCCTTTCAGTTTCGTCATCACCATCCCCGGTTTTGGAACCATAATAACTTCGGCGACTTTCCATTGCCTTGGGACATATAATAGTCTTAAAGAAGCATTTATGATGTAGAGCAACTTAACCAGCACTTTTTTCGGTAGCTCTTTCAAAATTTCGCCAGTGATTATCCCGGAGCCTTGTTATTTTTCAGTTTTTTTACTGTCATTCGAAGTTCGGACAGGGATACAGTTTTTACTTTAAAGTTGTCCGGTGCCATATTATCATTCGGATCTTCGATCAACGGTTGCCCATCGAACGGCTTGAACGTTTCCTCTAAGTGATCGGCAAATAATTCTGCTTTCTCTTTGTCTTCTTTTGCCCATTCCCCGTTAGCTTTCCTAATTGGCGGCGAGTGCACTACAGGTTTCTTTATGGACTTCAAGGCTTTCCATAGAGAGTAGTTTGAATACTTATCAGCGGTCAGACCCTCAAGGTAGGTAGAAGTCTCGTGATTTTTTAGGTCATGCAGCACATTTTTAAGCTTGTTACAAAGGTGGTTCAAATAAGTTTTATCCGGTGGCGCGCGGGATTGTTGCCATCTCTTGCGCGCTCTCCTCTTTTCTCGTATGAGGTCTTCGATTTCAGGCGGGTATTTGACTTTATTGTTCCGTGCTGCTGTCTTCCGCAAAGGAGTGTTTTTCCACGCTGAGCTCTGGATGGCTTCGACGAGTTTGTCGATTTCTTCTTCAATTTCGAACGGTGTCTTTAGCGGTACATTTAAAGCAACATTTTCCTTGCAGTCTCTTCTGAAAGTATCCCAGTTAGTTTTGTTACTCGTTAACCTAGGCGGTCCTTCTTTTTTAACTAAACTTCCACCTATTTTCAGAGTGACTGCTGAGTGATCTGAGCATAGATCATAGCATTCTTCGATTTCCGTCAAATTTTTAGTTAACCCTTTTGCGATAAAGAAGTCGACGAGGTCAGGGATTTTATTTTTGTCAGTTGGCCAATAAGTTGGCTTTCCTGTCGAAAAAAAATTCACCCCACGTTTCATGCTGGCTTTGTACAATAATCTGCCTTTTGTCGAATTACATCTTGAACCCCAGAAAGTGTGTTTCGCGTTAAAGTCACCACCTAAGACAAAATTACGTCCGAGGGAGTCAAAGAGACGAACTAGGTCGTCTTCTGCTAGCTTATATCCCGGAGGGAAGTAGCTAGACCCGATGTTGTAGTCTAAGTGGCTTATTTTTATGGAGACTGAGCTTATTTGCATAGAATCAAATTCTATTGTTATGTTTTCGGAATGCTTAATACAGTCTTTGATGTAAAGAGAGGACCCGTCTCTCGCATTTTCCGAAGGATGATTCGCATGGTAATCGCTGTAACCCTTTATTTTGGGTCTAAGTCCCTTTTTTAAGTGCGTTTCCGATACCAAACATATATCGATATTATTTTTCCGTAGAAACACTTCTAACTCGTCGATTTTTTTCAGAAGGCCGTTTGCGTTCCACGTTAGTATCTTAAGTAGCTGTTTCATATTCATATTTTTTGGATTGTCTTGCGAGGTTTGAACTCGAGCTTGCTCAATTTGTCAAGTATTGTTTTGTTAATCTTGTTTTGCTCCTCAAATTTTTCCAATATAATAGTAAATATTTGGCTGACCGGGTCTGTTGTAGCTGATCGTAATTTGTTTTCGTTTGAAGCGACTTGCGCGTACGATCTCGCGTCAATCTGTGGTGGTTTTTCCGCTGCGCTTGGACCAGCGACGTTCTCTTGCGCAATTTTTTTACTTTCCTTTATCGGCTTCGTCGTTTTGACCGGCTTAGCGGTCTTAGGCTTATCGGCTTTACGATATCTTAAGCTTGGGTTCGGGTCTATCGGTTTCTTGAGAGTATCCCGCCTTTTTTGCAGCTCCTTTGCTACATCACAACCTCGATAGTTTGCTGGGTGCTTGCCTTTGCAGTTTATGCAGGTCGCCGGAGCCTGCTTATTTAGGTCACACCTTTCTGATAAATGGTTCCCGGCACATTTCACACATTTCCTTGACAGCGTTTGCACTGAGGTATCGATCGTGTATTCGTACGCATAGGCTCGATTTTAACTACGATATTCAAAATACTTTTTACATTATAAATATCGTCTATATTTTCGCTTCTATCGAAGGTTAGCATAAAGAGCGGGAGTCCGTGATTGACAAAGATTTCATTGCCTTGTTCCGTTTTCTGCTTTATCTTCTTTAAGATATTATTTGCGTCGATAATTTTTAAGCCTTTTCCTTTAAGGTCATTTATAATGTCATCTTTAGTGCACGAGGGGTGGAGACCCCTTGCTATAACGCGGAGTGGTCTTTCTGGATCTTTTCCGCGTTTAGTTGTTTAGATATTGCTCGGTAGCCGTCAGAGTCAACTACATTAATTTTCCAGTCATTGTTTCGGAATGACGTTACTTTAAATTCCGATGTCACAGCTCCCTTGAGAAGGCTATGCAGTTTATTGTAGTCCGTAATGCCGACGTCGTTTATTGCAGGCGGGGGACGTAATTTGTCGTGAGTTTGTTTCTGTTTCGAGTCTTTTTCTTTGTCTTGCTTTCGTGGCTCGATTTCAGGTGAAGAACCGGCTCTTCGTTTTTTGCTGGGTCTTTTATTTGAGACCCTATTTGTTTCGCGTGCTAGCTCTTCTTCATCCGTGTGATATTTGGGACTAGGTGCACGGGGTGGAGTAACTTCGCGTTCTCTTTGCAAAAGTGAATTCTTTAAGGCCTTGTTTTCCTCTTTTAGCGAGTCTACCTCTCTCTTAAGCTCTTGGTAGAGTAAATCCATTTTATTTAGCTTAATTCGGAGTTCATTGTTTTCCTCCTCAAGGCTATTACATTTCACTGAGTCCCGTTTCTCTTGCGCTTGCGCTTCCGGCGGACTTCTTTTTCCGGAGACATTCGGTCTTGATGGTGGAGACCGAGTTACCCTTGATGTCTTCAAAAAGGGGTTAATTAAATGCAACAACTGGCTCTCCCCAGAATCCATAGAGCCTACCTCCGAAGAGGGTGGATTTTCCAGAGAATCTGGACTGCCACCTGGGATACTAGATCTATTTGTTTTACTCATTGCATGTTATGTATACATTTTATCCCCGGTATACGAAGGGTGGATTTTAGTCGCCTCTTACGACAGGCATGCCTACCTCGGGTATATTCTGGCCCCTACCCCACCTCCTAAGATGGCGCGCACAAGTGGAAAACTATCTCAACCAAATTGAAGTGCGCAACTGGAGGCAGTTAGCTAAGGACCGGGCTAACTGGAAGGGGTTGTTGGTGGAGGCCCTTATCTACCCCGAACTGTAGTGCCACCTAAGTAAGCAAGTATAGTAATCAAGTATCTAAAAAATTATGACAAATGTTTTATAATAGCTGCTCGTCAAGGTTATTGAAAAAGATCGTCGAAATACTTCAAACTAGGAACGCTTTCGGAAGTAATGCATTATGCATAATTTAATCAGACAAAAAGTCAATCATCTATCTGTTTCACTTTTTACTCGATTGGCAAATGATTACTTACAGTAGAACAATACTAACTGAGTAGACTTCAAATATGTACTTAACACAAAAAATCTGTAAACTAATCTGTTTGAAATCGTTTGCAACTAAAAATGGTAAAATACTTAAAATTTTTGAACAGGGTCAATGTGATTTAAATTGGCATCGGAAACTAAAGGAGGATGTTAGTTTCAAAGGTTTTCTTCTTTATGACATAAGGCAGAAGGTCAGTGTATTTTTTTTAACTCCACATATGCTAATCGTAACGATTGATCGGTCACCAATCCCGATTTTCAGTCAAACAAAAACCCGCCAAATTTGAATTCGAACTGAATTCCAAATCTGTAATCAATCAACGGCATTATGACAGTAAATCACTCTAATGCCAACAACCATAAAATGTTCCACTCTTTAACCAGTCAAAGAAAAAACGCTTAACTATCATCTTTTCCGCGAATTAACGATCACACACATGTAAATTCCGTCCATATGTCCCTTCAAGCTGAAAATTAGGATTATTAACTGCTCCAAATTAGCATTTCTAATCCATGATCTCTAGCGGGCGAATTTATCATTGAAATAAAGATTCAAAATCTCTCAAGAATAATATCAATCAACAACTGTGAACTCCAGCGAAGAGATATTCACCAGAATTTCGCTCCAAATGAGGTCAAGTGAACCGGCCGACTAAGGTATTCCCAAGATTCAAATTCAAAAATTAAAGCGCAAATCAAGTCAGGAATTTTCGAACTCATTTCAAAGATAAATCATAAGCATAACCCATCGGCCCAACACTCTGAAGTCCGAACCTGACCAAACCAATCCAAATTGAATGTACAGCACCAGCACACGGATAAAGAATAAAAAAAAAGAAAACGGTGCACACAATTTATAATCAATTCATTTAATTCAAACAAATTGCTTACTATTCGCTTCCACAATTTTTCATGTTGATGTGATGTGTACCAAGGCTGTCCCGCAGCGTCGACCATCCCCTCTTTTGGCAAAGAACAGATCCATCCGTGGTCTTGAGAAACTTCATCATCATCATCTTCATCACCATCACCAGCGTCGCGTCGTCGTTATGTGCGTCAAAAAAAAAACCTCTTGCCGGCCCCGTGTTGTCGCTGTCGTCATGATCACCGGAGCCCGTCCACTAGATTTTATTCGGTTGATTAAATTCGCGCGGCCCAAAAGATAAATACTACAAGACAACGCGGACAGCGCGCAGCGCTCATAAATTGTCACAAAAAATTGATTTTCGAGTGTTTCCCTTGCTTGTTTGCGTTAATAAAAAGCAAAATTTCAATCATGCAGATATTTGTCACCTGCGGCGCAATACTCTTTTGGATTAACCTTCGTTAACATTCTCGAGGCGAGAGGCTATAATTTGGTGTAGACACTGGCAGTTGACTGCAAAAGGCTGCCCGTTAAGAGGGGACTTGTGCAAGAAGTTTGAGGTTTTCTTTTATTTTTCGGAAGGAGTTCGCAGCAAATTGCAAGACAATAGTGGATAATCATTAAAAGAAAAATAAATACAAGCTATATTTGTACGAGTCCAATATTTTTAAATCAATTTCGCTTTATTATGCCAGTCTTTATTACAGCACTTTAAGCCCAAGAGCGGTACAAAAGTGAAGACGTACCTTAATCACTTGAAACAAAGCAGAAGCTATAATCCATCGAGAGCCGATACTGAATAAACGGGTAAGATAGGTAGAATCTAGACTCTAGAGAAATGTGGATTTGGAACCAGATTATTTAACGACTGAATATTTCTATCCGAAAATAATTGACATTTGGGTCATTGGTATAGAATTGCTTTTGGCTGTGCTTTCCAATAGGTTATTCTAAGATGTTCTGCATATAAATTAACGTGAGGAAACATTTGTTTATGTGCTTAAGACAATAATATATTTTTCACAAAGCCATACAAATGTGCACAAAAACCGTACAAATGTCAACATATTTGACATAAAAATGACTTGACAGGCTTTTATTTTGCGTTCAGTGCGTCTAGTTTGCATTACTTTCTATTTTTAATGCGTTCAGCGGGTCTATTATGCACTTTTATTATTATTATTTTTAGCGTTGAGATTCTCATACCCAGAGTATATCTAATAATGAGTAGGGACACTCTTCCAATACATGCAACTGCTACTTGTATTATATAAATTTGGATGTATTTCATATATGCATAATTATTTAAAACATCAATTTTTGTACGTCAAATTAAATTCTTTCGTAATTTTCAAGACTATTGCGCTCTGCGCGTAACGAAACGAAATGAAGCGAAATAGCAAAATAACGAACAAGAAAAAGAGAAACGTCAAAAAGAGTCAGAAAATTCTGCCCGCGACTCACCAGGCAACTTGTTTTCTATCTCATCGTTCTTCTCTTTCGTACTCGTGTGAGTCGCGACCCATGAGTCAACGTGTGGATTGGGACTAACTGTGCCAAATATAATGCTAAAAATGAAAGGTTAAAGAGTGAATAAAAAAATGACCGATTACTTATTATCACATTCATTATAAATAAATTTGGACTCACTGTTGATAAAGTGTTTAATTTTTGGTGCTTTTGAGTATCGTTCGCTTTACCGATGTAATATTTTTGCCATGGCTTAAATCATCCTTGGAGCCCAAGAGAAGGCAGGCCGCAGATGGCGAGCCCCCAGAGCCAAAACGGAAGCAGCGGCTCTCGTCAATAGTGTTGCCGATAGCGAGCCCGCAGAGCTAAATCGGAAGCAGAAAGGACTACCAAGCGGTGCAACAGAGAGCAATCCATCAGAGCTGAAGCGTAAACAAAAAGACTCACCGCTGGAAAACGCCAGTGAGAAGGATGGGGTAGCTAGAGCTGCGACAAACGCCATCGCTAATAGGAAGCAGGCGATAGGAGACCAAGAATGGTCAAAAGCCACCAAAAAGAAGGTAGCCAAAAAGAAGCAGCCCGAAGCCAAAAAAGCTAGACCTGACGCTATCGTTATTAAAGCGACGGGGACTCTCTCCTATGCAGAATTATTACGCAAAGTAAAGGCAGACCCCAAACTGGAAGCAGTAAATGCGGTGTCTAGAATCAGGAGGACACAGAATGGAGACCTCCGAATATACCTCAAGGAGACGGGAATGAAAACCACTGAATATAAAGGTGCCATCAGCGAAGCTCTAGCAGAGCAAGCGAGTGTGAGGTCACTCACGAACCGTACTATCCTCGAGATCAAAGACATAGATGAGATCACAACAAAAGAGGACATAATCGATGCCATCAAAAACCAGTTTGGAGTAGAAAGTTCGCCGGCTGAGATCATATCCCTGCGAAAGGCGTACGGAGGAACCCAAACAGCGACGATGAACCTTCCCACAGAAGACGTAGGACGGTTGCTAGAAGCTGGAAGAATCAAAATTGGCTGGGTGAACTGTCGCATCCGCGAAAGGACCTTACAAAAAAAATGCTTCAAATGTCTAGAGTTTGGCAACCTAGCCTGGCAATGTAAAACCGGAGAAGACCGCTCCAAATTATGTAGAAAATGTGGAACGGAAAGTCACATCGCAAAGAACTGCGAAAAAGAGCCATCATGCATGTTCTGTAGAAAGGACCACCCAGAAAATGCGAAACATGCAACTGGTAGCAGCAAATGCCCGGTCTTCAGGAGAGCTATTACAAGCAAAAGACCATGAAGGTACTACAATTAAATCTCAATCACTATAGAATAGCTCAAGACATCCTAGCACAAACTGCCAAGGAAGAGAGAGCGGACGACATCATGATCAGCGAGCCCTACAAATGCCCCGATCAGAATAATAATTGGATCTGCGACAAGGCAAAACAGGTGGCAATATGGATATGCGGACGCCATGCCTTCCAGGAAATAGATGACCAAACAAAAGGCTTCGTACGAGCGAAAATAAAAGGCATCCAGTTCTATAGCTGCTATGCTAGACCCAGCTTAGCTCCCAGCGAATATCAAGAAATGCTGGACAGTCTAACCGTAGATGCGCTCCACAGAGCCCCAGTTGTTATAGGAGGCGACTTTAATGCGTGGGCCACAGAATGGGGTAGCAGACTTATCAACGCCAGAGGTCAGGCCTTACTGGAAACATTTGCTCCTCTAGCGATAAGCATCGCTAATGACGGTCGGGCAAATACCTACCGAAAGGCTGGAACAGGTTCCATTATCGACATCACCCTTGTGAGCAACTCCCTCCTGAGGACTACAAAGTGGAGGGTCAGTGAAGAATACTCACATAGCGACCACCAGGTGATAATAATAGAAATAAAAGGAAAGAAACCAGCCCAGCCCCCAAAACTTACGGGCCCTAAATGGAATGACAGATCGTTCGACAAGGACACATTCGAAGAGATGCTAAACTGTAACCCGACTCTAAATGGAACAGCGAAAACACTCGACAAGCACCTTACAGGTACCATCACAACAGCATGCGATGCATCTATGCCTAGAAGGACAAATAATAAGAAGGCGGCACCATGTTACTGGTGGAACGAGGAAGTAGGAGAACTTCGGACAAAATGCCTAAAAGCCCGGCGCAAGATCCAGCGATCAAGACGAAGACCAGATTTCCAAGAACGCCTGGATATCCTTAGCATAGCGAGACGCAACTTAAGCAAAGCTATTAAGGAGAGTAAAACCGCATGCTTCAAACGTTTATGTGAAGATGCAGACATAAATCCTTGAGGCACGGCAGTGAGCTCCCTCCATCGTCGTCCTGTACAGACGGACGAGTTGATGTCAAAACTAGACATGGCTCTATGCAGTCCATCCCTTCAGATGATGTCATAGGCGGCCTTAAAATCGATATGGCAGATAAGATCTTGTTGGAGCAGTTCCTCCGACTCTAGTCTTGTGGACCGGGCGGGCGATGCTGAGATTCCATTCATCCGGCATACTTTCATTTGACCAAATCTTAGAGATGAGTTGGTGTACGCTCTCTACCAAGTCATCTACAGCTTCTTTAAATAGCTCTGCGTGAAAACTGTCAGGTCCAGCATCCCTTAGACATAAGCTTGTATATTTTTACCCTCATTTCGTTTTGCTCAGGTGGATGGGAGTTGTGGCTGTCACCATCTAAAATCTAATTTGAATGTTTAATTCTGCCCGATAGCAGCGTGCTGGCTGACCCTAATGGTGTTCTTAGCCTTATGTCTACCTGTCCGCTTTTTTGAATTCAGAAACACGTTTGATCGCCAATCAAAATAGCCCCCTTATGATTGGTGAATCGCTTAATTTTGGCGAATTGACTCTCTAGGCGAACTTTTCGATTTTTGGTATTATCATTGGCGAGTGAATCGATTGGCCTGAAATTCGAGTCACTCGTTGTAAATTCAACGAGTGATGTAAAAGTCATTTCAAAAAAATTAATTTCTTCTGAAAGTGAAATACATAATAATGTATATCAGTGGGGTATTTTAACAAAATGTTTAGCAATTATGTGCTATTCTTTGAAGAACATGATGAATAGTTTATAAACATGATTAAAAAGAACGATTTGAGACAATTCAAATACTTTTGAACTTCCAGGGTAGATATCAATCATGCAACAAAAGCTAGAAACTAGACTTTCGGTTTTTTCTAGATTTACCTATCCACCGTACTCCGTAGGATTCAATAAGATCTTAGACCAAAGAAGGTCCATTGCTACATGGACCACATAATCTGATTCTTATCTTGTAAACATTTTAAAAGTCGGATAATTTCCATATTTCGTTGATTGATTTCCGTTGGGGAGAAATTTTGTAGATCTATTAAAAGGAGAGTATTAGGCAACTGCACAGGAGGTGGGAGGGGCATTCTGGTTCCTCCTCATCCATACAGCTGCGGTAGAAATGCCATTGGGATAGCATTTCTAATCTGTTGGAATGTCTACCTATTTTACAAGGACCTCTCAATACTCCACCTAGAGTGCCGATATCTGTGTGCTGTTCCAATTTTTATCAAGCTGTTAGTTTTGCGCTGATTTAACTGAGGCTAAGGCTGTGGTCACGTCTCACGCTTGTAAGCGTTTAAGCGTTTTGAGCTTGTTCGCTCGTGTACGCTTGTACGCTTTTAGTGGTCACGTCTCACGCTTGTAAGCGTTTTGAGCTTGTGCGCACGTGTACGCTTGTACGCTTTTAGTAGTCACGTCTACACGCTTGTAAGCGTTTAAGCGTTTTGAGCTTGTTCGCGCGTGTACGCTTGTACGCTTTTAGTGGTCACGTCTATAGGCGACAAAAGCTATAACTAGTAGTCATTTGAACGGGGTTAAAATAACTTTGATAAGGGTCTTTCGAAAAGTTAATTACTGTTTTGTACAGAAAGTACCCATCTTAAAACAAAAGGGATTATATGTTACTGCTGGGATCTTACCACTGACAGTAGCGGTAAATAGCTAAAAACACAAGTTTTTGAAATACATATGTCGTGGATACTCGTTGTTGCGACGAATGCTTAGCTTTCACGCTAGTTTTGTTTATGTTGAGTGTGGTGTGGTGAAAGACGACCTGAATGCTGTAGAGTAGATGATTCTACTGGTAGTGAGAAAGAAGATAATCTGGAGACGATACAACACTAGTATGTATGTGCTATCGGACATATAAGGTTTCACGCGTCGAGGTAAAGAGGTGCTTACCACCAGCGAAGAACATCCTGAACCGTCTTTGGAAGCTCATAATTCAAAAATAAAAAATTCTTTGCTCAAAATTCAACATAATGTTCATAATTATGTAATGTACACAGGCATTTGCGGTTAACATAAAATCGATTTTAGCATAACATCCATAGAGAAAACTGAGATTATTTTCCACTTTGATACCAAATATATGTATGTGTGCTTACTAAAGACTGTTAAGTAATACAAATAAAAAAATATAGTCAAAAAAAAAATCGTTATTTGTTTCGGAAACGCCTTCAGTAATTTAATAAACCAAAGAACAACGTTCGCGCTTGTAAGCTTAAATATCAAATGATTTTGATCTACAAGCTTACTAGCGCGAGCACTCCTACAAGCGTACAAGCTTCAAGCATGAAACGTGACCAATACATTCAGTAGCCGTACTATTTGATTTACTAGCGTAAACGCGTCAACAAGCGTACTCGCTTACTAGCGTGAGACGTGACCACAGCCTAAGTCTGTTTAGCGTGACTACACGTATCAAGATTACGCCTGTATTGTAATGAACCTATATGTAATATAATACATACATACATACCTACACCTACATGTATTCTTACCAATACTATTATACGTTATACCTAAAGTCACTTAAAGTTGAGTCATAGCACTGAAGCAGCCTTTGTTTATGTGCTGAGTTAGAAGAAAAGCCAATTTAGGTCATCATCCCGTTCATCTGGCATCATCTGATTTGGGACTGTCGCAGCTAACAGTGGTGATTTTTTAGCTGGTTTGGTTTTGGCAACACTGGTTTTGACAGCTGACGTGTGTTTAGTACCTTGTGTCACTGTCAAACAGCTTCAGTTTGGTTTGCAATTTAACCATGGATCGTCTTACAAATGAACAACGCTTGCAAATTATTGAATTTTACTATCAAAATTCGTGCTCGGTTCGAAATGTTTTTTTTATCGATTTATCGAAAAATTGTGTTCAGCGATGAGGCTCATTTTTGGTTGAATGGGTACGTAAATAAGCAAAATTGCCGCATTTGGAGTGAAGATCAGCCAGAAGCATTGCAACAGCTACCAATGCATCCCGAAAAAGCCACTGTTTGGTGCGGTTTATGGGCCGGCGGCATTATTGGGCCATATTTCTTCAAAGATGATGCGAATCGCAGCGTTACTGTCAATGGTGAACGCTACCGAGCGATGATAACAAACTTTTTTTTGCCCGAAATGGAAGTTCTTGACTTGCATGATATGTGGTTTCAACAAGACGGTGCCACATGCCACACAGCACGCGAAACAATGGCGCAATTGCGAGGCGAGTTTGGTGAACAGTTAATTTCACGTTTCGGGCCGGTCAATTGGCCGCCTAGATCGTGCGATTTGACACCATTAGATTATTTTTTGTGGGGGTATGTCAAGGCTAATGTCTATAGGGACAAGCCCGCTTCGATTGACGCACTGGAAGCCAACATCCATGCATTCATTCGTGAGATACCGGCCGATATGTGTGAAAGAGTATGCCAAAATTGGACTCAGCGGATGGGCTACCTGAGACGCAGCCGCGGTCAACATTTGCATGAAATTATCTTTAAACATTAAATTGCAAGGTTCAAACTATCGATTCAAATAAATATTTCATTCATTTTTTCGAATTTTTTGTGTTTTTTTTTTTAAAAAAGTTCTCAACCTCTTAAAAAATCACCCTTTACTATCTGAAGTAGTAAATTTGTTATCTAAGACAATGCTAGGTGAGTTATAGTACATTGCAAACAGTTCTTAACACACTGTGAACGATATGACTAACACAACTTAATACATATTTTTACCTTATGCAACTATGTATCTGCCTTCCCGTAGAGGTGGTCGAAAGGTATTAAGTTCAACTACAATTTTATCCCATAGCTCTTTAAAATTGTGTCTCTTCTTCTACTAATGATAAAAATCAGTTTTCCATAATTCCGTTACTATAATATACCTTATCGCCTTCACAGCAGCGATGTCACTTCTGAAAAAATTTCTGGAGTAGAATAGGTTTAAGAATTGAAGTAGATGGGAAAAACTGAAGTAGATTTAAAAAAAAAAAAAGAATCTACATACGTTTTTTAACACTTATTAAGAACTGGTGGTTACCCGGTGCGCTTCGCTACACCCATTGAAAACAGTGTAAAATACCATGAAATTGAAAAGTATTTGAACGAATTTAAATTTTGTGTTTGATAAACACACGTTAATATTATATTAAATAAATTTTCCTGGCGCTGGTGGCAGATTAAGTGCCGGCAACACAGCTTTTCCACCGCATGTTACTGGGAAATATTGTTTGTTTCAAATGCGGATTCTTCGAGTTTTGCATGCAAAATACATACTCGACCCGGATAATCGGGGTTCTACTGTATGTTGTATAGGTCTCAGCTCCATCGGGTGGTTCTGAAATTATGGTGTTCCAGCGCGATCTATCGAAAAACTTGAAAACTTTTAATGTATGAATATCTTACTTAGCTCAGCTTAATCGTACGGTGAGTTCAAAAATATTTACTGTCTTTTCCAATTAATTTTTTACATAGCATTATGTTATATTTTCTACAGTTTGAGAAAGCAATTTTTTTGAGGAATTATTTTTTTTAATTTTTCGTTCTGGCATTGCAGAGGAAGAACTAACAAATTAATCATATGAAGGATAAAAAAATCGAAAATGAAGTAGATTATTGCAAATTCAGATATTAGTGAAGTAGGGAGTAGATTTCTTAAATTTGTGGGAAAGTGAAGTAGATCTACTTCAATTGGAGTAAAGTGGCATCGCTGCTTCACAGTCACAAAAATATTCTAATCGCCAGAATATGACATTTTTGGCGAATAAATTTCAGTCGATTCGCCAACTATAATAGAAAAAAAAATTAATTTGTTCCTATTTTGACTTTTGAGGCGAGCAAGTGGCAAACGATTCGCCAACCATAATTGCAAATAGTCACATTCGCCAAACTTTGTATTCGACTCACCAATCATAATAGCCCCCTTAAGCAAATTGTAAAAAAATAACTTATTTACCCGAAATCGTTGAATTGATAAGAAAATGTATCAGTCAATTTCGAAACTCAAAATACAGTGCACGCCGCTTAATATTATCACGGTTAATGTTATCATTCGTATAATAATATCACTTTGACACAGTCCCAAACAATTATATACAATTACACAGGATAAATTTCGTTTTTTTTAATCAGTGCATCGGTTATTGTTATCATTTTTTATTAATTTTTGCCATATTTTCCCATTGGAGATCTAAGCCCGGAATGTTTGTATGTCACCAGCAATTGTGTGTCTCAATACAACACACACTGGGTTAGGGGAATGAAAATGTTCGCGCAAAGCGAAACCGTGCAACGCGAAGTATGGATTTCATGTAATTTAGGGTGTTGCGTTCCAAAAAAATTAAATGTAAGCATTTATTAAGGCCGCTCAAATCGAATTTTGGTAGACAAATCCATTTTGCGCAAAAGTGAAACCGCGCAAAAAGAAGTCTCGCAAAGCGAAGGACCAGTATTAGTATTAGGAAATTTTGCAACGTATTAATGTAGGTATGTGCGCAAGTTATAAGAAAAAGCGATGACAAAAGGGTTTCCTTGCATTTCTGTTCTTTGTTCAGTTTATTTCAAACACAGCAAATGGGAATTTGCACGGCGCGGCGGCGGTATTAAAATCTTATTCTTTGTTAAATACATACATACATACGTATCATACATACCTACCTATAAAATACAATTTTTATGAGTTTATTTTTCAGTTACCCATTCCCTTCTACATCGGTTATTGTTATCATCGGTTATTGTTATCAATATAACCAGGTCCCAAATTGATCACATTAAAGTGGCGTGTACTGTACTGAAATTCTTTCATGATGTTTTTTTTGAAAACCTTAATTGCTGACAAGGCTGATTGTGATTAAAAACCTTAGCGAAAGTTTGGTAAAATAATTTCGTAACTGTGAACAAGAATTGGACCTAAACTTTCCCAACTCCCGCCCTGTTTTAACAATACCCATACTTTATTCAAAACCTCTAATGCGCATGCTAATTATTAAAGAAGTTATTAGCTCATTGCATCTTCTCTCATATACTCAACAGGTTTACGAAAATCAAGCTCTGGAAAATACCACCAACGATGTTTGCCGTGATTACACAAAAAAATGTATGCAGTCTTATCAAGATATGCCACTGGCTTCGTAAATAAGCAGAAAACAATGTCAACTCGGGGCTACTGAAAATCAACATCAACCTCAACAGCATTCAGTGCATTAATTAAAATTCACGATTTGGTGTGGAATTGGGAGTGGTCCATTCTTAGTTTTTTAATAAAATGCAAATAGCCAACGCGTGACAATCGCTAGAGATCGATATCATATCATGTTACATGGTAATTATTGAGCACCGAAATTAGATGAAATTGGATTGGAAGAAGTAAGGAATGTTGGTTCCACAAGATGCAGCGGGATATGTAGAAAATGCAACACGATCATTTCTGTTTTTTTTTTTTACCAAGAACACCTTGTTGAACGAACGGCTTCTGATTTGATTTTTTTTTATTAGTTTTGTTAACAGATTTTAAAAAAATTTAAAAATATCATTAGGTCAGCCTAAGGTCAATAAAAGTGAGTGCAAACTAATGGTTTATTCAACTACATACGAAGTTTAAAAAAAAAACTTAAAGTTGGTGTTCATTATAACCAAAAAGAATTACATACCAATGTTTTTTATATGTAAAATTGTACGCATTTATTGTTGCAAACTATTGTTAGCGGAGTGCTAGAATGTATGCAATGCATATAGGTACCAAATGTTTGTTGTAAAAAAAACAACTGCTTCCTAGAAAAAAAAAAAAACATTTTTGTTATGAATAAACGAATCTCACACTATTTGGTATATGCATTGCATACATTCTAGCACTCCGCACTCCGAAAACAAATGCAAATTGCGCGAAACCAGCGCACACCACTGCAGAAAACAAAAAAAATACTATCGAAAAAATTGTGTAAAAATGAAACTAACAATAAAATAGTTTTCGAAATAGTTACTCCATCGGTGTCGAAAATGTAGTTCCGAAAGAAAAATAGGATATTATAAAATGTTTAGGAAAAATCTTTTACTTACAACACATTCTTGAAATGAAGCAAGAAAACTGGCGGAAGTACCGTTAGATTTGTTGTTAGGGAAAAAAGTTTAAGGTCGTCGACTATGCAGCTGTGCAAGACATACATAATGCAAGTTTTTAATTTGTTACCATTTCTGTTTCAATTTGCGGAATATTCACATCAGCGGTCTATTTCACCAAGCGCTTTTCACTTTGCACTTTGCAACTTCGCAAAAAAATATTTCCCTGCAAAGTACCTAAGTGTTTCATTAAAAAATGCAAAGTTCTCACGACTTTTCAAATTTTCAGTCCCATTTGCAAAAAGAAAGGTGTAAGCGTTTCACCAATCAAAATCGAGTTTTGAAAAGTTGCAAAGTTAAACCTATGAACTTGTATATTGTGCTCTCGCATCGGCCTTAGCTTAGAGAGTAGACTTTTGCCAGAGAAATCTTTCTTAAGCTTTGCGTTATTTTAAATGCAAAGTGCAAAGTTTATTTGAAAGAATCACATGCGATCTAAAAAGTCTTTGCACTTTGCAAAAAAAAAATAAGTACTATTCAGGTTGTAAATACATGCGTTTTGTAAAACGAAAATTGCAAAGATAATTTATAAAGTTGCAAAGTGGGGCACTATTACAATAACTATGGCGTAAGGATTTGACAATGCCATTTGGTAGATCTCGGTGAAATAAGCACAAAATATTAAGTAAAAAATATTAATTAATCGCTTAGTTTAGAGGAGTAAACATTTTTATAAAATCTTAGTTTTTGAGGATACGACTTTGAAAAAATAATTTTTCAAAAACTAAGATTTTATAAAATTTCTTTACTTAAATTCTTAAAAAAACATTTTTTTAGTTTTACGCCTAAATGTATGCAGCAATGTTTTTTTGTACTGAAATAAAAATAATTAATTTCAATGGAATTTCCATTGGAAAAAATTAATTTTGAAACCTCGGTATCTCCTAAACTAATGGCGTGGTCAAACCTTTGCGTCACAGTTATCGTAATAATGCCGCCCTGGTTAGTAAAATACGTAGTACAGTGCACGCCGCTTAATGTGATCACTTTGGGACCTGGTTAAATAAAAAAAATAAACTCATAAAAAGTGTATTTTATAGTGTTTGAAATAAACTGAACAAAGAACAGAAATGCAAGGAAACCCTTCTGTCACCGCTTTTCTTAAAATTTGCGCACATACATACATACATACGTTGCGTCGTTTCCGAATACACTGGTCCCTCGCTTTGTGCGACTTCTTTTTGCGCGGTTTCACTTTTGCGCAAATGGATTTCTCTACCAAAATTCGATTCGGCTTTAATATATGCTTACATTTCATTTTTCAGGAACGCAACACCCTAAATTACATGAAATTCATACTTTGCTTTGCGCGGTTTAGCTTTGCGCGAACATTTTCATTCCCCTAACCCCCGCGCAAAGCCGGTGACCAGTGTGTGTTGTATTGAGACACACAAATGCTGTTGACACACAAATACTCCGGGTGTGGATCTCCAAGGGGAAAATGTGGCAAAAATGAATAAAAAATTTTAACAATAACCGATGTGTTGATTACAAATAAACGAAATATATCCTGTGTAATTGTATATAATTGTTTGGGACTGTGTAGAAGCGATAATATTAAGCGAATGATAACATTAACCATGATTACATTAAGCGGCGTGCACTGTATTTTTAATTACAAAAATTATGTTTTAAAAAAAATTAAAATTATGGTTTATGTCATTCAGTTTTTATTGAAAATGTTAAAAAAAATGGTAATCCGGGCTTTTCAATATGAATCAAAGCAACAAGAGATTGCCGAACGATTCAAGATTTACAAATCAAGTTTTAAGTGTGCCGAGAATAGTTACAAAATTTCGACAAAATTCATCCAGACATATGATGAATTTGTGATTAAATTTAATTTGTGATTGAATTTCCTTCCGGCCCAATTTCCCGTCTTGGCCTACAAAATCATCCATCAATGAATTGGAATTATGATCTTAAGCAACGTGAATGTTTAACAAATGGGTTCCATCCCATTGCTATCACGTAACTATTTCAGAAAAAAAATCCTGGATAAAGGGGTGAGACTCTTAAAGAAAAACATATTATAATGAATCATTTATTTTATAACATTTCACTATAGCAAGGGTGAACTTCTTCAGAAGCAAACGAAAAAAAAACCAGATTAAACACGTCCAGCTGTTTACCCAGATTCTGTCCCCAAGGTAGTCGTTCCCAAACGACCTCAATGATTAATGATCATTGACTCTGTTCACACAAAACACACCATTAAAACAGAAACCAGGACACTTAACCTCATTATAAGCAGATACACAGCACATCACCTCTATTGTGTTACTCATTCAACCCGAATATAAATGAATATCTGCATTCCAGATAAACAGGGAGAGAACAAATCTGGCTCTTCAGACGTTACCCTGACTGCCAGATCACCTTAACCTAATCCCTACTCTTCAAGCGGCACTTGAATCCGATGATTGCTTAAAAATTAACTTCTATCTTTGAGGTAATTCGTTCAGGGGCAAACAACACTGCCTACCTACCTGGACGATCTGGAAACCTCACCTAGGGGGCCTAATGCTACCACCACCCAGCGATAGATAGAACTGCGACGAATTAACACTGCTTTATAGTACTTGCGGTAGTTTGCGGCCGGCGGCGACAACGATGGTTGGCGGCTACTTGAGTATTTCTTTGTGGCACCATTTGTCTACGCGGTCTAGAACTCGAGCGAGCGGCAATCAGCATTCTGTAGGTGTTCGAAACACCACAAATCTACTGGGAGCAACACAATGACCATGTCAATTGGAGTCTCTTTGACTCCATCATCACAATCCGTGCAGTCGGAGAATTCGGTGGACAATGTGTGCAGTGTGTGGTGTCAATTGTTGGCCGTTGTTATGCGAGTGTTGACGTTACGCTGACGTCGTCGCTCCAAATGGTCACCACCTCACACCTAACTAAAGAGAGATAAAGGAGACTTGCTTCGTGTCCGGTGCGCTTGAAATCTTAGGGCAAGTGATTAGCTTCAATGTGCAATTTTCCGGCTGCACATCCCACAGCGGCTGGACACTTTGATTTTGAGTGCTGACTTTTCCTTTGTTTTGTTTGTGTTGTACTGCTGCCGCTTTGAAATGTCATTGGGTGGAAATGGAAAATGTTTACTATGGTTGTTGGCAGTAGTTAGTTGCTTGTTGGTAAAACGTGTCCCCGCTGCAGAACCATTCGGTGTTGGTAACTTTGCTGTTTACGGCGTTAGAGGAATTTCACCGAGCCCGGAAAAGTTGTACGAACGCGAACCATGTGTGTTGCAATGCATTTGGAATGCCTGTCTGCGGCAACTAGAAAGGGTGATGATGCAGTGCAGTCTTGCTCGCCGAAGAGGTTAAAGTGCGTCCGTATATTGTTTGTTGAACAGATTCTTGTCTTTCTATTTAACTGGGTTGTTCGTAGAGTTAGGTACAAAATGTAGTCAACAGGCACCTTCAGAAGATCGGCTGGTGTGAGCTTTCCCTGGCAATAAAGTACAAGGGCTGACAATGGTGTGGTTGCAACTTAATTGGTTAGCAATACCACGGGATTTGCTTTGTTCAATTTCAAAAAAGCCACTCTAGTGTTCTAATATTCATAGAAATTCAACCTAGTTTAAGGCTCATCTAGGGACGTTGGAGTGTTTTCAGGAAGGAGATTTTCATCAGCTTTGGTAATTGCTTAAATGGACGGATGGCGGATTTATCGAAACATTTGCCTGTCATAAATATGAAGGTCAAAACTTCACCGTTCAGAACCGACCTAGCCAAAAGTTAAGGTCACGCTAAAGCTAAACATATGCACTGGGGATCAAGGTAAAATATGTAATAATGTTATGTATTTTTCTATTAATAATGTTATGTAATTTTCTTATTTTTTGTTTATTTATTGCTGGTGGTAGGTTTGTAAAGTAGCGTAGCCTAACCACTAACACCAGCACTAAATGATGAGCCTGTTGATGCATATTTTGCCCCGGGAAATCTCTGCTAGTGGTTGTTGCTTGTATTAAGCACACCACGACACAGATCTAATAGTGTAAAAAAATTTGCGGCCCTCACGCTTAACAAATCCTAACAAATGAGGTGTCAAAAGAAAGAGAATTTCCTGGAGTAGTGACGAGTTGCACTTTCACTTTTTAGATTTTAACAAATTAATAAACCGATCAAAACAAATATTTTACCCAAAATGAACTCACAAAAGAATAAACAGTTCCCGTATGATACCCATCTGTCAACTGATGGGAATGAATTTAGATTGGTTGATATACCTATTTGCTATATGGAAATCATCTGGGAAATATTTGTTGGGTTAAGAGTTCATTTTCTTTGATATATTTGCTATTGATGCAAGTGATGACGTTTAAAAAAAAAATAAACACTTCTTATATGGTTTCCATGGGATTTCCATAAGTTCACAATTGGAAATCCTATGGGAGGCTTAGATGTTGGATGGAACGTTTGGATTTTGGGGGTTGGTTTTCTCCTGCGAGAGTCCTCGCACGGGCACAATAGTAAAATAAAATAAGGGAATGCATCCTACACAAGGAATAAAGACAAACAATGGCAAACATTAGCACCGGTGAACCCACTTACCAGCTAAGTGACACCAAGAAAACTTTTGACCTAATAGATTTCTGTGTTACGCGAATCATATAAATAAATAATATGTATGTACATATGTATGTATGCCCTTCTAGCATCATCTTATCTTCTACATCGGAACCAAACTACTCTCCTTGGGGAATGCTACAAAAAAATTAAAAACAAAATACAATACCACCCTCAGTATAAAAACATAGCTGATGGAACCTGGGCAAGAGAACATGTCGACCAGGCTTTTACACTTGCAGCAAATTTTAGCGATTTATTTATAAATAATGATGACATAACTAGTGATCTCTGAATAAAAGACTCATATCAAAAGAGCTTTTATGCTGCATAAATAAAATAATTGAATCCAAAAAGGCGCGAAGGTGATAACCTATCAGGTATGGTAAACTGGGGCATTTTCGCCACTTCTTTAACTCAGTCATGCTGTGTCGAAATTTATCAACGAATTCCAAAATCCCCAATTCGGGGCACATTTGGCATCTTAAGGGGCACATTCGGTAAAAGAGTTTTCAGTCGAAAATAATGGGCTCAAAATTGTTTAACTTGAATTTTTTAAATACTTACTTATTAAACTATTCAATTAAGGATATTCATATGTGTATGGAACTAGTCTTAGGCGTTAAAATCTATTGTATACACAGATACACACACATATCCTATTTAAAAAGGAATAATACCAATAACAATATTGCTCTTTTGTTTTTTTTTTAATTAATTCTTAATAAAATTTAATACATGAATTGAAAACCACCTTCTGAATGACTTTTTTCACTGAATCGGAAGTGTCTCCAAGAAGATGGTGCTTTTCAGAAGCCGAATGTGCCCCGATCTCTCAGATTGTCTTTGACTTCACATTTTTCATAAACTTTTAAAATCTACATGGATTCTAGTTTCCTACCTTAAAACTTAATATCAATACATGCTAAAAATTAAAATCTATTATCAATTCATATAAAATTGGCCATTTAGCATGGCTTACATATCCGTATTCAATAATAACATCGAAGCACACAAAACAATTATTTTTTTTTTGTATCTAACTATAGCTTTCATACTACAATGGATCCCAATTCAGCGTTAAAGGGAGTATTTATCCAGAACGGCGTTAGTCTATAAAGCCGGGTTCACACTAAAAACGGGCTTTACCATACTCGTTAAATTGTAAAAAAAATGTCAGATTCTAAATACCTCTGGTCTACATTTTTCATGTAAATTTTTAAATCAAAAGAAAATAATAATTATTAATTAGGAAAAATGTTTTCATTAATTTAAAATTAGCCCATTTACAGTTGGAAACGTAACTACTTGTATTAGTTTATAACATCTCTTTTATCTATGTTTTAATTTAAATGTAAATAATGTTTGAAGATATTCTTTGGCTGACATCATTGTCTAATATTTTTTAATGAAAATAAAAAAAATTTAAAAATATTTTCATACAGCTTTGTAAATAATTATGAATTCAAATTTGTCAAAAATCTAAATTCGTCGGCACACCCGAAATTTAATGTGAAATTTTATTGATACCTGTCACTGTGATATTTGGTTTTATCACGCATAACTCATCTGTTCATCAATATTTAAAGCAAACATTGCAGGGGGCCTGTATCTGATTTCGAAATATGTAAACTGAGTCTTCTTCTTTATTACATTGTGTGTAGTTATTCTAAATTTGATTGAACAAACGGTAGTCTATTGACTTTTTCAACTATCGTTGACTTGACATTTTTAAAAAATAATGTACACAACATGAGGTCCAGCTGAAAATGATATTTGTTGATTAAAACATTGGAAATAGAAAATCATTAATAAAACATAAAAAACAGGAAATTGAACTAGTTTTATAATAAAAAAAAGCTTGTGTTTCGATTGACTCATTTTTGAATGACGAAACAGGTTGCATAACTTGAAGATCTAACATCTAATAGTGATCCGAATCCTTTTATTTTGCATCCTATTATTAATCTTACAGTCGAACCCTTAAATGAAATGAGGAAAAATATTGGTTTTAATTTCAATTAACCGGATTTTAATTTAAGCAGATTTCGGATAACTGGAATAAAATTTCATTTAAATGGGCTTCGTCTAACAGAAAAATATTTGATAAACCTAGAATATTTTATCAACAAATAGAATAAGTTAGCCATTTGCCCCCATATTTTAAAATTGAATTGCTAACGAATGTATTGACGAGGAGTAAATAAAATCCTTTGAAATTAAGAAAACAGAAAATATGCTCTCAGTACTGACATCTGTCACTATGACAGACTAAATGGATTCATTCAAAGCCTGCCTCATCACTTTTTTTTTCTAATACATTTTAATTTTTTCAGTTTTTCAGAGTTTCAATAGGGAAAACTGGGGACACTTGATCGTTTGAGAGACTTGATCCCTGGACACTATCTCGATGTGGGAATTGTTTTTTTTACTGCTCACAGTATTTACCGTTATTTTGAAACGACAAATATTGTTTTGGAAGTCGCGGGTAGATAACAGTATATTGTAGTGTTGCGTTTTTCTTTTGCAGTTACCGAATTGTTTTTTCATACGTATTTTAATTGTTTCTTTAACATTGGTATTAATAATTAATACGATTTATTTCTAAAAATAATCGAAAACGTGTTCATTTAGGTAAGTCTTCATGTGTTGGTTTTTAAAAAAACATTTCGATACGTATTAGAAGAGAGATCACAAGAGTCAATAAGCACAATACGTTTTATGATGAAAAACTTTAAATTAAAGGGCAGAATCTTATGAAAAATTGAAGAGACTGGACTAAATACAGTCCATAAACCAAAAAGAGTTTTTGCTCCCAAGGGCTTGAAACAAGTAGGCAAAATTACGTCAGGCGATCGCGTTGAACTGCTTGCATGCTGTGCTATAAACGCAATGGGGAACTATCTTTTGCCCTTTATGATCTTCAACGCAGAAATTGGCTACACCGTATGCTCTATCCCCCCATAATAAAGTCAACCCTATACACAGATCAAGTTTCGCAGAATAGGGGATACTTGCTTATTTCGGATGATTTAAAAAAAAATGGTAAACAATATATTTTATCTTATATACGAGTATTTTCTTAATTTAACCGCACAATATTGTTTATTATTCTTTTACTTTTTGAAATATTTGACCAATTAAAAAGGGGGATCAAATGTCCCCACGTTCCCTTAAAATGGAAAAAGTACACGGGGACGGAATTAATTTTTCATATGAGCGGGGTTTTCAACTAACCTAGTTTCAAATAAGCGCGTTCCACTGTAATTGATTTTCATGAAACGTTTAAGATTATGTAGCGTATGCCTGTGCCTAGAGTAAGCAGAAATCATTACTTTGATATGAACTTACATTTATTTGAATGCTATTCGAAAGGATGAAAGAGTTAGGATTTTTTAATAAAAAAATGGTTTGTTACCAGCAATAGAAAAAAAATCACATTAGCATATCGTTTCATGTCACCACATACCATAAATCATTGCTTAAAAAGATGGGCTGTCACTTCATAAAATGTTTATTAGCCATCTAAAAAAACTAAGTGGATATTATTCAAGAGCTTAGTCGCTACACTTTTACGGAACTACATGCCTGAATTATTTTATACAACATTTGATGACCCAAATATATATCTACATATGTGTATATAAGCCAAGGCAAAACACCATCTTGGGTGTATCCCGTCATAAAAAAAAAACCAAACTTATGAATAAGACCCACATTAGCATATATTTTTATGACCCATCGGCCGATTAAAAATATATTTCATTCGCAGCGATTGCATCCGTGAATTTCAGATGATTGGGCCGGTGCCCTTCCAAGCCGCCACCACCTCGCACCATTCACATTGATTTTATAAATGAAGTTCTCGTTTAAGCGAAATTATTAATTGAAAACGATTTCAGCGATTAAGGTCTATGGAGTTCCAGCTTTGTGATTTCGTTTCGTTTTCACGTGGTGAAATCCACGGAAAAGGATTTAATTACAATTTATTGCAGATGTCCTGAATGCTGACCGCATGCGGTGCATTCGCAGTAGTACGCGAGTACTTATGTGGATAAATGAGATAAAGAAATGTTTTGTATTAAATAATCGCGGGCGTTAATCAGGTGCGCCCGTTGAGGGCGGTGAATTGTGGCTTAGGTGGTATTTTAGGGTGTACTAAATAAATAATAAGACCACAGGGCGCTCAATGGTAATAAAGTAAACGTGTTAATATTTGAAAGAGGAAATGAAATATGATTTAGGTGAACGAACAGAGGAAACGATTTGGTGGGCATTTGTGCAGTTATTTTTGGGTTAAAATTGGGTATTTTAATTGGTACACGAAATGTTTTGACTTGCAAATGAATTTTACAATCATGTAGTTAATTTGTAATTTGTAGTTTTATTTCAATATTTCTTAGCACAGTAAGATACATTTTCAGTAATTAATTAATTTTTAGAAAGTTTGAGGTTCTTTTTTTCTGCGGTTTTCCAATATAATTTATATTTATAAATAATTAATAATTAACGTAATTTGCTTACAAGCATTTCATTATTTGTTTGCCATGTAACTGTCACTTATTTTTGGTTTTTTCATCAAACACTAAATGTACTCGTATCGCATATGCTCATCCATTTACCTCAAATATGTTTTTTTGCATACCTACCTACTAGTACCCGTTAGTTTTGTAAGTAACATATTGTGGCGACCCTGTTCATGTAATATACCTGCAATTTAACTTGTCTCGTAATTTCATCATTCAAAATCAATGTATGTAATTTTCATCCATCTTGCCACGCCCACACTCTTTCATTTTTTTCTGTTCGCTGTCACCAAACCGTTCCAGAAGGAGTTTCTTTAAGTTATCAAACTTACCTTCGACCGGGGGAGAGAGTATGGCCTCAGAAACCTGCGCGAGGATGTTCGACTCAAGCGCACACACCACGGGGTTGAATTTCGTCATGTCGCTGCGCTTGCCGGTGATTTGAAACTGCGCCTCAACCTGTGAGAACCATATCTCGGGTTTTTCATGCCAGAATGGCGGAATTTTGACCGCAATTCGAGTGAGTTGTAGTGGATTTTCTGCGAATGCGTCCTTGGCGTCGTTCGATCCTCCGGGAGCCTTCGCATTCTCTCCATTAGCATCCAGCATTTTCGAAAAAAATCAAGAAAATAAATGCGTAAGTAAGGAATCGAATTTAAACAATTAAAATGAAAGAGTGTGCGCTTGGCATGATGGATGAAAATTACATACAATGATTTTCGATGATGAAATTACAAGACAAGTTAAATTGCAGGTATGTTACATGAACAGAGTCGCCACAATATTATGACCATACTTTGAAACGATGAACGATAATAGAGTAAAATGTTCAGAAAAATTCGGAGTATTTTAAAAGCAAATTTCTGGAAATTAGCATGGTAATTTATATCTGTTAAAAAATGAACAATCAGCTCAATGTTCGAGGACTAAGAACGTAATACACTTTGGAAGTCCTCTGAGTTCTCCTTATAATGCAAGTCCTATCCTTTATGCTAAGCAATACTAGCCTAATCTTAACTGAAGAAGTTTAAAAAAATCTCAATATCCTAAAGCTACCAGACACGACAGAGTTTTATTTGAATAGAACAATTGTGTATATGTAAGTACAGATGAATTGGTAGCTCCACGAGACATATTTATGTCAAATCAAAATGCTTGACTAGATTCAGTTTTTTCTTTTTTTTTCTCTGCTGGGCAAATTATGTCAAGACATTTCATTCTGCAAGATCTCGTCGAGGAAGAAACAACGCGCAGTTCTCACTTTGAAAGCAGTGAAGCACTCTACGGAAATGCCAACTGAATGAAAATCTACATGTCAAACCGGCAAATGTCAAACATAATAGTCGGAGAGCTAGGTGAAATTTTTTCATGAAAAATTTTGCTATTTTTTGGTTGCCGTGATCGCATACATCACAAGATATGGACTTCTGACTAACCTGGCCCGGGCGTTTTAGGGCCTAGAGAGCCTCAAAGTTGCACAAATTCTCAAAAAAAAAGTTATTTCGTCAACAATAAAACTTTGTATGATGAATCGCCATTGAAAAACATATTGTTTGGTGTGATTGGCAGAGCCCCCGAAACATGCCCAAAAATGTAAATTTTAGAGTTTTTTCGTCTAAGCTAAATTTTTGGTATATCATAAAGGACGTCCTACTGAATCACCAATTGAAAGGGCAGAGCAAAAGTCCGGGCATAACACCTCGGCAGAGCGCTTTAAAGTACATTGCGCGTGGAGGGCCTTTTCAGTGACACCGTTTAAGAATTATGCTATACCTTCGAAAGTATATGCGCGATTAAAAAGAAATCAGCTGATTCAGAAAGCTCATAGAAAGAGCTTTATGACTGTATACAAATTTTAGTCCTGACATTTATTTTTTCGAAAATATTTGACTTTGGATCCTAACATTTGCAAATGACCTAAACGCTGTTTG
This sequence comes from Brachyopa scutellaris, assembly GCA_949775065.1. Taxonomy (NCBI): domain Eukaryota; kingdom Metazoa; phylum Arthropoda; class Insecta; order Diptera; family Syrphidae; genus Brachyopa; species Brachyopa scutellaris. Next base: position 26,985,169 of record OX459114.1, on the reverse strand, counting down.
AGCTTATGATGTTTCTTAAGCTAATGCAACAAATAGTGAGATTTTTATTTTTGCTAAGTCCAATCAATAGGGATTTAAAATAAGAAAACTTATATTACATAAATACTTTATCTATATTATTTATCATCTGTTTGAGATTCTTCTTCGCTAAAGAGATCTTCCTCGTCATTGGATTCTTCGGCACTGCAATCGTTGCACTTATTGTCTGGAAAGAAAATATAAGGCAGTAATTAGTAATGTGCATCTAAGCGGAAGTAAAATCTAGACATATGTCCAAGTACATACCTAATTCAAGTTCTTTATCATTCGATGGTTGAATAATAACATCTTTTACAAACTCTGGTAATTGATCTCCTTCAAACCACACAAAATAATATTGCCCATTGTTTTCTAGCCATCCGTTCTGCTTTGGTACCAAAGTAGTAGGATTTTAAGAAAGAGCGTTGTTCCATATACAAGTTATGTATTGGGCGCATAGGAACTGTAGTCGTAATCCAGATTGACAGAGTGGCAAACTCGAAGCATCGAAACTTTTAAGTTTAAATTTAAATGATTCATTCAGCTCCTTTACTTTATATGTGTTGTTGAATATTTGGAATCTTGCGTCGTTCGCCCTTTCTGTTTTTTTGATGTTATACATCAGGTACACAAATATTTCAATAACTTTAAAGGCGGCTTCTCTGGAATCAAAATCAGTTTCTCCTAGCTTACTGAAGGCAGTCTGATATTCTTATGATTTTTCAAGTAGTTTCCATGGCTTCAATTAACTTTTCCGGAAAAATGCTGGATTTTAATCGCAACCAGTTGTCGCGTGAAAACCTGGTAAGGCACTTGCTAGTAGATCTTTTAAGGATAGATATAATTTGGATACATCAATGTATCGTTGTGAGTTCCCAACACCAACTTCCATCCAAATTCTTAGTGAACTGGATAGATTTCTCATGTTCCCAAGAGGTATTATAAGAACATCTGTATTGGAGCATCTAATCAAAATGTTAGTTTTCTCATTTATCTTGCTGATGTGATTATTTTTGTATCCGCTTTCTCGTGTTCTTCACAGGAGTAAATGTTGTCGATTACTCTTATTATTTTATTGTTATGCCATTGAAACCGATAAAACAAATCATAATTTAAATATATTATTTTATCGCCTATAAATGAGACCAGTTCATCACTCTCCCAATGTTGTATTAAAAACTTTACCAAACCCACCTTGAACTTGTTTTTTCGAAGTTCTTTAATGAAATCAGCAGGTCTCACTTGGTGTCATTTCTTAACTCGGGCTCATAATCCTTAATTGACGGAGAAAAATAACGATCAAAAATGATATTAATTCGATTAGCATTGAACCGCGTGACCATTAGTAAAATTTTCATTGATATATTTCCAAACAATTTCGGAACATCTTTCAATAAATGCAACATGAAAAATCCATCAATGACTACAACATCGATATTCATCGGTGCTTGGCTTTTAACTCTCTTTTCCAATAATTTCATCTAAGCAAATTTGACAGTCTTGCATATGATGCCACCCAAATGACATGGAGCTGTTGGGACTGGTGGCAAGGGAAACAAAAGTACCTTTGCAATGTCTATATTTCGTTCAATTGATACACTTAACAAGCGCCCAAATAAATCTCTTTGCATTCTAATTTGTGGTATCTTACCAATAATTTTTACTTTTTTCTTTTTACTTCAGCTTGAGATTTTTAAAACTGCATTTCTCTTTATGGGCTTTCCAAAACGATCTGCATTAACACAACATTCGGAAATAAAAATTGTTCTTAAATTATTTCCTAAGTCGTCAACACCTAATAAAAATTTGTCTATTGGTTCTCCTGCGGCTCTTCCAGTACCTATATTATAAAGATGTTCTTTATCAAGCTCCAATCCAAATGGGTTCATATTTTGCTTGACACTCTCAACGAATTTCTTCAGACGAATGCAATTATTTTTTATTTTATTTTTAAGCCGGTATCTTCATATATATAGGATATTATACTTGATCGAATGGCATGACTTTTCGACCAACGTTGACGAGCTGATATTGAGTTAGTAAAGTGAAGAATACTCACTGGAGACCACGTATGGGCTAATCGCAAGTGATAAACAAATCAATAGATTCTCCACTATCACCTCTTACAAGCGATTCATAAAAAATATGTTTACATAATAACAAAACGATTAGTGTGGTCTGTTTGTTGATTATAACGCATAGTTGTATTATCCACAAACATACTTAACTTATGGTAAAGCTTAGCATGTATACATCTTTTTAATTACAGATTTAACATCTTTTATTGGACTTACCAAAAATAAAAAAAAAAATCTCACTATTTGTTGCATTAGCTTAAGAAACATCATAAGCTCAAACAGCGTTTAGGTCATTTGCAAATGTTAGGATCCAAAGTCAAATATTTTCGAAAGTATAAATGTCAGGACTAACATTTGTATACAGTCTCTTTCCATGCGCTTTCTGAATCATCTGATTTCTTTTTAATCGCGCATATACTTTCGAAGGTATAGCATAATTCTTAAACGGTGTCACTGAAAAGGCCCTCCACGCGCAATGTACTTTAAAGCGCTCTGCCGAGGTGTTATGCCCGGACTTTTGCTCTGCCCTTTCAATTGGGGACTCAGTAGGACGTCCTTCATGATATAGCAAACATTTAGCTTAGACGAAATAACTCTAAAATTAACATTTTTGGGCATGTTTCGGGGGCTCTGCCACGCCCTTGCGCCCGGCCTATCGCTCTGCCAATTACACCAAACAATATGTTTTTCAATGGCGATTCATCATACAAAGTTTCATTGTTCTCGAAATAACTTTTTTTTTGAGAATTTGTGCAACTTTGAGGTTCTCTAAGCCCAAAAACGCCCGGGCCAGGTTAGGCAGAAGTCCATATCTGTGATGTATGCGATCACGGCAACCAAAAAAATAGCAATATTTTGTTGACGAAATAATCATGAAAAAATTTCACTAGCTCTTAGACTATAAATAACAATACACAACTTAAATGCGTACATGTTTTTAGCTCTGTCTGCAAATTAGGGGTCTCCACGAGACATTTTTATATCAAGTTCTTAGTTTTGTCTTTAAAAATGTCTCGTGGTTTAAACTTTAAGCAAGCGAGACAATCATCGATTTTTTAAGTGGTAATGCTTACAGCTCGATAGTAGTTACATTCTACATATATTATGTACTAGCTGAACCCGGTGCGCTTCGCTTCACCTATCTTCTCAAAATTTGCCCGCGCACTTGATTTTCGGGTATGATAGAAAGGAAGTACATAAAAAGATGCAATCACTGCTGTTCTATTTTTCAACTTGAATTTCCATTTGTTTTTTCTATTTGCCTATGTGTCCGTCTATCTATCTGTCTGTCTGTCTATCTATCTGTCTGCCTGTCTATCTGTCTGTATGTCTTTCTATCTGTCTCTCTGTCTTTCTATATGTCAGTTTGTCTGTCTGTCAGTCTATCTATCTATCTATCTATCTATATATCTATCTATCTATCTATCTATCTATCTACCTATCTGTCTGTTTGTCTGTCTATCTGTCTGTCTGTCTGTCTGTCTGTCTGTCTATCTGTCTGTCTATCTATCTATCTATCTATCTATCTGTCTACCTATCTATCTGTCTCTCTGTCTGCCTGTCTTTCTGTCTATCTATCTGTCTCTCTGCCTGTCTGTCTCTTTGTCTGTCTGTCTCTTTGTCTGTCTGTCTCTTTGTCTGTCTGTTTGTCTGTCGGTCTCTTTGTTTGTCTGTCTGTCTATCTGTCTATCTATCTGTCCGCCTGTCTGTCTATTTGTCTGTCTATCTATCTATCTGTCTGTCCGTCTGCCTGTCTGTCTGTCTGTCTGTCCGTCTATCTATATATCTATCTGCCTGTTTTTCTATCTATCTGTCTGTCTGTCTGTCTGTCAGTCGATATATCTATCTATCTATCTATCTATCTATCTATCTATCTATCTGTCTGTCTGTCTGTCTATCTATCTATCTATCTGTCTGTTTGTCTTCTGCCCCGCCCGGCTTCGCCCGTGTACTAAAATAGTCGCGTAAAACACTGTTCTAGTAATGTGGTTCTGGATAGAAATAAGAGCCGCAAAATCGGACAAACCACACCAAATGTTCAACGTGTGAATGAACAACTGCATAATTTTTCTATTATTACTTAATCTAATAATACTTTTTTATACCTTTATCTTTTATCAAAATGAAAGGGGTTTGAATCTTCATCGCTCTTCCGACTTCAAACGTCAAGTATAAATATTTTTAAGAATTTCTGAATTTTCAACGCAATAATATCTTTAAAGGATTTTATGGCCTTTTGCTTGGTATCGGAAGAGTATCTGGTAGCTAAATAACTTAAGACTGATTTTGGAACAGTTTTTGTACTGTTACAAGTGAGGTATGGGGTTTAGCATTGCACTGTAATATGTAGTATTTAACTTGTCTCGTAATTTCATCATTCAAAATCAATGTATGTAATTTTCATCCATCTTGCCACGCGCACACTCTTTCATTTTTTTCTGTTCGCTGTCACCAAACCGTTCCAGAAGGAGTTTCTTTAAGTTATCAAACTTACCTTCGACCGGGGGAGAGAGTATGGCCTCAGAAACCTGCGCGAGGATGTTCGACTCAAGCGCACACACCACGGGGTTGAATTTCGTCATGTCGCTGCGCTTGCCGGTGATTTGAAACTGCGCCTCAACCTGTGAGAACCATATCTCGGGTTTTTCATGCCAGAATGGCGGAATTTTGACCGCAATTCGAGTGAGTTGTAGTGGATTTTCTGCGAATGCGTCCTTGGCGTCGTTCGATCCTCCGGGAGCCTTCGCATTCTCTCCATTAGCATCCAGCATTTTCGAAAAAAATCAAGAAAATAAATGCGTAAGTAAGGAATCGAATTTAAACAATTAAAATGAAAGAGTGTGCGCTTGGCATGATGGATGAAAATTACATACAATGATTTTCGATGATGAAATTACAAGACAAGTTAAATTGCAGGTATGTTACATGAACAGAGTCGCCACAATATTATGACCATACTTTGAAACGATGAACGATAATAGAGTAAAATGTTCAGAAAAATTCGGAGTATTTTAAAAGCAAATTTCTGGAAATTAGCATGGTAATTTATATCTGTTAAAAAATGAACAATCAGCTCAATGTTCGAGGACTAAGAACGTAATACACTTTGGAAGTCCTCTGAGTTCTCCTTATAATGCAAGTCCTATCCTTTATGCTAAGCAATACTAGCCTAATCTTAACTGAAGAAGTTTAAAAAAATCTCAATATCCTAAAGCTACCAGACACGACAGAGTTTTATTTGAATAGAACAATTGTGTATATGTAAGTACAGATGAATTGGTAGCTCCACGAGACATATTTATGTCAAATCAAAATGCTTGACTAGATTCAGTTTTTTCTTTTTTTTTCTCTGCTGGGCAAATTATGTCAAGACATTTCATTCTGCAAGATCTCGTCGAGGAAGAAACAACGCGCAGTTCTCACTTTGAAAGCAGTGAAGCACTCTACGGAAATGCCAACTGAATGAAAATCTACATGTCAAACCGGCAAATGTCAAACATAATAGTCGGAGAGCTAGGTGAAATTTTTTCATGAAAAATTTTGCTATTTTTTGGTTGCCGTGATCGCATACATCACAAGATATGGACTTCTGACTAACCTGGCCCGGGCGTTTTAGGGCCTAGAGAGCCTCAAAGTTGCACAAATTCTCAAAAAAAAAGTTATTTCGTCAACAATAAAACTTTGTATGATGAATCGCCATTGAAAAACATATTGTTTGGTGTGATTGGCAGAGCCCCCGAAACATGCCCAAAAATGTAAATTTTAGAGTTTTTTCGTCTAAGCTAAATTTTTGGTATATCATAAAGGACGTCCTACTGAATCACCAATTGAAAGGGCAGAGCAAAAGTCCGGGCATAACACCTCGGCAGAGCGCTTTAAAGTACATTGCGCGTGGAGGGCCTTTTCAGTGACACCGTTTAAGAATTATGCTATACCTTCGAAAGTATATGCGCGATTAAAAAGAAATCAGCTGATTCAGAAAGCTCATAGAAAGAGCTTTATGACTGTATACAAATTTTAGTCCTGACATTTATTTTTTCGAAAATATTTGACTTTGGATCCTAACATTTGCAAATGACCTAAACGCTGTTTGAGCTTATGATGTTTCTTAAGCTAATGCAACAAATAGTGAGATTTTTATTTTTGCTAAGTCCAATCAATAGGGATTTAAAATAAGAAAACTTATATTACATAAATACTTTATCTATATTATTTATCATCTGTTTGAGATTCTTCTTCGCTAAAGAGATCTTCCTCGTCATTGGATTCTTCGGCACTGCAATCGTTGCACTTATTGTCTGGAAAGAAAATATAAGGCAGTAATTAGTAATGTGCATCTAAGCGGAAGTAAAATCTAGACATATGTCCAAGTACATACCTAATTCAAGTTCTTTATCATTCGATGGTTGAATAATAACATCTTTTACAAACTCTGGTAATTGATCTCCTTCAAACCACACAAAATAATATTGCCCATTGTTTTCTAGCCATCCGTTCTGCTTTGGTACCAAAGTAGTAGGATTTTAAGAAAGAGCGTTGTTCCATATACAAGTTATGTATTGGGCGCGTAGGAACTGTAGTCGTAATCCAGATTGACAGAGTGGCAAACTCGAAGCATCGAAACTTTTAAGTTTAAATTTAAATGATTCATTCAGCTCCTTTACTTTATATGTGTTGTTGAATATTTGGAATCTTGCGTCGTTCGCCCTTTCTGTTTTTTTGATGTTATACATCAGGTACACAAATATTTCAATAACTTTAAAGGCGGCTTCTCTGGAATCAAAATCAGTTTCTCCTAGCTTACTGAAGGCAGTCTGATATTCTTATGATTTTTCAAGTAGTTTCCATGGCTTCAATTAACTTTTCCGGAAAAATGCTGGATTTTAATCGCAACCAGTTGTCGCGTGAAAACCTGGTAAGGCACTTGCTAGTAGATCTTTTAAGGATAGATATAATTTGGATACATCAATGTATCGTTGTGAGTTCCCAACACCAACTTCCATCCAAATTCTTAGTGAACTGGATAGATTTCTCATGTTCCCAAGAGGTATTATAAGAACATCTGTATTGGAGCATCTAATCAAAATGTTAGTTTTCTCATTTATCTTGCTGATGTGATTATTTTTGTATCCGCTTTCTCGTGTTCTTCACAGGAGTAAATGTTGTCGATTACTCTTATTATTTTATTGTTATGCCATTGAAACCGATAAAACAAATCATAATTTAAATATATTATTTTATCGCCTATAAATGAGACCAGTTCATCACTCTCCCAATGTTGTATTAAAAACTTTACCAAACCCACCTTGAACTTGTTTTTTCGAAGTTCTTTAATGAAATCAGCAGGTCTCACTTGGTGTCATTTCTTAACTCGGGCTCATAATCCTTAATTGACGGAGAAAAATAACGATCAAAAATGATATTAATTCGATTAGCATTGAACCGCGTGACCATTAGTAAAATTTTCATTGATATATTTCCAAACAATTTCGGAACATCTTTCAATAAATGCAACATGAAAAATCCATCAATGACTACAACATCGATATTCATCGGTGCTTGGCTTTTAACTCTCTTTTCCAATAATTTCATCTAAGCAAATTTGACAGTCTTGCATATGATGCCACCCAAATGACATGGAGCTGTTGGGACTGGTGGCAAGGGAAACAAAAGTACCTTTGCAATGTCTATATTTCGTTCAATTGATACACTTAACAAGCGCCCAAATAAATCTCTTTGCATTCTAATTTGTGGTATCTTACCAATAATTTTTACTTTTTTCTTTTTACTTCAGCTTGAGATTTTTAAAACTGCATTTCTCTTTATGGGCTTTCCAAAACGATCTGCATTAACACAACATTCGGAAATAAAAATTGTTCTTAAATTATTTCCTAAGTCGTCAACACCTAATAAAAATTTGTCTATTGGTTCTCCTGCGGCTCTTCCAGTACCTATATTATAAAGATGTTCTTTATCAAGCTCCAATCCAAATGGGTTCATATTTTGCTTGACACTCTCAACGAATTTCTTCAGACGAATGCAATTATTTTTTATTTTATTTTTAAGCCGGTATCTTCATATATATAGGATATTATACTTGATCGAATGGCATGACTTTTCGACCAACGTTGACGAGCTGATATTGAGTTAGTAAAGTGAAGAATACTCACTGGAGACCACGTATGGGCTAATCGCAAGTGATAAACAAATCAATAGATTCTCCACTATCACCTCTTACAAGCGATTCATAAAAAATATGTTTACATAATAACAAAACGATTAGTGTGGTCTGTTTGTTGATTATAACGCATAGTTGTATTATCCACAAACATACTTAACTTATGGTAAAGCTTAGCATGTATACATCTTTTTAATTACAGATTTAACATCTTTTATTGGACTTACCAAAAATAAAAAAAAAAATCTCACTATTTGTTGCATTAGCTTAAGAAACATCATAAGCTCAAACAGCGTTTAGGTCATTTGCAAATGTTAGGATCCAAAGTCAAATATTTTCGAAAGTATAAATGTCAGGACTAACATTTGTATACAGTCTCTTTCCATGCGCTTTCTGAATCATCTGATTTCTTTTTAATCGCGCATATACTTTCGAAGGTATAGCATAATTCTTAAACGGTGTCACTGAAAAGGCCCTCCACGCGCAATGTACTTTAAAGCGCTCTGCCGAGGTGTTATGCCCGGACTTTTGCTCTGCCCTTTCAATTGGGGACTCAGTAGGACGTCCTTCATGATATAGCAAACATTTAGCTTAGACGAAATAACTCTAAAATTAACATTTTTGGGCATGTTTCGGGGGCTCTGCCACGCCCTTGCGCCCGGCCTATCGCTCTGCCAATTACACCAAACAATATGTTTTTCAATGGCGATTCATCATACAAAGTTTCATTGTTCTCGAAATAACTTTTTTTTTGAGAATTTGTGCAACTTTGAGGTTCTCTAGGCCCAAAAACGCCCGGGCCAGGTTAGGCAGAAGTCCATATCTGTGATGTATGCGATCACGGCAACCAAAAAAATAGCAATATTTTGTTGACGAAATAATCATGAAAAAATTTCACTAGCTCTTAGACTATAAATAACAATACACAACTTAAATGCGGACATGTTTTTAGCTCTGTCTGCAAATTAGGGGTCTCCACGAGACATTTTTATATCAAGTTCTTAGTTTTGTCTTTAAAAATGTCTCGTGGTTTAAACTTTAAGCAAGCGAGACAATCATCGATTTTTTAAGTGGTAATGCTTACAGCTCGATAGTAGTTACATTCTACATATATTATGTACTAGCTGAACCCGGTGCGCTTCGCTTCACCTATCTTCTCAAAATTTGCCCGCGCACTTGATTTTCGGGTATGATAGAAAGGAAGTACATAAAAAGATGCAATCACTGCTGTTCTATTTTTCAACTTGAATTTCCATTTGTTTTTTCTATTTGCCTATGTGTCCGTCTATCTATCTGTCTGTCTGTCTATCTATCTGTCTGCCTGTCTATCTGTCTGTATGTCTTTCTATCTGTCTCTCTGTCTTTCTATATGTCAGTTTGTCTGTCTGTCAGTCTATCTATCTATCTATCTATCTATATATCTATCTATCTATCTATCTATCTATCTACCTATCTGTCTGTTTGTCTGTCTATCTGTCTGTCTGTCTGTCTGTCTGTCTGTCTATCTGTCTGTCTATCTATCTATCTATCTATCTATCTGTCTACCTATCTATCTGTCTCTCTGTCTGCCTGTCTTTCTGTCTATCTATCTGTCTCTCTGCCTGTCTGTCTCTTTGTCTGTCTGTCTCTTTGTCTGTCTGTCTCTTTGTCTGTCTGTTTGTCTGTCGGTCTCTTTGTTTGTCTGTCTGTCTATCTGTCTATCTATCTGTCCGCCTGTCTGTCTATTTGTCTGTCTATCTATCTATCTGTCTGTCCGTCTGCCTGTCTGTCTGTCTGTCTGTCCGTCTATCTATATATCTATCTGCCTGTTTTTCTATCTATCTGTCTGTCTGTCTGTCTGTCAGTCGATATATCTATCTATCTATCTATCTATCTATCTATCTATCTATCTGTCTGTCTGTCTGTCTGTCTATCTATCTATCTATCTGTCTGTTTGTCTTCTGCCCCGCCCGGCTTCGCCCGTGTACTAAAATAGTCGCGTAAAACACTGTTCTAGTAATGTGGTTCTGGATAGAAATAAGAGCCGCAAAATCGGACAAACCACACCAAATGTTCAACGTGTGAATGAACAACTGCATAATTTTTCTATTATTACTTAATCTAATAATACTTTTTTATACCTTTATCTTTTATCAAAATGAAAGGGGTTTGAATCTTCATCGCTCTTCCGACTTCAAACGTCAAGTATAAATATTTTTAAGAATTTCTGAATTTTCAACGCAATAATATCTTTAAAGGATTTTATGGCCTTTTGCTTGGTATCGGAAGAGTATCTGGTAGCTAAATAACTTAAGACTGATTTTGGAACAGTTTTTGTACTGTTACAAGTGAGGTATGGGGTTTAGCATTGCACTGTAATATGTAGTATCATACCATGCCCTTGCATGCACTACTTACATATGTATGTCTATTTCCTCAGAAAATTGTATGGCGTTTTTCGTTTCTCGTGTTTAATGCAATGTAAAGTCAATCAGAATGTCACCATCAACTTTTTTTGTTTTTTTCCCTTAATATAGAATTTGTTAATAACTCGACTCCAGCGCCACCTATCGGGTCCAGATCCTTAGTTTATTCTTATTTATCCTTCCTCAGGTCCCAGACTATATCTTTGCCAAATTACGTTACAATCGATTCAGCGGTTTAGGCCAGAAAAGTTTTTGCCAATAACTTGACTCCAGCGCCACCTAGCGGGCGGTTTTTACACCTATGTCCTTCCTCAGGTCCCAGAATATCTCCTGGCCAAATAACATTACAATCGGTTCAGCAGCCTCGGCGTGAAAAGGTTTTGTTAATAACATGACTCCAGTGCCACCTAGCGGGCTGTTTTTATGTCTATGTTCTTCCTCAGGTCCCATGCTATCTCCTCGCCAAATTACATTACAGCGGTTAAGGCGTGAAAAGGTTTTGTTAATAACTTGACTCCAGTGCCACCTAGCGGGCGGTTTTTAAACCTATGTCCTTCCTCAGGTCCCAGACTATCTCCTGACCAAATAGTATTGCAATCGGTTCAGCAGTTTAGGCGTGAAAAGTAAACGCACAAAAATATCAATTCATTTTTATATGTATAGATTGGGCAAAAGTAGTACAAACAAATATTTAACTGGGACAGAAAGTTATAGACTCATATTCAAATTTTTCTTATCCAATCCTAGGGTCCTTTTTTAAACTCCAGCAACATAAGTCGGCTAACGCTTTCTTTGATACGTATTTTTTGGATTACGCATTGAAGTCTATGAAAGCGAGCTACTGTTTTGCCCTTCCGAAAAAAAACACGCCAGATATTTAAATTGACACCGATTCGATAACATCCTCTCGAATAATATACACGGATCGTTTCAACTCTTGTAAATCCTTGCAAATGTCAACTTATTTACGCATCGCATTACAATCCCATAATTTAGAGCTATCATCCCCTCATAATCGAAGATACCCACTCAAATCGAGCGTCAATAATTCATAGGGTGTTAACCTTTTCAGTAGAACAATAAAATGATAATATCCCTCCAGGACGATATAAATATTTCCATCGCTACTCCACTTCATTTGTAGATCGCATTTGATCTGCTCACTGTTTCCAGTTATAACCATTTTCCTAGCATGACCCTCACTCCACTTCGAAATTCATTGTCCTAAAAGATACTCTCCACAGGTGATAAATTATCGATTATAATCGATGACTTTTTGATTCGATTTGCTTTGTTATGCACTCTAGTGTGTATGTGTTTATGTGTGAATTTGTGCGATGAGGACCAGTTGCCGTTTTGTGTTTTGTTGGCAAAACAAGAGGTGCTAAATGTTGGGCGAGGCAACTCAGCCTGACATCAACACACGACACAAAACAATGCGACGATACAATGAACCTCATTGATCAATGACAATTTTTTTTTTGTCGTTTGTCATTGAATTGTGTCCATCGAGAGGACAATGAATCCATTTGCAGTTGGTGGGGAAGCTGCACGAGGAAATGTATCATGTTTTTGTGGTTATGTTGAGTGTGTAGTTAATTTTCAATAAAAATGTGATGAATCCTTGTAACGATCTGCAATTCATTGAATTTGGGATCCCTTTGATGGCATATAAATCAGTGAACCAGCTGCGTAACAAATTTTCTTTTGTGATTGTGATGAACGTTGATTTCATGGGAGTTCTATGAATTTGTTTACAACATTTTCTGCGGTTATTTGCAGAGAATTTAATTCGCATTTCAAAACAGGCAAGGACAATAAAGCAACATAGAGTCTGAAAAGAGGAAATGCTAGAGCTTCTGAGTTTTTGCAAGCGTTTGACAAATTCAAAAACATTTCCAGGTTCTGTCATTTACTAGAAGAGTATCTTTCTGTATTTGTATTTGTATTTTTATTAAATAATAGTTTTACACTTAGATATACAATTATCTTTGAGTTGTGCAAATTTTTTTAAAAAAAGGTAACGGATTTAATTATTCAAGAGAGTAATACAACAATAATAATAGAAATAATAATAATTTTATCCTATATAAATTGACAATATTTAAATAACTAAAAAAAATTAGAAACTTTAAAAAATTTCAAATAATAAATCCCTATTTCCCTAATCAGATATTATGCGCAAGGTGATGTTTTAACCGTCTCTTAAAGTCGCTAATGCTTACAGATCTCCTAATATTGACTGGAAGTGAATTCCAGAGCCTTACTGCGTAGACAAAAAACTGTTTTTTTGGTAGTATTATACCTGTATATGGGTAAAATATACGTTCGGCTTCTTTCAGAAGACGCTGGTTGGAGTCTTTGGTAAAGGTAATCCGGTAATTTCGTCTCTTTTAAGCGGAAAAAAAAGGTTAATATCTTGGAGTCTAAGTATCTATTAACATCCATGCCAAGAAAGTGTTTTACGTGATTCGAAATATGTTCGTAACGACGGATATTATATACGAATCTGACTGTATTGTTAACAGCTACTTTCAGCTTACGTGTGCTATTGCTGTCAAGGTCACAGAAAACGGGGTATGCGTAAAAAAGAATCGGCAGCAATAGTGTTTTTACCAGCATTGCTTTTATACTAATTGGAAGACATTTACCTATTTGATATAATGTACGAAGCGTCCCATACACTTTACCTACTGCGATTGTTACATGCTCATCTCACGTAAGATGCTGGTTAAACGTTACTCCAAGATTTTTCGCGGATGTGATATAGTTCAACGAGGATCCGTTGATACAGATCCTAGGCAGCCTGGATGTATCAATATCTAACCGACTAATTACAATGGCTTGACTCTTATTAGGATTCAGCAACAGCTTGTTCTCACTTGACCATTTATGGATAAGGGACAAATCTTCATTAATTCGTGAAACTGCGTCTTCTACTAAGTCAATAGGATAACTCAAGTGCATTTGTACATCGTCCGCATACATTTGTAACTTGCAATGCTTTGGAACCGAAGGGATATCATTATTGAAGATGGAAAACAACAAAGGACCCATAATAGAGCCTTGCGGAACACCGGCCTTGGTTTCGAGAAAATTCGATAATATCCCGTTGGAATACACTCTTTGAACTCTACTAACAAGATAACTGTTTATAAGTTGAATCGCAGTGGGATCAAAGTTAAAGTAGTGCCTCAATTTCAAAATTAGGATATCATGAGGGACCGTATCGAAAGCTTTCGAGAAATCTAGCATAACCAGTGACGTGACATGGTTTTTATCCATTTCGCAGCGGAGATCATCCACAATGTTTAACAATGAGGTAGTGCAGCTATGATGCGGACGAAAACCAGATTGATGGGGTGACAACAGATTAAACTCGCGAAGGTACGAAAAGATTTGAAGACTTATAATCTTTTCAAAGACTTTAGAAATGAAAGGAAGAATTGAGATGGGTCTATACTCCTTGCTGCTGGCAGCTGAGCTTTTTAAAATAGGTACAATTTTGGAGGCTTTCCACTGCATTGGGTAAGCTGAATAAGTCAAAATAGAATTGAAGATATGTGTTAGTACAGGCAGAACTTCCAAAATTATAATTTTTAAAAATTTAGGTTGCATCTCATCCAACCCGACAGCATTTGATTTTATCGCATCAATGGCCTTGAGTACATCGTGTTCACAAACTCGAATAAAGCTAAAACTTCTAGTAGTATTAGGATAAAGTGATGGGTTTATTAAGAGGGTATCGTCGATACTAACGTCTTGTTGGGGGCTAGAGTTTGAAGAGGCCGCGAACTTGTTGTTTAATTCGTTAGTATCAATTTCACATAAACTTGAGTTTTTTTGTTTCCCAATACCCAACTCCTTGATATTGCTCCAGGTTTTAGCTTTGCTTAGCTCAGGCTGGAATTTGGAGGTGAAGAACCTTCTCTTAGACTTCAATACTTCGGATTTAACTAAATTTCTAAGTCTCCTAATTCCATTTCGTAGTTCGGGAATACTGAACCGCTTCCATCTCCTATAAACCCTATCTCTGTTTTCCATAAGCATTTCAATATTACGGTTGAACCAGCCACACTTCCTGTTGCGCACAGTAACATTTTTCAGAGGTACATGGGTTTCAAAGAGACTGTTGACATTATCAGTGAAAATAGAAACTTGTTCCTCAATACAGGTTGACTGATAAATGCTTTGCCAATCCATTAATAAAGTATCTCTTAATAACCTTTCCCTGTCAATGGATTTGTAGTCCCTATATGAAATGGTTTCTCGAGCTACAAAACGATCAAAACTAAGGTCGTAAAACAGGATGATGAGGTCATGCTTCGAAAAACCGGGAACGTCTAACTGACCGTAGAAGTTGGTTCGTTTTAAGTCACTAACAACAAAGGTGTCCAACAGGGTTGAATTATTATTACTGAAATGAGTAGGAGTTACTGTGTTGACAGGATAAAGGTGTAATGCACCTAGGTTATTTAGAAAACGCTGTGCCCTGCCGTTCCTTCTATACAAAATATCAACATTAAGATCTCCAGCCACAATGATTTGATTATGTTCCAACGAAACGTTTTCCAACAAATTTGTTATAACTGTGGTGTTAGTTACATTGGGCGGCTTATAAATAACTCCTACAAGACATTTGTCGAATAAACTTGATATTTGAACAAAGATGTATTTAAAGTCATCATTGGCGTTGGAAGCATATAACTGTTTAGAGCAAATACGGTTGTTGATAAATATGGCAACTCCTCCCCCTCTACGCCCTACCCTGTCAGCACGAAACGTTCTGTAGCCGCTTAGATCGATTCTCTTGTTTAACACCTCTTTGACATAACCATGTCTCAGATACGCAGATAACATCAACCTTTCCATCATCGAATATTAATTTAAATTCATCAATGTGCCTTATTATGCTTTGGGCATTTATGTGACAAATTGAGATACCGGAATACCTTTTCCAAAAAATGTTTAGCATCGTTTTGGTTTTGTGAAAAAAATTATTGTTGCCGCCGTAAGACATCGGGAACCCACCCCCAGTCTCACTATTTTCTTCGCTCACGTCGATAAGAAAGACAAGGATGGAGATAAGCAAGCAAACGACACCCTAAACATACCACACAACCCGCGCATAAAATCTTTGCCCTATACAAAATTAAATATTCAACACAAATATAAATCGTTTCATAAAAATAAAAACTAGCTAAAAAGTTAAAATATTTAAATTTCTCTGCAGTAAATAAAGATTTAGCTTCAGATATATTAAAATAATAATTATTAATAGAAATAGTTTTAAAAGTAAAAAAAGTTTGAGAAGAACTGATGTTTAAGAAGTGTAGTCGTGGCTCAGGAGTCTTCTGACAGTTGCAGATTCATTTCATTCGTTCCATTACTTTTGTGACTGACAGCTTCATTGAGCTTATCGAGACTGTCAATTAGCACGTTGGGTGATGTTGAAGTTAATTTAATATAAACATTGCCTCTTAAAGTGAAAGAGGAAAAAATCTTTTTAGTGCGTTTCAATTTGACGGCTTCACGCAATACAAGTCGGTTTTTCGGTGTTAGACTCTCGTGTAGATATAAGAGCTTATCAGAATCGAAGCCGGCATCTCTTAGTTTCAACTGCCGCGAGTGCGTTTTCCTGAATGATGACATAGCTTTCATCACAGAGATCTTGTCAAACGGCGTCGGGAATTTGACAATTATCACGGAGTCTGAATTCGGTTTTACTCGGAAAATATGTTTTAAAACAGGCGGTCGACAATCCAGAGTGTTACAGATCATTGTAAAGGTATCAGTGAGGTTTTCTTTCTGGAGGAAAGGTACTCCGACCAAGACAGCATCTGACGCAAGGTTTTGTGTGTGCAGTGTATCAATTTGTGACCTGAGTTGCGAGAGCTCTGCAAGCATTTCAGGTTCTTGCTGCATCAGTCGCATTTGCTTTTGCTGTGGTTGATTTTTAATGCTTTCAACCATCACTTGCAAGTGGCTGATTTTGTTTGAGCCTTCCTCCAAAGCAGACACACGGTTCTTCAGTTCCTCTATATCCGTATTAAATTGTGACAGTTTATCACATATGTGCTTTTCCAGGGAAGCGATTCGGGAGTCAAGCTTATCTTCCATTTTTAAAATTGTAGATTTTAGCAACTCACCTTGGACAGTGATTTTCGTGTAGAGGCTGGAAAAACATTCTGATGTTGATGGGCTGGGCGATGGTGACAGAAGAGCGTATGGTGATGGTGAGCTTGTTGGTTGTTTTTGTTGTAGCTTTTGCGCGGCGAGACGTGTTTTCTTATTGTTTGACATTGTTCTTGTGTTTGTTTTCACTCGGTTTATATGTACGTATATGTGAGTACAATATCAACCGTAAACCGATGGAAATTAACTTATATTGAGTGTTTTTTGTTCTTATAGATGTTAAATATATAAAATAATTTTCCGATTTTTATACCAAAAATGAAACGACACTATAACGAAACTCTTCAACTAGTAAGACACCAGGTTTGGTTCGAACTTGCAGCGGTCGAGCAAAAGAAAACTGGGTGCTTAAGGTTATTAAAGCTCAAATTCTGGAGCCGCCGGTAAACACGTCTATTCCATGTGAACGTTACAAACTTTCCTTGACCTGAACTAACGAACTAACTAAACTAACTAATTAAAGCTACAAGAACACTAGCGCTGAATAGTTATAATTATATCGAATCCCAATTATTGTGAAAAAATCATCTTCTCGTATTTTTGGCTAAATTACTTTAGGTGGCGTTTGGGGTGAACCAGGGCCTACTTCTCGCAACAATTTGTGCGTCTTATATATTTGCACGAGTGGAAGGGACCTACAGTTTTTTTGCCGACTCTGAACGTCGAGAAGCTCATTGACAAATGATATTCTTTGATTGCTTGTCAGACATTCGAAAGAGGTGGCACCGTGAAAAACATTAAGGTGTTTGCTGGAATTGAACCCGAGCAATATTGCGTAGTAGTCCAACGCACTTACCACTTCATCAAGGTCCCCACACTTTGACAAAATGGCATCGGTAAATAAGCACAGTGACTTCGTGTCGGCGAAGACGCTAATCCGGAAAAGGTCCAGTAACCAGTGAATGCGCAATATATGAACGTAAATGCTAAAGAAGTGAGTCAAGAAATCTACCGTCAGTGGTATCATCATACTAATATATAAATCTCAATGTGACGCTCTTACCTGTCAATTTTACGATTCGAGAAACACAAAACCTAATGCACACAATGCAGTAAAACTTCGTATTCCAGTTCATTAACATCCTGTGCCTATTATAGACTGATTTTTAAATTAATTTATTCGCAATATTATTTAAATTAATGCAAAAATAAAAACACTAACAAATGCCACTTTCTTGCGAAATGTCACTTATTCAAACTACAAATACTTACAATCCACAATTGTGGATTGTATATATTGGTAGATTGCAAACCTTGGGGTGCGTTCGCACTGTCTTTGATTCTTCGAACTAAATGAAAATGTATGTTTTGTAAGTAACACTTTTGTAAGTAACACTATATTTTTTAGACACGGGCGAAACCGGGCGGGACAGCTTGTGACTAATAAGAGGACGTATCTTCGTAGATGGAAACAATGTGCCAACTAATTAAAAATGGAGTTTGGCATAAAAAAACATGTCTCTCATCATGGTGCTATAACAATATTAAAAGGTTTCTAGCTCTTAATCACTAATCTGTTGATATCATTCGTACTGAGGAGCAGTTTGTGGATCTATTGTGGAAGCGTTTGATGGCTCTTTTAGCCTGATGAAGACCCTGTGTCTTTTTCCAATGGGAGACACACATTTTGTTTCCCCAACTTTTGATTTTTAAGTTAATAGCTGAGTATGGAATATTGCAAGACGGCTCTGTGCCGGTAAAGGAAACAGCCGAACCCCTTCTTCCCAGTTCGTCAGCTTTTTCGGGACTATTTCCCATTGGTATGGATATTCTAGTGTTTGATCCACAAATACCAGCATCCACCCCGGTGTACAACTTGTATTCATCCGTATGGAATGGTGGTACTTGTTACCTTTTAGGTCTGAGGTTGGGTTTTTATAGTTCCATGCTTCTAGGCTTGGGATCACTGCATCGAACCGCCTTTACTTGATCTGTTTGATCTTTGTAGTTTATCTCTCCTGTTTGCAGTAGTCTGACAGTACTGCTGATTGCCATATTTTTTTATGAAAATGTGAAGTGCAGTTAGAATAATGAGTGCTTCTATAGCAGCTTTGGGGCCTGTAGTGCCGAGACATGCCAGTCTTTGTAGCTTTGAGGTAGTGGATTTCTCCTTAGTTTTTCTCCATCATGAGTAATTGAAGCTATTAAGGTTGGTAAAATTCTGTTGGTATTAGAGTAGCTTGTGCCCTCAAAATTAGCAAAGTGTTGGTTGTAAGTAAGAGTTGAAAATGGGGAGTGAAACTTGAGTAAGGTTTTTAAGGTTTCCTCTGGACTAGGTATAGGTACCATATTTCTTGAGCAAAAGACTAAGGCTGAAAAATCTTTCGAGAGAGCTCAATGGAGACGTGCGACCTCTGCTAGTTTTTCATAGTTCTTTCTCAATTCTATATTGAAGTGGGTTAACGGAACGCCGATCTGTAATGATCCCAGTTACCGGTGTGTTTAGATTTGTTGAAAAGTTTTCTCACCATTTTTAGCAGTTTTTCAAGCTGAGTACTCCACAGTTTGCAACAGTATTTAAATGAGGAAATGATAGCTTAATTTAGAATATTTAGATGATCAGTCATCAACGTCTCCGATAGTCTGTATGGATGAGGGCACCGTGTCAGTTTTGATATCGATGTTTTGGAGTAGATATGTAAGTCTTCCAGTTGGTTAGTTTTTTCACATATTTCGTCTGACCTGCATCGACGTTACGTTGCACCTTATATTAAATCTTATGTGTGTATGATCCGATAAAGAAGCCTCATCTGACACATGCCAGTCTTCGATACACGAATGTAGAAAAGGAAACGAGATGGTAAGGTCAAGTACTTCATCTCTTAGCGAATTTATAAAGGTGGGTTTGTTACCCCTATTACATAAAGGTACATTACATAAGGGAGATACAAATTGCGACGGTGGCACGCTTCGATCTCTTGTACCAGAACAGCGGAAGTACACACGAACTCCTGAAGCCCATCATACTTAGGACGCTCGATCAAGGCTGACACTAGATCTCTGGTGTTGAATTCTGGAATGAGAAGATATTTAATTTTTGACCTGATCAGTAAAGCAGCCCTCGGTCTAAAATCTCCTCGAGCATATTCTAGTCTTCGTTCACTATTATTGAGACCAAAAATCTTACTCTTTATGGCCCAAGGTTCCTGAAGGAATCCTAGAGCAATTAAAGGTATCCGAGTTTCTAGTTAGCATAGCAGTTTATACTTATTAATTTACTCAAAAAATAAACGATTCCCATGATCATCAGAGCTTTACAGAATACTAGTGCTTAAGAAAAAGAAGTAAAAGGTAAAATGGACGAAGTAAATCCAAACTAAAAATGTTAAAAAAAGCAAGTTGGCATGCTAGCTTTCTCAGAAACATATGTTAATAAAAATATGTATGTATGTATTTAATATGTAGGTACACGTAATAATGATATGATGTCATTGCTCTGATTTCTCTTTACACATTATAATGAACACAAAAACCGAAAATGATCCTCTTCATAAGGAAGGCTTATTTCTGGGTGCAAAAACTCATATTTTATACGAAAAAAAAACGCCAAAAACCGATTACCGCGAACGTTCCAATTTACCTTTTTTGGGTGATTAATGTTGACTTACTGCCTGTGCCAATGGCTTGCCGGCTAATTTGCCGGAAGAAACGAGTGAAACGAAACACTCGCATAAACTCTAAATGTTTATCTGCGCGCTGTTGAACGATATGAGCTTGAGCATCTGTAGCACACACCTCGATGTCATAATGAGGCCAATAATAAATTATTTTAAAGCCAAATTTATGTTTTAATTCCACCCCAAAGGGGCGGCAGCACTGCAAGTAATAACGTTATTCACACTGAAATTTTGAATTGGCCGCATACTGGTATCTGTAACAGAGGATGTGAAATTCGAACTGCTTCGTAAAACTTACACCAAAGGTTCTACGCCTTTGAGCGAATAATTAGCTTTAAATGTGATTGCACGTATGTTGTTTGTGGAACCAGTTTGCCAAAATCCTCACTAGGATAAGAATACAGTTTCTCCTCAGGTAGTCCTCTGGCAATTGTATGGAAAAAGAAATACAAGTGTGAATGCAGGTGGAATGGCTGTGTTGTTCTAGTGATGAAAATACCGCTCCGTTCGGCTGCCAGCAGTAAGTTGGTTAATCTTCAAATTTTCGAGAAGCCCGAAATATTATAAAACCTTCCAAAGGTGATGCGGTAAATGTAAGAAACTGAAAACCCCCCAGGACCAGAATACTTTTCCAGATCGTAAAAAAATAATCCACAGTTTGATTTTTTGTTCACAAAAACAGATAAGATAAAATAATTTCTTACTATTTCTTGAAATTCAAATATGACAATAATTTTTGTTATAATAAATAAACAAAGAGAAATAATAGTGACATAGGTATTTCTTATGAAAAAAATAGAGATAATGCCACTACTCTTTAAGAATTGAACATTAAATGTTAAAAAATAAGCGGGGTGACCCTTAAAATTTAATTTTCAAAATTGAAAGCATGAATAATTTATTACATTATTACAAAATATAATAGAAAATGAAACATTACAGCAGAATATCAGAAGAGAACATTACAGAGAAGTGTTGGCAAAGTAAATTACGCCATAAAGTTTACGCTATTGCTTACACGTGAAAAATTGCGTAATTTACATTCAAATAATTCAAGGTGGACGTGTAACGTAAACAATGTAAACAATTTAAAAAGCTGGTATTTTTATAAAAAAAAGAAAATATTTGTATTCGGTATTAATTTTGCTCACACACTTCTTCATTTATAAGAAAGTTGCCCTCCATTCGCAATGTTACATACAATTGCGTGAGTTTTTTGGACCACTCAAAAGATAAATTGTTCCTCATGGAATTGTATTTGAGGCTCCATTTAGAAAACATCCGTTCAAGATCTGCAAACGAAGCAGGGACTTTCAGGAGCTTAACTACCAACTTAGATACCTACTTCCAAACCAAAACTGTGTTCTCAATATTTTTTTGAGCAATGAATATTCATGTGTTTTTGTTGAATTATATTACCCCTTCGATTGATTGTGTCTAAGCGAAGGTAAAATAAAGCAAACGTGGGTAGGTCAAAGTTTAAAAAGAAATTGATTAAAGAACAAGTAAATTATATTTATACAAATGCGAACGATATGAAAGTTTTTAATCGAATGAAAAAAGCTGAACGAAAATTCAAGAAAAAAGTTAATAAAGAGTAAAGGCACATTATTTTTAAGCAAATGCGCACAGTGTGCTCTCTCAATAATACAAATAGAATACATTCACATTGGAATTTATTTTCAACAGTTTTAAACTTATCATAGACTTAACTTGAACTTGTAACAATTAGCCTGCAATATGGACATATTAGCCATGTTTTATTATCCCCGTGATCTGATCCGGATCAGATCAACTCATAAGATTGTGTGCATTACAACAACAATACGAGATCTTGCTTTTTATCAGGATTAATTTTCGTGATCCAAAAATTAGTTCGACTATTTTCCACTATGATATACTATCGTTTGTGAATGCTGCAGTATTATCACCAATTATCAAGGGTAGATGTTGCCAGATTAGAATATAAAAACATTGTTGTCAATTCAAATATCATAAAATGTTATTTTGATCAAATAAATTAATTTTCTGCTCATAATGATATGTAAGCGTTACGAAAGTGAAATTATAGCTGCAAAATATTATTCTCATTCGGTATCTGTTAACCAAAATTAAAAAATAGACATTTCTAAGGGTGCCACGATAATAATTTCTCAAAATGTCTGTATGTCTGCTAAAGCTCATTCTTGAGTTAATGACAAGCCTTAAGTATATAAATTCATTAACGTTTTCAACCCAACATGATTACTAGTTTATGGCAAACCATAATCTTAATAAATAAAGATCCCAATTTATATCAGCGCTGAGATTTAAGACATTCGCAAAGGCCTTCAGTGACCCTCTAAACGGCAACCTAAACAGGGAATTGATATAAATCAAAAACAGTATGGGTCCTAGAACAGAACCCTGAGGTAATTCTAGACTGCGAAACTTTCCCTCATTTCTGGTATTATCAATTTCTACTCTTCGCGATCTATTTCTGAGATAAGATTTGATCCACTCACACAAAAAGCCCCGAAAACCAGCATAATTCAATTTTGACCAACAATATGTCAAGGGCGACCATGTCAAAAGCTTATGAGATATCAATAAACAATCCGGCCGTACATTTTTTATTATCTAGGTTTACAAATATCTGAGAACAAAAGCGTAAAAGAGTTTCTTTTGTACATTTACGTCTTTGAAAACTGAAAAGAACTGAAAAACTTGGTTTTATTAAAAAAAAATCACCACTCTATTTTTCACAACTTTTTCAAAAAATTTACTAAATGATGGTGAAAGTGAGATAGGCCTATATTTACCCAATTCATCAGCAGATCCTTTCTTAAAAAGAGGTAAATTATCGGCACATATAGCAGCATCAGGAAAAAAACCCGAAAAAATGCTGTTATTTAAAATATGGGCTAAAGCTAAAGCATCCACAGGGAACAAGCAATTTTTTCAGAACTAAATTTGAAACACCATCGAATTCAGCAAAGTTTCTATTTTTCAACGTTCCAATTGTTTTTAAAAGTTTTAATCCAGTTATCGGCTTAAACAAAAGCTTTGTCACTGAATGGGTTCACCAGGATTACTTAAAGGACTACTAAAGGTACAAGTTCGATGAAAAGGACTCGCTTGTAGATTCTCAGATATGGATGCAAAATAATTATTATTAAAAGTGTAATGGATTGAGAATGTGACGCACTGCACGGGAAAGTAGGTGTAGCTGGATTTGTCCTTGAGCACATGATTTGTTTGTCATTCTTCTCTACTAGGAAAATAACTAAGAATGACTTTGAAAATGACTTTGAAAAGACTAAATAAGGTGAACACCGTGGTGAAGTGGTAAGTTCGCAATGCTGCCCGGGTTTAATCCCAGGAAAACACCAAAAAGTTTTTTCACGATGCCACCTCTTTCGAATGTCTGACAAGTAATCAAAGAGTATCATTAAATGTCCAGTATTTTTTGAATGTCTATGTACCGGTCCGAAAAAAACTTGATTTCATTATAATTTCGGTCTATACCTATAGTATAGACTCAACATTTGCCATATTCATGACTTCTCAACAAATTTGAAAAGGATCCAGGATAACGAATTTTTTAATGAAAAAGCGAAAAGACTACATTCAGCCGTCGAAAACCCAGATTGAATACAATTTCTAATATCCTTTCCTTTTTTATTGGGCATTGAAAGCCCTATTTTCACCTTTTTCTGGTTCCGATAAGATTTGTATGAGTTACATCATTTTTCCTTCATGAATACTGAACAGCTGTCATGAGAATATCACCTCCCAGAACTCAGTTCAAAGTCCAAAAATTAAATATTACTCGTATTTAAATTGTCTCGTTTATCGATATTCAATTCCCAATTGGCATGAAGGCAATGAAGCGGTATCACAATGGTTTATGAGATTTATTTCTTTCTCATACAACTTAATAGCGAACAGACATACATAACCACAAATACCTACCCTGCTTCTTCTGTGAATAATTCGAAAGAAATATTAGCATGTATTTGCATAAATCATTCAGTAAACGCCTGTATTATGAATATTTTTTTGAACAAACCGCAATGTTTGTAGCCAAACATTCAAACTAGTTCATAATTTTAGTTGTCAAAGTGAACTCTACTCTATTTATAATCAATGCAATAATAAAGAAAATATTTTTTTTATTCCTTTGTTTGAATTCAAGGTGGCCGAATATTTTTATTAGATACTCGGCTCGTACATATGCCATTGGTTTCAAAAATATGTGTTTCAAGTGAATTTTTGTCACACACAAAGATGACCCTGATAATTTATATACCTTTTGACGTGAATGGAATTTGAACTTTTATTCGAAATTGTAATATTAAAGATAAATTGTTGAATTTTGGAATACCCTTGGATAGCAGCTGGCTCGAATATAAGTATGTATTTCTGAATAACTTAAAGTTTATTTAATTTTTTGCGGGTGCGTCCAGGGATTTGAAGTGCTAAATTGTGACACTAAAAACCGGATACATTCCAACATCAGCTTCACCTTCATAATAATAATTATGCAGAGATAACATTTATAGGCGGTATGTCAGCATGAGTCTTGCAGTCCAGAAAAACAGCTTGCAACTTGTTTTATTTTGTTTTAGACTTTGTTCTGTATAGCAATTGAACTTTTGAAATACTCGTACAACAAGATATTTATTCCTCTTGAAAGTGCCTACAATCTTTGTGTGTGC
The DNA here is from genome assembly GCA_949775065.1 of Brachyopa scutellaris. Taxonomy (NCBI): domain Eukaryota; kingdom Metazoa; phylum Arthropoda; class Insecta; order Diptera; family Syrphidae; genus Brachyopa; species Brachyopa scutellaris. The sequence continues at coordinate 26,959,978 of OX459114.1, read as the reverse complement.
AGCAGCAACTGAGGAGATGCAACCCTAAAATTCTAACCAAGGCTTTAGACTACATTACTCTTCGTTATGATTTCAACTTGAAGATACCAATCCTGTTTCCCAGCAGGGAAGACTCTTGACCAAGGTGATCTGAGATCAGAAAATGGCACTCTTCACTGACGGCTCAAACTGCACTTAGGTACTGGAGCAGGGTTCTACTCAGACACACTAATGTTGATTTCGATTGGACAAAAAAAATGGCTTTTTTGCACTAGATCAATTCTCGGATTCAACTCCAGATTTACACCTACTTGCACTAACACCAAAACAATTTATACGAAATTAAAACGCAGCACATCAAAATGCTATTAATCGACACAAATATTAAAAATTTAAAAACAGTGTGTTTAAAATTGTATTTATTATCTTTCTTTTTTTATTTATTTCCTTTTACGATCAAGATGTCAAATGACACACTAATACAATTGCAGAAAAACAGATCAATCTCGTTTGTTTTCCATCCAGCACATAAAAACCTGAAATCTGAGAGCAAAATTTGAAAAGCCCAATCGAAAATGACATAAAATCTTTCAGACTACCGGATACATGCAGTGTCTTCCAGTCGGAATCTGAACTACTCGCAACTGAAAAGGCTGCAATATTGATAAAAGGAAACGACCTACCCCGTCGGAGACACAATAAAATCAAAGGCAGTCTAAAAATGTCGCAATGCACTAAATGCCATAAGGCACCATAAGATTAGACTATGCTGGGTATGAACAGCAGTGATGCTGACACCTCCATACTGCCACCGATGAAAACACTTTTCAACATAATCGGCCATTATAACCGAAAAAGAGATAAACGCAAGAACCGACTGCGTTACGTCTCGTTCTTTATGGCCAAAACTTGATCTAAATAGGACAACGACGATGTTACATCTGGATAAATCTTCCATATGCTTATTCAGCGGAATAATCAAAGGAGACTGTGTCGTAGGTCATATGCCAAGCAAATGGCAACGACATCTGTAGAAGCTGCTACGATGAGGAAGAATGCGAATCGATCCAAAATCTACTCTGCTACTGCCCAGCCTCCAAGAACGACAACTCCGTACATAAGGACATGACAGACAGAGCAGAGCTCAGACATTTATTTAAAGATATCGGATATTCTAGGATTCACCAAGAGCACGAGTGGGTAAGAAGCGGATTTACTCCCAAACTATGTATGAGGAGATTGATGATTGCTCGAACAATCACACACCCTTTCTAACCTTACGTAGCCTATAATCTATTCGTGCTCATGTGAAGTCTATTTGAACCATGTGATCATTTATTCTTGATATCTTATAATGTAAACAGGGAGGAAAGCTTAGGAAAGCACAGACACGAGCAAGTTATCTATCCCACCTGCGGCTTTACGCCAGGAGGGTGGCTCTCGCTTGCCATCGAAAAACTGTTACTTTTCTCCAGTAACTTGATAGCAAAGATGCTTATCCGGTTCCAAATAGATGGGCAGATATATAGATTTTTATTCTTCAATAATTCAAACAACAACAAAGTTAAACTTTTTAAATTTAAGGTATTATTAAAACGCCGACTGCACGAGTTTTGAAGTGATGCTTTTAATGTATGATTAATGAATTGCTCTTCTGTGATGGTTGGATGCTTTGGAAATAGGGTAGGCACTGACTGCCTTTAACCCAGTGTTGTAACTGTTACCACACATCAGTTGTGCTTATTTTACCCGCAAGTGGTAGCCATCGGATACTAGTTGCGGTCTACCGTACTCGATTTCTCTTTCTTTCTTTCTTAAGGTGGCGCTATAGTTCGGGGTGAATCAGGCCTGTTTCTCGCGACAATTTGTGTGTGCGTGTTATAACTGTTCCCAAAAAACTTACAGTTTTTGTTGACTCCAACGGCGAGTTGAAAAGCTCAACGTGAAAAATGATACTTTTGAATGCATGTCAGACAGGAAGGAAGAGAGGGCACTGTGAACCAACTTTTGGGTGTTTACTGGGATTGAAACTGGGCTAATGCTGCTAAGGATTTTCAAGTACTAGTCAGCGTCTTGGATAAGAGATAGTGGCGGATGAGCAATTAATGACCCATTGGCTAATGGCACCACATCCTAAGAGTTTTAACCATGGACGCAGCATTCCAGGTTGTTGTTTGTACCGTTGCGATAACTTCCATTCCATGGAAAAAAAAAATTCTAAAGTGTGACTAGTCAGCGAGACCCTCTACGGGATGGGTGCCCGTCAAGGAAGTATTTTTGTATTGTATTTTATTTCGTTTGGAAAAATTTATAATACGTTATCGCACAATTTACAGATATATATAGAGATTTAATATTAACATAATAATATTTTTCTTCTGAGTGTTGCTCTGCTGTATTTTAACACTTTTGGACAATAGTTGTAGATACAGTTTCTCGCAGTCCGTACCATTCAAAATCATCACTATTTCAGAAATAGCTGATTTTTTTTGATTTTTCCAGTGCCATCTGTCTCCGTTTTCTCATCTATCTTCAGAAGTTAATTGTACGGCCTCTTCCTCCATTTGACCTTTTAAGTAATTGAGGTGGTATCCGGAAGACCAGTATCTGCCATTTCTCAAACCAAAATATAATAATTTTGCCTCTATACTGCACATCGTATAATACGTTTAGTCAACATTTTCTCGTACAAAGATTACGTTTCCAATACACATATATAAATTGACCTTTAAAGTAACCAGTACCAGTTTCAACCAGAGTCAAATTCTTTTCATTGGCATTAAGACAGCTAAAATATCTGTTTCAAAAATAACCGCAGTAGTTTTTCAATGCATCTTATATCCGCACACTGTACAGTAGGACTGATCTAGAAACAGCTTATAATATCTGAACGAAGTGGCTTAGCTTACAATGCCAGATTTCGTAATATGTCAACGATCTCGAGCTTTTTTTTCCCCTCCGTCCAGGTGGAAATCTTCAAGATATTTGGTAGTTCATTGGTATCACGCGAGTGGGATTCTTAACGCACTAAAAACACCTGGGAATCAAAACCAATCTTTGAAAGATCGGCAAATGATTTTGAATTGAATTGAAAACGCATTGGGCGGAGTTTAAGGGTACATTCAATCTATAAACATATGTACTTTCCCATAGTTTTAAGACCATGAGCTCATGAAGCTTTGTATTTCTCGATCTCCGAATAATGTCTCGGTCTCCATCTCGGGGTTAATTTGATTTTCAAGACGCTGGTTGTGTGATCCGACCTGAATAACATTTTAGTTCAGGGCACGAACGGTTCGATTTGCTAGCACATTGATTGATTGACGTTTCATGACTGTTTACTCAGAAAAAATCAAGTGAGGGGCCTGGATTCCGAAATCATCAGAAATCGAAGTAATCAGGGAATAGTATCAGTTTTCCAGATGATTTTCATTTATAGTATTGAACACGTTGAATACTGTAAAAAAGACTAATAAGAAAATATTGGCTGTTTTTGTACTCCTCATTTTAGACCTCGGAATGACTTGACAGATACTTAAATTAATTTTTAGTCACATAAGCTTGAATATAATATAAGGATCATTGAAAATTGTTTCTTAAGGTGGGGCTACAGCTCGAGGTGAACCTCAGCCTGCTTCTCGTAACCATTTGTGTGTGCGTGTTATATTTTTGCACGAATGGAAGGGACCTACAGTTGTTTGCCGACTCAGAATAGCGAATTGAGAAGCTCATTGACAAATGATACTCTCTAATTGCTTGTCACACATTCGAAAGAGGTGGCAACTGTGAAAAACTTTTTTTATGTGTTGGACCTGGGCTGGGATCGAACCCGAGCAGCAAGTGTAGTAGTCCAACGCACTAACTACCATGGCCATGGCGACCACTATTTAAAATTGTTATCATGACGATTTTGTATATGATCGAAGGGTATTTATATTAACATATACTATATTTTATATTATAGAATTAGTTCTAAGAAAGTAAATTATACCAATAATTGTACTTATAGACAATAATAATAAGTAAATAAATAAATAAATAAAACACCATTGTAGGGTGATTCACTGATTAGTTAAAGTGGCAAAGAGCATTAAGAAGGAATCGGAAAAACTATTAAAATAATATGAAAATCCTATTAACAACCACTGTTATTTAAATGGATCGCCCTATTACTTTAAACGTATTACACTATTATTTATCAATAGTAGATATACCTTCATATTTTTTCTTATTATCTACACACGTTAAAGGAGATATGAATACCTTTATAATCTTTACCCAAAGCACGAGCATATGAAGGACAAGAACGAGAGACAGACAGATCGACTTCAACTAACACTATGGGTGGTGTCCAGGATAAGTGGAGAGTTGTGTATTATTTTTGTACTTGTTTATGATTCACAGGAGTTTTTCCAGATTTTTCTTATTATAGTTTGTGCGATCAATTTCTTCAGCCACCATCCTACTGCCAGTGTTATGCCTTCGCAGTAGATTTTGATAGTATCTTCTGAAACTGATGAACTTATTTTTATTTCGTGAGAAATAAGTGCTTCGAAGCCATCTGGATTCGAACCGTTAACCTTCCGCATGAGAAGCGACGCTGACTACCACTACGCCACGGCCACGGCCAGTGTCAGGACTAGTCGAGATAGTTATAAGTTATAGTTTACTTCAATAATATAACCACATGAAATCAATAGTATGTCTAATTGAAAACAAGACAAAACGTGTTATAATAGCATTATACTATTAAACCAATATGATATCTGAATTTCTCTTACTGTTAACTTAATATGATGGTACTATTAATAAATTTACTTATCTTATTGATTTAATAAGAGAAATAATATTAAATCTAAAGTATATCTGTTTGGATGAATTCTGTATACTTTTAAAATAATAATACGCAGGCTATTCATTCAAACAGAAAACGATTAAATATATAGGAAAAAACTATTAATATCCGTACTATTAAATCAATGACTCTCCTATTAAAATAAATGAATAGGACACTTTTTCCTGAATGTAGGCATGTAGATGTTGATTGGGACAACAGATTTGTACAACTACCGTTTTGATAACTTATTTATGTTTATTTTTGAGCAGGTCATAATATAAAAGAGTATAATTTAAATAAAATGCTTAAAACAAACTCTGGCGACACTTTTGAGAACAAATGCTGAAAGCTAGATCTTATTATTTTTGCATTAAATAGTTAACTCATTTTATAATTCCACCCAAGAACATATGTCATCCTACATGAAATTGATGCAGAAATTTCCATTCAAATGATATGAAGGCCATTCGAAGTATTTTATAAAGTATTGAAGGGCAATAAAATCATCGAAGAGAAAGTGTTCAGAGTGAAGTATATTTATTTTTTAATTATGTCGAACGAATTCGCCTTTAGAGGTTTAGCCGCTTTCTTTTGCTTGCCATGTAACAAATAACTTTATGAAAGACACTCACAGTTCATGGTCCCTTTATAATAATCTCGTGTCAGCAATAAATTCCCCATAAATCAAAAATTTTCCATATGAAGTAACTGCCTTGAAATGAGAACAAAACTCTTTGATTACCACTGGCTAAGCCCAAACCGAGGGTACTAACATTAAAAACCTTTTAACCATATATGTATGTATGATCATAAATTCTCAGAATTTTATTAAATTTATTCCAAGGAAACTAATTTACAACAACAGCGATTCTCTATGCTCTTTATCCATCTTCAAGCACAATGTTGCATCGTCAAGTTCGCACGTCAACTCTTTTGCTTTATGTCATCATTAAAACTTAAAATCATCGCAGAAGCTTTTAAGTACATCAACATACTTCACTTGTACTTGAGTTGATGGACTAACCACTAACCGATATAATTTTTATTTCCCTATAAATGTCAAAAGAATATTGTCCAATAAATAAATACAACAAAAAAGAAATGTCAACCCATAAACATAACAACTAAAATAATAATAAAATCTAGTTTGACGATCTTCTGAAAAAACAAACATAAATACACGCCATTGGCAAATGCAAATGCCCAAAAATTTACATTTATTACTCAATGTTCTACACATCGTCACCCTATGGAATGTGTACGCACAGTAAAAATGCGTAAAAAATCATAAGAGTATGCAAACAATTTTAATGTCATACTCATATTCCATATTTACATGGAAACACTCAAAATTAAGTGCTTGTCCCAATTTCATTTGACTATAAAATTCTATGCTATACCTAAATATTTGCAAATACTACTAACGAAAGTCACTAAAGTTAAGACAAGATACAAAAAAAAAAAACGCATCTGTATCTTCTAGCAGAAGCGTCGCGTCGGCAATCATGTCTTCCATGGACAGTGCATTTGCAGTGAACAACAGAAGCAACAACAGTTCAAGTGCAAACACGTCTTAACACATATCATACCAAAGCGAACAAGTCGGTAGACTCAAATTCAGCAACATCGAACAACAGAGCAAGCACCTGGTGCTGGAATGTTGCGCGCCTGCTGACTGATCATAGAAGATCATAGAAAGATACTGTGCTGCTGTTGTTGTGTTGCCTCAGATACACACCAACCCGAATTGTATCTGAAAACATTTCGGTGGAGTATCTGAAACATTTTCATTTTTTTCTCTGTTTTTACATGGTCTGCTGCGGCAGTAAGATGATCAATTTTTACCTTACGATGGGTTCTTCACTTCAGTCGTCGATTGACTCTTCACTGTAAAACATCGCTGGTTACATATATATGCAAACATTTTTTTTTTTTAATTCGTTCTTCTGTCATTGTATGGCGCAAAATTACGACCAACTATAGTGTAGAATTATTGTTGATTTTTTTTTTTAAATTTTGTATATACTCGTGTGTGATGATGAACGTTGGTAGTATAAGATGACGACACAATGAAAGGATTTATTTTGTATCCTCAGTTTTGATCGCTTGCATTTTCGCGTAGTGATAGTATAGTATTTTGTTTATGGTGTTTCGGGGGTGAATTGACGGTACCTAGTCCCTAACGAGTTGTTAGTTGACAAAGGTCAGCAGCAGAATCTGAATGCGTACTGATGGCTGTCTTCGACTGCAGTCCGATTAGAATAAATGAGATTTGATACAAATAAGAAAAAGAAATAAGATGCAAATTGCAGATTGCAGATGCAACAACCTCAACTGTGAATAAATAAAAGTGAACGTGTATGTGTTTCCAACTGAGCCGTTTTGTTTGGCATTGAGAGTGTTTATAATCGAAACGTCATTTTGCGGTTTTTTCGGTTCGCGATGAAATTGCATTTTGAACCGTAATATCGATGGATTTACATATTCATGAGTGAAAGAGTTTTCTAAAGGATATGCCATTACCGCCCACCACCCCCTAAAATAATGTGATGTGTAATTGTTGACTACGGATCTTATCGATTGGTGTTACTATCGGTTTCTGCGTTAATAATTAAATTCAAAAGAGGGAAACAGAGCTATAAGCACAGATAAAAAAAAACAACTTCTCAGCTGTTGACATTTTGCTGCAACATAAGGTGAGTGCTATCGACGGCGCTACGGTGTGTAACCGATCGTTATTGATATTTGTTAGCTGGCGGTTTTAAATTAATTTCACAGAGGAGAATTTCCATAATCCAATTAATTTATTTCTTGTGATGAAGTCACCGATCACTGATTGTCAGATCGGTCGATCAGTTTAGATAATTCTCTTAATTTTAGTTGCTTATCATAGAATAAGCTGATTAATACTCAAATTGATTTGACACGGAAATTAAATGGGTTATAAACTATTTGAAAGAGATTAAAGAATGCATAGTCATATACAAGGTTTTGTTAGCTTTCTCCTTGCTTAGAAGAACAGTTAGCAGCTTCCGGAAGTCGTTATTCGGTTGGACATATTATAGGACTAACCTACTGGCATAATTCTTATTCTTTGTGTGGTGCCACTATTCGGGGTTAAGGTGGAAATTAAATAAAATCCCTTCTCAAGTAAATCATACTTTTCTGTGCAGTTTTTGTTATATTTTATTCCGTTCTTCAAAATATGCACCGTTTTTTGTTGTTGAAATTTGAGCAGGGAATTGATTTGCTCGTATTACAGGTGGCAAATTAATTGATATTAGGGTATGAGTGGGCAATATCGACTACGCGGCTACGCAGCCTTACTCGGAACACAAACAAATGCATTAGAGGTCAAAGGTATTTACCATTCATGCGGCAGCTCATTAAACATACCTCAGCTCAATTTCAGCTGCCGGCGAGAACGTGTTTGCGAGTTGTTGATTATTTATTACTCGTAAATGTTTTTCTTATTTCTGCCATTAAAATGTAATTTTGTTGGTCCATTGTTTTGATGTGTAAGCATCGTAGCTGGGCAAATTTTTCGCCGTCGTCCGTCACGCGTAATTTTAATTTTTAATTCTTTTAATTTTTTGTATAACTTGAGTTCATGTTTTTGTTTTAAGTTATGCATCATGATTGTCCAATTTATTTTTTTTTAAAATGGCAATATGTTAAATCTTACATTATCTGTATTTTATTGACAAAAATAACATTGGTGATCGATATATACCTCCCTTACTCTATTTATAACTAATGAACATTTTATTTGAGTTAAATTGAGTAGATTCCTCCTTCAAATCGAATCCGTTTCTGAAGTTTTTCCTCCCGTGAACCATGAGTGTTTACTCGAAAAATAGAAATAAAAACTCAAGACTGCAAAGTGTGCATTACACTCGAAGTGGTTCGCACGCAAGTAACTGCGAAATAAATGCACATAGAAGCGCAGTCATAATTTTAAGGATTTAAATTAAACTTCAACTAACTCTTAAACACTTACCAATAAAACAAGGATAACACTATATAGGAAACCAAGTGTTTAAAAGAGTTTGTATTGGGGCGGTCATACCCTGACTGGAGCACTCAGACTCTATAACTAGTCTGTTGTACTACTAGACACCTACTTGTTTGACTTCAGATATTATGTAACATAAAAGAAAGTATTTTGTTTTACTTCCAAATAGACATAGACAAATAAGCGAAAGAATTGATTTTATTGGATTTTCAGTCCTAAGTAAGAACAAGTAAGAGATTGACATTTAACAAAAAAAAAAAATATTAATTTCATAGGAAAAATTGTGGTGCACATATGTATGTGTACCCACGGTCTGAAGAGGTTAAAACTTAAACTTAAATTTTAACCAGGCCAATGTCACACGAGCTCCTTATACCGCGGTCGCATTTGGTTGCACGGCTTAAGTATGTATATAGAAAATCAAAAGAACTGTGACACGAGCGCTCAAGACCAAAAAAGCGTCGCTGTGGTTTTAATCCTAATCGCAAGGAGCTGACTTTTTGTCGTATCGTTTAATAAGCTTGCACTATTTATATTTGGAAGCATCTGTCTAGTTACTAGTTTTTCCTGAAACCTACCTCTTAGCACTAGACTGAAGGTTCTCGGTGGTATCGAGATCCATAGCTGGCCAATTGTTTTTTGTGCTTAAATGTTGCTCTTTAAATTCTAGTAAATAGCTAATGGTTTCATTTAAGCTATTTCCCATCTCCAAGGTTGAAACCCTTTTCGCAACAGACTTATTTTTATGATCCTCTTTCAATTTCCGACTTTGGGTGGAAAAGCATAAAGCCAAAAGTTTGAGCAGAAACACCTTCTATGGACTGCTTTCTCATGAACAAATCCAAAATATCCCTTTCCAGACTTGAAAAGTTGAAGTCAGCATTCATCTCAATGCCTGATGATGTTACTAACGGTATTTTTTGCAACTACAAATCAGCACATAATTAATTAAACTCAAAAAATATTGTTGCTTCAAACACCATTATTCTATCTTTTTTCATTCGCAAATGAATTTTGACAACGGCTCTACTGAGCTCAGTTCTGCTTCTGCCCTTTTCCTCTTTGCTTATTTTTACGAAACCCGCACCCAATGTCGCGACGAGCTTCCATAGGTTATGTTGGGATAGGAAACTGCCGGTAATTCAAACGTTAGAAGTCCAAAGATCTTGCAAATATACATATGTACATATGTATATCCCCGGTACTCTGGAAAATCATTTCGAGCTTTGTGTAAAGTGAGATGTGCTTCTAACATCCGTTTGTGCTAGATTGTCAAAGCTATTTACCTTTGTGTAGTTTCCTTCAACAGGAAAGAGGTGGGCATGATCAGAGGAGATGTGTAGCATTTTCTTTATCTTCTTAGTCTGTACAACTTCTGCAATAGTCGTTCAAAAGGACCCTCAGCCGGTTGCATAAACATACAGTCTATGACAGTTCTGTAATGACACCAATAACAATGCAAATAGATCCGCCTTTCTATTTAAAATTGGTTCTATTGACTGTGTCAAGCTTCTGAGTAAAGAAAGAAATACTTTAATTTTCTTTGCCCGGTAGGATTGCTATTGTTGTTACTATTTTAGCGAGTTCATCAGCTTTACAATTATTGTGCCTGGAATGTCTTTGTATCCCGGCATCTAGTAATGATAGATGCTAAACTGTTAAGCCACGACGATAAAAGATGTGCAACAGTTGTAGGTGGTCTTTGATATAGAGGAGCCTGATTCCAACGATTTAAAAGCTGCCTGAATATCCAAACATCGTGGTGTAGTGGTAAGTGCGTTGGACTACTCGCAATGCTGTCCGGGTTCAATCCCAGCATTCACCTAAAAGTTTTTTCACGGTGCCACCTCTTTCGAATGTCTGACAAGCAATCGAGGAGTATCATATGTCAAAGAGCTTCTCAACTCGCCATTCAGAGTCGAGAAAAAAATGTAGGTCCCTTCCATTCGTGCAAAAATATAACACGAACACACAAATAGTTGCCCTGGTTGACCTCGAACTGTAGCGCCACCTGAAGGAAGAATATCCGAGAAAATATTAATATCGATGAAGGATATAACTCGAACATTTCTATTAATTCAGGATAGCGCTTCTGAGATCATCGTAATTTCTGCTGCAGTGATAAGGGAGGCGGAAGGAGATTTTTCTTAATCTTAGCTTCCATAAGATATCAAGATCTTTGCTTGCTCTTTTTTGATAGTATTGCACCTTTACATTTACATTTAACTATGTTATTGTTAAATTGCTCACATAAAACACAAACTTACATTCAAAACAAAATTCTCGTAGGAGTTATTGAAGAAAAACTTTTGGGAAATGCGATTGAATTCCATTATTTTGCTTTCCTCCAACATATTTTGTTTGTCGTTTTCGAAGATTGTGTAAACAACTGTTGGTTCGTGAAGAATATTGGTTTCTAAAAAGAAGTCGACTACAGGCATACAACAGAGACTTTTGGTCATAACCTGGTACATTTTTGCTACAACCTAAGAACCGTATACCCTCTTACCAATATAATTCTGTGTTTTGGGGAGTTCTACTCCACAGTATACTTTTTATGAATTTTGAGCAATCAGGATAATAAATTGGGACTTTCATTTATTTATTTATTTATTTTCATCATTTGAATTCATTATTAATTAATTTAATTTGATTTAAAATCTGATTGAATGTTACCAGTGAGAAGAAGAAGAAGTTTTTTTTATATATTTTTGCCGAACATATTATGCAACATATACTTTTGGCATACAGGAATATAAAATTTAGTTTAACCCCTAAACCCATCCGTGTATAAACACTATTACTGTCTGGGGTCCAGAGGACCCCAATGTATTTTTTTTTAAAATCTATCAAATCTGTGTCGTGGTGTGCTTAATACAAGCAACAACCACAAGCAGAGATTTGCCAGGGCAAAATATGCATCAACAGGCTCGTCATTTAGTTCTAATGTGGTTAACGGCGCTACATACAAGATACAACACTGCCACAAGCAATAAATAAACAAATAGTAAGATCAAATATACATTATTAGTATTTATAAAGTATTTATAAATAAAGAAATATTTTAAGTTAAAATAATTTTTATTGAGATCACGCACTTAGTTAAATGTTTAAAATAACTTATGGCCGTTCCTTTTCCTTAATATCTCTCAAGAGAACCTGAAGACTTGCAGGTAAAGTTGGCCAAGTAAATCTGTCTTCCATTTGGGACATGATGAGGCCCTGTGCAAGTTTTTAACGAAAAAACCTTTTTTTCTGGGTTGATTTGATGCCATATTTAGGAGTACAAATGTATTAACTCTCAACACCGGCAATGTTGAGAATACCATAAAACATAGTCAAAGGGCAGCGTTTGGTCCGACTAGATACATTATACCTGTGACAGGTTAGGTACATCAAAACGACATCGCATTTTTTATTATGTATTGTGCATGGTTAACAATAGATGATTTTGTTTGGATTTTGGCGAACAGTATTTTTAATTATTATCTTTAAACACCTACTAAACAAATAAAATTTATTTAATTTTTAGATATATTCACGAAAGTTTAGCTTGTGCATTGTTTTTCGAAAATGGGCTCAATGTGATGACGAGTGCATTCCATTCTCTTCCTTTTCAGAGCTTTAATCCTCACCTGCTCTAAAGTACAAGCCAGGGCTAAATGGGCTACAGCCCAGGGGCGCAAGCCTTTTGGGGCGGCATTTTTTATTTGTTGTTCTTACCTACTTACTTACTTAGTTGGCGCTACAGCTCGAGGTGAACCTGGGCCTGCTTCTCGCAACCATTTGTGTGTGCGTGTTATATTTTTGCACGAATGGAAGGGACCTACAGTTTTTTGCCGACTCCGAACGGCGAGTTGAGAAGCTCAATCGTGACATATGATACTCTTTGATGCTTGCAAGACATTCGAAAGAGGTGGGCACTGTGAAAAACTTTTAGGTGTTTGCGGCGGGATTCGAACCCAAGACCGCTGGCTCAGTAGTCCGACGCACTAACCACTTGTGCTACGGTGCCCATGTTCTATTATTTTGTTATTATCTATTAGTTATTTAGTTACAAGTAATTTTTATTCAAAATCTTTTAATAACAAAAATTACCAAATAACCTGTTCTAAATGAAAAGTAGTCGGGTAAAAAGAAAATATTATATGCATTCATACCTTTGTTTTGGAGTTTGGTAATAAATACGCGTGTTCTTTGAATCTCTACGGACACTTATACTAGTGTAGTGTATCAATGAAATATGGTACGTTCGGTTTTGGTTCGTCTCGTGCCAGTTTTCTTTCAAATGCTGGCCAGGCCATACTACTGCAGGCTCAGCAGCGCGGTCGGGTTCTCTTCGGCCGGCTTCTTGGAACGTCAAAAACACCTCTCTACTGACATTACTGTTACAAAATGCATCACAGTCTTACCCTACTTTCAATATATATTTCAATATCGGTGAAAGGTCTGTTTCTGTACGTTGTCTGTAATTTAACTTATTAGGTCTGTTCGAAGTTAGTTAGTTAGATGTTACGAAAACCCGTTCGCGTGGGGCTGTAGGGTATTTTTTTTTTTCGTAGTTTTTCGTTAAAGAGAGTGTTTATTTAAGCACAAGAAATTTCTTTGGGAACATTTATGAAAACTGCCAAATCTGTCAAATCACATACATTTTTAATTTTTTGTTTTTCAATGCGTTCGTTCGTTTACTTTTTCGTAATTTTCATATCATTGAGAGAATTTCACTCCCAGTCTTCGAAATTGGACAGAATACGAATATTTGCTGCAAAAAAAAGTGAACGCACCTATTTTCCTAGTCTGCTATTTCTCAGTTTCGGCGTAATGTTTTAAAAGTCCATTATACTAGTATTTGTTTTAAAAGTCCATTATACTAGTATTTGTAAATTCTGCAGCAATCTTTACTTCGTAGCCTTAATTTTCGAAATATTTTTTTTTGGTATCCTTTGGTTGGGCTAACCATGGAATACAAACGAAAAAGATTATCTGGCTTCCCCAATAGTTAATTAAAGCAAGAGAAAGAAGCTTTTCCGCAAAAAATGCTAGGAAAATAAATAAGTTACTTTTGTATTTTGTTTACAATAAAGTTTGTTTTACTCTTTTTTTTTTTAAATTTTGTATGTATGCATTATGATTTTGTTTAGTGAAGGTAATGGTACTAAATTGACTAATTCTAGTTCTGACACTTTTGTATAATTTTGGCGATCACCACGCTTCCGCTATTTTCTAACAAAGAGGGGCGCATTATTTTTAGTAGCCCACGGGCGCCGAATATCTTAGGTTGGCCCTGAGTACAAGGCAACAGCTACCAAACACTTTTGGCTGTCATCCAAGTATTTCTTGCCAATTCTTGAACAGTTAATTGCATTGACTCTTCTTCTTCGCCAACATCCATATCTTGAGCGAGCTTTGCCACATTCATATCATGAAGCGGCTCATCATTTGCGTATCAAAATATCTATCAAAATCTGAACTATAGCTATTTATTGGATCGTTTTCGAAAGCAGAATCATTACCCGCACGGGAACGTACAGTGATAATCTCGCCCACCAAAGGCTTCACTCACTTCATTTATCTAGAATCTTTTATTCGATATGAACACATACTTCTGTTTTGAAACCATGTAAAAATACTTGGAACCGAGTACTTACATACCTTTATTAACTTGTATCGAAACAATGCTAGGTACTAATAACATTTTTAGAAATGCTTCGATTTTCTTTCGACTCTTTTATTGTAAATCATCAACAAATATAATTATTGCTGTTGGCAATGTATCAGAGTGAATTTATCACAATTTATTGAAATCGTTTGAAAAGCAGAATCATCCACATCCGAGCTATTTACTGCAAATAAATCGCTGAGGGCATTTTGATAGAATTCAACAGAAATAGGTGATTACACTCGAAAGAGCATCTCTGTAGTTCAGATTAGCATCAAACTCGAAGAGCAGTATCATTTTCATCGTTTTCTTTTTCCTTTGATTAAGTCCTAATCATAAGTTTAAGGTTGGCCTATAAGTGCCATGCTATGAACGTACATTTATGTTGGGAGCTTGCATATAGGTACTGTTAAATTTATATATTTTTGTTTTTTTTATTTGTTATTAATGGCTTTATTTAATTTAATTATTTATAAAGTCGGCCATTCCATAAATCTAAAACCAATTAGAAAATAAATGTCTAAATAAAGAAGAAGCATATTAATTTATTTCCTTTGATTACTGTGACCTTCTTAAATGATTCGCACGTAACATTCGATGATGTCAATAATGCCTCCACTACCAAGGATCCACTAAAGCATAAAATTGAGCAGCTTATACCACAAAGCGGCAGATAGATGGTATTTTTTTATTGGTTCATTAAATTTGAAGCACTGGTTGGATGATTTTGTTCATTAAAGTTAAAATTACGAGTATTATCAGCCTCTGGATATCATGGCAGATGTCTTAAAGTTTTCTATTTTTCTTATTAATAAAGGTAAACATCTAGAAAGCCACTGAGGGATTCTAATACTCAGAGCAGAGTATTGTTTGACTTTAATCACACTAAAAGCAACTCCTCAGTCACATGAACAATCTAGGAAAGATCGACAAATGTTTTTTTGCTTATACCCAGTATATATATGTACATACAACTTCTCATAATTTTCACAAGATATGTAAGTTTGTGAGGTTTCGTGCTACTTAATCTACGAATATTTGATCGGAAATTGATGACATTTTCTATCTCAGGATTAATATGTATCTGCAGATGCTGGTTGTGATGAAAAGCGTTCGTTTTCATCATATCTGCTACCAGGCCAATCTGCAAGTCACGATGCAAGCTCTTTTGTCTAATAAACCATGGTGCATTAACAATTCTGCAAAGGGCATTGTTTTGAAATGGCTGAGTTGGATACATTTCATAGTTAGATACGGGATACCTTATGCTGCCATCTATCCTTTCTTCGCGGGATACTCCTTTTTTCAGCTCTCGAAAACCTATCCCGCGAAAATCTTCTAAATCCTTTTTTTCATACAAAACTTCCAACGTATTATAATGTTTTGAATTTGATTTGTGGTCGCCGTGGCCGTGGTGGTTAGTGCGTTCGACTACCACGCAATGCTGCCCGGGTTCAACTCCTGGCCGGGTCTAACACCTAAAAGAGTTTTTTCACGGTATCACCTCTTTCGAATGCCTAACAAGCATCAAAGAGTATCATTTGTCACGATTAAGCTTCTCAACTCACCGTTCGGAGACGGCAAAAAACTGTAGGTCCCTCCCTTCCATTCGTGCAAAAATATAACATACACACACAAATGGTTACGAGAAGCAAGCCCCGGTTCACCTTGAGCTGTAGCGCGAACTAAGTAAGTAAGAATTTTATTTGTGGCGAGCGTGTTTAGTTAAATAAATTCGAAGTAGGCTTTGAAAGTTACACGTTTGGAACAGGGCTGCCGTTTAGAAAATTCGAATGGGAGTATTTTAGACGTTTACAGGGGAGTACTTTGTGTCTAAGGGGAGTACAAAAAAGAAACGATACATATCCAACATCAGAAACAACTATTAGCCTGTTAAGACTTTAAAACTCAATTATTTTATTTGGACTGCAGCCTCAAGATTTTTTTCAAAAAAGTTCACTTTTTTCAATAAATAGCAAAGCAACTGAAAAACAAAATTCTTGATCATCGTGGATAGTTTCTTAGGTTAATGAACTCCAAAAACATAAAAAAAAATTATTGTATACAACTATAACAGTAAGAAATTAAAGTATTAACATGACTAAGTCTTGGGTTTTACCTATCAAACTGTAACTCAGTACTTCGAACAATCTCATCGGCTCTACATAACTTCGAAAATTCTATTATGCATAGAATTTATCAAGTTTAACAGAACTTCTCCATTGATCTCGATTCATGCCTGTGATATTTGTGTTTGTAGCTCTTTCACATTCCTGTACTGCCTCCCATATAAATCTTTCTAGCAATGATACCCCACATGTTTTCGATTGGTTTCAGATCGGGACTACATGATGGCCACGGCAAACACCTTGTCCCGCTGACTTCCAACTATTCGCGGACTATTTTTGCCGTGTGAATTGTCTTGTTGGTAAAATAAAGTTTTCACCCGCCGGAATTTTTCCAAATTCGTCTCTGTATTTCCCACTATTCATTTTGCCTGGTAGCCATATCAAAGTGATTTTTCCATGATACCCAAAGGGATCCCAAAACATGGCACTTCCACTTACGGAGTGCCGGGTCATTTTTACTGCTTTTTCGTCTCGCAAATGACGCCAATAAAAACTGAAACCATCGGGACAGTGTACTTCAACACTTGCTGCACTTTTCTAACAGTTACTAGAAGTTCCAACACGCGCCTTACCTGACCGGCATTTGGCATGTTTCGCCTGACTTTGCGTGAAATAGGTCGACCGGATCGGATCATCTAGCAGAGCCCTAATTTTCATCCAAATGCAGGAAATCACACACAACGGAAACCTCGTAGCGAAACAAACTAAAATGGGATTGAAATGGAAAGAGTAGTACTAAAAAATGATTTAGCTAAAAATGGCTATAAAAATTTGCTGTTCTCAAAAAATTACTTCAAATATTGCCAAAAAACCGTGTTTTTAGCACTTTGAGATGGGAATATTTAAAAATTCTGACGTCCTAGAGCAATTTTGTTGCCAAATTTATATTCAGCATGTTAAACTCTTTATACTGATCATGTTTTTATTGAAGCACCAATTTCGTTGTTGACCAGTGTAATCTGAAATATTGTAAGATAAACACAATATGTTTTTACTTCTTTAGTTAGCAGATGGTTGGATGTTGTAGAAATAGGGTAGGCACTGATTGGCTTTAATTTGGCTAAGCCCAGTGTTGTAACTGTTACTACACATCAATTGTGCTTATTTTACCTCCAAGTGGTAACCATCGGGTACTGGTCGCTGCCCATCCGGGCACGACTTGCTAAACTTATAAGCGCGAGTGCTGAGCAAGGGAAAATAGCAGCACTATAATTCACGTCAGCGGATGAATTCCATCAATGGAACCAACGGTGGCGCTAAAATTTCCAGAACGGAAACAAAACCTTATCTGAGCTACTCCGACATATTCGGAGCTCAGGTCGATAAGGATTTCCAAGTACTAGTCAGGGTCTTGGAAAAGAGTTGGTGGCGGATGAGCCCCTAGTGGGCCAACGGCAGCGCTCACACCCCCGTAGTGGGTTACTGACACCGGTGTACCCGGCCCCTTGTCCTAGGGGTATACAAGGATCTGGCCCTCCAGGTTGGGGGTTGTGCGTGAGGTTAACTACCTAACCACGTAAAAAAAAAAAGAGTTCCGAAACAACCAAAAGCCTCGGAAAAGGACGGATCTACTGTTGACAACCACGCTAAACGAAATAAGGACAACGACGTTCGGATATGTACCTGGAATGTTCGTTCAATGAACGGCGACGGTGCATCCGAACAACTGGCAGAGGCCCTAAACTGCTACAAGGCAGATATAACCGCCATCCAGGAAGTGCGATGGAATGGGCCAGGCAGAAAAAGGATGGAAAACTGTGATATCTACTACGGTGACTGCTATACAGAAAATAAACAGCGCTTATTCGGATGCGGATTTGTCATACGCGGCAGACTTAGGCAAGAAGTCTTGAGCTTTCGGCACGTGAGCGAGCGTCTTATGACAATCCGTGTCAAGGCAAAATTCGCCAACATAAGCCTTATATGTGCTCACGCCCCCACAGAAGAAAAAGACGACGCTACCAAAGATAGTTTCTACGAGCTCCTCGACCAAACATACGAGCAATGCCCTAGACATGACGTTAAAATCGTACTGGGCGACTTTAACGCCAAGATAGGAAGAGAGGACATCTTTGGTAGGACGGTTGGAAGGCACAGCCTACACGACACCACGTCCGAAAACGGACTAAGGCTGATTGACTTTGCTGCGGGGCGAAGTGTCAGTATAGCAAGCACACAGTTTCCACATCTCAATATCCATAAGGGGACCTGGCGGTCTCCGGATCGAATAACCGTCAACCAAATCGACCACATTGCGATCGACACCAGACATGCCTCCAGTATTATGGATGTCCGAACCTTCCGGGCGGCCAACATTGGCTCGGACCACTACCTTGTTGTAGCCAAGGTACGAATGCGGATATCCACAGCGCCACAACAACGAAATACTGTGAGAAAGTACAATGTCGAAAAGCTACAATCGCAAGACACCGCCAGAGCCTACAGAGAACGCATATCCCGATCTCTTGCTACGAGTCCTACCGCAGCAACAGCTAGTACAGAAGACCAGTGGCAACACTGCCAGCAAGCCATCATAAGTGCCGCGAATGATGTGCTGGGTTTCACACGACCACCACCACGAAACCCCTGGTTTGATGAAGAGTGCAGACTAGCTAACGCGGAAAAACAACAAGCGTATAAAGCGGCGCTGCAAAGAAGGACTAGATCTGCTCGCATGCTCTACGAGCAAAAGAGACGGGAAGAACATCGGCTTCTTAGAAGGAAAAAGAAAGAGCACGAGAAGCGTGCGCTCGAGGATATTGAGAGATGCTACTCCAGGAACAATGTACGGAAGTTTTACCAGAGGGTAAAAAGAATGTGCCAGCAAAACAAATCCCGTACAGAAACCTGTAGAGACGCGGATGGAAACATCGTAGTAGAAACACAGTCGGTGCTGAGAATTTGGAAAGACTACTTCTGCAGACTGTACAATGGCGATGACGACCAAAATTCCGCTGTCAGGCAGAATGAACCATTCAACTTAGATGATGATAGCCAAAACTCCCATCCACCTGATCAAAACGAAGTGCGGATAGCAATATCCAAGCTTAAGTCCAACAAGGCTGCTGGACCTGACGGTTTACCCGCAGAGTTATTTAAAGCAGCTGGAGATGACTTGGTAGTGAGCATACACCAACTCTTCTCTAAGATTTGGTCAGATGAAAGTATGCCAGATGAATGGAATCTCAGCATCGTTTGCCCGGTTCATAAGAAAGGCGACCCTCTCAACTGCTCCAATTACAGAGGCATCAGTCTCCTGAACATCGCCTACAAGATCATATCTGCCATATTGTGTGAACGCTTGAAGCCTTTCGTCAACAACCTGATTGGCCCCTATCAGTGCGGTTTCAGGCCAGGAAAGTCCACCATAGACCAAATTTTCACACTCAGGCAGATCCTGGAAAAAACCCAAGAAGTCCAAATCGATACCCACCACCTGTTCATCGATTTCAAGGCCGCCTATGACAGCATCTGGAGGGATGAACTGTATAGAGCCATGTCTAGTTTTGACATCCCTGCCAAACTCATCCGTCTGTGCAGGATGACGATGGAGAAAGCTCGCTGCTCCATCAAGGTCGGTAATGACCTCACCGAGACCTTCGATGTCAAAAAAGGATTCAGACAAGGTGATGCGCTGTCATGCGACTTCTTCAACATCATACTTGAAAGAATTGTTCGAAACTCACAAGCCAACACACAAGGAACGATCTTTCAAAAGTCCGTTCAACTACTTGCATACGCCGACGATATTGACATCATTGGTAGAACACAGCGAGCTGTCACCGGCGCGTTTGCGAGTATAGAAATGGAAGCGGCCAAAATGGGTTTAGCGGTAAACGAGGGCAAAACTAAGTATATGCTGTCAACAAAAAGGGACAACCAACATCGACGAATTGGACAGAACGTCACAATAGACAGCTACAACTTTGAGGTAGTAAAGGACTTTGTCTACCTCGGCTCTGCCATAACATCAAAAAATGACATCTCGTCGGAAATCAAACGAAGGATTACTCTTGCCAACCGCTGTTTCTTTGGGCTAAGAAGGCAACTGAGCAGTAAAGTCCTTTCCCGATCGACTAAGGAGACTCTCTATAAGACCCTTATCATCCCAGTCTTGCTATATGGAGCTGAAGCATGGACTTTATCGAATGCGGATGAAGATCTCCTTGGTCGCTTTGAGAGAAAAATCCTTCGTAGGATATTCGGTCCCGTTTGCGTTGACGGGTCTTGGAGGAGAAGATTCAACGACGAACTGTACGAGCTGTACAGCGACATCAGCCTGGTCAAAAAACTGCACATTGGGCGTTTAAGATGGCTAGGACATGTAGAGCGCATGGACATCAGCGCTCCGGCTCGGAGAATATTCAACTCTAACCCGGAGGGTCAGCGCAGCAGAGGACGACCTCGCCTAAGGTGGCGCGACCAAGTAGAACAAGACCTCAACCAACTTGGAGTGCGCAACTGGAAGCGGTTAGCTAAGGACCGGGCTAACTGGAAGAGGTTGTTGGTTGAGGCCTTGGTCCACCCCGGACTGTAGCGCCACCTAAGTAAAGTAAGTAAGTAAGTTAGCAGTTCAGTGTGTATATCAAATTGAATATTTTGATAATGTCTGTCTTTATACTTATATCAGCCACTGTATTTCGTTATCGTGTTAGTATTTTAACTAAGTACTATCAATATACGATTCAATAAAGAAAAGGTACTCAAAGTACTACTTGTTTTAAAAAATGAAAACATTTTATAAGGGAGTACAATCAGGACGAGGGGAGCACGGGAGTACAGTGTTTGAGAGAGTAGTACGAATACTCCCTTAGTACTCACTTCGGCAGCCCTGGTTTGGAATACATTATATGCGTTTTTGAATTTTCGGATTGGAATAAATTGTAAAGTACATAGAACAAAACCAAAATATCTCTGGAAATAGTAGGCTTTGGAAACTTTCAAATACCGCCACAGAAAGCTTTAAACTTACAAGTTTAAACCAAATGAATTCAAATTCACTGCTTACTTTGTTTTTTTTTTTTCAAAGTGGAATACATCAAATGCATGCAAAGTGGTTTTCAATTTAACTGTTAGACTGAACGAGTCCAGTAGGGACACAAAATCAGGAAAAATAAAACACGCTTTTCAAAAAATATCTAACATTTTTCGGGATTTTTGTTTGGGCATAGAAATAAAAATTTAATTTTTTGTAAGCCAGCAGCGGATATCAAAGGTCTTTGGATAGGCATACTTTTACTCCTTCCTGATAATCGATGAAATAAGTGCTGCCCTGGAAGGTGTATAGGAAAGCCTGGCATTACAACTTCCTGGTAAAATAAGGCTTGCAGTCTGGCTCTTGAAGCATAAACAGCTCGTTTAATTTTTCGCTCGGTAATCGCTTTGACGTGCACTTTTGACAACTCTCTTTGTCTTTCTCTTTCTAGTTAACTTAACCACTCTTGTGAATTTTTTCTTTACTTTTGTTTTTGTTTCTTCGCCAACCGCGTGGAAATTTGCCAACAAGTTAATTTCCATTAACTTCTGGCATGGGCCCATCGCCGGGGTCGGGGAAGAAGCCCGTAGGCTACTATGATGTGCTTAGTGAGAACGCATCGTCAGATCCAAGGGCAAAAAGGAAACAAACATTTTCTTGCATCGAAGACTACCCTTATCTACCAAACCAATTCTAATCTGAAGAACCCTAGATTCGTGGTTATTACACCGAAAACTCCAGAAAAACCAATCACTGCAGTGAGTATATTCTTATTAAGAAAATATATAGACTCGGTTAGTACTGAATACGATAACATCACGCAACTAAGAGATGGCAGTATTCTCATACTGGCGAAAAACCAAAAATCCGCAGACAAATTTCTTAAAATTACCAATCTAGCCAACCAATGCCCCGTTAATGCAACTCTGCATAAAACCTTAAATTCTTCAAAGGGAATTGTATATGCCCCTTGTCTTATTAATGTGACAGAAACAGAAATAGTGTGCGAAATGAAAGCTCAAAAAGTTACGGAAGTTTTTAAGTTCACGAAAAAAATCGAAAATAAAATACAACCCACAGGCCTAATGCTGTTTACATTTGATTTATATCAAACCCCGCAAACAGTTGAAATCGGTTGGTATAAAACCAAAGTGAAAGAATTTGTTCCCTCGCCAATGAGATGCCGAAACTGCCAGCTGCTCGGGCACACTACAAAAAGATGCACAAAAAGCAAAATATGCGAAAATTGCAACCTTCCCCCTCATGACCCCTCGGATTGTACACGTATCATGTGTGCTAACTGTCTTGACAACCATCCAGCTACTTCCAAGACATGTCCCAAATACGTGCAAAGCAAAGAAACGCTTAAAATAAAAACAAAAAATAAATGCACCATGGCAGAGGCTAAACGGCTTTATAACCAACAAAACTCAACTAAATCAGACACATTTTCAATCACTTATTCCGAAAGAGCAAAACAAGCTTCCGAAAATTCACCTCAGATACCACCTCGCAATAAACTAACTTCTTCTCGGTCTCCAGCCCCAAATGCTGCAGATCAAACAGACATACAACAACAGAAAACCATTATCCCACATACTCTCTCTGCACAACCTTCTTCTACCTCTGATATAACAGATGATCCTATGGACTCTCTCTCTCTTCAACAATCAAATGACAACGTCAGCATCACCAAATCAGCATCTGCCCTATCTGTTTCTCCAATTTCAAAACTCACCTTACCAAAACATAATACACTAAAACATTCTCAGAATTCTTCAATTTCACACTCACAAACACTCCCCTCTTCATCACTATCATTCTCATCTTCTACTAACACTTCAGCTCCAGTAACGAATCTCTCAGATATTCACTCAATTATACAACATAATTTACAATCAAATCAAAATGATGGCACATAATTCTAAGCAATCATCACCCAATACATCGATGCCTACAGTTGCTGCGGGGGGAGCAGATCCAACTGCTTTCGGTTGGAACTCTTCTCTCCACAGCAGAGGTAGGCATCGACATTCACTTAACCACCATAACAGCAACAACGCAAAATCTTTAACTAACACTCATTTAAAAATACTGCAATGGAACATGAAAGGTTTCATCAACAACATAATCGAGCTAAATCTTTTAATTAAAGAGCATAACCCAAACTTAATCTCTATACAAGAAACTCATCTCCCCTATTGGGCAACACCAATAGTACCAAAATCATACATAGGATATTTTGCCAATCTTCCACATAATATCACGGCAAAGCATGGAGTCGGTTTGCTTATAAAAAACAATATTCCCCACAGGCATATTCCAATAAGGTCAACAATTTTGGCAACAGCGTTAGAAATACAGGTTGATAGGCGTATTACTATAATATCGGTTTATATTCCCTCTGATCAAGATTTTAGCTACAATCAGCTCCAAAATATTATACAGCAAGTCAACCCTCCATATATTTTTACTGGCGATGTTAATTCATGGAGCGCTCTCTGGGGCTCACCCAAAACTAATAAACGAGGATCCATCTTAGAAAATTTCATTACAAACACCAATCTTGCGATCTTAAACGACGGATCCCCAACCCACTTTTCTACCCATGGTACTTTCACACACATTGATATTTCCTGCTGTTCAGCAGATACTCTACCAAGTACATCATGGTTCATAGAAGGTGATCTGCACAATAGTGACCACTTTCCCATTTTAACGAGCATATTAATCAAAACAAATACTAGTAAACAACACATTTCAAAATATAAAACTGAAAAAGCTGATTGGGAAAAGTTTCGAGCAATACTCGATCTAAGCTTATCTAAGCAAACATCACCCTCTATAAATAGAGAAGCTGCCATTTTTCTTCGATGTATGCGCAAAGCAGCCAATGATTCAATCCCTCAAACCTCAACCTATAAACCTAAACAAAATGTTCCATGGTGGAATTCAAATCTTTCTGTGCTAAGAGCTAGAAAAGTTTCAACTTGGAGAGCTTTTGAAAAAAGTCCTTCACAAGTTAATATGATAGCCTATAAAAAAGCAAATGCAGTTTTTAGAAGATTTCTAAAAATTAGCAAATTAGAAAGTTTCCAAAACTTCACAGCCCAAATAAATCCCAATATGTCTACAAGCGAAATTTGGAAAAATATAAGGTGCCTAACGGGAACCACATCCGTGGAAACAGTTTCAATCACAACAACAGATGGCCCTATTACCTCCTCAGAGGAGATAAGCAACTTATTTGCTAACACTTGGTCCGACAATTCAAAAGACTCAGTTTTTCCCTCCGAATTTGTCCAGGAAAAGTTAGAATCACTATCGTTAGCTGCAAGACCCGCAAACAACTTAGCCGCAAAACATATAGAAAAAGAAATTACTCTTGTGGAACTAGAAAGCTGCATGTCACGACTTAAAGGTAAAACACCAAGCCGCGATAAGATTTCTTATCCAATGATAAACAACCTATCAGTAACAGCTAAAAAAAGGCTTATCACACTCTATAATAACACGTTGAATAAAGGCACCTTACCTCAAAGTTGGAAAACAGCTTGTGTCGTACCAATTCCAAAGCCCAAAAAAGAAATTGATAAGATCGATGGATACCGTCCAATATCTTTGCTGCCATGCTTATCAAAGATTTTAGAAAAAATAATAGCAAACCGGATCATTTGGTTAACTGAATCAAAAAAACTGATAAGCCTAAAACAAGTAGCCTTCAAGCCTAAAAGGGGCTGCATGGATGCACTCCTTCATATAGATTATTTCATAGCAAATGCACTATCCGCTAGAAACCACATCTCTATACTAGCACTTGACTTCGAAAAGGCCTTTGATCGCATAGGCATCCATCTTGTGTTAAAAAAATTGCATGAATGGGGAGTTGGAAAAAAAATTTTCAATTTCATAAAAGCTTTCTTGACCAACAGAAAATTCTGTGTCAAATTTGGAAACACGTACTCAAAAACAGTATCTCTTGACAATGGAATCCCACAGGGATCTCCACTCTCAGTAATTTTGTTCGCCATCGCTTTCGATCAGCTTAGCATAATAATATCCAAATACAAAGATTTAGATCATTGTGTATATGCTGACGATGCGTATATTTTATGTAAACACAATGATCTCAATCATGTAAAAAATATTTTTTTAAAATTGTTAGAAGAAATAGCAAAATGGTCTTCCATATCCGGCTCAAAATTATCTATTCAAAAATGTAAAACACTTCATGTTTGCCGCAAAAAAAAACTGTCAAAATCTTCATCTAACTATTGATAATATAAATATTGAAAATGTAACTGATTTAACTATTTTAGGTCTAATTGTAAACAATAGATATAATTGGAAGTCCCACTGCAATGCGCTGAAAATATCACTAGCATCAAGGCTCAATATAATTAAGTATCTCTCCTCAAAAAAAAGTAATATACATATTAACACACTCTGTAACATTACTAAAAATTTGGTGCTAAGTAAAATCGATTACGCTTTAAACATTTATGGCTCCTGCCCTAAGTCTACAAAAAATATTTTCAAACCTTTATATCATCAAGCCGCAAGAAACAGTATAGGAGCTTTCCCAACAAGCCCCATCAAGAATATCCTCGCCGAAGCCGGCCTGCCAACTGTTGAAGAAAGATATTCGGAAGCAACACTAAAACTCATTGTCAAGCTATCCTTTCAAACTGGCTCTATTATAGACAAAGATGTAGCTCAGGCGACTAAACACAAACGTCAAAGAAGGATACCTTCCGCTATGCATAACACCTTAAATGCTGCACACAGCATGGAGATCCCACTCAAACGTTTCCCAAAATACACACCATCCACGCCCCCTTGGAAGTTGGTCACATCCTCCATTCTTTTGCAACTACATGATTTCCGAAAAGAAAACACAAACCATTTGGTGTATAAAAAAATGTTTTTAGATATTTTTAACGATCTAACGTCAAAAGGATGGAAATTTGTTTATACTGACGGCTCGAAAGCAGCCGACAGTACATCATTTGCCGTAACCAACCACAACGGATCTCCTATCGTTAAAGGTATTTTACCAAGCACGGCGTCGATTTTCACAGCAGAAGCCCACGCTATCTATGAAGCCATAAAGAAGTTCTCTCACACTTCGGGAAAATGGAATATCTGTTCAGATAGTCTCTCAACTGTGAAAGCTGTCCTGAATACTAAGAACGATTCAACAACTATTTCCAAAATACGAGACATGTTGATAAAGTCACCCAATAAATTAAAAATTATGTGGATACCTGGTCACGTTGGAATAATCGGGAACGAACTCGCCGACCAAGCTGCAAACTCTGCCCACAACTCCCGCTGTTTCATGTACGAATCCTTCACTAGGAGAGACCTCATGGGTACGATCATGAAGAAAATAAAAGAATCGCAAAACCAGAAATGGTTTCAATATATACACCACTATAAACAAATCAACCCAAACAAAACCCGTCCAGATTATCCCCGAAACATATCCAAACTAAAAATTAAAAACTTTGTTCGCCTTTGCCTCGGGCACACACAACACACACACCAACATCTGCTTCAAAAAGACTTACCACCAATATGCCCAAAATGCAACAATACCACAACCATCTCTCACCTTCTAGGACCATGCTACCTCTCAAATAGTTTTCTTCAACACACCAACAACAGTCAACGTAAGATTGAGCAACTCCTCCAAGATCCAAGTACAAAAAATATTGAACTTATAAATAGTCTACTAAGCATACATAAAATAAAAACCTAATAAATTATAATAAATTACTAACATAAAATTCTATTTAATATTATATACCTCTCACCATAAGAACCGAAAGCCTCCGATGCTAGTGTTCTTATTTTTTCTGTTAGCGATAGATTTTAATTTATTGTTAATGTTTATAAAATAAAAAATAAATAAAATAAATAAATAAAACAATCATGATGTAGCGCTAAAAGTAAGCGATAATTAGCATGGTAAGATCTAAAAGAATAACTGCGGAAATGTGTACATGTACATCTCTAGATGTCTACTGTCTACTAGTGGTAGGTGCGTTGGACTACTGCAAATGCTACCCCGGGTTCAATCCTAGCAAACATCCAAAAGTTTTTTCACGGTACCACCTGTTTTGAATGTCTGACAAGCATTCAAGTGAATCAATGTGACGATAAGCTTCTCAACCCGCCGTTCGGAGTCGGCAAAGAACTGTAGGTTTCTTCTATTCATCCAAAAATATAACACGCACACACAAATCGTTGTAAGAAGTAGGCCCTGGTTCACTCCGAACTGTAGTGCCACCTAAAGGAAAAAAAAGGCAGTAAGTACGCGTAGCAAAAGTGGAGGGAACACAATGTTTCCATTCCGAATCGCTCGACAGAAATATTCAATAAATCTGCATGCTGAAAACTGCAAAAACGCCGAAATAGCCAAGTTGGTTGAGTACATTTTGTGTTTGCCACTAGTGTTTCAGTTAAACGGGCGTTTTCTGCCGTTCGATTAACAGTTGACATATTTATGCCAGGTTTTGAAAACGCCACGCTAAAAAGGAGAAATATCCCACCAAAAGTGATGACAATGCGAGCGGGATTAACACTGAAGACTATAACGATGACAACGACAACATCGACGAAGTTGTAACAATGTTGGTTGATTGACTGGTATAAGCGTATAACATATGTAAGTATTTTTGACGAATAGAACGTGAATTTCCGGGTTTTTTTATTTTTGATATCCTTTTATTGTCCTTTTTTTCCCATTTCGTAATCCCGCGAAATGGCCGAATTTAGTGGATTTTTAGATGGTAAGATTTGGGATGCCCAATAGTTGGATACGTTAAGACAGGTATTAATATCTGATAATAAGATTTTATTTTCAGTGGACATTTCTGAATTATATTCCAGTAACCAATAGCGTTTTATCTAATCTTTAACTCATCACCTTTTTTCTTAATAGGTTCCTTTAAATTTTTATTTAGCGTCCAAATTCATACCCAAGCATTTAGCTGTGTTACATATGGATAGGGAATTTCGCTATTCTTTAATTTGTGAAATTGATATGAGCTGATTTCGTTTAATTTAGTTTGTTTCGTCATCATTGCATCTAAACTAGAATCTTGTTAACGGCATTTTGTAACTTTGCTGTTGCCTTAACCTCGCATCCATCATCTACTAGAATAGCAATGTCGTCTGCGAATGTGGATATAATTGTATCATTCATATGTGGTGTATCCTAATCATTGAGGCACCGTAATATTGTTTATTTTTTTTTTTGGTATTTGCAGTTGACTCACGATGCCGTAGACTTTAAAGTCCCTTGAATATCTCTATGTTCTGGCATCCAGTAGAAGTGAATATAAATCAGCAGATAGATTTTATGTTGTAGACTGTTTCTGAGCATTTGAGAGCGGCTTGGCTTTCCCTAAAAATGTGAATATCATTGATAGAAATTATTGCAAGTAAGTCCCTCTTCAGGCATGACAGTGCCTTTTTAATTACCATGGTGAGGTTAGGTAAAAAGCGCAAGAGGCCCCTGATATCTATTTGTGCCAAATCGCTTAGATTATCGAAGTGGAATGCCCGCAGGAAGTTAATATTAATATTGCCATCTCCATAAGAGATTTTTAAATGTGGTTAAGAATGATTTCAGGTATCTTATGCACTTACAAAACCATTTATACTATCTTACAAATAAATTACAATGCATATTATCAATTTGTTGTGATAATGGTTTTGCGCCGGCAGCAAGTCGCTGCTGCTATTATATTAATGACTTTAAATGATACAAAAAAGAACATGCTGGATTAGAAATTGGACTGAAAATAGAATTTTCTATTTATTTCTTCTGCGCCAGTATTAAAACGTGGGTAATTTATTTTTTTTTTATTACTATTTTCAAAAATCGTTACAATTATACATATGTATGTGTTACCTGCGAAGCTTATAGCTTATCTGCAGGTGGTTAGGTTTAAAAATGCAATTTAGCTTGAAAGTTTTAGGTTGGTTAGCATTTTTTATGAACCTAGCATGTTAAGTTACATACAATTTATTAACAAAACAATAGGAAATTAAATAAAAATGAAAATTTAGTTTTAAGTTATGGAATTCAGTCTTAAAAAGTACATTTTGGTTATCTTTTTACGTTTCTTAAAATGTCTTATATTTTTAATGTTGCTCGGTAAGGAATTTATAATTGTAGGCATTATGTGGGCAAGCTGTCTTCTTCCGTAATTGTTGTTTATTGCTGGTAGTTCGAGAAGGTGTTGAGCTCGTCTTCGCGTATTTTGAGCATGATTTATCGGGTGCTGAAAACGAGAGTCGTCGCAGTACTCAAGGATTGCTGACATCTTGTAAATACTAGTTACATCTAGAACATTAAAAACATTATTATTTTTATTTATAGTTTTCAATAAACGACGTTGAATATTAAATATCTAATCGCATTGAATGCATTCATTTTTCCATATTCCCATGATCTTTGACTCTCTCATCGGAGAAATGGAGATGATGCGCTCCAACAAAAATGTATATAAAGCTTTAAGTTATTAATGAACTAAAGAAATAAATATATAAATGAATAAATAAATAAATAAAGTGTAATCCTGGCCTGAAACAAAATCTTAAATGTTACAGATGGCGCAATCGTCTAAGTGATCCTCTAGTGTACACATATAGGTCCATTTCTGGATGTTTTCCAATTTATTGCGATGTGCGGTTGTCTTTTTTTTTTTGAATTGTTAATTACCCTGGAAACAGAGCGCTCAGATTTATGTAGATTTACAAACTAAGGTTTAATAGCATCGTCAGTCGCACGAGTTCTACATACCTACCCACTATTCCCATCTTCCTCGTATTTCTTCAGATTAAGGTTGCATGTTTATTTACTTAGTCATTTGTCAACTCTTCGTCACCATTTCAGACTACTAACGCGCATGTTTTGAAGTTTAAGTTTTAAATGAATTTTGTACTTGTACTTGCTTTTTATATTTTACTGCAAATATTCTTCATTCGTTTTCTGTTGTTTCAAGTCCATTGTATTGCAAATTAATTGTTCACTCGGAGTTTTGCCTGTCCTGGCTGTTTCGCTACCCAAATACTCACATTCACGAATTTTCATTTGCCAACATAAAAACTCTTAGTTAACATTAACAAAATCATAGTCATTTCGAAAATGACAGATATCGTTGAATAGTTGTCAGAGTTAGCGATCAAAACCGGCAATACCACATAACGATGACCGTCGCTATCGCTAATTAACGATAGCGATATGGAAAATCGTCGTTAAACAGTTCGGGAATTCCACTTCAGGTCTGTCACTTTAAGTCATTATTTTAGTTTATTTCCGTAAGTTTACACAATAAAATATGAAATTTAAATTAGATGAAAAATAAAATAAATTAAAGCGCTCTGTAAGTAGGTGTGGCAGTGAAATTTACAGAATGCAATCAAATTCAACGATTGGAAAGTCGGCCTAAAAAAAACTATAATATTGAACTAGATATGAGTTTGAGCGAGCGCCCACAACATCTTTCATAGGCTACGCCCTTTTTCAAGCTCTACTGAGATTTTTTCCCCAAAAAAATGGGAGATATTAGCGATATTTAAGAAAACTAATACATTTTTTTTTCTTTATCAAGTGATTAGAATAATTAAGTAATTAAAAAAAAATGTTTAAATATTAAGTATAATCATGAATTATTAAATTTTCACACATGATGCGTGAATAGGTACAAAATGAACAAATATGCTCATGTTATTTATACAGAGCGGCACTAAATACTCGGTATGAGATTGCGATCCGAAAATAGCGACGCGATAAGTGTTTGTGTTAAATGTTTTCCATTTGAACCAATTTATATGTCCAAACAAATCGAATAAATTATTAAGTCGTAGATATGTAAAGTTTATCTAAAATGTATTCAAATATTATTGGAAAAAAATTAAAATGTCATGTGTTTACGCCTACAGTTGGCGCTTCACTTCTCGCTATCTGTTCACCATTTCGATCTAATTTCCAAAAATGTACATGTATAGTTTTTTTCTTATTTTTATTATTATTATTTCAAACTAACATAGTGCTATATTAGATGATGTCATTCGTTGTGATTAATTGGGAGGTTAATTTTTAAAATCACTTTAGATAAACTACCTGAAAGTAAAGTCAGAAAAAAAATAATATCATTATGTTATGTTAATCTGAAGAGAAAATACCGACCGAAGTGATCGTTGACTGAAAGGAAAAAAATAAATACACACACGTTTTAAGTCTTAGGTTGATGGTTTTTTTTTTGGATTTTTTTTTTCCTTCAAGTTATAAAGAAAAGGTCAATTGATGTGACACAAAGCCGGATCTTGATTAAATTAGACCAAACATTAATTATCCTTTGATATATATAGATACAATTTGTATTTTATTGAAGGTCACTTTCTTAAAGTGCGGACTATGGGGCTTATAATTGCAGTTAGAGTACGTGGATAATTGGTTGACTTACGATTTACGTTTCGCCTCGGTAGTTAAACTTTGACTGAGCGGTTAACAATCACCTGCACTCCAATGTGCTGTAGAACTGCAATTTGGACTGAACTTAATTTACTTATTTAATCGGAGCGTTAAGATTATCTTAAATTTTTATAACACGTACGATTATAATATGTAAACAGTAGCAGTTTTCTTTTTTTAAGACAATACTAATTAAATGGCCACTCGTTACAATTGATGGTTTTTGAACAATATTTTGTTTGTTACAAAAACGTCATATTCCGAAAATATCACCTGACGAATATAAATTTATATACGAGTATACACACGAATATGAGCACACCTATCGTGTAATCTTGATATAAAAATGCACGTTCTATTGTAGTTAGCGAGTGTCTGAAATTTAATAAGAGGGAAATAAACTAACAAAACTGATTAGAACTTGAAGGCCAAAGGCGGATTTAATTCAATTCAATGAAGATAAAAATGCTCTACTAAAAAATTTTGTTCAAAAATGTGAAATGTTCCTTTATTTGGAAGTACCTACATATATAATGAAATTTTGTATTTCTTTGTCTAAAAACCTTTTATCCACAAAGATTGACATTTCCGTGGAGTTTTGCCTATTTTTAATTTGCTCTTGAAAGGTCTTCTCTAACAAACATGAAGTCAATGTGTTATAATATCATGAAACATATTGTCTTGCCCCAATTGCAAGTATTTATCAGCAATGGACTTCATTAATTGACGATTCATTTCCATAGTGGAAATTGTAAAATGTGAAACGAATGAATATGTGCAAAATACGATATAAAGAAACAATACATGCATATGCAGTTTAAAAGAATATACATATGTATATAAATAAAAAAAATTACAATAGTAAACTGGAATTATAGCCAAACGACTTAGACTTAGAAAATTGAAAACATATTATAAATTTCGACAAATTTCGAATGCTTCGTTTTATGGCTTCAATATCGACCGCAAATAGTTTACAGTTAGCAAAAGTTTGTACGCTGGTGCTCTCACATTTACCATCTTCCGATGCGTTTGTCTCAAAATAACTAATAACTAAATATTGAAGATTGTTTTATTTATTTATTTATAAAAAAAAAAAAAAAAAAATTTAATTGCCAAAAAATGCAAGGAATAATCATTAAAATCGATTAAATAAATAAAGGTTTTATAAGTTGACATAAGCCCATTAATTGATGAGGAGCTACGCCAATTAGTACGTGAATGGGCTGTGCTGAAAAATCTAGAGTTTCGAAAAGAGAAAGATGGGATATTTATGTTAAGAGGGAATAGTATTTTTTGAGAATCAATCTCTCCAGTGAGCAGTATATGTACAAAGACAACTTTGGTTACAAAAACGAAGAAACCTTTCTGAAAATTTATCAATATTAAACGACATATATTTTTTTGTTTTTGGAGATACATATGTACATATTCGAGCGTTGGAAACAACTTGTTTAAATCGTCAGCAAACATTAAAATGTTACATTTTCTTAAGTACACAACTATATCATTAACAAATACGATGCCCCTGGCGAACACCAGAGGTAAAATTAATTTTTTTGAAATTTGGGCCGAAAATGGGAGCGCATCGGAATCCCGCGTTTTAACACTTTCGCCACTGAGTTTTTATTTAAGAACCAGCTATAACAATACCAACTTTTGTGCAAATCATAAAAGTATAGTTAGAAAGAAAATGATTGGTCTATGTAAGAATTCCGTCGGCCTTTTCGTTATCCTGGGACATATTGTATAATCCCAATAATGTTTCATGGTGGATCGTATATTACCCAATCATGAAGTTTCTCTTCAAAAAAAATTCAGACTTTATTTATTTTATCAATTCCCAATTTATTTAATTTTTTAAAGTAGCAAATATTCACCAAAAAACACGGACAATTTCGTGCACACATGACTGTGCAAAACACTTGCTAAACAGAACATTTATGTCGAAAAATAACGGGATACGTAACCTAAACCATAGTAAATCTCTAAAACTAATACTCATCGTTTAAAATTTAATTGCTTGTTTTCCATTTTCTTTTATAATTTTAGCAGTTTTAAGTGATTTCTTAACAAAGAAATATGAAAAAAAAAACAATTATGAAAAATAGAAAAAAATGTCCAAATCAGGTTTTTTGCGTCGCGTTGTTACAATTTTCCATTGAAGTAACTAGATAAAACAAATTTGTTACTTCCGTTAATATTTAAATGTACATATATAGTATTTTATTTTAACAATTCATAATTTATAATTTGGAAAAAAAAAGGAAATTAATTAAGATTTTAAAAAAAGCAATTTGACAAACACGTGTAGGTATTATGTTAGATAGTAGGTGTATTACAGCAAAAAAATATGAGGTCCGATCTCGTTGTCGTCTTGAATGAGAGTCCCTCTACTTTCTTCTATTATACGGTTGTTTCTGATGGATAATAGTGTGGTGAATATGTTGATTGGATAAGTGATTCTATCCATCCCCAACAGGGTGATCCCACACATATAACTTCTGAATTTTAATTCATTAAATAATTAATATTAATTTATTTACATTTACTTGTTGAATTGTTATATAAAATATGTTGTTTGTTAAAAATAATAAAGGGTTTTTCAATAAGCTACAAAAGTTTTTTTTAAATAAAACAAAAACGGTTTTGGATATCAATGAAATTCTTTATTCCTGTGAAAGTACGTTCGAAGCCATTATGTATGGAACTCGATTTCTTTTGCATGGCCACCACGGGCACGCTTGCAGAAGTCCAGACGCTGAACCCAATTTTCGACGGTTTTCAAGCATAAATCGGCCGATACTGCTGCAATTTCACGTTCGATATTCGTACGAAGTTCATTAATCGTCGCTGGCTTGTTGGCATAGACCATAGACTTGACGTAGCTCCACAGGAAATAGTCTAACGGCGTCAAATCGCACGACCGAGGCGGCCAAGCGACTGGACCATTTCGTGAGATAACACGTTCTCCAAACTTGGTTTCCAATAAATTGATTGTGACATTCGCTGTGTGGCTTGTGGCGCCGTCCTGTTGGAACCACATGTCCTCCAAGTCCATATCATCCAATTGGGGCCAAAAATATTCGGTTATCATTGAACGGTAGCGATTCCCATTCACAGTAACGTACCGGTCTTGATCATCACGGAAGAAGTACGGCCAAATGACGCCGCCGGCCCATAAACAACACCAAACCGTAATTTTTTCGGGATGCAATGATGACTCATGGAGTACGTGTGGATTGCTGCCTGACCAATACCGCATATTTTGTTTATTGACGAAGCCATTCAGCCAGAAATGAGCCTCATCGCTGAAGATGATTTTTCGATGAAAATCCGAATCATTTTCAAGTTGTTGCTCAGCCCAATTCACGAACATACGACGCTTCTGGTGGTCAAGCGGCTTCAGTTCTTGCGTCAATTTAATCTTGTAAGGATGTAGGCCAAGATCTTTTCGCAAAATTCGCCACAACGACGTCACAGAGATGCCCAACGCTTGAGAACGACGTGTGAGAGACACATTTGGGCTTTCTTCAACTGAAGCCTCAGCGGCAGCAATATTCTCGACACAACGGGCACTTCTTTGTCTCACTGTACTGTGCCTGTGGATTCAAATTTTTCCACTAGACGCTCAATTGTTGATCTGCTAGGACGATTATGACGACCATAAATTGGACGTAGCGCTCTTAACGTTGAGGCCACTGACTCCGAATTTCGGTAGTAAATTTTAATAATTTCGACAAGTTGTTGGCTCGTATATCTTTCCATTATGAAATGGCAAACCTTACTGAAGAGAAATGTCAAAAGAGCGGGTGTCAGAAATATGGCGCCGTTTGCTGTCCCTGTCGCACTACTTTTGTAGCGTCCCTGTTGAAAAACCCTGTACTTAATACTAATTATACTACTTAATTTCAATTCTTTCTAATTTTTTTATAATCACACTTTTGCAGTCAAAACTATTTGTTTTATTTTAAAAAAAATGCAATTGTATGTTAAACAAGATCTCGCGCGAAGTTCGCGAAAGCGAGATTATAAAAATGGGAATAAATTAAAAGGAATTATAAGAAGAGTGGTAGTTAAAATTGGGATTTTAAAAACCCAACCAACACCCAAAGATTAGCTTTTCTCCTGGCTGCCTGAAACCCTGCCCCCAGCAGGTCCAGTGTGTGTCTGCTGATATAAGGAGAGCTTTTACGTAGAGGAGCAGTATGTTCATTAATCGGCAGGTCGCCACATTAATGATTGGAATTTTTCAAGTCTTCTATTTTTTACTAATTATTATTCAGTACAATTCAGTACAATTTATAATCTTAATTTTTTTCATATCATATTTTTTTAGTGTAAAATAATTTTTTTATGTAAATTTCAATGTCAATGTAATTATATCGACTTGAAACTTCTTGTTTCATACTTGCTTTAAGCTAAAGCAAAAGAAATAAAACCAAAATTGAATATTCTATCTGGTACTAGAATGAGTTTCTCTTTTCAGTTGATTACAATTTGTTACGTTTCACCCGAACGAACAGAATACTTTACGTAACGAACATACTTAAGCACTTTGATGATGATTGATTTCTGTAAGTTCCTAATGCTGTTGGTGGTCATTAGAGTTAAATGTGAAATAAAAGAAAAATAAAAACCTCTACTAATCGATGCAGAGCAATACTCTTATAAAGAAGACTTCTTTCCCTTTGTTCGATTACATTTTAATGACTTAATACAGGGGCTATAGGATAGACGTCTACAAGTGTACCGAACAAACAAATTGTTTAGCATTTTGCTCATCCTCTTCTGCTTTTGCCAATCATTTGCTCTTTATTTTCAACAAAAGCGAGGCAAGAACGAAGCACATAACCTGAATGTAAAATATTATAAAAACATCAGAGTCAATATTCTCCTACTCTCCCTCCCCCATCTGTCGTAATTTGTGGGTGCATTATTGTTCGTGACTTTTAAACCTATATACGGAGATGTAAAGCGATGTCTTTTGATCTTGCCACTGTCTTCGTAGGTACAAGTACCTATTTTCTGCTTCTTCTTCTTCTTCTTCTTGTTCCACTTGAACATTAAAGGCCAAGTCAAGAGCATCCAGTAGTGGATCTTCCAACGGTAGTAAGGTTAAGACGTAGAAGATGCAACTTCCATCCAGCAAATAGGAACGAGTACTCGTACTCAACTCATAAAAATTTCTCAAAACACAATTGAAACAGAAGTCATGTTAATACAAAATACAGGAGCAATAATAACCGCCAATCGACAAGAGAAGGACATGACAAAGCATTCTTGTATTGATGCAACGATCCAGTTCCGATTCGATTGTAGAACCGAATGGATTCCATTCAGGCGATGCGCAGGGATAGTGGCTGCTGCTGCGGATTGCAGACCAAGGCTATGTGATGGTTTTGTAGTAGTATAGTTGAAGAACTTTGCAGACATTTTGTAATGATGTCACGAGAGTTATGTCGATGGATGGTTGCTTACCTCGTGTCTGTGACTTCTTAAGTTTATTGAAAATTATTTAACATTTTCTTGTTTATTTCCATTTATACGTGCAGAGGTTTACATCTAGCAAGAGGTTGAAAGTATTAAGATGGCTAAGATAATAGTAAAGTTGTCTTAAAGTTTTTTTTTTTATTTGATCTGAATCAGATCTCATATATGAATGATAGAGCTTATGTCATCATCGGCTATTGGAATTAATTTTGAATATAAAAAAACGGGAGCTTTTTGAATGTTTCATTGTCATTTATTTTGTTTAAGGCCTACATGATACTACAAGAAAATAGTTCTTAAAATTAAGTACCAAAATGAAATGGTAATAACATTTTCTAAATACAGTAGATGTCCAGTATAACGATTAATATAATGTTTGAGGTCATTTGCTATATCGAACGCGTTCGTTATATCGATCGATTTTTTATACTATTTTTTAAAAGAAGTCATAAAAAAATAAAATAAAAAATAAATTGAATATTATAGTGTAAAACCCCCAGTAGCGAGCCCCCTTAAGGAAAGTCTTGATTTCTTTGCTCTCTTAAAATTAATTGCTTAGATATATGAAAACAATTTAATCATTTAAAGAGAGCTTGATGTATTGCTATTTGATATAATTAATAACTTTTTAAGTAGATAGGACTCAGATTTAATAAATTTAAATAAAGTAGAAAATGAGACGTAAGCCAGTACTGAGCCCCCTCTGTTCCTCATTCGAGCCCTTAGCGTTCCAGTGACGAGCCCCCCATATAAAAACCGTTGCAAGTGGCAAACGCAGTTTTTCTAAACTAAGCCCCCATATAAATCATAGCATACAAATAAAATCACCGTTATTTTACTGTTAATTTATTTAAAAGTTAAAAAAATTTAATCTTGTTTGGGTCATTGTAGACCGCAAGTACGTTTTTATCAGGCTTAGTTTAGAAAAACTGCGTTTGCCACTTGCAACGGTCACTGGTATTGTGAACAGTATACGCAGCGATATCCAGGTATTGGGATATACATAACTCTTGAAGATTGTGCCTTTTAATAAAGTTTAATGTCTCGTTAGGTGTTGCCAGAATGTAGACTTCGAACTTTGTTTTTTGGTGAGTCATTGGTTCATCATCAGCCTCTTCACCCGGCCTACGTTTAATGCGTTTTAATTGCGCTAGTGGTTTTAAAATGGTATGAAACAGCATCAAATAGGACAATTCAAATTCGGAAAAATAAATGTAATGTAATGTAATGTAAATTGTTTGCGTATCCATTGACGGGTCTTTATAAATATCTAATTTGATCTTGAATCTTAAACGATCAATCTAGGATGGTCGGACGAAAATGGCATTATCTTGGTTATGAATACATACCTAAACATAATTTTACAGTTCAAAGAGCATTATTTCTATATGTAACAATTTTTATGACAAAGCTTAGAGTCAATATACTTAAATACTTATCACATATTGCACAAAAGCAACAACAAAATAATAATAAGAAATGTTATTAGTAAAAAGCCTATCTATATAAAAGGCTGTATTTTAATTTTTTATTGAAAATCGGCTGGGCTCGTTACTGGAACTTGATTTTTTTTCGTTAGGCCAATACCGAGCCCCCTCCGGCTCGCTGTTGGATTTCCTCATTTTTTCATCCCAGTAACGAGCCCCCAACAAATTTTAATAAACAACTATTTTTTCTTACTTTTACTTTTGAAATAATAAAATATACATTATTGTTATATTAAGCCTTAATTAGCTAACTACAAATTAAAGAAAATCACCTACCTTCTTGGTTAAAGTTTCTAGTTTCTTAAGAAATTTCACAATTTATACTCTTTTTTTGAACTTACGAAACACTGCTGAACACTTTGAATTTTTCTTAGCAACTGAAGACGAATTAACTAAAAATTAATTATACGAAACAAAGAAAAAATATAAGTGATTTTTTCGGTTTCAACACAGTTATTGTCTGAAAAGCAGGGACTTAGCTTTTGAACCAAATTCATCCAGAGGGCTCGCTATTGGTGGGGGGCTCGAATTAGGGTACTTTACCCTAATGGTCCTGCCATTAAAGTTTACAAATTTTGAGAATTACCTATTTTGAAAAAAATAATCACCGAGTATGAGCATAAAATTCAAAACTGTAGGATTAACCAAAAGTAAATCACCTTGTTTCGCCAGCTTGCCACATTTATGGTATGTGGTTAATGGAGTATTAATTTACTTTATTGTCCTAATTGATTGTAGTGCTTCCATGTACACAACATTTTTTGTCGTGCTCTCAGGCGCATGTGCATATACTAGCTATATGTAAATAAATAACAATTTTTTTTTCGAACTCACTTGAGAGCACGCCACGTTCTACCATGATAAAAAAAAAACATTCTCAAGATCAACAGTATATAAGGGATCTGAGGCGATCCTGAGATTTTGTCTGGGGAAAAGTTTTTCACTTATTTCAGACCATTTAGGATTGTACCAAATGTTATAAAAATATCGGGCAGCCAAATGTGTTCTGACATAAACCATTGCGTCTTCAGTGCTCTAACGTAACTTCTTCGACAGAGCTGCTTTTATACATACTGACATTATTTTAACATTTTTCTCCTAAAACGACTCGACACATGAAAAATGCCGAATGATCAAATTTGCCTAAATATCATTAAAGCATCTTTCTCCGTGCCTCCACTAAAATCTTGAGCACCGTAGCGCAAGTGGACTACTGAGACTACTGAGCCAGCGGTCCTGAGTTCGAATCCAGCCGCAAACACCTCAAAAGTTTTTCACAGTGCCCACCTCTTCCGAATGCCTTACAAGCGTTCAAGAGTATCATTTGTCATGTTAAGCTTCCCAACTCGCCGTTCGGAGTCGGCAGAAAACTGTAGGTCCCTTCCATTCGTGCAAAAATATAACCCGCACACACAAATGGTTGCGGGAAGCTAGGCTTGGTTCTAGGTAGACTGCTGAAGTCAAATATTTATTTATTTATTTTTTGATAGTTCTCGAGAATATCAGGAAGGTCATTAATAAAAACGGAAATACTGATTCTTGCGGAACACCTGTATTAGCAATATATATTTATATGGACTAGAACTTCCCTGATCCGTCTGACCTGTCAGTAAGCGGTCACACAAATAGTGCAAAATCAGTTGAAGTGCGCAAACGATGAAAGCGATGTTTAACCCGCCGTTACTCCAGCGCCTGTTTATGGACGCCGTTACTCGTGGGATGTCACAAGCTAAAACGTCAATTTTCTTTAGTTAAAGGACTCATATAGGCCTGTGGTATTGGACAAAAAGGGCTTTTACTGATAGCTGAAACAATTTCTCTAAAAAAAAGTTAATTTTTTATTTATAAATTTGATACGACAAAAACAGGTTAAAACATTAGAATATTTAATTTTATTTCAGAGCAGGTTATTTCAGAGAGGAGAGGTAGGTAGAAGTGGTGGTTTCGATGGAAGAAAACCCAAGTAGCGCGTGGAGCGCCGTTTTGATACCACAACCTCAGGGGAGGAGAAGATGAAAAAAATTGTTTTTTTTTTGTTTGCAAACGTTTGTTTCCCGCAACAACACGAGCAAAACTAACTAGCCCGCGTCAGCTGATGATAGGTGCGGCTCAAAAATAGCTAGAAAAAATAATATAGCAATATTTTTAGATGTAGTGGGGTGCAAATAGCACCCCGCGCGAGTGACGGCGTGATTGATCGAATCAAATGCCTTTGCAAAATTTAGAAGCACCATTACACTAATTTCATTTAAGTCCAATGCAGTCCTTAAATTGGTTTTTAGCTGTGCTTTTTTCAAAACCAAGATTGCCACTTAGAGACCCTACTATGTCTATCCAAGTCTTCTTGAATCTGTTGTGACATGATCCTCTCGAAAAGTTTTGATAGATAGATACTTATGGATCTAAATTCATAGGGTTAGTGGGGTTTTATTTTTTCGGAATTTGAATGATTTTGGAACACTTCCATTGCTCGAGAGTCTAAAGACTGACAACTGTATATATATACAAAAGTTGAAAACATGTACTAAGTAGGGAAGAAGTAGAGGCGGGGCAATCTTAATAAACTCTAGCGACATATTACCAATTTTTATTGCGAGTTTTAACTTGTATCTCATTAAGTTTTACGGATAACACCATTCGATATGAGCTTTATAAGAATAATATCTGTGAAGTATGTAGAT
Organism: Brachyopa scutellaris; assembly: GCA_949775065.1. Classification (NCBI taxonomy): domain Eukaryota; kingdom Metazoa; phylum Arthropoda; class Insecta; order Diptera; family Syrphidae; genus Brachyopa; species Brachyopa scutellaris. The sequence goes on along the minus strand of OX459114.1, from coordinate 26,918,231 downwards.
TTTCGATATAATGCCGAATATTGTTTTCAAGGGGCCCTAAGCTTATTCCCACTAAAACGTTCTTATAGCCCCTGTGTAAAGCATTGATCTCACAAACTGTTCGACATAGAAACTAAAAAGTTGGCATTGGTCTACTACATTATGTTGTTTATTACTCAAAAATATTGGGAAGAAATGTAAGATTGGTCATATGGGGTATCTAAGAGAGCGCTGGAAGTACTAAGGATTACAAAATAATTCCCCACCCTTTATTACCGTAACTTCTATGTCAAAGATATAAAAATATCCCGGTTTGTACTTGTTCGACTAAAAAACACAGGAAAACTATAGCGATGGTCATAAGTTTCATAGTTTTTGAAAAACTCATATCGACGAACATAATTTTGCGGTCGGATAAACTATTTATTTACGAGTACCTAGCTATAGCTACCCAACCAGATTTAGATAAGATAGACCCCTTCAATTGCGACTCAGACAAGACGTCTCGAAGGGATGAACTCCAACTGTAAGTGTCTAAATCTGAGTATTCCACGAGGTCACCAAACAATTAACTAACAAGTCTTACTTCGTCAGCCTCACCTGCACTCGTAATATTCTTAAATCTTCAATTAAACATGAAACAATTTGATTGAGTCTCTAACGAGATGGGGGAGGGAGGGAATAATTCTATCTCTCCATCATCTACGTTTGTCTCATGACCCACCCAATGGAAACTCGGACACATTGCAACCAAAGAACCTATGCAACTGCACAGTGCCATACGGGCGCACTGAATAGGTAACCAGTACCCACCTCATCTCCATGTTGTAGCACTGGGAAAAGTATCTTTTTGTTGCTCCGCACGAGGGGATCAAGGAGAAATGCAGGCCCACAGTGATTGTCATCATAACTACGAGTACATATAGATACACTTGACATTTCGAACAATAATATAAACATTGAAACATATAGATTGCATTGCGGAATGAATCTATGAATTTTCAATTCTCATTTCGAATCGATTTGGTTGTTGATGTTCTTTGTTTGGTCTCAAGCAGCCGGTTGACTTCTTCAGTTTTGCTTAACAATGCCACACAGAACTTGAGATATTTAAAATGGTTTTTTTTTTGTCTACGGAAGAGTGGTAGCAAATAGCGATCTATATTGTTGTGCACCTCAGCAATGTACGATGGTTCTACTCGTCTCCATTCGGTGGTGCCCCCTTAGCCCGGCATGGGGTTTGAGTGAAGTTGTGATTGTGGTGATGCCCTGAGATTAAATTGTTTTTTATGTTTTTGTTTTTGTTTTTATTTTCCCTTTTTTGCTGAAGATGTTTTCTTTTCTGCTCCTCCATTATTATTATTGTTGTGCTTTTTGTGTTTGTTTTCTTTTTGAATGGCAAAGTTTGAAGTCGGTAGCGCGAACAGTGGTAGAGAAAACAAGCAGTAGCGGGAGCTACTGGGTACAGTATCTACCGACTGTTTTGAGAATGAGATTGGATTTGGGATTTTTTTTTTTTTTTTTTTGTTTGGTAATTTGAAGCACTCGACGATGATTTTTTTTCTTTGATTGGAAGTTATTAAGTGAAGATTTTGATGTTTTCATTTTTTAATCTAATTGCAAAAATATTTTGATTAATTTTGATTATAATTGAAATAAAAATAAAAGTAAATTTGTAAATTGTTTTTTTTTTTTGCCTTAAATTTTGTCGAGAAAATTATTTCGATCTTACGAAATTCTTTCAAAGTTGTTAAATGTTTGTAAGGAGTCTGTTTCTATACTTTCAACGGTGAAGAATCCATAGAACACAATTTTTTCTTTGGAACGAGACGTGGGTCCACAAATGTACGCCAGAAACGAAAAAGCCTTCAAAGCCCTGAGAGCTCTGGACCAACTTTATCTGCCGGAAAGGCCATGGCCAGTGTTTTTTGGGATGCAAAATGAACACTTTTATTGATTACGATAAAAAGGGTAAGACAATAACTGTTGATTATCACGCAAGTATACCACCAACCACCAACTACTGTCTAACTTATATGTATCTCAAGAAATGTGTGTATGTGTCATAGAGGGGTATTTTGCAGACCTTCCTTATTAGAAAAATCTACGGCAGAAACCGACTAACACACTCTCTGGAGCTCGTTAGAACCTTTAAAATTCTGCCAGTTAGACATCTGTACTATTATAAAGTCTCCAAGTTATCTTTTATGAGAGGTGGCTATATGCCGACCCCGATCTCTGACGTCCGTACTCTGCGAAGGAATCTTGAAATGTATGTAATAGTTCCCACCTACCGTACCACCCACTATAGAAACTTCTACTCCATTGTGTCTTGCAAGTTATTTAAACATTTTCCTGTAGCTATCCGTTAGGTATATCAGGTCCTTATATGCCTTTAGTTATTGTTTTTGTTTTACTATATAAATTGCTTGCCCGCTGCTTCTTTTCTTGCTTACTTTTGTAACTTTTATCTTTTTTCTTATTATCTATGTACATACATAATTATGTATGTGTATGTAACAATGAATTAATTCCTATTTCATATTTTGGATTTGAAGTTACCCTTAGAGTATTTTAGTGTGTATGATAAGTATAATAAACAAGCTTAAACCCCGTGGCTTCGCCATGCATTAAAAAAAATATTTTTGTTTTTTATAACCTCTGTACCGTAAATGTCTACATATAAAAAAAAACTATATTGGTTGAAAATTATGGGCGGTAGAGGGAAACATACGCGTATAGATAATAAAATATATACTATTATAAAAAAAATAAATATGTACCTTTATTGAAGAAACTTAAGACGTTTATAGTAAATAATTTTTGACTAAATGATATTTTATTATCTATATATTGTATATATCTATACGCGTATGTTTCCCTCTACCGCCCATAATTTTCAACCAATATAGTTTTTTTCTAGTCTAGAATTTTGAAAAAATTGTTTTTTTTTCTTCATATTTTTAATGATTAGACCTTCAAAAATATATCCTCCAAACGTTTCCTGAATTATCCTACAATAAGTCCCTGATAGACTATGAATTCTCAGAAACTCACTATGTGAAGGTCGTTGTAACGTATTTACGCGTTTTTCTCGAAACTACTTTTTCCAACACGTCTGACGTGATTTCTCAAGTTCTAATGAACCGATTAACTTTAAATTTGGCGTGGAACTTCTTTAAATATCCCTCTATCACTGGAACTATAATTATGTAAAAATTTTGTTTATTACTATTTTTAAAATATTCAAAACTTGGAAAAAAAATGGCAAAAAATCCCTTCTTTTTTATTTCCGTAGTTCAGACGATAGCGACATTCTTACTGATTAAGAACCTTTTTTTCTTTTATTACATTTTAATGTCTGAGAAAATACCTCCTCCTACACCATCATTGGTTTTAGAACTATTAGTGTAGAAGTGTACCGACTTATCTAATATAGCTCATAAGTCATTCCAAAAGGGACCTATCAGGATAAGTGACTTTAAAAATGTTATCAGAATTGGGCCCCGGCTCTGTATAGTCTATGTTTTCGGGAAGAGTTAAGTAATCCAATATTGTGGAGTGACCGGTGTAGTTACTTGAGCACTGTTATATGGCTTGTAGGTCTTTCGAATATAAAATTGAAAAAGTAGGACAGTCTAAAAATAACATATTTTAAATACCGAAACTCAATATGGCTAAATCTGAAAGGCTAGAATATGTTCTAGTTGTGAGACGATCCAATCGCCAAACTTATCCTTCAGCAAATCGAGCAAAGCAGCAGCTATAGCGTCATCTTGACGGAACCACAATTCTTCAGTATTCGAGAGTCTCAAGTTCTGGCCACAGAAATTCAAGTTACATGGCTCTATAATGGTCGCCATTGACGGTTACGGCTCTTCCCTCCTCATTTCGGAATCAATAAGATTCGATAACGCCGCTAAGTCATAAACAACACCACACAGTGAATATTTCGGGATGCAACGGCACTTGTAGCTGTAGGTTGTTGTTGTTCTCGCACCAATAACAGCAATTTTTTTTTTTTAACAAAACTATTCATTCAAAACTGTGCCTCATCTGAGAAGATGATTTTTTGGACGAAATCAGGATCATCTTCCACGTACTCAATGGCAAAATTAACAATTTTTTCGAGGCAATCTATGATCATTTGGCTTCAGCTCTTAAGTCAGTACGACTTTACAAGGATGTAGACCTAAAACCTTATGTAAAATTCTCCAATTTGACGACTAACAGAACTCCATCTGTGTCGATAGTCGTGAAATCGACAAATAATGACCGCTGCAGCTGCGATATTCTCCTCACTTCGGACTTTTTGTTGGCGGGTTATTGTCCTGTAAAGCGAACTCCAGCGAAAACTTTTCTACAGTGCGGTGTATAAATTGCGCAGAGTTACGGTGACGGCGGCGACCCAATTCTCTGTTGAACCAACACTGAGCGCCCACAACTGAACTCGAAGTTTGGGACAGTAAGTGTCAAACGCTGCATGATAAAACTGAAAACTATACTGAACATTTTGACACCTAGAAGTAAAAACAAAACTATTTGGCTTAAACTTATCTCATTATCTGACATTTTGTGGTCAATCTTAAGATAAAATCTGTCGACTCTGTTTAGAGGAGGTTGAGACGCCCGAGCACGTCCTTTATGATTGCTCGGCACTTTTCGGGGTCAGACGGCGCGGCGTACCCTACATAAGGAACTCCTCCGACCTTATGACTTTTTAAAAATGCCTTAACCAAGGACGTACTACTCTTTAAAAGAAAGGTGGTCTGCCACTTGGACCAATTAGACCCCTACGATACAATTGATCTTTTGTGGCAGTATCAGTCTTGGGGCAGGATCACTCCCCGTAAAAAAAAGATAAACGCTGAACTGAATGTGTTCACAATTTTATTTTCCTCTTTTATTTCACATCAAACTCACAATTGGGATTTTTTTCTTTAATTCAGGTAAATGGGGGTTGTCTACTGAAATAATAACTGGTAAATTATTCCAAAATAATCTAAGTAGGCATAATAGTACCTATTGCAGCACAAAGGCAGTGTGTGACTTCCCAGTAAAGACTTTTATTCAATTTTGTCCCAATAGGCACCTAAACCATCTGTAGACTTCTTTGGTAATTCCCGAACTAAACATAATTTATATTCATTTATCTAACAATGTACCTATCTATGTAACAAACATCAATTTAAGATTAGCCAAATTTAAAAAAAAATTCAACAATTGGCCACACCAACACACGTCATCCAATAAACTGTCATCAATCTTCTTGTTATTGGCACAATGAACTTCTTATATGTATGTGTGTGTTGTAATTCAAACTAATTTTACAATAAAAAAAAAAACTTACTGGTAAGGTCAACCAATGTCTGCTACTCCTTCAAAAAACCAAACATTTAAATTTATTCAATTTTCTTTGGAAATTTAACGACCGATCTTTGGCCTGTTTTTTTTGACTTTGTCTAGTCACACAGTTCATAGTTAAGCTTGAATTAATCAAATATTTAAATAAATCTCTCCGACGATACCAATGTTGTAGTAGTAAACGAACAATGCCAAAGGTGTGGATAACGCACACGCACTTATGTACCTATTGCCGCTGGTCTAGTTCTACAAATTAATTCACACGCATACGCATTTATTGTTATTATTATTGCTATTATAGTTTTTTTTATTTTTATTACTTTTACTGTTTTTTTTTGTTACCATCAGCAACCACGCAATATGCGTATAACTTTGTGACCTTAAAAGCATTTTTGTAAATCAATCTAATCGAATGCTTTGAATAAGCGTATGCTAATTTCGTTAGCTAACAACGAAAGAAAAGACTCATAGCAGACGGATAATAATGACAAAAGATTGAAATTTCATGCAAGACATCTTTTGAAAGGACTTCGGGTCTTGTCGTTATGTGTATACAAATGCCAACAAGAAGTTTATTATAATCGACTTAAGGATGTCGCGCACACAATTTACTTTGGCAACAATGGGCAGGCAGACATCCTGATGAACAGGATTTTTTTAACAACCCTTTCCCCGATTTAATCCTATGCTCTATGACATTTAAATTAATGATCTCAACACTGCATTGTTGAGAAAATCTCATAAATTTTACAAGGACACGCTCGAATTAAGTGTCGCACATAAAGGATTTTTAAATGTTTGCGCATTCAGAAGGGTGATGCTGGTGCCTGATGTGCGCGAACGTGCGAGTACTTGATTTGGAGATGTGAGCTCGTTACTCAAAGTGAAGATCCTTTTTTTCGGCATTGCGTCAATGAGGAGTGGACTTGCTGGAGTGTGAATGATTAAATGAAATACGTGCGAGGACACTTATGAAGATTAAAAGTGGTGATTGATACACTTTCAAGTGACAAAATAAGGGAACATTTTGAATCACCTTTGGATTTCTAAAAAGCAGGATACATATATGTATGTAGGTATATTGGGAGTTGCCAAAAACTAATCAATAGTCGAAGAAAAGTTCTAACTGTATTACAAAGAAGCTTCCTGTGATGTATTAGTTCGTTTGGAGGTTGGATATGTAACGAGAAAAAGGACGAGTAAGAAGGAAATGATCTTACACTTCTTTCTTTCTTTAGGCGGCGGCGGTATAGTTCGGGGTAAACCAGAGCCTACTTTTCGCAACCATTTGTGTGTGCGTGTTGTATTTTTGCACAAATGGAAGGGACCTTCAGTTTTTTGCCGACTCCGAACGGCGAGTTGAGAAGCTCCTCATGACTCGATGAAAAACGGCTTGTTGAGTATTGCTACGCAAAATTTATTTTTTTTGGTATGGCATATTTTTTAGTGGCAGCACTGACCACAACATAGGACGAGGCATTGAATGACACACCGAAATCGAGTGCCTCCATGCTATTAACATGCGAAGTTTCAATTTGATAAATGTACTCTTTTCATTTGCTTTAATTTAGGTCCATTCAATCACTGCTACTGTTTTCGTTATCAGCATCGTTTAATTTACCGCCACCTTTCATTTTCAATATAAAATACAGAAAACACAGAAACAAACACTTTTTTTTTTCTTTTTTTATAAATTCTCACTTTTTAATTATTTTCAAAAGACATTTGTCATTTTATGTCAAATTTGACAATACATAGGTTTAAAATCGGTTAAAAAGCGGGTTAAACTTTTTTCATCCCGGGTTAAATGAACTTTTAACCCATCAGGTTTAATAAACGTTTTTGAGTGAATATTATGAACATACGTCTAAATGTTCGGGTTTTAAAAAATGCGGTTTAAAGATCGGGTTTAAAATTTATTAAAATATGATTAACACCCGGAGTGAATAATATGGCCGAAATAAACAAACATGATTAGTAAAAAATTCGTTGTGAAATCCTGTTACAATGGGAATGAATGTCATATAAACTTTTTTTAATTTTTACTTTAATCGAGAGAGTAGGAACCTTATCTTGTAATTATGTTTTGATTTGTGATAGCAAATAGAATTTGATTTCAATCCTTTTAAAGTGTGATTTTGATTATAGGTACATAGATAGATTTAAATTATATCTGTCACCATAATACCTTAATACAATAAAAGATAAAAGAAAATTGATGTAGATAATGTTAAAAAATTATCGATTTTGTGTTTTGAAATCCATATTTTTATAATCGCTAAAATTGTTTTTGTTTTATTAATAAATTGTATTAAATAAAAAATGTAATAGGTATGGATCCTTACCAACTTGCTCTCACTTCCCAGGACCGCATCCTTACGTTTCTTTTCAATGATATAAGCTACCTTTTCTTCTTTTTTTATTTTAATGTTTCAAAATCTTTGCGATTGATTGGGGATTTATTGATTTAACAGTAGAGTGCACCTAATTTTAATTACCCAGCAACCCATGACTACCAATCAACTCAGTTAATTGGCTTGGTTAATGACTGTCAAAGATTGTTCAATCACATGTGCACAAGTTGGAACAAGTTTTATTTCCTTTATAATCTCTAAGTAACTGCACACAAACAACATTAGCAAATGACCATAACACACCAACGCTTTTATGATTTCCCTAACAAAGCTTGTTAATTTAAGCATCTCACTTAAATTAGTGGTAATTTAAATCAGCAAACTCTTACATACAGACCAGACCTCCTTCTAAGTATGAATTATGAATTATAAGCGCACTTAAATGCTTTGCTAATTTAAATTAAATATCTCGCCTGTCCAGTCAATAAAATGCTACTGGTGTCTGCAACTAGTACCCGTATAGATCGTTCAATTAATTCGTAAGTGCTGGACAGTAAAATAAATAAATAAAAAATAAATAAAAAAAAGTAAAATAAAAACCCCTTCACAAAGAAGAAATTTTTACCTAATTGCCATTAGATTAACGATTAATAAAAAACCGCTTTATAGCATAAAATCTACATGATCAAATTCTAAAAACAAGAAAAAAAAAATACTGACATCTCTCGGGAGTAATTGAAGACGAAATTCACTACGGATATTATGACAAAGTTTTCCAACACTTTAAGTAAAGCAAATGACCAAGTTATGGCTGGGCACGTTCCACAATCAAAAGTCAATGAAGTGCCCGCTGTGCCAGAGATTCATGCGTGCCATTTGGTTCGACTTCAAAGAGCGCATTCTTTTTTTTATGATTTGTTGAATAATTTTCTGCGGGCATTAATGAAATTCAAATGGGATTTTTATAACCAAAGAATCGTTTTAATGAAGTCCAATCGCAGCTGTTGCCTTGAGGACGACTTCACTGTTTCTTGTAATATAGAAACAGCAAACCAAAAGAATGTTGTAAGTTTTGTGTTGCTATTACTAATTTGAATATCGCATGTGGTAAGTTGTTGAACTAAGGAACTTGATTTACATGTTATCCAACAGCAGAGAGGACATCGCAAGCAATTAAGACATTCGCTCAGCGATAATTAAAACTTTTTTTGTTTTTGTTTTTTTGGCATTGATTTCTGATTTTAATTGCATCAAGAAGATGCATTTGATGGGATAATTTCAGCTCTGCTCAGGTAGAAATCAAAAAGCAAACCGCTATCTTAACACAGATCGGGAATACAAAAGTTATCGCAGCGATAAGCTAAAACCAAAACCTGTCCCGAGACTCTGGAGATTTTTTAAGGGTGTACGATGGTTTTAATATGCTCTAATGAGCAAGCTTAACTTTATCTAAGAATTCAATCTATCTCAAAGGTGGGGAGTTTTTTTTTTTTGTTATTTTTGTCAATTAGTGGATTCCCAAGTTCGAAATCTAGAGTTCTAATCAGATATCTTTAAATCACTTGATGGAGTCTAGCATAAACTTTTTGTAAACATTTTAATTCAAATTTGGATACATTTTGGGTAGAATGCAATAGGGTTCCGTATGTTGACTGGCTCTGTTTGAACTTCTGCTAGATTCGAAAAAATAAATAGGGTTATGAGGCCGAGCAATCACAAGACACTAGGCACCATAGTGGGCCCATCGCGATCCGCGGGAACGATGGTACCCAAACCAAAACACTTCCATCCAAACCTTTAATTTCGCTGCAAAATTTTAAAATTTGATGTTTCGCCAGCCTCTTCCAATGTATTGAAAAAGTAGTTCCCTGAAATTATTCTTAATTGGTGCTAAGTTCACTATCTGGGCTATAAGATCCCCCCTCCTTCCTTGCTAGCTCATCTGCGAGTTAATTTCCTTCTACACCAGAGGGTCCTGGTACTCAACATAGTTTAACCCTGTTATATCTGCTTCTGGCTTTGAGCGCAGAGTGACAACCTGCTATAATTGCTGATTTCACGATATATGAAACTAGCGGCCAGACTGTTGATATATATGGTGATATCCTTATCTGATATCAGCTTCGTCAGTAACAGCTCCGCCGGCAGTTACAGTGTCCGCCTGAAAGACACTACAGTCATTCGGAAGTCTTAAGGACGTATTTAGCTTCGGTTCTCTTGAATAATCCAGAACCGATGCCATTGTCAGTTTTCAACCCATCCGTGAAGACCGCAATGTATTTTTGTCATGTAGGCATATTGCTGCTTCTCTCTACGGGTACAGCACTTTGAACGGTATATCGAAGCCCAGAAGGAGGAGGAAGTCATCCGTTCTATAAAGATCAGAAAGAATAGCGCTATGAGCGTAGCTTTTTTATTCTTAAAGTAGCCTAAGTTAGCAAGTTTAATCGCACTCTTGCTTGCCAGGTGCACTATATGTAGATAAAAGTTAAAAATGAGATGCAGAAAAGTGTCCAGTTCTGCCGTGGGTATTGTGCACAGGATCCCCTTATGGTAGCAATAGCTGTTCTCTGATCCGCCGCTAATCTTCCCAATATGTTTTTCTTGAGAGCTGCCTTCTAGCAGAATAGTACCCCGTACGTGAGTATGGGTCTTGCTCTTGGAATTCTTTGTGTTGTCGATGGCTATCATCGAATGTTTTTAACTTCGTATCGTGCTTTGCAATGGCTTCAAATTTAAGCAGCTTTAAACTAACCTGTCGAATAAAATTGACTTACATGACCGTCAGTCATACAAGCAAAAACCATTTGATCCAAATACTCACCCAACCCACTTTCGTACAAAAATCCAGTCGGCAGTCTAAACTTCATTGGCGATATGCATACAAGTGTTCGTCATATCCAAAGTCGGATTTATTTGCCATGCATCTACATGTGTTACACGGGTACAAACTATGCCCTGCTCGGCAGAGCCTAATCTGTCCATAAATGAATATCGATCAAGTCTCTCAGATCATCTAGAGCACACATACGGTATTGCAACAGCAGCAACAGCAGCAGAAATAACAACAACAGCAAGTAGAAAATCTGTAACATTTTAAACGCACCCAAGAGGCTATCTGTATCCACTACTCAAAATGGAAATCCAATTGCATGATCGACATGCAAGAGCAAAGAAAATCGAATCAAATCCGCGCACATTCGCACTCGTCTCGTATTTATTTGAATCTGTTGAGTCGTGTATCTAGTCGTACATGCACTCGTATCTATAGCGTCGCAGATACGACGAAATCCTTTCTGCTGTCATAATGTTGAATTGAATGTGAATCAATTGAGATGATGGAAACGCTGACGTTGTTGTATTCGAAATGGATGCATGATGTACGAACGAAACGAATCGTGGAGGAAACTCAACAGAGCAGCGGTGGCAAGCCAAATACTTTAAAATGCCCTTTTATCGAATCGATTGGATGCTTGAGGTTGAGGTTGTGTATCTGCACTGTACCGACAAGATATATGTAACACACGGCAGCATAACTTGAATATCACTTTGTGGCGGGTATCTTGGGTGATTGTCTTGTTTGTCAGATTGTCGAATTGCTTGTGGAGACGTATGTAGTTTAGTTCTTATGTATATTTTGTTCCTGGTGGGTAGAAGGTTGGTTTTATTATTGTTGTATCTATTATCATTATATTTATTCCGATTGAGAGGAGATTTTCATTTTTGGTCATGTAGCTCGGTACGTTGAATGTCAAACTGAAATGTATTAGAAGAAATATAAAATGTCATACCGATGGGCATGAATTAAGCTGAATTTTGGAGTAGGAAATTATCTCAGTTTGGGTAGCTGGCTTAACATAAAAATACAAACAAAGCCATGAGTAATGTTACTGTCGGCAGCGAACTTAAAAAATATTCCAAGTGCAACGAGTTAGTGGACGAAGGAATAGTATAATGTCAGCTTTTGGTTACTTTACACAACGACACCCTTATTTTTCATAGGTATTCCTTTTATGAGAATATAGCTAAGGTTCCAAGAGAAGTCGCTTTTTGTCCCCACTTCCTGCGTGAACAGTTACTTGCTCGGAGTTCTATGATGAAAGATAATAATATTGATAAATGAATTGTAAAAAGTAAATCAACATTAAACACTTCAACTTCTAAAAGTACAAGAAATGGATCAGAAATGAAAACTTAACTAATTACAGTACTCATACATCCAGTTCGTCGCTCAACTCTTTTGATTGATTGTATAAAACAAAAGTTAGCAGAGCAAAGTTACTAAATTTTAGCAATGCCAGGTTAAGCTTAAAACAGAGCTATATAGCTGCGCCATAAATAGGGTAACATAGGGACAATTTTTATTTCATAATTTCACAGTCTAATCCGCTTGTAGTTTTTAAGTAATCTTTGTATCTATATTCTGTTCCACAAAAATTGTCAGTACAGGGAAGACAGGACGTTTGCCTCTCATTCTGGTTGCAATAGCCTTCATAAATCTGTCCCTCTATTAAGCTCTCACTGGGTTACCATAGTATGCATGAAAAATTACCGCAAATCGGAGAGCAATAGAGCTACCATCTGCTAATTGGGCAAAAAAAAAAACACAATTTGTTGAACGAAAAAAAGATAATTGTGAACAAAGTGGACACCAGCTCGATTTTGATGAAATTTTGGTAAGTTGATAAGGGCATGTTTTCGAGTATTTTGGTGTATCAACGTCATATATCGAAAACGATTAGCTTACGATATATAGCCTAAAAACAAAAAAAAAAAGTCACTATTTGTTTCCACGCCCAAAACTCATCTCGCGCAAATAACCTTTATTGTAAATCACAAACATCGAAAAAGCATTAAAATTTAGAAAAACAAGAAAGTTGAAAACACCAGAAGCCATGTGGCAATACCCTCACATAGTCAAATTAATTCTATTGGTTCTCAAAGCACAAATTCCCAAAGCTCTTTGACGAAAACCACAGAAAAAGCATTAACGATTAGCATTAACTTAATAATGGTAACACTGTTTGATGTTGATACTTTCTAAATTTCTAATCTTCATAAGTGTCCTCGGTGGCGATTCGCAGCCACACATAATCATTCAGCCACCGACTGTGGAGTTGGCTGGTCACGCTATAGTGGGATGTATGCGATTTTGTGGTAAATTACAAAAAAAAAAACCTGTGTAAGTCAGTTCTTCGGTTTTTATTTCAGTGCCGATTTCTCTAATTGAGTGCCGTGAAGAAGGCACCAGTGTTTGAAAAAAAGTTCCCCCATAAGGCCTGTACTGACAATTTTTGTGGAACAGAGTATAGTATCGATCTCAAATTTGTTTGTAAGTTTTTTTAATGAGCAGATCATTTCTAGTATCCAGTAGGAGAATTACACGAGGAATCACTCTGACATCACTGTTGCTTTGAATCGATTGTAAGATTCTGTAAATCATTTCTAGAGCTTGCAAAGAAGGATACAGAAATGTTGCCAATATCTGGATGATGAATCTATTGTGCCCCCTAAAGGTTCCAGATGAAGGAAAATCCCTCATGTAAATTATTCCTATTGAAACTGGTTAGAAAGAGCTTAGGTCACACCTAGCCCAGGGCGGAATCCCATAGGTTATGGCACCTAATCCAGACCAATTTCCCTAAGAAAGTGCAGTAAGAGAGTTTTAGATACTCTGCGGCAATATGATATTTGCCCATGTACTTGAACCTTTTCTGGTTAATGTCCCACATTCCACCAGTGTATGTTCTGGAGTTTCACTGGACTTATTGCAAAATCTGCATGAGTCTTCATCTGATAGACCTAGCTTCCCGATATTTCCCTTGAGTTTACAATCATCACTACTTTTATAAAATTAAGTCTAAAAAAAAGTATGTATGTATGTGATGTGCTGCAAAAACTATAAAACTACTAAACGGATTTGAATGCGGTTTCTTGCAATCCATTCTGGTTGGATTAAATCTATAAAATGGATCAAAAAAAAAAATTAATATGTTTCAATAAAAAACTTCTAAATGAGAAAAAGAAAAGTTTATATTTTACTTTTGGGCATTCATCTCACTCTATCTTAGTTCTTAAATAACGTATTAAAATAAAATTTACATATTTGTTAAGATTATTTCACAACAAAGATTTTGATATAGATATCTTCTTTGTACATTTTCTGTGAGAAAAGTAATAACATAAAGAAATATTGTTTGTATGCTTTCGCGACAACGATCAGTGAAGACCATTGCCACCGTCAATGGACCAGCGGCAGCGGGTATGCGTGTATGCGATATGTACATGCGTGTAGTATAAGTTATTGGGATTGGGATTGCTTCGTGCTAACGTATATATATGTATTGTTATTGTTCGATCAACTCTAAGCCAATAGCTGGATAAATTTGGTTGCAATTTGTTTTATGATAAGTAGACGCAGGGCTTGGAACAGATACAGATGTGTATGTATGTATTATGTTTTGACGTTTTGTTGGTAAGAACGTGCTGTTATATTTAAGAAAGTGGAAAAGTTAGATTGGAAGAAATTGCTAACCCACCTGCGTCACTTTTTTCTTTAATAGTCTATGAAAAATCCTTTATCCAAGCAATTCATTCAGTCATTTGGTGCTAAGCAAATTGTGATGTCAACCTTTAAGCCGCAAGGATAAGTGTAGCATTTAGCTGGAAGTCTCCTTCCAGTAGACAATTTATTACAAATACACATATCTACATAGCGAAGCGGGTACATCAGCTAGTGTCCTATAAGGAGCTCAGTTATGATGCTGGGTTTGTTTTTGTCAAGGCTGAAGTAAGCTTTAAATCTCATCAAGTTGCAACTACCGAAAAGACACTTTCAATGCTCATAGCACTATTCCTTCGTCGTCGAAGTCCGATTAGAGATGGGACTCGAGCCGACTTTTACTCGAGTTACTCGAGTAATTCATTCTTAACTCGTACTCGAATCAGATGTTTTTATATTCGAGTGGACTCGTATTCGAGTCAATTCGTACTCGAATAGCTAATCTGAAACTGGCTTCAATGAATTTTACTCGAAAAACACACACGACTACGAAATGGAGTTACCGTATACATTACATACATACATAACATTCATAAAAAAAAAAACATTCATAACATTCATAAGATGCGAAATTTATTTCTCGCGCAAGCGCATTCACTTTCAATTCAAGTAAACAAATGGTTGCATTGTTAAACTACAACGAACGTTTTCCACTTTGGTGTATTTATCATTTTATTTGATTTATTTATCATTTTATGTTTAAGGATGAACAATAATGCATTCTGCAACTACTATACTATGTATACCTTTTTTATTGAAAAAGTTGTCAAAAGATTTCTGAACTTGCAAAAAAGATTTCTACTCGAGTAGAACTCGATTATTTTTGTAGATGACACGAGTGACTCGAGTAAAATAAAATCACTCGAGTCCCATCACTAAGTCCGATAAAGAACTAATGTGTGCGAATATTGTGTGATGTGTATGGCGAAAAACGACACCGATGCTCACACCGAAGTGTGCACACAAGTGTGATGTTTATGGGCCGCTTTAGACCCTGAGTTTTTATTCAAGACTTAGTCGCGTTTGCCTCCTCCAGTGATCAGAGTTTCTCTTTTATGGTCGGTTCTGTTCCCTTATACCGCAGAAAGGCTTGGGCCAACAAATGATGTTGCAGCCCCTTTGCTGGCAAGTTTCTCCGCCTCCTAATTACCTTCTATCTACAGGTGTCATGGTGACATTTTTTTCATTTGCTCAGTCTATTTTGTTTATGTAGGCATTCTAGATTTGATGATCTAAGCCCCGATTGCTTTAATAGTAGCTTGGCTGTCTGATATTATTGCTATTTTGCGTCTGTTCTAGCGCTTATCAAGATTGATTTGGGCACATCTGGCGATAGCACAGATTTCATCTTGAAAGATTCTTGTATACCTGTCCATTGGTTCGAATAGCTAAGCTCCGGACGCATATATACCTTTCTCAGTTGTTGAACCATCCGTGTACCATTTGACGGTATGTGGACTCAGCCTGTAGATTCTAGATTTGTTGTTCCAGTCTTTCTTGTTACTGAATGCCCTGATGCCATCGTTGCTAGGGAATGCCAAAAGGGGAAGCTTATTAGTCATTTTAGCGTAATCCTTATGACAAATGCATTTTCCTCTTCACATTCCTTCTTTGGCCATTCTTAGAAACGTCCGATTTGTGGTTTCTTTCACCAGGTGTAGTGGATTAAGCTGCAAACAACTTTTTATGATTTTATAGAGACCTTTAAGTATAGAGTCATAAGTTTCACTCGGGTTGTTTATAAATATGTTACTGTCTCTGAGCTATAGCCATGGTAATGCATTCAAGCTAACTCGAAAGAATTTTATCAAATTCACATGAAATATCTTAACTCCTGATGCTCTGCGTAGGATAAGACTCTCGGTATTTGCGAGCATACTCACCTTACCTAAAAGATTCTTCTTTCTACGACTTCAAAATTCCACAAAAAAGCAAAAGACAATCGACTTCTTAGAAAATCATTTAATCTCACACTATAGAATAAAATTAGTTAAAAAATTATCCAATCCAATTGATAGCGAGAGTCCAAGAGTGAGACTCATTGAAAATAAAAATCGACCAATTGGTCCAGATACGTTAGCCTCTTTCAGAACTCATTGAAAATCACACATATATGCACACAGTCACAGTCACTGATCGTGTCAATTCAATGATATTTTTAGTAGAATCGTTTTAAGTCAAAAATCATCCAAAACCAAAAAAAGAAAAGAAGTGTGGCCAGACACGGACGCCCCATCATACGAACATACGTGTTCAACAATATAGCGCCATCAAGTGGTTTCTTGTTTTTCTTCTTAGTGGAGATTCTCATGAAATGAAGAAAAAAAGGTAAAACAAAAAGATATCTTAATGAGAGCGCAGTCAAAGTGTTGTCTTCATTTACTACATACAGGAAAGAGTGAGGCCCCCTTCCAATCGCCCCCCTTTGGATCCACAGTACTTTGCGAGGTGATATGTATTTGCCAAGCTGTTGCACCCAATTCAAATCAAAAACGATTCCAAATGCAATTCCACCGAGCACACATTCAAATTTATTAACCACATCGACGTACCCGTTCTCGTCGTCGTCGTTGGTCGTGGATCGTTCATGAGAGCGCTGGAAGAGCATCGAGTCCGTCCAGGCACTTAGGCGAGCAAGTTTGTTAGTTTATACTCGGCGATCGGTAAACCCAATTACTATGACTTTTCCATGTTGTACTCTGTTTTTCGTTCTGTGAGGAGATTACATACGAATATATATCCACACGTGTATCGCTTGGAGTATATGACACTTTGCTTTGCCATCTTAGGTGGAAGAAGCACACTCATTTCGTCGCTGTGTTCCGTGATGACGACGATGATGATGATGATGGTGATGATCAGCATCATCACATTAAATCGAGGCAATATGATTTCGTCGTGCTGTGAAAAGATGCTTAAGTCACCTTGAAATCGCAATTGGAATGGTTGAACACTTCGACGGAAAGATGGATGGATGGATGGATGGTTGAAATGGTTGGGTGGTAGATGAATATAAATATATCATTTGACGGTTTCTTGTGCTGTGCACTTCTCATCAACACCTCTCATACACTAGATACTCGTTGTCGTTGGTGAATAGAAATTTTGATGGACGGGACAAGAAATAATGATGTATAATAGGTTCTTCATGGCTGAATGCTTGAGCGGCCATGCTGCGGCCATCTGTTGGGTTCCGGATTGCCTCTTGAATTTTCTATTAGAATCACGATTCACTCTAGTTTCTGATCTGATTTTGGGAATGTAGCTCATTTAAATTGATGTTTACTGAACTTGGTTGTACCTACGAACCATCAATCCCTAGTTTTTTTTTATATGACTCTGTATACGTTGTACTATGAGAGTACCTAATCTAGATTATGAAGAGGAAGACGACGAGTGGAACAACGACGACGACGATTGAATTGATGGAGGTAGTCATGAAGTCATAAATCAAGATTGCTCCATCATGATAGAAATTGATTGCTATTTTGCATAAATGGAAAACTGTAGCGGTTTGCAGAATAATGCACTCTACAACTATCGATTGTATTATTTACAGTATGATCGAGAAAGAATGGGGTAGCATTTGAAAGGAACCGAGTGTGCAATCCGTCAATGGTTTTATAGTTTAACAAAAAGGTTGAAGTATGCTAGTGAAAATATCAGAAATTTACCGCTGAACAATTGCTTTCCCAATAAAAATAAAATAAAATTAAGAAAAATCGTCTCTTCTCGGGGCAGAGGATCTTTTGTCTGCCAAGTTACCTTCTATTCTAAATATGGCTATGATACTGGATCAGGCATCATGTGAATGTCAAACATTATCAGCCCCCTTTCAAGTAATTGGCGATATGTCTGAAATCATCGAAAACGTCCCTAATGTCCCGAAATATATAGATTTTTTTAATTTATAAAGCTAAGATCAGACCTA
Source organism: Brachyopa scutellaris (assembly GCA_949775065.1). Taxonomy (NCBI): domain Eukaryota; kingdom Metazoa; phylum Arthropoda; class Insecta; order Diptera; family Syrphidae; genus Brachyopa; species Brachyopa scutellaris. The sequence goes on along the minus strand of OX459114.1, from coordinate 26,900,041 downwards.
AAATAAGGCATCGAAAAACGGCATATCAAATTTTGTCCTTAAAAGCCATAAAGATATATAAATCATTCACTGATGTCAAATTATGGTAAGGTGGCAATTTTTGGAAGCATTTTCAATGACATTTCTCAAAACTTCTGATAATAAATTCCCCACTTTTGCCGGGTGTTCTCCCCTCGTGCCCTACATCCAGCTCATTCGTATAGACCCGAAGAAAGAAGTCTGAAACGGACAAATTGGGTAATTTTGCGAGTCAGTGCAAATAGCCAAAATGAGATACTAAGCGACCGGGAAGCGATTGCTGCAGAATGCCTAGTGTTCGTCCTGCTGTGTGTACGGTTGTACCGTCATGCTGAAACCACATGTTTTCTGAACGCGATTGGAATATTTGCAGCAGCAATAAGTCGTTGATCATGTTTCGTTAGCGTTCAGCAGTCACCGTAACATTGTTTCGCTGTAAAGACCGTCCATCGCTTGGTTGATGTTTGTGGGTTCTCAATAAAACGTCTGCTTTGGGGCTGGCCACCGCCGACCCAATAGATATCAAAAACATTGACACAATTAATCCGCGTTCTTGAAAAGTATAGCGATCCATATGTAAAAGTCACGTGGTACGACTAACAAAAATGGCATTTAAATAAAATTTTAGTAAAAATACCGGTCCGTTTATAACAATACCAGACATCGAATCGATAAATAAAATGGATCGATGTCAATTCCGCTTAATATGTCGAAGCTAAAAAGTTAAGTATTTAGGTTAGGCAGGTAAGCCAAGGTTGGTGAATGTCTTGTCACATAATCACTTCCCGCTGTGATAAATACGTAGGGAGGCTTTTAGCTCTGCTTTGGAAGGTCCTTTAGCTTAGTGCAGATGCAGAAGCCAAGTGTCCTAATTATTTTGTACGAAAAGGCAAACGACTCGCAAAGCATGTGACGAACTGATTTAATTTTGGTTCTTTTGTTGCTACGGCAGAATTCGTAGTATTCATTTGATATGAACGTTACCCTTTTAAGATATACATATATGTAGCATGGTCTTATTTGTCATTTGTCCTTTGTCCTTTAAATTCTCGTGATTTGAAGAAAGATGGCATTACTTCTTGAGTACGTGTAACCACGGTTCACCAATCGGTCTTTTGCATGCATACTAGCCTACGCATGCTTTCTTGATGCGGTTAACAATGGTCAACTGGCAGTTTACTTTGGAATCTAAAAATGTAAGTGTATAAGTATTTTTCATAGTGAGCTAGCAAAACCTGACTGATTACTGCTTTTCCGTTTTCGTATTTTTAAAGTCCATAGAGAAATGGTGAGTATCGATTGAATACTTGCATTCGGATGGATGGATGGATCCAAAAGGTCAGTGAACCTTACCCAACCTTCGGATGTACTATTCCGTACAATTTGTCAATAAATCAAATTTTTAAGACAATTTGTCGCATGCATCTTCATCTGTTATAAGTATAAATGGCTACATAAAGCTATATTGTTAAACTTGCTCGATTCGCCTTCTAGATCTTCTGAAATATACTCTTTGCTGACTGACTAAAAGATTTAATTTTAGATAAAGCAGCTTTATTTTATCGATTTTTTATACAAATGGCTTAGTCCTTATCCTTTACCTAATACCAAAGAAAAAACTCCAGTGTTGTCAACCAGCACGGGCATCTGCATCACTAAGCCCAGTTTGACTTAGTCAAAGATGAACCCAGATTTTTCCAAGATATTTTCGGCAACAGCAGGCATTTTTTTCTATTGATCTAACTGCCCGAATTGTGTCCTAAGCATCGCACATAGCAGAATCATTTAAACTTGATAAATAAATCCACTTCTGAAAGTCGACTATAAAATATTGCCTACTGAATCGTATCTGGAATACCTAGTTGGAAAGTATTTAAACCCCGACCGGTGTGATGCATCTTTCGGCAGTTTCGTGAAAAACTAATTTGAAATGTCAAGTTCACACACAACGAAGACCAAAATACTCGTATTTTGAAAATCATACCTCGCTTGTCGCTAACACTGTTAACCCACTAGTAACTAAAAGAGTAGACCCCCTTAACTTTAGCTCTTTTACGCCTTCCATTCTGTTCCTTTTCTTATTCTACTCTTCTTTGCAATTTTTTTCTGTTTTAGTTTTTTTTCAAGTGCAAGATGATGGATCCCTGGGAATGGGGTTCGCATTCGACTCGAGGGCAACATTTTAGAGTTCGTTTACGAATGATGGTGTCAAAAGATTAGCAGTTCAATCAATAATTGACAAGTATTCCATGATGCCTTCTTACCGCCAGCGGTTGCTGGAGGTGGATTCGATTGGAATACGAGTAAATCTCCACCAGGTGATTGATTTCATTTTCGTGATCCTTAAGTGTGAAGTTCTATTGATGCAAACACAATGGGGCATTTCAATTTAAAATGAGATCAACCCATAGTGACATTTAATGCGGTATCTATGTATCACCATTCAGGAGTCTACCACCGGAAGACAGTTCGTGACACGTTTCAGGTGTAAATTGCCTATGATGTGGTATGTGGTGGTAGTAAGCGGCCGCCGCTCACCACCCCACTCTAAAAACCAGGTGATAATGGGAGTAATCACATTCGCGAATAAACGCACAAGCCCCACGACCGACTGCCTCAGTGGGGGGGAGGAGGTTTGTCGTTTTTTTTTTTCGTCTTTACCTGAGATGCACCCCAACTGTGAGTAGGTGCAAGTCGGAGTCTGCTCGTACGGCGCGTGGATTTGTCTCTTGCGGTGTGTGCATAGAGCTACAATAAAATGCCACCTTGTCTACCTCAGGAAGCTGGCTGAGACCACGAAATCTCAGTCACAAGCCGTAGGAAATCCTTTCTTTATTCCACAGAACCGTAGAATAAAATTCGAATTTTATCGTTTCTTCGTAATCGATTTAGGAGCTGCCCCCTCCGCATCCTCCCCCACCCACGGTGTCTTTGTTTACTAAATGCCTGATGATTGGTATATAAAAAGCAGATATTTATATGAGTTTTGAACAGTTGTTTGGGCTTCGCATCCCGGTGCAATGCAGTACGAGTACAATCATCAACATAGCGTGTACATGTACATGACAGGATGTGTGTTTTGTGTTATGTTGTGCATGATGTTTGCATACTCGTACTTTGTCCCACTTGTATGAGGCAAATGGGAGATGGAAATAAAGGTCTTGGAGTGCACCAGGTAATCAACCCGCATTGTGTGATATTCCAGTGGCAGCGGGTGGTCAACACTGTGGCTGCAGCACCACCATGGGTTCCGCATAGATGGCTCTAGCTCAACTCGGAGAGTGGGCTTGCTATGGAGTTGAAACTATTTTGAAATTTATTTCGTTACGCTGTCCAATAATGGTGAATGGTGTCTTTTTTTTTTATTTGACAAATCTTTTGGTAACCCATAGCTTGGAGTTGTAAATATGAGAGGAGGACTATGCACGCAGCGCGAAGAGCTTAAATATGAACGATGATGCCGGCTAATGCAGTTGTAATGGGTTGGAGAAACATGTGTTTCGAATTTCATAATTTCCAATAATTGCCTTGTAATCGATTTGTGGTGGTAGGTAGGTGGCGGTCATTTCAGTTGGGTTTTCAACATCAAGAATTTGAATTGGTTGAGACTCACAGCATGACAGTCATTAATTTGTTTCTTGTGTTTTTATCACAGGGGAGGGTAATCAAAAATTAAATTTATTGGGTATTCAATGAAAAGCTGCGGTATGCGCACAAGAGTGCGTAGCTAAAGTTCTATGAACTTTTTTTCAATCACCGCCTAATAAATTTGACCTAGTAACACTGATATAATTGGAATAGGAAAAGGTTGCTAGATGGTAGATTTGCTAAGCAACAAACTATACAATTTTAGCTTGTTTTCGACAAGACTAGAGGATATTTTTTAAGAATATTACAATTTTGCAGTATAAGGGTCTACGTCTCCAGATAATCTCCACTCTTATAGACACCTTCTTAATCCACATGAGACCCGATACCAATATCTGCGATATCTGTATATACCTCGAAACCCTTTGTATGCGATTTAAGGTGATTAAATCATTCTATGAAGGACAACAACTTACAGCCTTGATACTGCCACGGATAAGAGAAACTTTGGTTGGGAGGTTCACCTCGAGCTGTAGCGCCAACTAAGTAAGCAAGTAATTATGCAGTTATAAACTATTATACAGTAGATGACGGATACACTCTCTGGATTCCAGGACATTGTGTTGAAGGTAACGAAAGAGCCGACGAACTTGCCAGGCTAGGGTCAGTCCTTAACAGCTCTAGCGGAAAACGTTCATATTCCTATAGGTGCTGTTAAGGGCAATATACTCTCACACTTCTTAAGACTAGCGGGTCTCAGGTGGTATACTTACGTTAAACCGTAAGCGGTTGTAGGGTTTCTACATGCGAAATTTTTCGCACTGGTCCACTAGTATTTATTACTTACTTATTAAAGTAATAACAGGCTTTAGTGACTGATAAGGTATTGAAAATAAGTAAAAAACTCTCGGTCTTAAGGATCGAGCTGGTGAATTAAGCTTAAACAGAGATGACAAGATGGCATGTTGTTATGAAACAGATGGCAATGCCCTGATAGAAATCCTACTAATCTTCTGATATCATCTTTTATACTGAGGAGTAGGTTGTTTCTTGATTTATTTTGGAAGGGTTTAATGGCCTGTCGAAGACCCTGGGTAATTTCCCAATAAGCGATACATATGCTGTTTTCCCAACTTTTGATTTTTAAGTTAATAGCTGAATTTGGAATGTTACAAAACGGCTCAGGGTCGATAAAGTATTCTGCCGAACCTTTTCTAGCCAGTTCGTCAGCTTTTTCGTTTCCATCAACAAACTCATGATTGGGCACCCACCAAAGTTTGACTTTGTTATTATGGGAGAGGCCTTGGAGAGTATTGAAGCAGTTCAGGACTGATTTGGAGTTAATCAGGTTTGAGCCTAGTGCTCTTATGGCTGCTTGACTATCCGTGAGTATATGGATGAGGGCACCTTTTATTCGCGATTTGAGGATGACGTTGGCGCACACTTGAATGGCATGAATTTTCGCTTGAAATACACTGGGAAATTGTCCCATTGGTATTGATATTCTAGTGTTTGGTCCAAAAATACCAGTACCCACACCGGTGTCCATCTTTGAACCATCCGTATACCACTTGATACCTTTAAGGTCTGAGGTAGAAATTTTATATTTCCATGCTTCACGACTTGGGATCACTATATCGAACCTCCTGCCGAAGCATACAATTTTTTTGGTAAGCGGTCATTTACCGCGCAGATCATGTCAAGCTCTAGGATTTCGGAGAGAAGATTCACCTGATCTGTGTGATCTATGTGGTTTATCTCTCCCGTTTGTAGTAATTTAACAGTGCTGCTAATTGCCAACCTTTTTATGAAAAGTCGGAGTGGCGTTAGGCCAATGAGTGCTTCTATAGCTGCTGTGGGGCATGTGCGCATAGCACCTATAGTGCCGAGGCATGCCAATCTTTGTAGCTTTTGAAGCTTTGAAATGGTGGACTTTTCTTTTGTTTTGTTCCACCATACTACTGAAGAGTATGTGATGATAGGTAGTATCATCATTGTATATGTATATCCAATGTGTGACCTTTTGGGTTAATCCCCAGGTCTAACCGTAAATACGACGACAGGCCCACATGGCTTTTGTGGCATTGGTAATTTTGTAGTTAAAGTGTGAGTTCTTCAGTTCAGTTTTTTGTCATGAACCATACCTAGATATTTACCTTCATTGCAATACTCGATTGTAGTGTTATTAAGGGATATCTGGTCTAGACTCAGATGAGATTTTAGTTTCGGGTAATTGATTTTAGTTTCACACATTGGCGTATACTGATCGCTCTTTTAGAAGAAGACCAAATCCATGTGAAAACATGTACTTACATCGAAAATAATTTCCGGTGAAAACCAAAGATAAGAAAACGTTCCGTTAGGAAAACAAAATATAAAAAACTTACGCGAAACGTAACGAGCCTTCTGAAATAAGTTTTTAATAGAAATCGCGTTCGATATGAACTTGTATTAGATATTGCTTTGTCATAGATCGTTTCTTAAATGTTTTTTGTCAATAAGACTTGAACTGTTTTGTTATGTTTTATTTATTTGAAGTTTGTTATTTTATTTTATATGATAAGTTGTCTTCTAATTTTCTTTCCTACAAACAAATCTTTATTTTCACTTTCGGGATTTTCAGGATTTTTGATTTTCGGGATTGTGGATTTTCGGGATTTTGGATTTTCGGGATTTTGAATTTTCGGGATTCTGTCCGACTTCCGATCCAAAATTGTTTCTTTTTCATGGCGCCCAAACGACATATGCGGTAGAGTCATTTGGGGTAAGAGTGCGCAGCGGGTAAGAGTACGCAGTGCCATTTTCTCCATCTATGAAAGAATTAGCATCAATCGCTTAATGAGAAAATGTGTGCTTCACTAAACGCCAATGATGAACAACTTCTACGAACATTTTCCAACTAACAGTATAAAGAACATCAACAAAGAAAAAAAAGCCGGATTTTGTGAAAAAAAAGTTAATTTTTAAAAGTGTGTCAGGAAAGCGTGGCAACTACCCATAAGTAGTATGGAGGCATAAACAGTGTATATGTGTGTTTGATTTCAATACAATGAAAAAAGAGTAGCGTCTAGGGAAAGAGTGCGCAGTCGTTCTGTGGGTAAGAGTGCGCTGTGTTTTTATAATAATAAAATTTTTTGGGCTATTACCTTCCGTCGAAAGATGCAACGAGCACATCACAGTCGTAGGTGGTAGGTGGTAGCTCGTAGCTGAACTATATTTCTGTTTTTATTTTTCCAGAAAAATGCCTCGTATCTACCAAACACAAACGGTAAGGAAATTGATAGCCCAAAGTTGATTTAAAATGGAAGCGAAGAACTTGGTTTGAGTGAAAGCACAGTTTCAAGCCATTTAAACTACGAAAACTGTGAATTAAACTGGGTGCGCACTCTTACCCATACCTCTGCGCATTCTTACCCTGACTTCGGGGCAAGAGTGCGCAACTTGACTTACTTTGGTTTTTTGATCAAAACATATGAAACATTAAAAAAATTAAAAAATATATTTGCATAATTTTGTTCCTCAAATATAGAGCTACCAAATAATAGGCTCTTTTTTTTGTTATCTGTTGTAAATTTGTCAGAATTTAAGCCCGAAGTCCAAAATGCGCACTCTTGCCCCGAACGACTATACAGGTATTTTGTTTTCATCAAAGAATGCGGCAGGCACGTCTCCAGTATGGAAGTGAATCCAAGTTTCTTTAAAAGTCGAAGTGTTGAAGAAAAGTCATAACAGACGCATGCGCAAAAATGACCAAAGTAAACATGTTTCATACAATTTTGTATAGAACTATAAATGGAAAACATTTCTCATTCGTTATAATTGAGAATTCGTTATATCGGGTATTCGTTAAACTGGATTTTTGTTGTGTCTCCCCAATCACCTTCCTAACCTCATGCTCACCATCTTCTTAAAATGTTCTTTGATTCTGAAATCAATTAGTGGGGAAGGGGAGCTTCTGTCAAGACACTTCGTCAGTTTACCAATGCTTGAGGAATTTAAATTTCCACTTCGATTTCCACTAGTTTTAATATTCCTCACCAAGAGATTTACATTCTGTTCAATTTATCTTAAAATTGTTTGTAAATAAAACGCAGAAAAAATATGTAAATTTTCTCAGCCTCATTCGCTTATTAGATTTTGTTTATTGGAACTGGAGCACCGGTTCTCAGCTTAACGGTCTTTATTTTCCTGATTATTTTGTATTTCTATGCTTTTCGGAAAGCCATGTAAGGTGGTCATTGGCTGTTGTCAATGTCTATTAAGGTGCTTACATTCGTGTCGACTAAAGGGATAGCTTTTATTTTTTTATTTTACTGGTTTTTTTTTTTGGATAATGTGGTGACAAGTGACAACTTGATTCCAATTGGAAATAGGAACGATTTATAGCTTTTTCTATACTAATATTTTTTTTTTCGGGTAAGGCGCTTATGTGTTTCAGAAGAGACATGTGTTTGTATGGTTTTACAAAGGTCTGAAGGAGAAAGTATTTCTGAGTTAGATCTTAAGATCAAGCCCAAAAAGTTTATTGCACTACATGTGCGACAATTTTTTTGACTTTTATCTTTTAACAGGACTTGTAAGTCAACATTCGAATTGACTGTGACCGTAGCTTCAAAAAAAGGTAGTGAACTGATAACTTATTAGGGAAGGGATGTAGAGATTTTGTGGCAGCTACATCAAAGGTGGTCATCGTGGCCGTGGTGGTTAGTGCGTTGGACTACTACGCATGCTGCTCGAGTTCAATACCAACAAAAACCCCTAAAAGTTTTTTCATGGTAGCACCTCTTTCGAATATCTGACAAGCAATCAAAGAGTATTATTTGTCATGAGAACCTTCTCAACTCGCGCCGTTAGGAGTCGGCAAAAAACTATAGGTCCCTTCCATTTTGTGGAAAAAAAAAAATAACACGCACACACAAATGGTTGCGAGAAGCTAGGCTTGCTTCTATATAGGGCTGCTGACGCCGTATATTTTTTTTTACATCAAATGTGTCAATGAGTCACACTGCGACAATTTAGGTAAAAGCATTTTTGAATTTTCACAAATAGCGCGAAATCTGTCATGAACCAGATCAATAAAGTGGGGAATACACACTGTCGTCCAAGGGTTCCAGGAGAAACCATTTCATCCACAATTAAAGGGTGATTTTTTAGCTGGTTTGGTTTTGGCAACACTGGTTTTGACAGCTGACGTGTGTTTAGTACCTTGTGTCACTGTCAAACAGCTTCAGTTTGGTTTGCAATTTAACCATGGATCGTCTTACAAATGAACAACGCTTGCAAATTATTGAATTTTACTATCAAAATTCGTGCTCGGTTCGAAATGTTCATCGCGCGCTGCTTCCATTTTATGATCGGCATTCTCGACCTTCTGAGCAGTCTATTCGGAAGATTGTGACCAAATTTCGCACCAAATTTACTTTGTGGGACATTAAACCACCAACACGTTTACGTACTGTGCGTAGTGAAGAAAATATTGCGGCCGTATCAGCTAGTGTGACAGAAGACCGCGAAATGTCGATTCGGCGCCGTTCCCAGCAGTTAGGCCTTTGTTACAGCACTACGTGGAAAATTTTGCGGAAGGATTTCTTGAGTTCTTGACTTGCATGATATGTGGTTTCAACAAGACGGTGCCACATGCCACACAGCACGCGAAACAATGGCGCAATTGCGAGGCGAGTTTGGTGAACAGTTAATTTCACGTTTCGGGCCGGTCAATTGGCCGCCTAGATCGTGCGATTTGACACCATTAGATTATTTTTTGTGGGGGTATGTCAAGGCTAATGTCTATAGGGACAAGCCCGCTTCGATTGACGCACTGGAAGCCAACATCCATGCATTCATTCGTGAGATACCGGCCGATATGTGTGAAAGAGTATGCCAAAATTGGACTCAGCGGATGGGCTACCTGAGACGCAGCCGCGGTCAACATTTGCATGAAATTATCTTTAAACATTAAATTGCAAGGTTCAAACTATCGATTCAAATAAATATTTCATTCATTTTTTCGAATTTTTTGTGTTTTTTTTTTAAAAAAAGTTCTCAAACTCTTAAAAAATCACCCTTTATATGTAGGGGAACCTGGGGACACTTGATCCTTTGGGAGACTTGATCACTGGCTATTATATCGATGTGGGCATTTTTTTTACTGCTCACTGGCAACACACTATTTACCGATGCGATGGTTGAAAACGACAAATATTATTTTACTATTCGCGCGCAGTTGTCAAATTGCTTTTTCTTAAGTATTTTAACTGTTTTTTTAAAATAGGTATTGATAATTAATACGAGATATCCCTAAAAATAATCGAAAACGTGTTAATTTAGGTTAGTCTTCGAAGGTTTGTTTTTAAAAAATATTTCGATACGCATAACAAAAATCTTCAATTGAAAACTATGTCCCCAGGGTAGATTTGATCCCTACAATGTTGGGGAAAATTGTTCCGAGATATTGTACTTCAATAAGCACACTATTTTCCAGTTCTTCGAAAATTTACATTTTATGAAGAAATAGTTAAATTTTTGGGGTTGATTCTATATGGAACATTGACGAGACTAGGATAACTATAGCCCATAAAGCAAACAGTGGTTGGTACCAAGAGGTAGAAACAAGTAAACAAAATGACGTCAGGCGAGCGCTGTGAACTGCTATACATAAACGCAATGGGGAATTATATTCCGCCCTTTATGATCTTCCTACATAAAAATAGCAGGATCGTATGCTGTATCCCCCCATAATCAGGTCTACCCTAAGCCCGGATCAAGTCTCAAGTCTCACTACTATAAAACTACAACCGTCATTAACTTATGAATCATAAAACCCACCGTAAAAGGGAAATAATCAGATTTTTTGTAGAAAATCTTCCAAAAAACTGCAATTCAGTTACTGTTTGGGAGAACTAGGACTTTTTCTAACTACGAAAGTAGGTCGCCAGTAGGTCCTGACACTTCTGACACAAAGACAAAGAGCACAACAAAATTCATGGATTCACATATTCGAAACATTCTTCCAAGCTTTGCCGACGATACGTGGATCAATAATAACAAGAAGGAAAACTGCAAATTATATGAATGAAATCTGAATTCATAAAATGGCCTGCCCAATCACCCCACCTGCTTTGGGAAAAACTTGACGGAGAGGTTCGAGAACAGTGTCCAATATCGAAAGAAAATCTTTGGAAGATCCTTCAAGTTGCTTGGAAATCAATAACATTGGAAACTATCAAGAAGTTGATCGATAGAATGCATAGATTTATGGCAAAAGTAGTGCAACTATGATGTGGATTTCCGGACGAAAAAGAGGTCTCTATTTTATTACCCAAGTCTTTTTATTTATTAGGTTCACTTAATTTGGTCATAAGCATGCACTATCCGGAAGCTTATATGTACGTAGACGGCAGTGTAGTATAAAGCTAATAAGCAGAGAAAATCGTTTGGAAATGAATTGGTAAAGGATCGGAAAAATACAATTAAAAAACTGGAGGTGTATATGAAGGGCATCAGTTAATAAAAGCTGAAATCTGTTTGGAGCTGCCAAAAAGTAGGCGTTATTGTTAAATTCTTACCTTAAAAAATTAATGTGAATAGAAACTCGAAAGCCACGTGACTATAAAATAAAATAGTTACTCTTAATCTACATAAGAATAGATCAGCCACTCTATTGACAATGACATCAGCGTCTATAAAATTCCCAGAACCTAAGACTAAGCGAGATAATCCGATAACAAATTATACTTTTTTCAAGAAAAAGAAAAAAAAAACACAAAAATTCCATACAGACACTGTGTTCATTTTTACTTACTGGACAGAAAGACGGCCGGCATGCGGATGCCAAGCAAATCAACAAATAAAATAGCCAAACACTTCAACTCATTGATATTAATAGCATAGCAGGTGTTCCAAGCTTCCAAGCTTTCAAGCACCGTCTGCATTAATTACACTTTAGGTGTTGAAATTAACAATACGAATAGGCAGCCGCATCGCTAAGGTCGACCAATACAGAAGCAAAATCTCAAGACCTCCGCCATCTGATGTGATTACACATTTACCCCCGTTCAATTCCACTCTTTTGAGTGTGACCACCCACCGGAACCAACACTTGAACCAGATACCCCACACGCCATACATATCCACACATCGTTAAGTTGGCCATTCAGAGCTGAACCCATCCCACCATCACACCAACACCACCAGCAGCGCCAGTGCCAAAGTACCACTCTAGATTGCCACTAACTTGTGGAAAACGTGTGAATTTTCATTTCATGTGGAAAATCGTTGGCACGATATTAACTCGAATGAAACCGCACCGCGCCGCCATCAATTAACGTGTAATTTGTTCGCAAGATGCCAGTGGTTCCCACTGCTGAACGTGTGTGAGCTGCGATCGTATTCAACTAGAGATACTGTATCTAGAGAAAAAAAAATGAAAAATTGGTGGTGGTCGGTTCGGTTTGGATCGATGGTCGGTCCCTCATTGGCTTTGGCTCGCTGGCGATATCACAAATGCAAATCGATTTGTTGTTAGAAGAGGCGTGACTTAAGGCTCGGAACATGTATCTCTATCAACGAAACGTAACGGTTTGCTAAATCTAATACAAAATACAACGACGACGACTATCGGGGAAGCTACCGCCTCGCCGCCGCGCCGCGCTGGTGACTACACGCTCGTTCGATGAGAACGATTTATTATGTGACCAAAAGGCATATATGCGACATGTAATTTGATATTGTTGGCATGGATGTGTGTATCTATCTTGTGTATCTGTTTCTATATCTATGCATACATGATCGCTTCGCTAAGGCAGCTAAAGCAGAAATCGGAATGACTAGACTATGAATGAATACGGGCGGAGATATTTTATATTCGATTGGGATGGTGAAAATTTCCCACCATTTAGCGGATCAGTGTCAGTGGTGTGAGCAATAATCAGCCATATTCGCGGAGAGGTTGTTTAGTTAATAGTGGAATACTCGCGAGCTCGTAAGTGCGTTTATTAAGATGCAAAGATACTTCACTCAAAGCATTCAAATGTACACAATGTCACAGTCACATGACTGTGAGTAGCGCATGTTACCTAAGAAGGGATGACTTCATGTGAACTGAGCTGGAGGTTGCAAAAAGGAATGCATAGCTAAGCAGATAAATAGATACGTAATACGTTCTTAAAAGAAATTAATCTATAAGCATTTTCGCTTATCTGCAAATATTGATTAGCTGCAATTTGCATCTACTTTCGTAGTTCGCTCGACCTCTTTCGTATGTTTTTAAAACAAAATCAGTTGAATATGGCAAGTTTATTGAATATCTTTATAATGTATCACATGAAGAACAATAACGAGAGACAGGCAGATCGTCCGGCATAGTGATAGGAAAGCCAGATAACTGAAGACTTACAAATGTATGTATTCGTTGCTCATGATTTACAGTATTTTTTTTTCAGATTTTTCATATTACTCATTATTTATGCTTTTCTTCAACGCTGTAGATAGGTTTTAACATTAAGTTCTGAAAAATAATAACACTACAAAGTTTACAATAATTTGTAATATAGACTTGCAATTTAGATTTCTAATAAACTTTTCTGTATCACGTGAAGTTTTTAGTTAGGTATCCAAAACAAAACTGAGGCATTAGCAATTTTAGACATTTTTATGGGTATAACATCGCATTTGTACCATCGGCCACGGCTATTCTCTGAACATCATCGTTTCGTGTTATCTTGTTATATACCTCCATTATGAATGTACATAGCCTGTGAGAAACATAAAGCTTCTTTTTGGCTCTGCCATAGCCGGTTAAAAAAAATTATCTTAGCGCAGTGATGGTTGATTAGCACTGACGACATCTCGTTAACCAATATTTTTGTAAAAAGACTATTAGCTGGGAGACGTCGTAAGGACTTTGTTTTCAAAGAACTATTGGGCTTTCCAGGAAGACTTCACGCCAGCTCACAGTGCAAATATAACATAATAGTAGCCTCTGAGCAATACATATGTCGGACTTTATATTTGGGTATAATTCTTCGCTTTTTTCGAAAGCCTAATATGTTTAAAACTTGCACTTATGATACGTGCTGTATTCGCACAATATTTGATGTCTTTATACATGTATGGTAACATAATATACATACATACACAGATCTGAATAATGCATTCACTCTGCTCTATGATAAATGTCCACCTAAATCCATGTTTATACAAACCATTATTGGTGGCTAAATGCTCAGAATGTTATCAAAATTAAAAAATACCAAGCCATCAATGCCTATGCAAATACATAGCTTGGCTTTATCGGATACTTAAATTTCGGCAGAACATTATTTGTATTTGCTGCAAATTGTTTAAAATCATTAATGGCAACATGGAAAATGTGGCAGTATAGGAACAAATGTCATTTAGCATTTACTATAAGTTGAGACTTCTTCTTTGCTTCCTTTCAATTTTAAATGTAGAGCTTTAGTAAAAAATAATTCATTTAAATCAAAGAAAGCGATGAAACGTCCACTTAATGCAATTAAATATCAATTATTGAGACCTACCCATATCATTATCATCATTATCAACATTCAATTAATTTCTGCAAAGAAAATAAAATAAATAAATATTTGGCTTCAGCAGTCCTAGGTAGAATAGAACCAAGCCTAGCTTCCCCCAACAATTTGTGTGTGAGCGTTATATTTTTGCACGAATGGAAGGGACCTACAGTTTTCTGCCGTCTCCGAACGGCGAGTTGGAAAGCTTTACATGACAAATGATAATCTTGAATGCTTGCCAGCAGGGTTGCCGCGAGCAAAATTCAAAAAGCGTCCAAAAAGGGGTCCGGAAGCAAAAAAGGGGTCCCACTTATATTTGTATGAAAAAATGCAATTTTGCGAAAAACTGTATCTTATTGCTGAACTTTAAGTAAAATAAATATTGGGGAAAAAATAACAAAGATAAAAAGAAGCATGTATGCAGAACGAGTTTTTGGAAGGGAAATTCTGACTAACAAAAATACTTTGTTGATTTCATCACTGGTTGAACAAAATGGGTGTGTTTTAAGAGTAAAGTACCATGTTTTACAAGTAAAAGAAACATGAAATGAAAATAAATTAAAAAAAGGGTCCTATATTTTCAAAATGCGTCAAAATCGGAGTTTTATTGAAAAGTGGGGTCCCGGGTCCCATCGCCGAAAAAGCGTCTAAATAACGCAAAAGCGTCCCAAACTGTAACGCTGCTTGCCAGGCATTCGGAAGAGGTGGGCACTGTGAAAAACTTTTTTAGGTGTTTGCGGCGGGATTCGAATTCGATTTCCGCAAAGGCCTGATAAAATAAAAATTTAAGTTTATGATGGTAGCAAAAGCTCCTGAAAGAGTAGATCTTCGTAAAGCTGGTGGGCCACAAGGTTCTGTTCTTTCGCCGTAATTCTTTCTGTTCCGCATAAGTACATATACACACATTTGCTTTTTCGTGAGTTTCTCAGTTTTCTTTGATGACGAACTGACTTCAGATATACTAATAAAGACTTCGACATTTTATAATTTTGAAAGCCCAGTGTAGAGTCCGAGAATGAGGACTTGAAAATTTATATACTAGATAAATATTACAGAATTCGAGTTTCTGGACATATTGATAGTCAATTTCAATTTCAGTTTCAGTTGAAACTAGTTTAAGTGGAAGTAAAAAACTTTACACGTTGTTCTTTTTACGGGATTTCATTAAAATTACATAATCCAGAAGTAAAATTAAACACTGAACATTTGATTTTGAGATTCTGTAGCTTTTAACCGGTTTACCGAGTTGCTAAGATGCTAATAAATGTTAATTTTGTTTTCAACTAAAAAGTTCTTATTCAATATTCAATCATATTCACATTAACTTAATAATATAGGTACTCTGTTTATCTTGATGTCATAATTGACAGCCTAAAACAGTATATTCATATATTTTCAACTTAAACTTTATCATCTAATAAAACATTTACTCGTATAATTTATTTTTTTAACACCCAAAGTTGAATAGGAACGTAAAAGTTATGCAACAATACAAGCATTTTAAATGTTACATGATAAGGTCGCTTAAATGGTGTCTACCTATACATTTGAGATGTTTTTCATCTTTCTAAAGACCAAATGCATTTGTCAAAATATTCGAACAATTTGTCCCTGTTTTATAACGAAAAAAATATCCATATAAAATTTCCTTCAGTGGAAGAAACATACGGACGTGATTTGGTGACCCAAAAACAGAAATTAGATAAGAGATTTTAAACAAAAAAAAATGCAACAAAAAATATCTTGAAACCTTACTATTTCAAAATGACAAACTATTTAGAACGCAGACTTAAGCTTTCTTAAAATAAAGATGTTTAACTTTAACGGTTTTCCGAATTATTTGATGGAAGACGGCAGTTTCTTTTGGTGAATACTGAAGTAACCATAATACATAAGTTTGATGCGATTAAACTCTTTGCACCTATGTAAGTCTATTTTTAAATAGAACCAATCGATTTCTTATTTCCACATTTGCAAAGTTTATTGTTTAAACCCTTTCCGACACGATGTCCCTTATAACGGACACCATTTAGTACATTTTGGACATTTTGGTACATTTTCGAAAAAAAATTTATTACATTTTCGTGATCAGTTGCTTCAACGTAGTCAATATAAAAATGTTCTCTAGCTTAATCGGCTGAATTTCGTGTCTGAAAGTGTAAGGCTTCCAACAGAATGGTGTCACATATCATTCTGCACACAAACGGTCGATTTATTAAAGAAACAATTTGGCGATAGAATAATGTCAAGAAAAGGACTTGCTAATTAGCCGGGAAAATCGATTGATTTAACGCCTTTAACTATTTACTTGGGAGTATTTTAAATCTTTGGTGTATGCCAATACCTGGTCAAATACTTGACTATCAGAGGTCGCTGACGCGCTCTCACATCACAACTACAACTAACTACTCAATTCTCAAAACTATGTTACCCAGTTCATTCTTATAAACCAATTAAGAAAGCAATTCTTTCTGACAATCAGGCCGCATAGATCATGGAAAATCACCACAAAATTGGTGTGGGAATATCTAAAGAAACTAAACACCACCTAGGTCCACTTTTATTTATTCTTGCTATCAATGATGTTCCATCAATCATAAAACATAGCAACATTCTTATATTTATTTGCCGACGACATGAAGATCAGTAAAGAAATTACAGCCATAAATGATTGTAGACTTCTGCAATCAGATATTGATAGTTTCAGTACCTGGTGCTCTAAAAATGGTTTAGTCCTTAACCCACTCAAGTGTCAGTCCATGACTTTCTCAAGGAAACTGGTACCGACTATATTCAACTACTTGATATCGAATCACTCTCTCAGTCGGGTTTAGAGTTTTAAGGACCTGGGTGTTTACTTTAGCCCTGAACTTGATTTTAAAGAGCATATAAACCACATTGTGAATAAATCAAATTCAATGTTAGGTTTCGTTAAAAGATGGTGTAAAGAATTTAAAAATCCTTATGTCACCCTCTCACTATTTAACAGTCTTGTCCGTCCTCACCTCGAATATGCTTCGCAAGTATGGACACCTTATCAGAAAAATCTCAATACTCGTATTGAAGCTGTCCAGCGACGCTTCATTCGATTCGCATTGAAAGGTCTTCCCTGGGACGATCCTTTTAACCTCCCCCCATATTTGCATCGGATAAAACTGTTGCAAATGCAGCCTTTGGCTCAAAGAAGGGTCAATAATGATATAATTTTTATGCATCAACTGATCTCAGGTCTGATTGATGCACCTGACTTATTATCCTGTTTAGGATTAAACTTTCGTGGGGGATCGCATCACCTGCGTAGTATAGAGTTACTGCATGTTCCTCATCACAGAACAAATTACGGGATGCATGAGCCTATTAGCCGCATGAGTAAAATCTATAACTTAAATGTAAACATTCTTGACTTTAATCTTAACAAGATTACACTAAAAAATGTATTGCGTAATGTAGTTCCTCGAACATAAACTTTAATTATGTATATTTGTTCTTATATTTGTTTATTTATTGCTAGTGGTAGTGTTGAAATGTAGCGTAGCCTAACCACTAACACCAGCACTAAATGATGAGCCTGTTGATGCATATTTTGCCCTGGCAAATTTCTGCTTATGGCTGTTGCTTGTATTAAGCCCACCATGACACAGATCTGATAGTGTTTAAGAAAACACTTTAGGCGAAGAGGTCCAATATAATGGGTGTCCGGCCAAGTGGGAGTGAGAGGTAATTAAGAGGCAGCCAAACTTTTAAAATTAGAAACGTTTACCTACCTTTGGCGCCAGAACCGTTCCGTGGAATGTTACTCGGGAACTAAAATCGTAAATGATCCGAAATTTGTATTTGCCTAAGTAAAAACAGACTTACGATCCTAACATACTTTCTTATTGGAGAAGCTGAACAAAAATAACTCAAAAACACTTCACCAAAATCTGCAACTTCACACAGAGGTAGTCATAAGATGGCTTTCCAGAATGATCGAATGCTAATGTACTCGCAAGCAGAAATATCCAAATACGATGACTTTGCGATCCCTTTTTGATTTTAAAACTACCATATCTTCGAACACATTAATCATTTGAATAGGAGCATGAGGAAATCATCCTCACAGCCAAAGATAAAATGGATCTAAAAAAACAAATTGCTGGATAACTACTCTACAAAAAGTTGTGCGCACATCGGGGAAGAATTCTGCAGTCAAAAAAAAAAAAAAAAAAAAAAACTGTTGTGCGCATGCGGGCAGGGAAAGGTTCATATGTCGTGCGTTCCCTATAAAATTCTATACCGTTCATTCGATTGCGATAAGACTTTGACAAGTCCAGGGACTAAAGTAGTACAGTGATAGGTGGCGTGCGAGTTATTTTTTGTTCTCCTTATTCTATATACATAAATAAAATATTGGAATTTACCCAAAATATAAGTCATGTCCTTGCAAAACACGTAGGATACCCGTGGCATCGCTATTAAGTAGTTACCTTATAGATAAAAATCAGCAATAAGTTATACGTGGGTGGTCCGATAAGTACTTAGCCTCACAGATTTACTATCGCCTAGTACATTCTCTTAGACGGTTACTGTCAACATTTCAGCCGAATCGGACTCGTAGTTTTGTTTTGACCACGTGTCACGTGACAGCTTGTCTGCGAATTTTAGTATGAAAAGTTCATTTTAGTATGAGGAGGTGCTTTGCAGACCTCGAGAAAACCTTGTTTTTGGATGGGTGAAAGAAGTTGGATCATCGCTGGATCAAGTGTATCGAGCTAAAAGGAGACTATGTTGAGAAATAAATCGCCACTTTTCCAAAATGTTTGTTTTTCTTTTGTAGGCTAAGTACTAATCGGACCGCCCTCGTAGCTTCTACCTTAATTTACAAATACATTGTAGTATGGGTTGCCGTGGTCGTGGTGGTTAGTGCGTTGGACTACTACGCATGCTGCTCGGGTTCAATCCCAGCCCGAGTTCAACGCATAAAAAAGTTTTTCACGGTTTCCACCTCTTTCGAATGTATGACAAGCAATAGTATCATTTATCAATGAGCTTCTCGATTCGCCGTTCGGAGTCGGAAAAAAACTGTAGGTCACTTCCATTCGTGCAAAAATATAACACATACACACACAAACGGTTGCGAGAAGCAGGCCCAGGTTCACACCGAGCTGTTGCGCCACCTTAAGAAAGTATGGGTAAGAAGGCGTTGTTTAGTTTTAAAATTAATAAAATATATAATTCAGATCAATTCTAGTTAAAAAATACCAAGCAAGGAAATACAAGATTAGGTTTATACATAGCTGCACTTAATTATTCATAACCGGCCAAGGTTAAGAAAATCAAGAGCATCGCTATGCAAAATACCTGAAATATCATCGAACTAGACGAATTGTATTGGTCATTCTATAATTAGGATAGCTAGGAATTAGTACATTATTTATTGAGAATTTGAATTTATATTAAATTGTTCTTCATTTATATTCAAATAAGTAATTCTTCTCGTACAGTCGCAAACACATAGGTTACTTGTTATCCTGAAAAAACATACCAACCATTAGATTCGGTTTTTATAGATAAATAAATTAATATTGAATTTCATTGGATAAAGTAACGCAACTATTTTAGAGCACGACGCCGAGCGGGAGACAGCTAGTTTCTTCATACAAAGGCATTTATTTATTTTTATTTGTATATTAATTTCGTCTTACAAGTGTACAACCTTATTCTAGTCATTAAAAAAATATTTTGGTGTCCCGTGCAAAGTCGAGTTATAGCGAAATCTCTGTTAATAAATATTATAAGCAGAGGGATACATTTTATTTAAATCTGTTTGGGTAAAATCAAAATAAAATTCAAATTAAAAATGAATGGATTATTTTTGTTTGTTTAAAAGTTTTGAAATAAAAATGTCTTTCCAAAAATCTATAGATTAAAACTGTATTCAAACCCGTTTCGTAGATAAAAGGTGTTTGCGGCACCTATATGTGCACACAATTTGTTTATTATAAAAAATTAGGTAGTAATAAAATATTAAACAATAAAAAATTTAGAAACATTAATTTTAAGGCAAATTGCGATACAAACGATTGTCTATGGTGGATATTTCACATTTATTTATTCCTCCACCTAAAATTTTTGAATATATTTTACGGGAGCGACGATCGCTTGCAGTCATTTTATTCAGTATTTCGATTAATAAAATTAATAAAACAATTTCGCTTAAGAAGAAAAAAAAAAACAGTTTCAAAATATTGTTTGCATAAATATTATTTGAAAAGTTAAAAGTCGGCGGGCAATAAAGAATCAATCCTTTGATCGGTGAAATTTATGACCAGTGCTCGTAGCCACTCTCTGAATATACAAAATGATTAACAATTCAAAACAACAATAAATATTATTACAATATCAATAAATTTTGAACTTGAACCGTTTTTGACACCCACTCGGTGTCATCTCGAATTTCGTCATAAATTAAATCGAACGGAATTACTGTCTGCGGCCTGCAAAACTAATCGATGGATAGCCTCGTCTGATTGGTATCGCGGTGAATTAATTAGCTAACATCTGAATCTATAACTATCGTGCATCCAAGTGTCAAATTTTCATATCCAACACATAATATTTACAGTTTACGTAGGCGTACATCTTTCACATCGTCATAACTAAACATAATGTATCTAAATGTGTGTTTTCTTTTTTACAGGTGCTACACGGTAGATGTTACCACCGCGCCAAAGTGAGTTATAACAATTTGTATCTTTATTCAGGAATTCTTGAAATTCCTGTCCGTTTATAAGATAATTTATTCAAAAACACGTCTGATTAAGAGGAAAGAGTTTCCCCCTGTGATGGTGAGGTGACTGGGGATACTAGCGCTGCCATACCACACACTACGACAGGGGGACACTGAAAAATCGCAGCGTTATACGCAGCTCGTAGAAATCATCGCCGTCGCCGAGGATTCTGTGGTTAACTGTGTGCCCATTGAAGAACTAAATTGCGGTAGCGCAGAGTACAAAAGGATTTCAATTCAATTGCGCGTGAAGTTCCTCTAGCATTTGAAGCGCGGTCCAAAATGCATTTCACTGGCCACAGTCAATATTTCATCCGGCTAACAATGAGTTCGGACCATTGTCTGGACCCCAGCAGTGTTGGTCGACGAATGGGTTTTTGCGGGCACAAACTCAGCCCGCTTGCGAGACGGAAGCGGGTGTTTTAAATTTTTTTACTGTCCAACCTGGTTACAAGAGCTGCAAGAATATGTGGATATTTATTTTTATTTTTGTAAGAGTCGTAAAGTATCGCATTACGGATGTGTAACAGCATGAAGATGCGAGCGCCTTCGATTTTGTTTGTTTCCGTTACCAATGACGGCGCGAACGGGCGTACAATTCTCATTAAGTATAGTTGCGAACTTTTTTTATGGATTTTCTTCACAGGAATGCGATGTGTTTAAGTTATGTGCACGAGTGTATTATTATTTGGCACAGACTTTGGTCAAAGAGCTTACCTACTGTTTGGGTCATAGTAACGGTGTGGTGGTATGCTCGTATGTATTGGGGAAGGTAAGGTTTCTATTTTATGATTTAAATACTGGGGAAATTTAAATACTGCTAGACGATGCACTATAGTTACAACAAATTATTGAAAAACTAAAAGTGATAGGTTGGTAGGTACATACACTGTAGGTAGTTATACGGCAAATTATTATTTTTATTTGGTTTGACAGCTGTCATAGCGATGCTTTGCTCTTAATGGCACAAAAGAGAGATGCGCTAAGCGAAAGTGAGTTGGAAACGATATAACCAAATTAGCGCTTTCGATACTACAGTGATGTGCAAAATAATGACAGCAATCAGCATTTTTGAATAAAGTGAAAACACAAATGATTTGTTTTAAGTTTATACCGTTAGTTGGGGTGACTAGCAACTGCGGGGTAACTAGCAAAAAAAGCAAATTGTACTCTATGCTCAATATCATGCCACACTGCACAAATTAGTTGGTCAAATCAAAAACGAATATATTGTTTTTGCAAATTGGCAGCTCCACCATAAAGTGTCAACCCCACTTTCGCGCCAAATTGGCTTTGAGCGTGACATTTATTTTGGAGTGATTTCTGTCGCTCTTAAAACTTTATAATTTTCGGTGTGAAAAGTGAAGTTTTGTTGTTTATCTCTTATTTACGGCGGCAGAACATATTTGTTTAGTAAGAAGATTAATTAAAAAAAAAGTAAGTGATTCACTGAAAAAGACATGTATTTGAGTTAAAAGTTTTGAAAACAATATTTTTTTTTGATAAAAGTGTGGTGACTTCAATTTGAATTATTTTTTCTGTTTTGTTTCAATTTTTTCAGATTGCAACTTAAAATGGATTTTGAAACTTTTGACCTTAAATGAAAATAAGTTTGTTGTTTTTCTTCACTCTAGTGTAGTTGCTGGTCATCCGTTTGTCGTCGCAAGTCACCCCTTTACCGACACAAGTTACCCCAATGGCCGAGTGACTTGCTACAAGGCATATTTTTCCAAAAATTAAATAGAAAGGCTTGTTAAAGGAGCCGTAACTCATGTTTTGGTATACGATTTATTGTCGAATCGAAAAAAAGTTGCCCATTTTACGGCAATTTGTTGTAATTGTAGTTTATTGTAAAATTAAATCATTGGTACATGATACTACAAGATAAGAATCTTAAGATTAAGTGCCTAGTTATAGGCAACTAAGAAACAAAAAAGGAAAGAGTATCTATAATAATAAATTAAGTGAATTAGAGTTAAATTAAATACATTGAATTTTAAAGATAGAGCTAAAAAAATGGTACCGAGCGTTTTGAATTTCAAGATCATAAAAAAGGAATAGCCTCGTTCTTGACAGCAGCCAAACAACTTCGCGGCATCGAAGTCCTAGGTAGAATAGCTTCCCAAGTAGCTTCAATGTATGCCCACACATCAGTATTATTGGACGCTTTTTACGCATTAATACTATAATACTTTGACCTCTCACCACCATCTTCGTCTGGCGATTGAGAAGGCCAACTAAAAATATTGACTTTGTTTTCTGACAACCGCTCTTAAACGCGCTGTTGAAATTGAAACACTCATCGAATGAAGGTCTGTTCCCGTACCTGTCCAAAACAGCCGAAATCAGTCAAATCCTGTTCCCGTACGAAGACTTTTCATATGTTTTGACAGAAAAGAGTGTAGTTTTCAGCTGTTTTCGGCTGTTTGCAACAGTACGGGAACAGACCTATTATCTTCAGCATAGGAAAGCAATAAGCATAGTGGTATTAGCAATGTCCACGTAGGAGACTGCAGTCGTTCTATTACTGGGAGATCATTTGTGAGGACCCCGAAACTTCTGCCCATGTTTTCTATGACACCGACGAGTACATGGATTTAGAGTGGCTGATCTTTTCTCTTAGACTACATCCCACAAGCTGTAGGTTAATGCGCAGTTTC
This sequence comes from Brachyopa scutellaris, assembly GCA_949775065.1. Lineage (NCBI taxonomy): Eukaryota > Metazoa > Arthropoda > Insecta > Diptera > Syrphidae > Brachyopa > Brachyopa scutellaris. The sequence goes on along the minus strand of OX459114.1, from coordinate 26,876,474 downwards.
TAGTATTGCATCATCGTTCACTGGCTATGTTGGTGGTGACCTAACCTAGTCTATTGGATTTTTAGCTGCGTTGAAGGCTGGTATGTCTCTTAGCTAGTGTTATATCTATATAAGAACCGTGACCCACCGTCAATATACCTTTTTTATAATTCATACACGCTAGAGAGTTGAAATTAGGTTAGGCGTTGTATAGGCACCAGAGTGGGCCCATCGCGATCCCCGAAAAATTCATAGCATTTTATTACCCTGAAAATTTTTAGAACGAATCTATATTTGATTACGCCTATCTCTTCCAGAACGCTTACGCTGTTGAACCCGGGCAGCATTGCGTAGTAGTCTAACGCAGTTACCACTACATCACGGTGGACCAAGAGGCAATGTCCAGATAATGTTCTTACAACTATTCTAATTTGTGTCCTGCTAAGCCTTAGAATTTCATTAGTCCTTTCATGGTCTAATGCTAGCCAAAGTGACCTACTTTTTCAGAGCATCTGTGGTCAGCCCTTCTAGAAAAACTCCCTTTGGCCGATAGTTTAATGCTGCAGGCAGTCCCCCTTCTTTTCTTGCCAACTCATCGGCAAACTCGTTGCCTTCTATGTCAGTCTGACCAGGCACCCAAAATAGTCTTACCTGGTTCTGCGTTCATAATGTCCTGAACATCTTTCGGCAAGCTCCTAAACACTGCCAATTTGGTAGTGAAAGATTCTAGCGCCTTAATTTAAAGAGGTTATGAGTACCCTTATGATGTTACACACAGTAAAAGCACATGAAGGAGAAGAACGGGAGCAGACAGATCAGTGTAATGACAGGAAACTCAGATGTTAAGATGCAACAAAATTTATAGGTGGTGTCCAGGATACAGATGTTTCTTTTTATACATTGTTTGTGCGATCAATTTCTTCAGCCATACTACCATCCTACCGATGGACCACAAATGTTCGGTTCATTAAAACGTGTAATGGATTATTCTCTGTGTAGTGTTGGCCTATGACCGAAATGTATGCTCCAATGTCCTTCTACAAAATGATCACAACATTTTTATATTATTTTTTATACGTTCTTTTCGGAGTTTATGTATATCGTTCCATTTGCTTTGTTGATATTCATATTATAAGTTTTACCCATTTGGGCAATTAACTTTTTTCGTATGGCAACAGAGTTTAAAAATTTCACAAACTATTTGTCACCTTCTGAAACAAACTGCGAAGCTATTGCCTAACTTTCCAGTTAGACCAAAAGAATATCTTACGTAGAAAAAAACAAAAACAAAAACAAGATAATGTGGTCCACCAATCGACTACCAATAGATAGGGTAGGGCCGATTTAATATCTTGCGCATAAATATAATTTCGCTATGGGAAACTGAAACTCTACGAAGATTTGATTTACATTTTTAGTATAATTTCTTTTTTTATGGGATTTTTTTTTTTGTATACAACTACTACTTGACTAATAAGGTTTCCATAAAGTTTTTTTTTATAACCGTATAGTGTTGAATATTGATGCTGACGAGATAAATATTGATGACCAATCTGATGGACAACTAAACGTCGATTTTAAGTATCAAAGTTTGATAATTTTGATCCAGTTTTATTGGGTAGAAGACTTTTTACGATCACCTATTTGTAGCATGAGAGCATATATTTATTTTTATATCTTTTCTAACTCGCATTTGTATATTTAAGTTATACACCTGAGGAGATTAATAGTTTAATTGGTCAGCGTTTGGCAGTTGAGCATCTTGCAGGGAATTTTTAATCTTATCGAAATCTAATCTAAGTCACTACTGGTATTGGATTATTTCCAGCACGGCATTGCCCATCGCATCTCATTTGAATTTATGCCTTGCTGAATAATTCGTAAAGCCCTTAAATTAAGTCGCCATTTAACATTTTTAATTATCGAAGCACGGGGCAATTATAAATTCAATTCAGTTTACAGATGCGCGCAAGAGTAGCCGTCAGTCTCAGTAGACATTGGCCATATTTGTTCACCCGAGCCGGCTGAGTTTATGCTGAGAATCTATTCTAATTGGTTTCCTATACTTTTATGTATACATTGACACGAATACGTTCGAATTGGTAATTATCGGTGATTTCTTCTAGTTAAAGATACGAACGAGTATGCTATTGCCTTTGACATCACTTTTACCCAATTGAGTTATTTTATTTAACCTTGGCTACTTGATTTGTTGTATAATAGAAGAGTGACCTTGAGGGTCAGTCAGAGTAAGAAGAACAAAAGATATTCGTTTGTATTGATTCGGATTAATTATAGATTCATAGTTCTTTCTTTCTTTTTTTTTCATACTCGTACTATTATTGATGAGCGTCTTAGTTGGCGAACAAATGTTATGTAAATGGGTACTGTGTACGATTTGAAAAAAAAAGTGAAATCAAGCTGAGATCCACAGGGGATTAGTGATATTTGAATGGGATTGTCTGCCAAGATGGACCTTTTGTTTTGGAGTAGATATACACAGGTGCTGCGTGCTGGTGTCCTCCAGAGACAATAGGCATACTACGTCAGTGCAGAGGTGCTGAAAGGGGGATTTGTGTCAAGGCCATTATGATCGAGATGCTAAGCCTTTGTTTACGATTCTATTTTTAAACCAAAAATTCTCATTGGCATACAGCGATTTAGGTTGTAATGGCTAATGGTTACCCAATCGAATAAATTCTAAGAAACGTTTTCGTTGGTCAAATATTCTTCTTTTTTAGTCTGTAATCTAGTTCATATTTGCTTATTTATACCTAATATGTACGTATGTCAAGAAATTACGTGATTTGAAATCGGCACAGAAGTCTTAACTTCACAGGAGGAAATCATTATAAAAACGAATAAAAAGACGATACATTAGATGGTGTGGTATAAAAACCAGAAACATACATATGTATATTCAATTAATATAGAAAGTTATTTTTCAACAACAATCTCATCAATATTTCTCGCAGTTCCTTATTAAATTGGTTTTTGTTTATATTTTATATTAATTGACATAGGGAGGGACAGATTTCGATACAACGGTATTCACCGATGGCTCGAAGATGGACTGCGGGGTGCGCGGTCGTTTACTCGAAAAAGAACTCGGCATATCAAAATTCTATCGCCTACCGAATTTCGCCAGCGTCTTCCAGGCGGAGGGAGCTACTAGTGATCCTCGAGGCCTTACTTACTTAGTTGGCACTACAGCTCGAGGTGAACTGGGTCCTGTTTCTCCGAACGGCGAGTTGAGAAGCTCAATCGTGACAAATTATACTCTTTAATGCTTGTCAGACATTCGAAAGAGGTGGCACTGTGGAAAAACTCTTTTTTAGGTGTTGGACCCACCCGGCCAGGAGTTGAACCCGGTCAGCATTGCGTGGTAGTCCAACGCACTAACCACCACGGCCACGGTGATCCTCGAGGTCTGTCACAACTTAATAAACGACCCAACACCCAAACACAACATCGCTATTATTACAGATAGCCAAGCCGCAGTTAAAGCCATAAATTTGGCAATCACCTCATATCAAAACTAGTAGATCGATGTCAGAAAAAATTCAATCGCTTGTGCAACCAGGCTAGAGTCACTCTTCTCTGGGTTCCAGAGCATAGCGCCATTAAAGGGAAAACGCGAGCCGACGAACTAGCCAGGCGAGGGTCAGCGCTTAGCGGAAAGTGTTCGTATTATATATAGGTATGTATATACAATATACATAGGTACAATATTCTCTTACACTTCTTAGAATTAACTGGTCTCAGGGGGACCAGTCAGACAAACTGTGTCATAACTAGAAAAATATGGCCAAGTTACAACAAGTCAAAAACAAAACAACTGCTACAAAGAACCTGCGTAGACATCGCAAGAGTAGTGGCAGTTAGTACAGGGCACGGGTCAATATGGAACCCTGCATTCAAATTAGCGATCCCTCACAACAGTTTCTGCCGTAGCTGCAAAGACGATAATGAAAAAGATTCGTCTATTCTCTTTCTTTCCAGCTCTGGCGACAGCCAGGCAACTGGGCAAACTTTTCTTCGGCGACCTTAAAGAGATATTTGGGAAAAAGATTGGAGAGCTGATCCTCTTCCTTAATTCCACAGGGTGGATTTAAATATCTCATAACTATATTCGAATAAACGGATGTGGTATAAAAACGGCGCCCTGCCCGAAACCATCACTTCTATCTACCTACCTTATGGACAGATGCATACTCGCACAACACAGCAGCGCCTTCTCGCAGAGCTATAGTGAAGTTAATCGATCAATCTTACCATATCGGACCGGTAAGTGATATGAAGACTCTAACTCGTGTGCATCCGGCAACTGAAAATGTCGCGGCCGTAGCTGAGAGTGTGACCGAAAAGCCATGTGTGTCCATTTCGAGATGAATTGGTCCTGTTCCGTAGTACAGGGACATTCCAGGGAATTATAAGGCTGACGAACTCGCTAAAACAGGAACAACAATACCTATTCTACCCGATTAGATGCCTATAGGTGTGCCCATCGCTATTTACTCAAACTTGACAAAGTCAATAAAACCAATGCTAGATCTAAACCGTTCTAACTACTTTATGTCCCTAAAAAGACTATATACATATAAGCTAGACTATCTGTGTCATTACAGGATACTTCCGTTAAGGCAAGCATGCTTTACATCCTTTCGAACGACTTACGTAAAAAGAACAGAGACGAGGATAAGGAAGAGAGCAAAACACATCTCCTTTGTTCATGCCCAGCTCTTTTTCGTAGTAGAAGAATTATTTTTCGACGACCTCAGTGACCCAGCACCAAAAGATGTTGGAAGCCTATCTCCAAAGCTCCAAATGGTTCTCATGAGTAGCGGGGATACACATCCCCAAAATTCTTAGTATTACAATGGGCTTTTAAAGATCTGTGGTGCTGGCACTCCAGTTACCGGCAGCCACTACAACCTAACCTTAACGAACCTAAACTAAATATTAGAAAATTAGGGGCTAGTTACATCGATAAGGAATACCTTTGTTTCACCTAACTTGTTCCTTTCCTATCTACTGCATTGTTTGCTGTGTAATCTCTAATATTCAGCATCTTGAATTTACAGATAAGAAATAACCCAATACTTTTGAAGGACTTTACAATGTCACAGCATCTTTGAAACAACACCTCTTTTCCTTTTCGATTTCTTAATATTTATGTCCCCATTACACGTATGCACACGAGCACACTCTTTCAAACAACTCAATAAACAAATCACCAATTAACCCGTGAAACATTCATCAAATTCCTTCAGCCAACCAGCCATAGGTGCCAATTATCAGTTGACTGTCCAGCTGGACAATTTATGTTTTTGTGAAATTCCTCGAAAGCTACATTGTGCACGCGCTCTTATGTGGGTCATACGCCGCGTAACACAAACACAAAAAAAAAAATTGCATCTACTAAGCACAGACAGCCACCAATTTTGTGCAGTTTTTTTTTTGTATTCCTATGCAGCACGAGCATACTCATCTTGAATTGACCCAAACAACCGGTTGTTCCGTTTAGGCCAAATGCCATCGGCAACTACACACAGCACAGCCCCACAACAACGACTACGACGCAGGAGAAACAAACAGAAAACATAAAAACAAAAGAAAAACTCCATCATTATCATTTGCGTTGTCGTGTCTTCTACCACTTTTTGACTTTTAGACGAGTGAGGGCCATCTTCATTCCACCTTGCTCCACACGACTAAGACGACAGAGGGACCTCGATTTCCCGCGCGAATTTTAATATTTTTCCAATGACCCCCATATAATAATACTGATCCGATCGGTGATCTTGTGGTGCGCCTGTACGGCTGCGCATGCTCAACAACCAATTGTTAGAGCGGAATAGCGACAGAATGGCAAACAGCTGGTGGAGTGCATCTATCTTCGGTAGAACCACCGAACTCCGGCTTCTCAACTTCATCACGGTCACCTAATGCCGCATTAGTAAAAGTTTCTTCTTCTTTAGCTCAACAATGTCTTTGGGCCTTTGGTTTTGGGTCGCGCAGTGATATTCTTCGAGCTACAGAGGTGGTGGTGTTGGTGGTGGTGGTGGTGGTGGTTGATGGTTTATATTGGCTGTGGGTTACCCATCCCAAAACTCATCTGCCACACTAAAATGCCATACCAGCCAGCAGCACACAAGTTCCCTGTGCCCTGAGCAAGTATCTTCTGCGCCTTCATATGCATAGATACAGATACAAACAAAAATATATGGTACCCCGCAGAAGCGATTCGTGAGACTTTACTTACTCTGTGACCGACAAAAAAAAAAACAACAAGTGATCATCTTCGGTGAGGTGCGACCGGTTCCCGCTGCTGCAAAAAGCAAGAAAATCAATGGAAAAGTTTTTGCCAAAGAAAATTATAACGGTGCTGGACGTTTTTTGCCTGTTTTTTTTTTTTTTTTTGGTTTGGTATGTGCCAATAATTCAATGAAGATGATTTTTCATCTTCGTGGTAGTCCGCTTAAGACAAAACCAAAGAAGAAGAACGCGGTCGTTTTCAAGAACACACGAATGATGATGATGATACAGCGCCGAAGCCCGATGAAGGAAGTCACAGACTATTTGGCAGGTTTTTTTGTTTGGTTGGTGGTTATGTGTACGCTGGAGGAGACCTACATTTTGGGATGTGCCCGATCGATTATCGTGGCTGGTCGAGATGAGGTCTTTTTCGTTTTGCATCGTTTAGTTAATAATGTGACGTGCGCAATAAAGCTGGAAGGGTTAATTTCGCTGTCAATTCCCGTTTGGAAATTATTTTTGTTATAGTTTGGTTTTTTTTTTTTATAGTTTTGCTCGCCGTGTTCTGATTGATGGTGAATGATGACGATGATGGTATTTTGCTCTTCAGTAAAAGCAGTTAAGCTGATTGATTGATTTATTTTAATTTGTTGATAAATCGATGGCAAATTTTGATCAGGGAATGTGGACATAAGGCGATCGATTAGTGGGCTTTAATAACTTGGTATTTGGATGCGGAAACGCATTGGCTAGCTTGGCCATTTTCTATACTGATTTCCGGATGGATACTGAGATTAGGTTGGGTAAACACTAAAATACTGCACTTGAATGTTTTTGTTTGGATTCTTATTTGCGATGGTATTTCGCCTAAGAAGCCTGAACCGACCCGAAGGTTTGATAAAGCGGCAGATGCCATATACCGGATCATTTTTCTATGAACAGTGCGAAGTTCTGGGACGATGCTATGTACATACATATGTAGGGCGATGCTATCTATGTACATACGTAGATATATGTATGGATGTACATATGTATATAAAATTAAGACTTAACTAAAATGTGTAACCCTAGCATCGCCATGCTATCGGACTAATGTAAGCTGCCATGGTTTGGCTTAGAGACACTTATACAAAATACAAAGACAGTTGATTTATTTTATTAAAAACAAAAGGATTCAATAATGTGGCGACTATTATCTATTTGTTTATGAATCTTAGGTAAACTACAGTTTTCTCTGAATGCTCGCTACTCACGGATTTTCTGACGAACCCCACGGCATTGTTTGGAAGATCGTCCTTTTCATAAGGACAGTAACAGCATCGTATCTTTTGCGTTTGTACTGCTGATTCAGTCAATGATAGATTCGATGATGAGTATCCCAATACCTACCGCGTCTATCGCAGCAACGTTCGATTTCGACAAAAGTAGATAACTTCGGCGCTGTATATTTAGAATGACTAAGGCCTTGGCCAGCTCTTTCAAAGAAAGTTTTCCGCAAGAATTTAGCTTCGCCTGGTTCCAGTTAAGGTATAAATTCAGCCAAATATCTTTTGCCGCAATACCACACATGTCAACGATATTATAAAATTAAGCAAACGTCCATCTACGCGTTTTTCGCTTTACAGTAAAAGCGTGACAAATTTGATTGTAGATCTACAAAATATTTGAAGTACCGCTACCTATGTTATATGTATGTATATGTATGTATTTGGAAAAAAAAAATATTGTAAAATTGTATAAAGCTAACGTTAAAAATGTATCTTAAGGCAATAGTCTAAATTTACATAAATATATCTCACCAACAATTTTTTATAACAATTACTAGGTGTCGCTTATTAGACAGATGTCATATTTAAATTTGGGAAATAATACAAAAAAATTATTTGATTTATCGTGTTTGCTCCTCCTCTTGCACAGTTATAGTACAAATTTATTTGGTTTTTTTTTTTTCATATTTTAGATATATTGTTACGCGGGGCGTGAAATAAAACGAATACACACTTTATCTTTTTTTCAAACTTTAATATTGATTAACATTAACAATTAAAAATTAATTATAAACTGGAGCTCGGAAGAAAAAGCATGCGCCACGTTTTCTTATCTCGCTAGATCTCTCCTTCCATTTTGACAGCTGTCTGCCTTATCGGGGATAGTGTCGGCAAGGTCGGAGCCGTAACACTTGTTCTCGGTAAGGTAGGCGCCGTAACAATATGTATGTACATATACAGTGCCGTGCACATAATTAGCAACGCTGAAGACGATCGAATTGATTTCTTCATATCTCTTGTGTTTTAACCCTTAGGAAATGTTAATTTCCATTTTTACTGTACACACTAAATACACTTTGTGAAAAGATCTTGAAATTGATATAAAATTCCGTTAATTTCTTATTTATAGCTGAAACACAGTAAAGAGTACAAAATACGTCGTGCACATAATTAGCAACGGTTACATTTTTTTTGTCAATTGAAGTCTTTTTGTTAGTTTAAAGCGCATAATTCACTGGTGTGTTAGTATATTCATATTACTTTGTTCACAGTGATGTTTTGAATAATTTTTTTAGAGTTTTACACAATGGGGAAAAAAAATCGTGCGATGTCAAAACCCGAAGCTTTATCCTGAACCATTTCAACGAAGGAAAGTCGTATGCCAGTATTGCAGACGTTCTTAAGTGCTCAAAAAGGATGGTTTTTAATGCCATCCAATATTATAAAAAAAATGGAACCGTCCAAAAAGTCAGCCGAAAGCCTAGGATGAGGTTGACTACAGACCGCGAAGACAAACTTATCGTCCGGCAAAGCAAAAAATGCCCGCACTCTACAGCCAGGGAAATTCGTACTGCAGTTTTCGGTGAAAACGATAGCGGACCATCTGTAGATACAATTAAAAGACGGTTGCGCGAAGCAGGACTTTTTGGGCGGATAGCTAGGAAGAAGCCACTTTTAACAGAGCGCAACAGAAAAAAAACCTTTGGAGTTTGCCCATAAATACAGCCATTGGACTGTCGCACAGTGGAAAAATGTACTATTTACCTATGAAACTAAAATAAATAGAGTTTCATCTGACGGTAAATGCTGTGTACGCCGGCCGAAATCGAAAGAATTTGACCCAAAGTATACCTGCCCAACGGTCAAACATGGAGGTGGAAGTATAATGATTTGGGGTGCAATGTCTTGGCGCGGCGTCGGTCCAATTCATAAGATCGAAGGACATATGGACAGGCTCCAATACTGCAGTATACTGGAAAATGTAATGGTGCCATACGCAGATGAATATCTGCCAGTTGTTTGGATTTTCCAACAGGACAATGATTGGGAAACGATTCCTCAAAGCTTTGCCAAAATTTAGTGGAATCTATGCCACGCAGATTACAGGCAGTGACTCAAAATCATATGGCTACGCTACTAAATATTAAGTTTCTGTGTATGAAAAAGGAATAAAATTCTCTGTCGATAATATTCCAAAAATCCCTTGTTTGCGCGAATTTATCTTGCGCTGTGGATTTGTCATCACAACGCGAATGACGCGAACCTATTTTTCAACATGCAAGCCCAATAATTGGACTTCTAAATAAACGATCGTTAGCAACGTGGTTTAGAGGTAAGTGCGTTGGACTACTACGCAATGCTGCCCGGGTTCAATCCCACACCTAAACATTTTTTACGGTGCCATTTCTTTCGAATGTCTGAAAAAAAAGCTCGGGGTCGGCAAAAAGCCGTATGTCCCTTCCATTCGTGCAAAAATATAATACGCACACACAAATGGTGTGATTTGCCAGAGATAGGGTTAAATGTTTAAAATGCACATGCAGAACCTGTTTGAATGATCTAAGAGTCATCGAAAATGTATCTATCTAATATCTTACAGCCAAATACATATCTTAAAGCATTGGCCAAAAGATCTGCAAAAATATCTGCATAAATATTCTTATTTTATTTTGTAAGATTAATTAATAGTCACATATTGGCTTGGGTTGATCAACCCGAGAAAGATTACTCAAAATGTATTGAGAGTCTACTCGTCAGACCCTTTTATTCGATACCCATATTAAAGGAGGTCGTGTAGATAACGGTTATCCACCATCTTAGGGGGTCCGCCATATTAGATTTACAACGTCATCAATTGTAGATACTATATTGTATTGTCACCGGAATCAAACACGTGTGCAAGATTTCAGCATGATCGGATATCTGGAAGTGTGTGCCAACCAAATTCGCTGTTTTTCCCAAATCCTCCTTCAGAGTAAGACGAATGGTTTCCTGTTAAGGTTTCTGTTGTGTTGTTCGACAAGTTGATGGTCTTTGTAAGCGCTCGTTGTCCTTCAGAGTTCCTCTAACTTCCAAAAATTGGTTATGCCATAATTTTGTGCCTGTTGTGTCAAATTTGGCATGATTTTTAATAAAAGCTCTCTGTTCCATTATTATATTTCCACACTTGAGTAAGTTTACTGATAAACGAAGTGTCATTAAACTGACGAGTGTCAACCAATTCTGCTTAAACTGAACTTGTTTAGAAAGACATAGGCTTTAAAGTGACATATCTGACTTTGTATTAGTACCTATCGAGCTATATAACAGAGGCTTTAATTAAAAAAAAAGTGTAGCTTTTGTGATACATAAATGAGAGAGAAATGAGGCATATAAATTTTATGACACTAAGTTATACGCGCGCGGCAGTGTTGGGCCAAATGTATTTGAATGATAGTTAAAAACTGACAGAAAGATTGACGGCTAACATAAAGAAAGCAACCGACATCTTATAACTCTCTCTATAAGCCTAAGAACAAAGATTAACAAATAATAATACACAAGCAAGTGCACCAGAGTTAGATAAGTGATTGGAGACAGATATTAACTAAATTACTTAAGAATTTACTTTTTTCTCAAATTACGTACTAAAACTTAATATTAATTGTGAAATTGTTAGCCATGGTTTTTTATTTATAGTTAAGATAACTTTAGCAAAATCGATTGCGATTGAACTGTTAATTGCAATTATATTTAATTACAATTAAAATTTATTGCAACTTTGAAGTTAATGTTAAGTTGCAGTTAAAATAATGCATTTAATCAATTTATTTTATTGACTGGTCATTTCTGCCGTGTAGAAAATGACCGCCTTTCAAATTGACTTACATTCGGTTTTTTATTAAATTCCATTTAAAGCCAAATTGAGGCTTAAGCCTGCACCTGTTGAGCGCACAATGTGTGTACTATCTGGGGGGATCCTCATATTATTATTATCCGGCAATCCGCCTAAACAGCTGTAAAGTTATCCACATGACTTCTGATCAACAAATTTAGAATTTCCGTACCTATTCGCATGTTAATTTGAGTAAACTCATAATTTGTGCCCGACTTCGAAGTAAAATCTAAAAAATAATTGAGAAAGATGAGTATTTATAAATTTATTTTTACGTTCTAGTACCTTCCAATATTATTATGTTATTTGCAAAAACAGTTATCGTTGTAATATACTTTTTGAATGTACAATTTTAAGTGTTTGTGTAGTTGTAGCTTCACTTAAATAAGGAATCACGTACCAACAGTGATGGAAAACTAACTAGGCCGTGTGCCAATTGAGTTCAAATTTTATCCCCTGACTAATTTTTGACGTTCGTATAGAGGTGGATACAATTTTTGCTATATGTTGTGTCGATTCTATTAAATGTGACTTTTTTGAACACTTTATTTCATTAATTTCCCACTAGAATTCAGAAATTTCCCTTTCTTTACATATTATTATAACTAAAATTACCAAACTGTGTTCCCAGTTTTACATAAAAAAATAACATAAAAACCAGAACTAATAATTATTTTCGGTGCTAACGCTTTTGTTTATTAATACAGCATTTTACGGATATAAGAAAGTCTTATATAAAAAAAAACGCTTATAGGAAACGCCACATAATCCACCATGTATTTTCTCTTTAATTCTCTTTCAAATACATATAACTTATAAGACAAACACTGATATAAGACATTTTTTTTTCAGCACAAAATACTTTCTTTACGCTGTAAAACACACGTATATAAGAAATTCTCCTTTTTGAAGTCCTTAAGTAAATATCATAGCAACGAAATGTGTTGTAAATTGTGGCAATGTGAACAGCCCTATAAAAAACTGTCAGCTACCCGAAGAATAACAGTGATAGCAACAGAAAAAAAATCATTTCGGCTGTGAATGTACATACATAATTTTAAATTTCAACACGTTTTTATTTACATACATACATATATTCGTTGTTCGGTTATAAGAAACTTTGGTTCTTATATCCGTTGTTCGGTTATAAGAAATATTTTTTCTTGTATCCGTTGTTCGCATATAAGGAACACACTGATATAAGAAATAAATTTCATGGATTTTTGTAGTTTCTTATATCCGCAAAGTTCTGTAATATGTTATTTGTGTAAATGATTGAAGAACAAAGTTCGTAATTTGTTAATGGAAAATACAAAGAAAGAAAATTTACCCATCAACGTTTTTCAAACAATCAATTTTACTTGTACATATATGCACGATATTGCACATATGAATTACATTTCTTTACAAAAAAAAATGTTGAACTGATTTTAACGTTTATATATTTTTCACGATGGGTACTTCTCCCATCGTATGTGAACACTAGTGCACTAATTTGTCCACCGACAATCGCTTGGGAAAACCGAAACAAACACAAAAGCTCTCGTCGTCTCTCTCATGTCTTTATGGGTATATACAAATGTCAAAAATTAGCCACAGGATAATTTTTATGCAGCTCCAGAGCCGGCTAATTTTTTGAAGTCTATATTCACCAAACTAGTATCAAAAATTAGACAGTGGACAATATTTTAACGCAATTGGCACACGGCCTTAGACACAAATACTTTTTCTACGAACATTTTATTATAGTGTTCTTAGTACCTTAAATTAGTTTGTCTTTGCACACAATTTATATTTATATTTATATAAGTACATATGTATATATTTATTTATATTTATTTATTCTATTAATTAGAAACAAAAATGTTTTTCATAACACCGCATAAAATAAAGTCAAATATAAATATTTATATCTTTTTATTTTATGAGAGGAGTTAGTACTTGATGGAGTAGACTTTATTCAGAAAAATGGCTGAGCAGCGTATCGGTAAACTAGCTACTAAGTCTTGTATAGAAGGATACTCCTCCAAACTTTCGCAATTTTTTCAAAGAGTTCTGCGGGGTTTGTGGACTTTTTGGCCTTAAGCTTCTATTCATATCAGCCCATATGTTCTCATTACGATTTAAGTCGGAACTTTGCGCTGGCCGCTCCAAAACACTTATCTGCGGCTCCTCAAACCAACACTTCAATAACCGTGAAGTGTGTTTAGGATCATTTTTCTGCTAACATACATTTAATGGGTGGCCGTGGCGAAGTGGTAGTCATCGTCGCTTGTCACGCTGAAGGGTCACGGCTCAAATCCAGATGTCCGAAACATTTATTTCTCACGAAATAAAAATAAGTTGATTAGTTTCAGAAGTTAATATCGAAAACCTACTGCGAAGGCATAACACTGGCAGCAGGATGGGGTATGGCTGAAGAAATTGATCGCACAAACTAATAATAGGAAACATCTGAAAAAAAACTTCTGTGAATCATAAGCAATGGCATTACTTTCAATAATACACAACTCTCTTGGGCACCACCCATAGATTTAGTTGAAACCTAACATCTGAGTTTCCTATCACTACGTCAATCTGTCTGTCTCTCGTTCTTGTCCTTCATATGCTCGCGCTGTGTGTAAACATTATAAGAGTATGTATTCATATCCCCTTTAGCAGTGTAGATTATAAAAAAAAAAAAACGATACCTACTGGTAAGTGGTCAACAGCATATATCTCCATTGTGTGTTCCAGTCTGTCCTTGTATAACATACTGATCCATGCACCCGTTTATTTTCTCATTATGACCAAGACCATACCATTTTGAATATTTTGTAATTGACTTCTTCTTTTCATAATATCTTCCTTTACTCTAAGTCCGAAGCAATAATACGTAATATAATTAATTAGATTGTCCCAATTACTGAATTCTCCATTTACCAATTTAAATAAGTTAGATTTCTCAAATTATGTAAAAAAGCATGCACTTAACAAAATCATTTCGATCTTACTTAGGGTAATTTCCAGCATTATCACGCAAAAAATTCTTTCTCAAATAACTTCAACATGAAAAGCTTTTTTATTAAAAAACCAAAACAAAAATAAATTAAATAAATATAATAGTTCAATTATTTAAACAAAGAAAAAGTTAAGTTAAAAATGTTTTATAAGAAACCATAATGCCCTATCCATAGATCAATATGGCGTATCCTTTTGGGCAATATGGCGTGATGCTGTACTCGCGCTTTGATTTGCCACAGCTATCACCAAGTGTTTTTGAATTGAGTACACGCTCCGTGGGACCACTTGCGACTCACTAAAATTGTAATGTGGCTTTTATTTGTCTGTCAGCTCAAGGGCCATATTGAATTATGGTGCACTCTCGTCTATTACAAAAAGACACATTTCCACAACACTTAGAAAAAACACCAGATTTTCTTTTACTGTTACCAAATGAAAACCAATATGATTCACGGGTCACAGGTTTCAGGTAACGATGGATGTTCCAGCAATGGCTTCGTCGGAGTTGTTCCAGATCTGTCTATTCAAACTGGAGCTGCTCGTAATCTGTGCAGGGTATGAGTCCTTTTTGATTGAAAATGACCAGTATGAGCGTGTGCCCAGATAAACGTGGCCTCCAGTTGCCGTTCTCTCTTAACTTAGATTTCCTTTGGCGGCCGTATTTCTTATGGAGAAATCAATGGGTACAAGGTGCTGAAGCGTTTCTAGGTGGTGTGGACTTGAACGCACCTGTTATGCCTGGACAGGCTATTTTTTGTACCTTTTCCAGATTCCTAAGGTAGGATTTGGTATTAGGTAAGGAAGTAAAAGTCAATTTCTATACACACCAACTGAGATTCTTGTATTTTGACAAAATTTTACTTCTTGTATCCACAATTTAAAAAAATAAAAGTTCCGCATTCCCATATGGGTACGGAACATTAAAACGGTACGAATCCACTATTTCGCTAGTAGTTTGACGTATATATCAAGTGATGGGAGTATTTTGCCCCACCGTGCGTCCCATTTCGCACTTAGTTTCTTCGGTCAAATGGTCGATTCACTTAGACTTCCAGTATTTCTGCTTCGCTGGACCACTGAACTAAATTGCCAAACACGGTCCATTACCCTAATAACCCACAATCCACCACCTCCTTTAATGATGATCACTCCTATTCTAAAAAAAAATATCTCTCTCTGACCACACTCTATAAAACTTTTGCAACAATATTTATCATTTCAACACAATCATAACTCCCCCCACTCTTCAACCGGTCTTCTCCGCTCGACCACCCGTACTTACGGGTTAGTGTTAAATTCTATAGTGTACCAATAAAAGTGAACCGAAACGCACTAATGAACACAGTCTCTCAGAATGGAGTTGCCCCCAACAGCTTCTACTCTGAATCGATTTTTTTTAATAACTTCTATGCACGCATGCACGCGCGCGCACCCGATCGTCATGCAAGAGATTAATAATTGTCCAATTATCAGATACTGTTTGTTATTCTTCTGACTTAGTGACGGGGTCCTCATTCTAAGTCCCCGCTCAAGCAGGCACACAATAAATTATTTTTAACTACTCACTGGAGACTCGAGTATCGGTATGAGTTTTCCAAATCGGGACAGGATATCATTGATTAATCACATTCCGACAAAAATTAAAAAAAAAAAAACTTTGAATACCAAATTCAGCAACCTTAAGGACAACCGAGTTGCCAAGTGTATGCAACTCGACAGAAATAATTAATCACTACGATGTCACGATCTGTGTATGTATATACTCGTATATGGGGTGAGCACCGAACGCCGCCCCCCTTTTGACACCCGAATGCCATTTACGTCTGCTAAAAGAAAAGACGCTAATTAGTGTCGACAGAGGAAGGAGATTCCATCATCAACATCATCATGACGAGTATTATTATCATCATGTGCCAGCATTATCATGGTCATTCATTACGAGTGTATGCAAGTGGCTTCTGTATTTGCGGCGAGTGCATTAGTTGGTAGCTCCGTATCCGGGCTCCGTACGTCACGTCGTTCGCCGTCCCTGAGTGACTGAGCAGGAGAAAATATATGCGGATATTTCCTCTAATAAAAAAGTTATTAATTAACCATGAAATTAACATCTTAACAATGTCAGTCACATACACACACACACACATGGAAAGAGAAGTTGGAGCTACGCTTAACGACAATGGACTCCATCATTCGCAGAATGGATGGACCTATTTTTTTTTTTAATCGATTCTATTCCAAACTGGGACAAGATTTGGCCGAAGGAACCTCAACTGCGACAGTGCAATAATGAACCGATGATGAGGATTAAACTTCAACACAGCTCCAGCTAATTGGACTGTGGCGCGACGCCGCCGCGCCGGGACGAAGGAAATCGAAGATAATAGTAGAAACTATCACCAACTTGAATGCTGAATTGCATTTTGAAAAATAATAATTAATTGGGGCAACTATAGTTATAATTGTTGTTGTTTGGAATAATGGACGACGAGTACTCTTCGTGTGCACCTTTTGGCATCTTTAAGCCGGGACAAGATTGACGTTTGATTTGAGGTCAAACTTTCAAAAGTGATTGAGATGCGCGCTGCTCGCACTCGTGTAGTGAAAAGTAAAACAGTCACGTAATAATAATTAAAAGAAATTATACCGACGATGATTGGAGTGCTAAGCACGGGAGTAAAAACGGGATAGATGCACTCCTTTTCTGGTTTCATAAAGCAGGCATGCAATGGTAATAAAAACGATGGATTAAAATTTATTTTCGTTTGATTGGTTCATGAACACTTTAATGGGGAGCACAGGTACTCGTGCTTGTGAACGAGTTTCCAATACTTCCATTAGGGAGTGAACGTATAAACGAAACGAGGTTTTCATATTAAGATCATGAGCAAGGAGACAATGTAAAGTTATTGATTTCTGTTAAAGGTTTTAACTTTAATTAACTTGTGTTGTTAAGTGAGCTGAGTGGAGTATCGTCTGTATTTTTCAGACAGCACTGCAGTTTAGAGCCATCTTTAATTTTAACATCCCTTCCAAACTCATCCGTCTGTGTAGGATGACGATGGAGAGAGCTCGCTGCTCCATCAAGTTGGGTAATAACCTAACCGAGACGAAGTATTCAGTCAAGGGGATGCACTGTCATGCAACTTCTTCAACATCATACTTAAAATAATTGTTTGAAGCTTACAAGCCAACACACGATCATTCAAAGGTTCGTTCAACTACTTGCATACGCTGACGACATTGACATTATTGGTAGAACACAGCGAGCTGTCAGCGGTGCGTCTGCAAGTACAGAAATGGGTTTGGCGGTAAACGAGAGCAAAACAAAGTATATGCTGTCAACGAAAAGGGACACTCTACATCGACGAAGTGGACAGAACGTCACAATAGACAGATACAACTTTCAAAGACTTTTTCTACCCCGGCTCAGCAATACCATCAAAAATGACATCTCATCAGAAATCAAACGAAGGATTGCTCTGTTTCTTTGGGCTAAGAAGGCAATTTAGTAGTAAAGCTATTTCCCGATCGACAAAGGAGACTCTTTATAAGACCCTTCTCATCCCAGTCTTGCTTAATTGAGCTGAAGAATGGACCTTATCGAAAGCGGATAAAGATATCCTTGGTTGCTTCGAGAGAAAAATCCTTCTTCAGATATTCGGTCCCGTTTGAATTGAAGGATTTTGGGGGAGAAATTATGCGAGCTGTATAGCGACATCGACCTGATAAAAAAAACTGCGCATTACGCGTTGAAGATAGCTAGGACATGTAGAGCGAATGGATATCAACGCTCCGGCCCGCAGAGTGTTCGATTTCAACCCGGATGGTCAGCGCTGTTCGCCTAAGGTGGTGCGCACTCTTGAAGTGCGCTACTGGAGGCAGTTAGCTAAGTACCGGGCTAATTGGAAAGGGTTGTTGGCCTCAACCAACCCCGGACCTAAGTAAGTAACTAAGCATTAACTATATGTATTAAGAATATGTGAATATTTAGTTGGCCTAGGATAAGCGAAGAATTGCTGCTATCACTTACCTGTTCGACCTATAAATCAAATAAAATATGTACCTACATACATTAGTAGTATAAATTCGCCGATTCTGGGACAGAGGGATTAGAGGGATTGTTTTTTCTTATCGCAAATGTCAATCAAAAAGTGTGTTGACCGCAGCATGTGTGTTTATCTTGAGTGTTTGTGGTTGGTGTACCTGTCAGAAGGGGGGGGGTTGAGTGTTGATGTACGGGGGTCGGGGGTACATGTGCATGGTTTAAAGTTGATAGTAGATTGAAGGTTAAGTGTACTATGTCTATGTGAGGGTTGATGTACGGGGGTCGGGGGTACATGTGCATGGTTCAAAATTGATAGTAGATTGAAGGTCAAGTGTACTAAATTATTATTCGAAAAAGTGTGCTTATTCCAAAAATAGTTCTTATCAACTTCAAAAACTATTTTCGGTGACCAGACATGTGAATGAGTTCAAGTTGTATAATTTATGTCGAATAAAATACGAACTGAATGTTTGTGGTTAGTGCGCGTTTGATTACGAGGCATGCAAATGTTTGCGGTTAGCGCGCGTGTCAATCAAAAAATTATGCTCGAGACGTGTAAATGTTGCGGTTAGCACGCATGTCAATCAAAAATTATGTTATCATCTTCAAAAAATTATGGTTAACATTCACTTGTGGAAAATGGTGGTTAACACTGGCTCAAGTTATCTATGTACGTGGAAATACAAAATGTTGACAACATTAAATTAAGTGGTAATTCATAAATAGAATGAAATAGAATGATGAGAACCAAAAAAAAATTTTTTGATAATATCTATGAAGTTTCCCACCAAATTTTTGTATAAATACCAAACCGATTTGAAATTAAAAACATTCGCAAGTATCAACAATCAGAGAACATGGATTCAGAAATTGGGTTATACTTAGACAACGTATACCAAGGGTGTTGGGAAATCCCCAACATTTTAAGCCTGACCAGAGAAGCGGCCCAGGACTTCCATAGGTGTAAGTCCTATAAAAATCTTACAAAAATAGCAGATCTTATCTGCTTAATAGACGAGATGCTGAAGACGCAGGATTGTGATGTCAATCTTGTGGTACCTCTCTTTTTAAGAGAGGTAAGAAAATTTAACGGATTTATCGAATAATAAAAAAAAAACTTTTTTACAAAAAAACATGTTTTATTTTTCATTCCATATTTAAATTATAGAGAAATTTCAGACATAAATGACCACAATTAAAAGAATTATAGTTTTGATGTTGAGTATAGTTGTATTGTAGATTTTTACCCAAGTATTTAACAATTTCTTGAGGAGGTTGCAGATTTCCAAAACTGTCAAAATATTCTTTATGATGTTTGTTCTTAGCATATGCTACCCAATGTGAGCCAGACCCAAACGAAGAATCCAGATTAACGATACCACATTCTCGCTGATATGATTGTTTCGGTAGAGTATCCCGCATGAAGACTCCTCTGAAATGTGTGATAAGTCCAAATGGACTAAAGTTCAAGAATATTTACATATATTCAAAATCATTGCATCAACCCAAATATCAATATCTACAACAATTAATACATCCCATAAAGGGTATGGGGTTTCATACATTCTCTGAAAATGATGATGTTCTACCACCAGATGAAGCGAAAACTGACTCTATTATTATTTTCGATGATGTTGCATGTGAGAAGCAAAACAATATAAGATCATATTTTTGTATGGGACGTCACAAAAACATATGAATGCAATCAATGAGAAGGGGTACACATTGACTTATATTGGACCCTTAGGTAGATCATCACAAGTAAAAATTGAAAAAAAAAAAAAAAACCATTATGAATAAAATAAAGTGAGAGAATATTTAAAAAAATAGTTTGTTTTATTTTCTTTTTATAAACTTCAAAAATTTATACGAGTCTTTTAACCTCGCCAGTAAGAGGTGTGTATTCTATGATACGATCATGTATGAGTACGCAATAAGCTGATGTGTCTGCTGGAATATTCTTTACAGTTTTAATCTCCAATCTTATATCAATGGGTCCGGATTTGATTGCCTCGTTCTGGTGTGTTACATCGACTACAACGATTGGTGCCTTGTTTTTAAATTCTTCACATGATAAAAGCGGTTGCGGATCTCGCATATAATAGCTCTGTTGAAATTTTGAATACATTTCATATAAAATAGCATATCGATCACGTTCAAATTTAAGATTTAGGTCATCGTACGGATATGTGTCAGAGTTGAGATATACTTTTATATCTAATAAATCGCAATGTTTCAATCCGGATTTTGATTGAAAAACAATCAATATAAACCGAGGTCTTTCACTATGTTGAGAAAGTTTCACATTCCACAAGTGATGTGTTCCTTGCGATAGTATGGGATTAAAATGACAGTCCCAACATCGAAATGCCATTGTTAAACGTTGACCACTATTTATTGTTTTGAGAATTTCCAATTTTGCAAAATCAGCCAGGTGTACGTGAGGAACCTTCCATGTAATATTTAGAATGTTTAACTGTATTTTTTCTTTTTCATCAGTAGAGTAGACAGCATCCTGATCAGATTTCGAACGTAATAATATAAGTTCGTGCTTGGAATTTAAAATAATTTTATTAAAATCCTCAGCAAATCCCAAAAGCATTTTAAGTGGTACACAAAAATTAAAATATCCATTTTCCATCTCCTGATTCTCTTTTGTTGTCCATCCTGCATTTTTGAGCATTTCACTTTCGTTTATACTTAAGGATACGAAATTTTTAATCATTGTTGTCATCCCTACATATCGTGTACGATCTACCTCATTTCCATTGATTTCATAACGAATTTCATCAAACAAGAATGCTATACAATTCCTTCTCAATTTAATATTTTTCGATTTTGTTCCATTGTCCAGAGTTACAAAGCCCTCGATGTAAATGTAACTATCACTGGGTAGCACATAGAGATCTTGATTCTGAATAGCTATTCTTATTTCATCACTATTCTTAAATGATTGTAAATATGGTATATAGCTGTGATATTCTTTTTTTATAATGCTCTCATCATAGACGGGTTTCTGTAGAATATTTAGTATTTCACTCATGATTGTTTAATACTAGTCCTTTGGTTGAAGACCCAAAGATTGTAAATATGCTTTGTTGACAGCTGACAGTGGGGCTACCTTTCTTATCAATGTTAGCTGGTTGAATGATGTTGAAGAAGTGATTGAAGGTCTGCTTTTATTGTAAATAATCATTGTATCTTCGGTTTCAAATGAAGTCTGAGAGTAATTGTTTCTCCACGAAAATTTACTAGATTTTCGTTTTGATCAACAACTTTAACAGTTATTGAACTTATCAGTCGAGTGTTCACTGGCAAATAAATAACATTTTTGGGGATTTCATCCATTTTATAGCCGGGACTACCATTTAATGAAAACTCATGAAGTGTGTGTGCAGGAGAATTATTAATATATGACCCTCCCACAATGTTGCATTCTATACGTACTGCATTAATTTTTATTATGTTGATGGGCAAGTCTGATTCGTATTCCTCTCCCCCCTTTATCTTTCTGTTACTGAACCCCAATAATGATCCGATAGATCGATTTTTACTAAAATCTATATCATCAGTACAGTATATTTCAGTTCTCAACGTGTTGTAATTAGCATCAATATAAAGTACTCCAGTTTTGTTTATATCCTCATACTTTTTCTGCAAGTATTCAGAGATATCTGCGAATTCATACGAACCAACTGGAATCTCGATAACTGTATCTTTTATGTGTAACAAATTATTTTCCAAGTCAACGTTGGGTACAGTATTATATGTATGAAAATCAACTAAACCGCACTCGTAATTCTGATCCAAATCTATTGGGGGGAAATAATTTGCTACTAGATTTGATGTATTCCCCGTTAAAGTGAGTGTTATTGACATTTTAACGAACAATGATAGAATGAAATAGAAAATACAAGAAACAAAGCTTTTAAACCAATTTATTTATTGAATATATATATATGTGTGTGTGTGTGTGCATATGCTTATGAATTACAATATATCATTTTTATTTATCCAAGAATTGTGGTCACTTGAGAACCCCAACCATTTTACTAAAACTCTATTTCCTCTGGTGCTGAGAATTTTCTCAACAAGATAATTGTTTGGATATCGTGTCTTCATTAGCTCAAATTCATAGAATCCTCCCTTGATTGTGTTACCCTCATAATCCTCTAATATGTATGTAGTTGGATTTG
This sequence comes from Brachyopa scutellaris, assembly GCA_949775065.1. Taxonomy (NCBI): domain Eukaryota; kingdom Metazoa; phylum Arthropoda; class Insecta; order Diptera; family Syrphidae; genus Brachyopa; species Brachyopa scutellaris. Next base: position 26,853,851 of record OX459114.1, on the reverse strand, counting down.
TGTTTTGAATTGATTTAGTTTTAAAAATTTCCGTTGTCCAATTCGGTGTGTATCCTTTAGCGAAAATATGTTTGTATTTACTGATTCGTACATTGTCTCCAATATGAAACTTTGGTTTATTGAGAATTTTCAAGTTGTTGTAAGCCGTCTTCAGTAGTAGCTTTTCATTGGTAGAATTTACAGCACTTGGTGACATTTTAATAGTTCTATGTTTTGTGTTATTATATCTCTCCAACAGCTGTTTATAACCATTAATCCATTGATACGATCCATGGTAACTAAATTCTTTCCACATAAGATTCTTCAAGGTTCTGTTAAAGCGTTCAATTATGGATGCCTTCACAACACTATATGTTGAATAATGATTAATATGAAACTTAACCATTAGATTCTGAAACTCTTTGTTGAAAAATTCCTTCCCATCATCAGTTTGCAGATTTTTTGGTGATCGTCCATCCTTAACAAATATACTTTCCATAGCTTTTGTGGTGTCAGATGCGTTTTTAGTTTTAAGAGGTACAACCCAGGCATATTTTGAAAAGGTGTCTATGATTGTCAGAAGAAAACGATATCCTTTGTTATAGGATGAATAGTTACCCATTTCAACTAAATCTGCTTGCCAAAGATCATCAATTCCTTTTGTTATCACACGTCGTCGTTTAAAAGATCTACGAGCTTGTCTATGAACCTCATCCACTATTCCTCTCTTTGTATTAGTAGTACTCATTTCGGAATGGTATAAGTCTTTTCTAATTTAGCTATATATTTTGGTTCCAATATTTGTTTGAAAATAATATTTTCGAATCCTTGGAGTCTGTCTTCAATATATAACTTCTGTGTTGTTGTATCATTGTATATATTGAGGTTGTTTGTGATTCTATTCTCTTGTTTATATATTCTTCAACACTTTGAATTTTCTTGGTGGTTTTTGCTATGTCTTTGCTAATGTCATTCTTCAACAGTATGTTTTCCTTTTCTGCTTTTGTAACAATCTGATTTATGCTTGTAGAAACAAAACTCTTAGTAACAGCATCATTGTCTTCAATAGGTAAACCCAAATTTTTTATTCTTTTCAAATGTAAATTTATATTTCTATCACGATCTAAATTCAATCCAAGGGTTTTTCTCAGTCTGTTTTCATTCTGGGTGTGATGAGAAAAGTGACCAAACTTGTCAACACTCATTTTGTCAATGTAAGAATGCAATCAAAATCATGCAATTATATTGCTTTCTTTTTGTACAACTCGCACTTTTTTATTGTACCAGTTGCTAGCAATGTTCATAATCTGAAATTGGTGGTTGCTTTGACAATTCAAATGAGAACCATAAATATAAGGAATGCCAGGAGTGCTAAATAAAGTTAGTTAGATTGTGAAAAACAAATACTTTATTCAAAATACAAATTAAACTTAAATTTATACATTTCCACAACATTAATAATTACAAAATGGATAGTCCATATCTTAAATTCACACTTTTAAATTTGTTTTATCTCCTTAAGGGTTGCATCACCTTCTTGTTGATTTGGGCCTTCTTCTTCTTCCACTCCTTAAATTTAGCAAGCTTACTTTCCAGCTTCTGTTTGTAGATGACACCATGCATCAATGAAGAAAGATCCTGTCGATTGTAGTACTTTGCGTTTGGTTTATTGTTAGACACTAAGCTCTCAGTTAAAGTCAATTTTGCTTTTACTTTTTGTAAGGTTCGCCGATTTTGATGTAAAAACTCCTTGCGATATACGAATAGATTGAAGGCCACTGATGATTTGGTTTGTTTCTTAGAATTTTTGTTAATATCATTCTTCAACAGTACGTTCTCCTTTTCTGATTTTGTAACAATCTGATTTATACTTGCAGAATTCTGGGTGTGATGAGGAAAGTGACCAAACTTGTCAACACTCATTTTGTTAATGTAAGAACGCAATCAGAATTATACAATTATATTGCTTTCTTTTAATTCTTCAATAATGGAAACAATTTCATTATTATGATTTGTATGACCTGCCGATTGTGATGAAATCAAAAGTCGTAATCTGTCAACTAATTCATTTGGATCATTCCAATAAATATAATTAGGTTTTTGTAGATTCACTCTCATTAAACCTGAACCTTTATGTTTATGAATTGATGATGAACTTTTATCCTTCAACAAGTTTTTGATAATATTCTTGTACTTGAATGCTTTAGTACCTTTGGTTTGTTTGTGTTCATCATATCTACGTTTATGTGCATTTGTTTTGAGTAAAATTTCCTTGTACACTTGCAAATCATTAGCACTATAGTGTTGTGGTGTTTTGTGAAAGATCAACTCAAAAAGACCTGGTGTTCTAGACCAGCTTTCACCATTAATCGTAATCTCATTTGCACTTATTTCCATTGCAGCATTACCCATTCTCCATTTGTAATTCGAATCTCTATATGGACCATATAAGGTATCAATTTTATTGTTTTGTTTCAACTTTGTTAAATCCAATAATATTTGATTGTCACTGTTATCTATTTCATCCAGTTGTGTAAAGAAAGTGTCATCCTTACTTTCATTGCTTGAAACATTATCATTCGAATTGGATGTATCTCTTTTTTTAATAGATTTGATTGGAGTACTTGCATTAATTTCTGATGTTTTATTAAATGATTTAAAGTTGATATCATTGTCGGTTTCATCATAATTATGCTTTGCACTTTTAACTAGTTCCTTAAGAGGTTTAGTGATGGGTTTAAAGGTATCTTCCAACATGCTCTCTACAGCTGATTCTCGTGTCTTAATACTATTAAACTTCCTCCTCAAGGCCCTCCTAGCATTTATAACATCTCTTAATACTTTCACATTCATTTTTACTGATTATCTTATCAGACCAGATCAGATCAGTTTATCTGATCTGATTGAATGCAGATGCTATACTAAGTACAAATATCGGTTGGTGAATGTTTATAACTGAATAAAAACATCAAATCCTTTCCTGTAACGCCCGCCATCCATGTGATCATCTTTGTTGATAACAAGGAAGCCATATCTATCTTTCCAACATTCACTACATATATTTAAAAAATTTTTGAAATTCATATCCATCCCCACATGATCATTGTATATATGTCTTGTATTCATTTCATCTTGTTTAAACATTACAATCATATTTGCATTGTCTCGTATTAAATGTTTTGGAACTCGCGTATATGTTTGACATAAATAAAAACTATCTATGTTTTTGTGACGTCCCATACAAAAATATGATCTTATATTGTTTTGCTTCTCACATGCAACATCATCGAAAATAATAATAGAGTCAGTTTTCGCTTCATCTGGTGGTAGAACATCATCATTTTCAGAGAATGTATGAAACCCCATACCCTTTATGGGTTGTATTAATTGTCGTAGATATTGATATTTGGGTTGATGCAACGATTTTGAATATATATAAATATTTTTGAACTTTAAACCATTTGGACTTTCTATTAAACTTATCATAACATTTGTTTTTCCACAGTTTGAGGGGCCAACAATTAAAGCTCTTATTGAATTTGGTAAAAGTAAACCATGTCTAGCTGGTTTCGATAAACTATTGATTGAGAGATCAATGTTTCGAACCTCAAGATCTTTGTGTTGTTTAATGAAGCGCATTGTAGTAACTAACATGTTTTTATTACATTAATCCAGTCTGAAGCGAAACGTTAATAAGTCATGAACGTATAAGAAAAATGGCGGTGTTGTATAAAAAAGAAATCAGACATAAACGAAACCCTGTTGGAGGAGGAGTGCTGAATAACCTAATTAATTCTCTACCAGTGGAATTACATCTACCAGGCTATCAATTTTGCGGACCAGGTACCAAACTTAAAGAACGTTTAGCTAGAGGTGATAAGGGAATTAATTTGTTGGATGCCGCATGTAGGGAGCATGATATTGCATATTCCCAGTCAAAAGACATAAATAAACGACACGAAGCAGATCGAATATTAGCTGACAAGGCCTGGTCAAGAGTAAAGTCCAAAGATAGTAGTTTTGGTGAACGTACAAACGCATGGTTCGTGACGAATGCAATGAAGGCTAAAGTCAAATTTGGTATGGGGGTCAACGATAAAAAAATTAGAAAAACTAAGAGTGCTAAAAACAAAAATAAAAAACCCAAGTGTAACAAGGATCTCTTTAAGTCTGCTGTAAAAAATGCTAAAAATATTTTAAATGAAAAGAAACCTGAAGACATTGAAAGCGCAATAAAAATTGCACGGAAAGTAATAGGTACTTCTTTTAGAGGAAAAAAGTCTGCAGTGAAAATTCCACGTATAATACCATTTCCTAAAATTGGAGGTTTTCTACCACTTGTACCAATACTTACAGCTCTCGGAGCAATTGGTGGTTTAGCATCTGGTGGGAGTGCTATTGCAAAGACAATAAATCAAGCTAAATCGGCCAGAAAAGAGCTTGAAGAAGCAAATCGTCATAATAAAACTATGGAAGCCATTGCCTTAGGAAAGGGGTTATTCCTTAAACCATACAGGAAGGGTTATGGTTTATTTTACAAGTCAGAGTCAAAAAACTTTTAAGAAACCTACCCAAACGAGCGCTCACCGATATCGATTTGATGAAGTATGGTAAATTCATACCACATTTCAGAGGAGTCTTCATGCGGGATACTCTACCGAAACAATCATATCAGCGAGAATGTGGTATCGTTAATCTGGATTCTTCGTTTGGGTCTGGCTCACATTGGGTAGCATATGCTAAGAACAAACATCATAAAGAATATTTTGACAGTTTTGGAAATCTGCAACCTCCTCAAGAAATTGTTAAATACTTGGGTAAAAATCTACAATACAACTATACTCAACATCAAAACTATAATTCTTTTAATTGTGGTCATTTATGTCTGAAATTTCTCTATAATTTAAATATGGAATGAAAAATAAAACATGTTTTTTTGTAAAAAAGTATCATTTATTGTTTTTATTTCTTTTTATTAACATTTCAGTACAATTTACGAAATAGTCATTTCAAGGGTTTGTTTGTATTTTTTAACATCAATGAATTCGACATCGGAATGAATTGATGTGTCTTTTGCTGTAAATACTTCAATTTCACCATTGCTCAAAATTCTTTCAGTTTCATATTCACGATATTCATAACAGTTTATGTTTAATTTGCGATCCTTATAATTACTATCATAAGTACAACGAATGGTTAAGCTCACTTGATCATATTCTAATTTAAAGTGTCTGTAAAAGATATTTTCACTTTCGATTATTCCAGCTATTTCCTTCTCTTTACGTATCAAATCTTGCCTAAATGCTTCTATGGCTTCTTCAACAGTAAAATATTGCGTTTTAGGTGCCTCTGTTGTTGTTGATGTTGTTGTTGTTTTATTATTCTTATGCTGATTGTCTAATGTCTCGCTAATCTTCATTAATTGAAAGGATAAATCAATTTTTAAAGTATCGTTACTAGGTAACAACAAAGTAAACTCCAAATTTCCTTTATTATCACCAACAGCAGACAGATTAATTGGTATTGGACTACCTTGTACAAGATATCCCCATGAAAGATAGATTAACATCAATAAAACAAATTTAGTCATTTTTGTTTTTCTGTAATAGCTGTATGCACTCTAGAAAGGTTGAATTGAAACTAAGACAAATTTCTTTAAATCATCACTTTTTATTAAATTTATTATAGAGTAACATTAGTTTTTTTATTCGTATTATTTTATTTTCTAACATAAAACATGCACAAGTGTCTGGTCCAACTTTACATGCATCTGAAGACCAGCTACAGCTCGAAAAATGATGACCGTATTTAGATTCAATGACTGGAACATGGATGTATTGATATAGTCTTGAGTGAAACTCTAGAAACTCATTGAAATGTTCCTCCAGCAAATTTTCTCTGTTATCTATTAAAAAGTTGTGAATTTGTTTCAAAAATAATCCGCTAGTTATGTTGTCCATCCTTCATCACTAATTAATGAATGCGTACTAATTTTCATTGTTCATAATACTTAGTTCATCTATCAATTTCATATCCTCTTCATCAATGCTGCTCAACGATATGGCTAATCTATCATCAAAATCATGGAATACACAAAGTTCTTGAAAACTATTTGTCCACTTTACACGTTTAACACCATCATTTGTAACGCCTACTAATGTTATTGTGCCACCCATTACTTCAATTTTTAGATGTTCATTAACATTAAACTGATATACCGTTGTTGATAAAAAACTTGGTGCTGACTCTCCTCTGCGCATGCTGAACAACAAACATTTAAAGCCATCCTCAGCTGTAAAATAAACTGATAATTTATCGTCAATTACATCAACGTTTATAATCTGGAAATTTTTCCATGATGAATGACAAATGCAATATTTATCCTTTGACTTTATTAGCTGAATCCAAAACATTTTTAAAGAAAAATTCTTTTATATGTTCTCGTGCAATATTTATTCCTTGTACAACGTGTTGAGGAACAATGGCACTTCTTTTCAATCTTTGTAATAAACTGAATCCAAAACATTTCGCACAACTAATACAATTTTTGATGAAAACACTCCTTTTATGTACCCTTTTTTTGGTTCTCATCATTCTATTTCATTCTATTTATGAATTACCACTTAATTTAATGTTGTCAACATTTTGTATTTCCACGTACATAGATAACTTGAGCCAGTGTTAACCACCATTTTCCACAAGTGAATGTTAACCATAATTTTTTGAAGATGATAACATAATTTTTGATTGACATGCGTGCTAACCGCAACATTTACACGTCTCGAGCATAATTTTTTGATTGACACGCGCGCTAACCGCAAACATTTGCATGCCTCGTAATCAAACGCGCACTAACCACAAACATTCAGTTCGTATTTTATTCGACATAAATTATACAACTTGAACTCATTCACATGTCTGGTCACCGAAAATAGTTTTTGAAGTTGATAAGAACTATTTTTGGAATAAGCACACTTTTTCGAATAATAATTTAGTACACTTGACCTTCAATCTACTATCAATTTTGAACCATGCACATGTACCCCCGACCCCCGTACATCAACCCTCACATAGACATAGTACACTTAACCTTCAATCTACTATCAACTTTAAACCATGCACATGTACCCCCGACCCCCGTACATCAACACTCAACCCCCCCCCTTCTGACAGGTACACCAACCACAAACACTCAAGATAAACACACATGCTGCGGTCAACACACTTTTTGATTGACATTTGCGATAAGAAAAAACAATCCCTCTAATCCCTCTGTCCCAGAATCGGCGAATTTATACTACTTACATTTTACAAATTAAACGAACAATGCAGCATATCTAACGTCCAGGTTATTCACTTGAATTACCTGTAAATGTCAGCGCCAGAGTCCGACACAGAGGAACAAATCGCACCTTCTATCTTCATCTAGATTAGGTTAGGTATGCGGGCTGATGAGAGTGGTCACATTCTCATCCTTTTAATATTAGCATTATTATTGCAGGGTAAGATGCTACGCGACCTTAAGATCTATTGTGCCGCCTACAAGTCCTAGACGAAATTATTATTCCTATTGGAATCGGTTAGAAGAAGCTTCGCTCACACCTAGCCCAGGTGAGAATTCCATTGGCCACAGCACCTAATCCAGACCAAATTTCCCTGAGAAATCGCAGTAGGAGATTGTGGTAGATCATCTGCTGTAATTTGGTATTCACCCAAGCACTTGAATCTTTTCTGGGTTAGTGCCCCACAATCCACCACTTGTGTTCTGGAGTTTCACTGCACTCATTGCAAAATCTACATGAGTCTTCATCTGATAGACCTGGCTTCCTGAGATGCTCATTGAGTTTACAATGCCCGTAAGGAGTACAGTCAGGATGCTGAGTTTGTTTTTGTCATTACTGATGCAAGCTTTGAAACTCTTTAAGCTATAATTACCCAAAGCTTGTTCACCTATGCTAGATGCTGAGTTTTTGTCCAGGACTTTGTCCTGTTTGTCTTCTCCAGTGATCGGAGCTCCTTTTTTTATGGTATGTTCCCTTATGCCGCAGAACGGTTCACGGCCTACAAAGGGTGGCAAGTTTGTCCGCCCCTTCATTGCCCAGTCTATTTAGTTTATCTAGGTATTCCCAGACGTTTCTAGGTTTGAGCCCATTATTGCTATATATTTTGCGCCTGTTGTAGATTTCGGCTTGAAAAATACTTGTGTAGCTGCCCATGGGCTCAAATAGTTTAGCTCCAAGTTCAAACACTCCTGCCCCATTCCTTCATCAGTTCTTCAACCACCCGTGTACAATTTAATGTTATGAGGACTCAGCCTGTAGATTCTACCCAGTGGGAAAAGCTGTAACTGCTTCCATGGTAAGCGCATATTCTTTAAAGAGAATATTGAAAATGTAAGATCTTACCAAAGTAACGCCTAGTAAGCGAAGGTGTAGCGCATCGAAAATCTTATTTTAAATACTATTGGAATTTTACATCGATGCCATTACTTATTTGCTTACCATTGGTAAGTTGATTTTCTCTCAAAAGCATTCCTGGAATGAAAATACATACAGTTATTCGACTCAGACAAATAAAATCATGACCACATATTTTCGATGTGGCATCATTTGAAGTTTGTTGCTGAGCGGCGCGGTGCCAGTACTTTTTAGTATCATATATATTATTTCTGTAGTAGGTACAATTTGCGGCTCTCACACTTAACCAATCTTAACAAATGAGATATCAAAAGAAAGAGATTTTCCTGGAGAACTGACAAATTGTACTTTCACTTTAAAATTTTGGATTTTGGGGGTTGGATTTTCTCTTGCGAGAGTTCTCGCACGGGCACACTAGTTAATAATTAATACTAATAACTCTAATTTAACCCTATTACTGCCACGCAGTGACTTTGAGTCACTATTCATTTTCAATTCAATATAAATGATTTAAAACATGTTTTAACGTAAAATCAGTTTAATGTATTTTATTATTGGTCATTAGGTTACTGATATAAAAAATTAATTTGTTTTTATGTTTTGGTAATGTTTACTTATTACACAAAATATTCAAAAAGAACATAAACTGCTACGTAGTGACTCTAATACACTATAACGACGATGAATTTACATTCATGTTAAAACAAGATCTCTGGCAACTATTGATAAATGCTAGATTACGCAGATATGTAAGGTGGCACGTCCTATGAAAACCTCTGGCATCCTTCATTTGGAAGACCAATTTATCGGGCTTGCATGTCGAAAATAGATTCGTTGCACTATTGCGTCTCTCGCGTTCTCATGACAAATCTACACGATCAACTCGCAGAGCTCAAGATATGTAAATTCGTACCAATAAGGGATAATTTGGTATATTTATCAACAAAGAATTGCGAAAGCATTACATGCCGGGTAGTAACTTGACAATAGATGAACAACTAGTCGCCTCCGAGGAAAGGTATTTTGCCAAAGTATGCCTTCTAATCCGGATAAATATGGAATGAACATTTGGTGAATTTGATGCCAGCATCAGTTAACTGCTATACGGCATTCCGTACCTCGGAAAATAATTAATCTCTCTACTCAAGTTGTCGAGATGCTATGTCAACCTCTTGAAAAGACAAACAGGGACGTGACATTCGACAATTATTACAATCGAAGGGACTAACATGTGTCGGCACATTACGAAAAAATAAAAGATGCACTCCAGCAAATTTTCTACATCATAGAATAAAGAAAGTTGAAAACAACGTGTTTGCCCTTCGTAGAGGCATGACAATGGTTGGCTCCATACCGAAGCAGAGCAGAGCAGTTATACTTCTGTCAACTATCAAAATATACATTCAAAAGAAATTTGTATGTACTATAACCGTACAAAGGGAGGAGTACACTCGCTATATTAAATGTGTCTGTCACACTTTTACTGTAAAGCGAAAAACGAGTAGATGGCATCTCGCACAATTTTATAATATCGTTGACGTGTGTTGTATTGCGACAAAAGTTATTGGGCTGAATTTATACCCTAACTGGAACCAGGCGAAGCTAAATTCTAGTCGAAAAGTTTTTTTTGAAACAACTAGCCTAGGCCTTAGTCATTCCAAATATGTATGTATGTCATGTATGTCGAAATCTAACGTTGCTGAGATAGACGAGGTTCTGGAAAACTGATCATCAAATCTATCTTCGACTGTATTACTTTAGCAGTACAATAACATAAGAGACGACGCTGTAACTACTGACCTTATGAAAAAGGACCTTTTAAGCAATACAAGTGTTTGTCAGAAATCCGTGTGTAACGAGCATTCACAGAAAACTGTAGTTTGCCTAACATGAATAAATAAATAGCTAAATAAGAATCGTCACAATATTTGTATTAAATTTCTTTTTTTTTTCAATAAATTAAATAAATTATCTATGTATTTTCAATTAGTGTCTCTAAGTCACACCATGGCAGTTTACGTTAGTCAGATAGCATGGCAGTAATAGGGTTAAGAAGGTAAGTAAGTGCTTACATGCCACGATGCTGTAACTTATGTTTTCAATAACTATCTTCAACTGCTGAATTAACTGATTCCCTGTAAGGCCAATAGTAAGTGCTTATACGCCAGGATGTAGCAATTATTGTTTTCAGCAATCATTATCATTATCATTTCAGGTAAGGCAGTTTGTAAGTGCTTGCCACCCTAGGACATTCCCATATAAATGTAATAGGCTCTGTAATAAGGAAAGCAAGTGGTGGGTGCTACCAATCAGCACTTACAGAATCGAGTTGGTAAGCAGTAATTTCCAAATTTGTAGATTCGTTGCTCTAGTCTTTCTTGTTACTGAGTTTAATGTCAAGATTTTTGATCAGTTATATGTCCTGATGCCATTATCCATACGAAATGGTAGAAGGGGTATCATATTAGTCATATTAGCGTAGTTCTTATGGCTTATGCATTTTCCTCTTCCAGTGAAGATTTTATTATCTATAAAGACTTCTTGTCAATGTCAATTTTTAGTTTGAAAACTTCGTGATGATCTTTTACTCGACACAAATTCAATAAGCCCGGAGTCTTATTTCTTTCTTCCTTTGGCGTTAAAATTTCCAAGTAAAATCATGGCATTACGGGCGCTTGGTTAGATAAAAAAAAAAAAACAAAGAGACTATCCTTGTCAATATCTAGATCTAGAGTGAATATTAAACTAAACAAAGATTTAGGAAAAGCCCGTGACGTTTTCCCACCAAACCACCTTGACAGTTATTGTACAGCCATATTCTCAGCAACAGTTAAACTCTTACTACATAAATCGATATCTATGCCACATAGTCACAACAGATCAGTCCACAAATGATACCCCACTCTTGACGAAGCACTATTCAACCTGTCACCGTTCAGAATCTAAACCATTCAACAAAAATGTGATATTCCCACGTATCTACTTCACAAAAAGACAGCCAACCATACAATCGAACACACTAAGTTGTAGCTTGACACTTCCTAACTCCCAACAACAACAATTGTAACACTTCACATTTCTCTTCTATCGCCACAGATACACACACACACACACACACAAATAGACCGTGTAACTTAATTTCTCAATAAGTATATTTAATTAATTTGAACAACAAGACGACCATCATTTCACCTCAAACTTGAAAGACAAATGACCAACATGCAAACCATCAATTTGTTACCCCGTAGCTCAGCCGCTAGTGACAGCGAAGCGACCACAACGGTTGGCAACCAACCGCAACCTCATGATGGTAGTACTGCGCGCAAAGTGGATTCAAAAGGGGGCAACGGTGGATCTACCACAACCGCAGGTCGGTAAAATGGACAGAAAAAAAATGTAACATAATTGAAAGAACGACTTGAGAGACCGCAGACTATACTCGATACAAGAAGAGGCATTAGCTGCTAGACTTGCCTAAGATCTATCGCAGCGATCACAGCCAAAAGGTGATCAAATGAAAAATCACCTTCAATCCTTCATCTCTATGGCTGGATGCGCGCGAAGCTTGGTAAACATTTCTGTCACAACAATTGCGATCTCGCGCCGCCGACAAGAATTAGAGCTCGAAATGCCACCGTCTGTAAACCGATGGGCCGCCAACATCGATCGGCCGGTCGGTTGAAAGTCCATGCTAAGCGCCTCCTGACAGCAGCAGCAGCAGCGTCCTCTGTGTTGTTGTTGTTGCAGCGCAACTGATCACTGAACGCGCGGTTATTAGAAGCTCCCAGTGACTGGCTGCGATCGCGCTACCTACTTCGGTATGCACGAGATGCAGTGCAGCAAACAAATCTGTACAGAGTCACATCGCACCAGTGTTTTGATATACTCGTATGCCATGTGGATATGATCGAGCTTAGCGCAGCGTTCTGTGGCCATTAGAGAAGCGGCTGATTTAATTATTACCAGCAAATTGCCATCACTGAACAATAAATTGTTCCAGTGCAACCATTAGAGCCGCCAAGATCATCAGGAGCAGTAGCGAGTAGCGACAGGTTGTTGTTCGGTTGTCTTTTAGCACACCGCGACTCGCAGGGTATAGTGAAGATTTCATCTTTCTCTTGCTCTATGCAGAGGGCTGGATCTTAATGTTCGGGCGGTATTTTCTCTTTGAATGCCACCACACTCCAAGTATATCTAAGTCGTCCACATACATAAGACAGTTCAAATGTGATTGTGTAACCACTTGTGATCTGTAATCCCTTGCGCGCGTTCGCGACGGCTTTCGCGGTACAAGACCACGTCATACTATTTGTATCTATGCACTCGTACTCGTATCTTTTCCCAGTGGTCGTCGAATTGTTACCGCCACCATCACTGCGACCAGCCAGTGCTGTCGTCCATCGTTTTGCCATCTCTCAGCCAAGTGATTTGACATTAAATTCTCGCCGGTCTAAGTCGGCTTTGGCGACTATCTACGAGTATCTACGTATCTGGGTCTGAATGACTGGCTGTGCGGCCTGCACTGCAACACTGGGGTGAGTGGCTAATGTCTCTGACATTAAATGTCAGACAGTTGGATTTTATTGCCGCTGTGGCCACCTCTCCTGTCGAAACTGTGACTTGTTTTCCGTGTTCCGTGGAGCTAAGTACCCTCAGATTCGATTGATTGTGGCTAATTGTCTATTTGTATCATCAAACTCTTTCGCTGCTGCTGTTACTGTTGCTATATCTGTTTTTACTTTTTTGCAAAGAGTTGTGCTGGTTTGGTTTTCCATCGCGACTTTCATGTTTATCGCTGGTGCCACTGGGTAGGGAGTTTACATCCTTAAGAGAATGTGGCAGTGTTTTGTTATTCTGAGGGATCGTCGAGAGTATTGTCAGAGAATTTCTCTGTTTAGGGGCACAATTCTGATGGTCCCGGTTGTGTTACTGATTTTTCTTTTTACATTTTTATTGTTTTCCAGTCCAGAATCCGGTTGTTTGAACTTGAAACTGAACACGTGACTGGTTTCATTTGCATACCCGTGAAGATGCATTAGATATGCAAAGAGTGAAGCAACCTGTATGGAGATAGTGATATTCGCACAAATGCAACTCAATCGATGAAATGAATCTGTAAATGCAAATTCACGTCGTTAATCATGAAGTGAGGGTATTTGTAGATTACGATCGAGTTGCCAGTGTTGATTAGATTTTCTAAGTTGATTCAACAAAATTGAATTTTTCAATTTATCTGCTTGTTGTCTTGTAACTACAGAAGCATTTAACTCATTGAAATTAAATAGTTTTCCCTAGATTGACTAACTTTGATTGGATACATGGGGTGTGTGTAAGCGATTTGAATAGAACTGCGACTTGACTAGATGAGTTGATAGGTTAGTATTTATCATGACAGGCATTCCACGAGTCTTGCTCGCATATAAAATTCAAATTGAAACATTGTTGTAATCACCAGCCACATACACTCCTCATTTCGGTGTTTCTCGAAAAGATAATTTAATTTCATATGTGCTGCAAGTATTGCTGTTAGATAATCATTGCCAATTTCTAAGATTATTCTAATCACTATAAATAAATTGTTCCCTCCAACGTTATTGAATTGTCGACCGCTTTAGTAGACAGTTATTGGGAGACATACCCCCCCATACATTCTCAATTATGTTGAGGTCCGGATGGATACAATGCTGGACATGGACAGTCAAGAGTAGAAACGTTGTTACGCTCGAAATACACTTTTACCTTCCAGGTTGTGTAGATTGCTGCATTATCTTGTTGCAGGATGTAATGGTCAGCGAATTGTTCTTGGTTATGATGTACGATCTCTTCATCGAAAATCTCAAGGTAGTAATCACTTTTCATTCAGCCATTTACAAGACAGATTTTAATCTTATTTCATCACTAAAGCTGCCTAAGTCATGGCACGACGTCTTAAAAATAGCTCAAATCAAATCATGAAAATAATGACGAAGGCCATCAGGTACATCAAGGCAAAAGCGATTCTCATATGTTAAGATGGCAGTTTTCCAACGCTTCTTCCATCTTAAATGATTTCAGGCAAAAGTCAAACGGGTTTTCTTTTCAAGCGGTTTCTTTGAAGATGTTTCGCTTCAGCTAACACATGCTGGCAACAGCGCTGCCACTTTGCTATGATCGTAAACTGCTACGTGATTTTCAAAAAAGCCAAATTTGCTACGCTGCTACGCACTCTTCCTAAATACCCCAATTTGCTACGCTTTTTTAAAAACACGAACTGTCAACAAGAATTTGGAACTTTTAAACCTCTCACAATCACAAATTAAAAAACGTGAAACGAACAGATTTTCAAACTATTCACTTTTACGGTGCCGTAACTTGTGTTACTTTTCTATCGTACCCTGTACAGGCAGTATACATTTCTTTGGATATGTTTAAATTTGACTGGAATCGGACTGGTATTGCAATAGTTTTATTATACCAACGATGCAAGTCCTTCCAAACCTGTTTATTTTTAACAAAGGTTTTTGGTTTGTTGTCGATAAATAACGGCTTATTATTGCCTTATTGAGTTTTGCTATGCAAAATTTAGCTCTGCTACTCAAATTTGCTACGGGAATTTTTTCCTTAGTGGCAGCACTGGCTGGCAAGTTCTCAGTTTTCTGTCTACATTCGAAATTTCTGTTCATACCGTGATTTTCCTTGTCATTGCTGAAGAGTTTGACTGTTCTCTTAGTAGCGACCGCCGATCTGCTGGTGTCAAGCTATGTTTTCGTCCATAATTTAAATTTCAAAGTATTTATACCCTGCCTCAACCACTGTCGCGAGTAATTAGTGACAAATTCCAAATTCCAAGAAAATTGATGGAAAGAAAGGATTTATAGTCATTAGAATATTCTTAGAAATTAGTAATGATAACCTAACAGCAATATTTGCAGCACATATGAAATTAAATTATCGAGAAACGCCGAAATCAGGAGGATGTCTCAACCATTTGTCGAGGAGTGTATATAAATACCAATCACGAATTTAAACTTTGTAGCGAAATATGTAATATCAAATGGAAGTAAATATTTCTGTTTCGAACCGGAGAGATCCGTATGCAACTTTGACGAATTTGCCCGAAAAAGGAATTTTTTGGCTATTGTGAATGTTTTGTTTATTTTTATGCCTACAATACATATGTGTCGGTTGGTTAAGAAACTTAGTATCTGACGTAAAGAAATAATGTGTCTGGCACAACACGTATTTGTTTAAGGTAGCTCGGGTGGAACAATTTGCCCTCAAATACCTACATATTAAAACTCGGGGTCCCCACAGTTTGAACTTTTCGCATTCGAGCGGAACTGAATTCCAAATCTTGCTATTGGCATTTCTTCTAGCCTAATTTAACTGTGTTATTTTACTGTATTTATAAAGTAATATAAAATAAAGACTTTGATTGTCTTGAAAAAAACAAAACATTTTATAGTTTAAGGTTTTCTAATATTTCTATTTTTTCTTATATGTTTTGCTTGCATTGTTTTTTATGTTTTTAATAAACGTAGGTTTATGTTTAAGTAATTTATGTGTATAGTAGGAATTCGGTCGGGGATTCTGCCAAACAAAACTATTGGAGCTGTCTCTCACACACGAGCCTTATAGGCACTAAGTACACTGAAAACAAATTTTCCTCGCTTAAACCCTCCGTTATTCGTTTATTTATATCTACTTTACGCAGAACTTCCGTCACATCCCCTTTCGTAGGTCAGGCGTAATAGTTCATACTTTCCTTTACCAATAACTTCCGATTGCGGTTTACAAATCCGTTTACTGTCAAATCTACAAGGACTTATAAATATACCTCAAAAGATGTGTCAATGAGTGTAATGCTTTGTTCTGGCGGATAGCACTGTTCCTTAGCTTTTTGGACGAGATAGTAAGAGGGAAATAAATTACTTCAAGCATCTTTAGCTTTTTGCCCTATAGTGTTGTGAACGCTCAGCTTCACTTCCCAAGGCTTCTTCGGGAGAAAGTTTTGGCTCTAGTCTAGGCTCGTGTTTCTCGCCTGCTACAGATTCGTTGCACGAGCTGCAACTCCTTCGCTGGCTACGGTCGACACTTTATCATTACCTTAACATCGCATTTATATATATACAAGTAAAGCGTGTCCCATTACGGATTTCGCCATGTAAAGTGTGAACAAATAGTTTTAAAAGAATTTGAGAATTTTACTTTTTAATCAGTAGTGTGGTTAATTACAATCATGTATGGAACAAAGTGTTATCCAAATGTTCAACAAATCTTTGGCAGCAGACGCTGAGGCATAATTGCGGCTCAGTTTCATTAATGTGTTGAATTATCTCGTCCTTCAGCTCTTGAATGGTTATTGGCTTATTGGTAACACTTCAAATGGTCTGTGGGGTTCAAATCCTGAGTAATTTAAACCCAGAAAGCGTGCAAATTCAGGTCCTTTGTCAAAATTCGCTACAAAGTGCTCCGTGAAATGTGTCGGTACTAAGCGCGATGCCGAATAGAGGTCGATGGAGTCTCGGCTACACTATCGCGTACAGCTGCAATCTTTTCAATGGAACGAACATTTGATGGAGCCCCGAAATAAGGCCCCAGGAAATAAGATTCCAGGAAATAAGGCCCCAAAAAAGTGCATTCAATGCAAAAACAACTAAAATTGTCTAAGTTTGGGGTGCAATTTCAGTTTTTGGGGCTTTTTTTTCGATTAGGGCCTAATTTCATAATGAAATATAGTCCAAATGACATTTGGCCCCAAAAATAATTTCGAGGGCTCATTGGGTACGTATAGGTGTATAGATATGAACTTATGTATGCACACAATATATCTACATGCATACGGAAACATGCGAAACAGGGATATAAAGAAACTTTGCATATACCCAATCTTGCATGTACTCTCAATCCAAAAGTGACCACAAGCAGTGGGGTTGCAGGGTGACATTTGACGCTCAGACGTATTTCCCTATCGGAATGGGAAAGTCCCTAACGGGACACCCTTACTTACTTAGTTGGCGCAACAGCTCGAGGTGAACCTGGGCCTGCTTCTCGCAACCATTTGTGTGTGCGTGTTATATTTTTGCACGAATGGAAGGGACCTACAGTTTTTTGCCGACTCCGAACGGCGAATTGAGAAGCTCAATCGTGACAAATGATACTCTTTGATGCTTGTCAGACATTCGAAAGAGGTGGGCACTGTGAAAAACTTTTAGGTATTTGCGGCGGGATTCGAACCCAAGACCGCTGGAACGGGACACCCTTCCTTTAGAATATAATGAAGTACCAACTTCTTAAAAAAAAAAACAACAACCTTTAATTCTCACACCCTAGTGTAGTACCTGAATACATTTGATTCTCATTGCCTTTCCAATGATAAGAGTCCCTTGCTCTTTTACAAAGTAACACATCTGCAAATCCGCGGTTTATCTTTACAAAGACGAAAACTTTTCACTATACATCACTCGCGAGAACAGTGCCAATCGTTTCCATTGTACAACAAAAAAAGAAAACAAAAAAAATACCGCTTTTGACCATTACTACAGACAACTACCGATGCAACATGACACCCCTCTTCCCTAAACACACTTCATATACACCGTGAGAGATCGCGATACGAAAATTGTTCCAGTAGGATGAAACATGGAACATGAGACGTGAGACCCAATGGACTATCACACGAACCTTACCAATTCGCTTTTTGACAAAAACCCCAACAACAGAACCACCGTCAGATGGAAAAGCGGAAGGAGAATACAAACCACAAAACATACGCGCACCCATAAATCCGATGACAAAATATTTGCCAACAACGTTTAAGCCGAAGCTAAGCCGCACGGAACTGCCACCAATAGGCCAGCGGCCGCCACTGCATCTGCCGGTCCCGGTGGTGATGATCACCACAAAAGCATTCCCGACGTCATCTTTGTGGACCAGATGAGCCGCGACACTTTTTTTTTTTGTTGTTGTGTCATCTCAATGTTTAAAGTGTAATCCCAGTCCCAGACCTCATTTTGAGTGCTTCTGCAAACTCGGCTGGTGGTAGCTCGGTAGGCAAGGTACTTCTGCTACGCAACGCTTTCTTTGACTAACTAGCTCCCTAGAGGCCACAGAGAGGAGAAACACAAAAAAATAGTTTACCGGCGTGCGATGAAACAAATTGTTATACTTACGCTGAAATTTATTGCGCCGCAACGTGTCGCGCCAGCCGTTCTAAGGCCATCCATCCTATATCGATGCAGATTCTCCATTTGTTCGACAATATAGCGAGTAGTTTATGTTCGAGGCGACTAGGTTTAGGATTTGGATTGGGATCGCACGGTCTTCGATTTTGGGAAATTGCTTGCGCTGTGCGCATATGCTTACGCATACGCGGAATACGAGTTACGAGTACGTTTTGAATGCTCTCATTGTTGAGGTTATGTTGTGACAATAAATAAATGTCATTTGGTGCTTTATTCTGTTGCCTATGGATTCGTTTGCATGCGGATATTTTGTTACTTGGTAAATAGTTTTTCATGGATTTTCCTCTTCTATTGTTGCAGATGAACCAGCTATGCAAAGTCTGCGGTGAACCGGCGGCTGGATTTCACTTTGGCGCATTCACATGTGAAGGCTGTAAGGTGAGTTTTTTTCTTTTTTCTTTTGTATGCTATTTTAAATTTTTGAGAATGCGATAGTTAGAAATGGAAATCGCTTAAATATGCATGTAAGGACTCTAGCCTTGGTGGAAAACTGGTCTAAGTGTTGTCCTAATCTGAATCTACGAGTATTGATGACAATTCTGACCAGTTCCATGTTAAGCACTTCTTTAAAGGAATATCTTTTACCAGTAATCCCCTTAACTTTTACAGGTAGAGAACCGTCCTCTTGATTGCAATTCCGTTACTGATAGTTTCCTTAATTTAATTTAAATGCTCGCCGTAGAATAGTAAAGTGATTTTAGACTGAATAAAAAAAAATGAATTGAAGTGAATTGTCCAGATGGAGGGTACTCGAATTTTCGGGAGTCGTAGATATGACGGTAGTCATATCATCTTTTATCATAACCGCCACGATAAATACAAAAACTAATACACACAATGAAGATAAACTTCGTATTCCCATTCTTTAATATCCTGTACACAATAGGCTGATTTTTAAACTTATTTATACGTAATATTTTTTAAATTAATTGAAAAATAAAAACACGAATGCCACTTTCTGGCGAAATGTCACTTATTCAAAATAGTTTGTAGTTTGCAAACGTTTGGGTGCGCACTGTCTTTGATTCTTCGAACTAAATGACAATTTGTACTGAAGGTAACATTAGATATACTTTTCAGATACGGGCAGAGCCGAGTGAAGCATTTTTACCTATAGGAGTTATGCCAACATCTCGCCGTTCGGAGTCGGCAAAAAACTGTAGGTCCCTTCCATTCGTGCAAAAATATAACACGCACACACAAATGGATGCGAGAAGCAGGCCCAGGTTCACCTCGAGCTGTAGCACCAACTAAGTAAGTAAGTTATGCCAACATAGATGTGATTGTCCAAATTGGACTCCAATATATACAACGAGTGATGTAAATAGCCAAATTAAGGTAGCCTTCGTTATCTTCTTGATAAACATATACCTATAAGAACAAATAAAAGTTGAAACATCTTCTACCACATGGTTTACACAAGAAAATCACGATCTTATAAAAAAGCGCGATCTTCTGTATTTAAGATGGAGAAGATATAAATGTTCAGCTATTTTTAGAGAATTTACTGTTGCTCGTAATGCAGTAACACTTCTCATTCGTAGCAACAACAAGTCGTTTTACGAAGAGCATTTTAATTCCAACGATTGCAGCTCAACATTTTGGACGAAAATTCGCCAAATTGGACTTAGTGCAGAAAAGGAAGCGCTCCCAAATAATAACAATCTTGACGAACTAAATAAGACATTTGTGCAATCAGCCTGCAGTACATCAAATCTATCAAACATTTCCACCTGTAGCAACAAATATGTAAATACATTTTCAAATGCCTGTATTAATGAAGTATGTGCAGTGCCTGCGAATGAATTTAAAAAATTAAGACAAAAAATGTCGGTTTGAATGATGTTATACCAAACTTTATTAAAATGCTCCTTCCTGTCATACTTCCCCGAATAACATACATTTTTAATACCATAATAATCACCTCTGTTTTTCCCGATGCTTGAGAAATTGCGAAAATTGTACCTTTGCCCAAATCGTCTTCCCCAAATGGTTCTGAGTTGCAATTGCAATTCTACCTTTTTTGAGCAAAGCATTCGAAACAATAATAAGCACCCAAATCAAAACGTGTCTGAAAAATCAAAATTTGATCACAAAATATCAGTCAGGTTTTCGTGCCATACACAATTGCATCACGAATAAGAATATGATGGAAATTGTTGTTTTCCTGGACTTCTCCAAGGCATTTGATTGCGTTAATCATTCAATATTGATCAAAAAGCTTAAAATGCAGTTTGCTTTCGATAGCTCCTTTCTCCTTATGTTATCTTATGTCATCATACTTGTGTAACCGGTCTCAGTTCGTTTCTCATAACAGATTTGACAAAGAAGAGTGAACGACTTACTTTTAAAACGCGAGTAGATTCTGATTTATAAAGAAAGAACAGCGAAAATTAGCGAAAGCGACACGACTCCAGAAAAGCATACCAAAATGCATCAATTGGTGTTCTAGAGAACGAATGTCCTCAAAGTTTTTTATACTAGTCTAAGTCACATTTGTGTTTTGTCCCTGTGAAAGCTTTAGTATTACATAACTAGGTAAATATTATGGAGACTGGTAGGTAGAAGGTGCAAAATTTGAATTTGCGAACCTACTGCTCCTAAAAAGAGTTAACGTTGAACCGCGATATCTATCTAATAGATTTTTTGTGCAATACACATATGTATATGTAACTTCGATACCATCTCATCGGATAATTTTAAAGTTCACATGACTGTGAGCACCGTAGTGTAGGGGTAAGTGCGTTCGACTACTACGCAATACTGCCCGGGTTCTATCCCAGCAAACACTTAAATATTTTTTCACGTTGCCACCTCTTTCGAATGTCTGAAAAGCAATCAAAAAGTATCATTTGTCAAGGAGCTTCTCAACTCGCAAAAGCGGATTCGGCAAAAACCTAGGTCTCTTCCAAAAAAAAAAAAAAAACACGCACACAACAACGGTTGCGAGAAGTAGGCCCTGATTCACCCCGAACTGTAGCGTCATCTAAAGAAAAGAAATAACTGTGGGAATTTGTTCTTTATTCTGTGCATTTTCAAAATCCTTCTGCGGCAGCCTTGAAGTAAAGGGTGTCCCAAAATGCACGCAAGATTTGAATTGAAATGGTGTGCCAACCTTCATTATTTTTAAAATATTACTCAACAATGAAAGCGTGTTACGTGTGTTCTTTCGTGTAACACTCTATTTTTAATAACCCCTACCTTAACTGTCAGCCGTCACGCTGTCTTTTTTTCGTTACCGCACAAATGGCGAGAAACTCAAATGTTGCGTGATTTTTCGGACACCCAAGTGTCATATGAATGGCGCTTATAATCTTAAATATTTTCACCTGATACCATGAGATAAAAATCATTTCACTCATTTCTCAAAGACTTACGAGTATTTACATACCCAGGTCAAAATACAAATGACCGTTGTTCGTGTTTGACTCATCTAAAATTAATAAAAATGTTTCTTCCCGACCTTCAATCAATCAATCAGAAGTTTTCTCAATGTTACGCCACACAGAAGGCATTTATCTACTTCACCTATCGCCTCCCATAAGAATGATTAATTATTAATAATTTGGCTTTCAAATTTCTTTACATGGTTAAATTCTTAAAAATTAACATAGAACTATACACGTTTGTCGAAGTTTTGACATTTTGTTAGAAAAAAAAAAAAAACAACAAGACCTACCTAATGCGCGTGGTAGGTTACGAAATCGAGTATTTTCTGAATAACCGCCAAAAAAATAGAATAATACTCGTAAGGAAAAATATTTAATTTGAATTTATTATAATTGTTACCGTCATTAGCCTAGATTGGCAGTTTTTATTATCATTCTTTTTTATTTTTTTACGAAACAGCATCTAAAGTCACAAACCATTTCCAGGTGCTGGTTCATCTGTCAGATTCGAATTTATGATGCTACTCGTACCAATGCCTAAAAAAAATCTGGTTCTAGAACGCAAAACCTGATTTTCATTCCATTTTGTTTATTATGTGTTTCAGTTTTATAAATATCGGTTACATAAATGTGATTCTGATGCCATAAATATTTTCTGATTAACCAATTTGATAATTAATCGAAAGCCTCACAAAAAAAACCCTAAACACATTCATCTTCAAAAACAGCATTTTTATTTAGAAGTTTTTTTTTACCGAAGGTAATAAGAAACGATGTCAGACAATTAAAATCATATCGAAATTAATTTCATTTCCCACAGGGCGAATACGAGTATGTACTGGGAATGCTCCCCATTAAGTCTTTGGAGGCACTTTATACCATTCACAATACCGCACCACCATGAAGCACCCATGGCATCAATTCAATGTCATAAAACACGGAACATCATTATTCAAATGCGATTCCACCTTTATTTTCAGGAGAGATGTCAGATTGGTTGTTTAGTCGATCGGACTGTCGGGGCCGTTTTGACCGCTGTTACTGTGGCGGGCTATTCACTTGTCGGGAGATTAATGCCTGTGGGGCAGAATGTAGTCATTTCTAATGTAAAAATAATGATTGTATCTGAGAAGAGAGTGGACGTCAAACCGTTGCATTGCAGTGTATCTATACGACTAGTATATATTTACGTGTCCATTACAACAACAAAATTAAGAAGCAAGCAGACGATTGTATCTGCGCTTCACTTTTCGTTCGGTTTTGGGAGTTGTATTTGCTCCTAGTAATTTGCCAGAAAGTGGAAGGTTTTAGCTATCAGATTAGATGAAATTCGCATAGTTAAACCATAAACCATAGGCACACACGTTTTTCTTAGTTCTCACGTTTGTAGTGATTTCTCTCTGTATCAATGCGGCACAGACTCTATGAACAGGATTTTTGATTATCAACAGAATGATGGAGGTAGAATGTGTCGAGAAGACGTCATTTTGATAGACTTAAATGTCTGACACAATGCCCCGGTGGTAGTAATCACACACTGTTTACCATGTCTAATAAGCCTTTTATACCAGTTAGTCTTGATAAAATGTGATGCCAGTTTGTACCTCAAGGCTTTTTTCTGGAATTATTTAACATCAGCTGCAGTATGGACATGTGAGCAGTTGTATGCATGTCAGTGGGATTGGAATATCTATTTATTTTATGTGATAAATGATTGCACTGTTGTTTGCGGAGGGAGTTATAGCAGTGCTTCAGGTTTAAATCTATCAAATTAAATCTTTACAAACAGCTAACCGCTCATGCAAGTTCACGTCAATAGCTAAAGCCCAACAATCTTAATTGTTTAGGAAGTTGGTCTGCTACGCAGGATTTTAAAGATCTATACATGTTGAAAGATTTATTTTGTAGATTCATTATTGTATTTTTAAAAACGTAACAAATAAATATATTACCCGCAAAGCTTAGGAATTAAT
The DNA here is from genome assembly GCA_949775065.1 of Brachyopa scutellaris. Classification (NCBI taxonomy): domain Eukaryota; kingdom Metazoa; phylum Arthropoda; class Insecta; order Diptera; family Syrphidae; genus Brachyopa; species Brachyopa scutellaris. Next base: position 26,829,870 of record OX459114.1, on the reverse strand, counting down.
TGCAGGTGATTATGTGATTCAAAATTAAGTCCGTTAGGTAAGGTTACGTTAGGAGGGCGGTGTAATTGTTCGAGCAATCATTTCCACTCGAAGACCCGAAGGTCCTATGTGAATCCCCTCATAGTTTAGGAGTAAATCCTTTTCTCAACTCCAATTTATGCTCTCGGTGAGTATTAGAAAATCCGATATCTTAAAATTTCCGAGCTCTGGTATGTCTGCCAAGAATCTATGACCTAATGTGCGGAAGCAACGTTCTTGAACGGCCGGCGGGAGGCGCATTGGATCGATTCGCTTTTTTCCTCATCTCCGCAGCTTCTAAAGATATCGACTCAGGTAGCCATTTGCTTGTCTTGCATCGTTTGCCCGATCCATAAGAAAGGAGACATCCTCAACTGCTCCAGTTACAGCAGCATCAGTCTCCTCCACATCGCCTACAGGACCCTATCTGCCTTATTGTCTGAACACCTGAAACCTTTCGTCAACAAATTGATTGGCCGCTATCATCACATTCACAATGAAGTGCGGGTTCAGGCCAGGAATGTCCACCAAAGGCAAAGACCAAATTTTCAAACTTAGGCAGATTCTAGAAAAACCCCAAGAAGTCCAAATCGATACCCACCACCTGCTCATCGATTTCAAGGCCACAGCATCTGGATAGATGAACTATATAGAGTCATGTCTAGTTTTGACATCCCTGCCAAACTGTATGTATTGTACTTATGGTAAACTGGGGTACATTCGTCATCAGGGCACATTTGTCAAGCCCGTTTTTAGCGTGAACCAGGCTTTATAGATAAACGCCCTTCAGGTTAAATACGATCTTTAACGCTGAACTGGGATCCATTATATTTAGTATGAAAGCTAAAGTTTGCCACAAAAAAATAAGAAATTGTTTTGTGTCTTTGTGTGCTTCAATGTTATTTTTCAAAACGAATATGTAAGCATTAAGCATGCCCAATTTTATATGAATTGATGATATATTTTTATTTTTAGCATGTATTGATATTTAGTTTTAAGGTAGGAAACTAGAATCCATGTAGATTTAAAAGGTGAAGTAAAAGACAATTTGCGAGATCGGGGTACATTCGTCACCTGAAAAAGCACCATCTTCTTGGGGACACTTCCGATTCAGTGAAAAAATTCATTCAGAAGGTGGTTTTCAATCCATATACATATGCATACAAATTATGTACGTAGATTTTGTTAAGAACCAAGGAGAGGAACCTATTTAAATAGTTAATAAGATACTATGTATGTGTATATGTGTACCTATACAATAGATTCTAACGCCTAAGACTAGTTCTATATACATATGAATATCCTTGATTCAATAGTTTAACAAGTTAATATTTAAAAAATTCAAGTTAAACAATTTTGTGCCTATTATTTTCGACTTAAATTTTTTTTGCCGAATGTGCCTCTTAAGATGCCGGCCTGGGGAACATTCGTCAAAATGACTTATTTTTTAGAAATTAAAAAAAAAAAGATGCGTCTGTATCCAACAGTCCTGAGCTATGTACTTCATTGGAATGAAAGTTAATTATAACTGACTAGTTATAATAAGACTTTATGTTCGATCAAATTCAAGCCCATCGCATATATTATACTCATCGAATCCACTCCATTGCTCCTGAGAGTTTATTGCTGCACCGATTTGAATGATTCTAACACTTCATTAGTATAAATAATTTTGAAAAAAAGCATATGAATAAAGTTATTACGGAAAAACATTATTTCAGTGTAACATTAACAAATGAGGTCTCTAAAGAAAATAATGTCTTGGAGCAATGACGAAATGCACTCTGATTTTGTAAATATAAACAATTTGTTTACACTTAATCTTAATATTTATCAGGATCTCTATCTGCTGAATATAACTATAATTTTCCCTCCCAATATGCAGTATTTTCACAATTTGCTGAAAACCATGCCATTTTCCGGGATAAAAAGTAATATATAAAAGTTGACCAGGAACATAAGCAATCATTATGTCCATATTTCATCGCGCTACTATGAAATTTGAGTTCCAAATTTCGTAACCGTTCGGAATTCCGTCCCCGAAAACGCGGAATTACTCCACTAGAAATTTTGCTAACGCGCGCTTAACTGTTTATACATCAAAAAATGTATGTTCCGTTTATCTTAAGGTCAACATTTTTATGAGGTTTCATAGCTTAACTATCCAAATCTTTTCCATCATCAAGAATTTCGGAATTCGTTGATAAATTTCGACACAGCTTGAATTGTCTTGAATATGCCCCAGATTACAATATTCAATATAAAATATTTCTTAATGCTCAGAAAGGTACATAGCATACAGTTGAAGAGAATGCTAGTACACTGGATGTCCAGTATAACGAATGCCGATATAACAAACTATTTGAAGCCCATTGATATCTCTTAATAACGCATATAATGAAGAATTTTACTACTCCATATAACGAATGCATCAACAGGCTCATCATTTAGTGCTGGTGTTAGTGGTTAGGATACAATTAAAACACTGAAACTGTAAAACATTTGCAATTAAAAGAAACAAGTCAAAACATGAGAAAGGTTAATATAATAAAAGGTTTTTAAATGATTATTAAATATTATGTTTTCATTTTTTTATTTGTTAAGGTAGAAAAAAATCTGGTTTAGATATAACGAATTGGCTGAACATTATATCGTTCGTTGTACTGGACGTCCATTGAATGTAGGTATGCATAGCTATTAGCTACGGAACTCCATCAAATGCGTACCTAACACGCTCCTTCCGGTTTTTTTCAATCACCACCGGGCACCGACGTCCTGTCGCGTTTTTTTTTTAAATTTGCCAAGTGCGTTTTAATTAAAATATATAATATAATATTATTGATTGTAAAAAAGAGTATAAGTTTCCATCGTTTCGTTGGGATACTCCGGTTCTACCCATAAAACTAATAATTATCATAAATTAAATCAGCATTTAATGCGCATGGGAAAACCTCTTAAATTATCGAAATAGAAATCAAACCTCAGAAAATCATTATGATAATGGTCGCCAAATTAACGAGTCTCACGAAAAAATTAAGAACAAAAATTAAATTCCTTATGTGTCCTATCTAACGCCAATCTACCTATGGATGGTATTCCCAATATCGTAAACTTTTTCATTGCGGCTTTTTATTAAATTCCTTGTCGGTCGTATTCGTATTGGCAAAAGAAAACATTTAAACAAAAAATTAATTGACTGCACAAGGGCCTGGCCTGCCTCTACTAAATTAAACTTCAACCAGCAGCCCATTACCTTTTTTACTATCATCGATAATAGTACGATTACACAGCATGCAAATCGGTTGAGAGTTTTAATTAAAACAAACTGAGCAAGGTAAACATTATTCAAAAAAATCACCATTTCTACTTTTAATTGCAAATGTTTTACAGTTTCAGTGTTTTAATTGTAACCTAACCACTAACACCAGCACTAAATGATGAGCTTGTTGATGTATACTTTGCCGTGGCAGATCTGTACTGTAGGTAGTTTTGTTGTTGACACAGATCTGATAGTGCTTTATTAAATCTATTCTGAGTTGCAAAGTCTAAAAAACTGTAAAACACGTGATGATAGTGTGTGCTCTTAATGATCTTCAGTGGTAATCAGCGTAAACAAATTGATTTGGGGCGCATATGTACACAGTTCGTCGCCGTCATCCCATTAGCCATTAGGGAAAATTCATCTGATCTTAGCTAAAATTATTGGCCATTTAATTTGTAATCTCTTGGCCTTTAGCCACTCACCACGTCGGGTTACCTTTAGGCTACCACATTACTCGTCAGCTTTTTATCGAAATTCATTTCGCTTTAGATACTTACGTAGCTAATGAAAAAATAAAATAAAAATTGTTTCGTATCTCATATTTAGCCACTTGAGTGTTGACTGTTAAGTACACCTCTCCGTGCAGATGAATTAGCCGAATCAGATATATGAGTATTCTATGCACTAAGTGTGTGTTTGAAGTTGGATTGCCGGAAACGTTCCCAAATGATGACCATGACGTCGAGTGAGAAACAAAGCAACCAGCTAAGTCATCCCGGTGTCAGTGCCTTTTCATTACAGCCCCCGATCTACTTGTGTATCTTTTTTTTCTGCTTTATGTATCTATGTACGCTTAGAAGAATGAACATTTGAATAAGTAATTGATTTGCTCGCTCGTAATTAAATTGGATTGAGATTCGGTGGGCTGAATATTTCAGATAGGTACTGCCGCAGCCTTTTCTCTGAACAGCGTAGTGCGGTTCGAATTCAATGGATTTGTGTAGTTTTGATCGTTGCTCGGTATAAATAGACTACTGGCGGGAACTGTGAAAAATTCAGTTAGAAATATTTAATTACCGTAAATTAATGGATATTTAAATGGTCCATGTACTTGGGGTTTGAATTTCATAGAGTGACCTATGTAATTCGGTCAAATGCGTAACAGGCAGGCGGCAGAAATTCAAATAAACTTGCGCGTCCAAAGAGTCGCGGTGCGGGGAGTCCATTGTGCGAGGTGGAATGTGTGCCAGTGGTTAGTTTTTTTTTTAAGAAACACATAGAGAATAGACCGTGGTGCAGATGGGAAAAGACATTAGGGCCTAATTTAGTTTTAATTTATAGGCGGCCACTATCGAATTGGGATTTAACTATCTGAATCTTTTATTAAAGTAGATACACATACAAATGGGTATACAAAGTGTGTAGGTTGGATAAAGAGTGTAACATAATGCATTCTATGCAACGAGCAGGTTGTATTGTGAAAGTAGGAGTAAGGTAATTATTAAATTTAATCGAAGTGATTTATCATCTTTGAGAAGACATTAGGGAAAATAATACGGTAAATGCGCTGTAAATTGTTACAGTTAATTATTGGTTTTTTTGTTTAATTTTTAACGATTACTAATGACTGGAAAGCGTTAAAATGTGATCTGTAAACTTGTTACTCGTCATTTTGCATTTGAATCCACGAAACTACAATATACATAAGTGAAATGGCATTCAATAACACTAACTTTAAGCTTTTAGAGATATATGTAAATATAAATATAATAAAATATAAATATTTTGTCGCGATGTAGCAAAACTGTCTAAAAGGAACAACTCTTCGTGGTCCCGAGTTCCACTGATACTTTTGGCCATACTTAAGCCTCTAACAGGCAAGAGTTGCCCTGAGGCAGCTTTTACATAAGCTTCATTTAATTTGAATCTTAAAACATTTTGCGCTCAATCAATAGTTACAACTTTTTGGGAAATTCAAGTAATTTTATAATATTGCCAGTCGGAAAGTTTTATGGTTCATGCTGATGCGTTTGGCTGGCAGCAAAAGTAAATTCTGTGTGACAAGACAGTGAATGAAGACAAAAAAATGTTTGATCAATTGGTGTAAAGCTAAAAATTCAATTAAATATATAATATATAGTCAACATTTTTTCGGTGAAAACAAAACACATAATAAAGTTTACAAGTACATATTTCTGTGGCAATATGACAGAGTAGCTTATGTCGACATAAGCGATTTTCCAGTTTTTAAATGGATAGCCGTTAACAGTTTGATATCTACATTTCTACCTCACCCCCATTTTAAAAGCAACCTCCTCTGCAAAGATATCGTATTATTCTTAACCACTTATGTTTGAATGACTATACAATGCATTCGACAGAGAAGCTTATGTCAAGCAATTTTCTTAAGTCCATCCAATTCAAATTTTATGTTTCAACAGAAACTCTTATGTCGTATTTAGTAATGTGAATTCTAATTTTATTTGGTCCCTCTTGCGTTTTATATAAAAACTTATGTTGACTTAAGATACTTTGCTAAAATTTTGTTTGGATTTTACTGAATCTTATGTTGACATAAGTTCTTCTGTAAAAATTTAAAAAATACAAATTCGAAATATTAAGTTTATCAGAAACACTTATGTCTACGTAAGATTATCTTTTAATTTTTATTTTTTAAATAACCGTAGCTTATGTCGACATAAGTTAGTTTTGTTGGCTGTATATCAGTTGGATTCATTGACTTAAGAGGGAATATTTTGTACAACTTCTATAGAGCTGAATAAATCAGAAGTGTTTTGTATTCAAAGAATACGTTTTTAACTTTGAAGTGAGCTCCCGCAAACTACAGACTTTCTATCGGCCGATAGTTTGGTCGGGTTGGGCTGGTTAGTGCGCACACCGGGTCGATTAATAGTCGGGTTGGTAGTGAGTGCGCACACTAGACAACAGTCGGCCTACTGTTCACGAACGATTTGCTATTGATATTAATGTACTTAAACTCAGAGCAAAGTGAGCTATCGACACATTAGGCCGACTTTATAATCGGTAGTGTGCGTGCATGGAAGTGCACCATACTGATTAAGTAGTCGATCGATAGCTTGCCGATACTTTAGTCTGAACCAATCGTGTTGCACATCAAACTTATTTTTCGGCCGATACCGAATCGATGTAGTGTGCGCACTTTCATACATTTTCATACTGATTAAGAGCCCGACCAAATTATTGACCAATAGAAAGTCTGTAGTGTGCGGGGGCTCTAATACTACTATTTATAATTATTGTGTGCCTAATTTGTATACTTTCACATAATTTGTTCATATTTTCGAAAAATAAAATAAAATGAACCGTGTAAGAAAAATGTCTTGGCATTAAAAAAAACAAACCCAAACTTCGAAACCACCTACAAGACACGAAAACAATACAAATTGATGGTAAGTTTTTCCAGTAAGTTCAACATTAAAAAGGAAAGTTTAATAAGGTTTAATTAGGTAGTAAGGTAGGTAGAAGTGGTGGCTTCGATGAAACAAAGCCCAAATAGCGCGTGAAACGCCATTTTGATACCACAACCTCAGATGACCCGTGTATTTGGATGTAATGTTGAGATATTTATATCCACCCTGTGGAGTTTAGGAAGAGGATCAGCTCCCCAATCCTTTTCCCAGATATCTCTTTAAGATCGTCGAAGGATAGCTTGCCTAATATGCGTTGCTTGGCTCTCGTTAGAACTGGACATTTGCACAGAAAGTGAATAAGTGACTCTTTTTCATATTCATCTTTGCTGCTACGGTAGAAACTGTTATGAGGGATCGCTAGTTTGGCTGAATGGTCCCCTATTGTACTGACTGCCAGTACTCCAGCGATGTCTATGCGTGTTCTTTGTAGCAGTTCGTTTGTTTAAGAGCTGTTGTAACTTGGCCATATCTTTCTGATTTAAGTCTTATTAACTTAAGCCCCGATTTAAATTAAACGATTTTTGCAGTGTCGTTTTTTCTGTGTTGTTGTAATCGTATGAGAAGAAAAGGATCTTGTTTCTCATTGGAATGAAATCTCATACGATGACAACAACACAGAAAAATCGTATGAGAAGAAAAGGATCTTGTTTCTCATTGGAATGAAGTCTCATACGATTAAAACAACATCTATTTTTCGGAGATTGTGAATCTGTGCTTTTGGAAAATGTAGACCAAAATAACGAAATCGCCACCAACGCAAAGCGATAAAAGAAGATGCGCAAGTAAAAAGGAAACTCTGACAAAGCTACATACTCGTATCTAGAGCTTAAAAAATTGTACAAAGGCGAACTTTACGCAAGTTAGATAACAATCGCAACAAATGTAGCGAAAAAATAGCTTATAGAAATCAACGGTGACGTGAAATAACGCCCAACAAAATAACACCAAATCTCAAATTTGGCCTTATTTCGCTTTTGAAATGGAAATAAAGCCAATTTGGCATTATTTCCATTTCAAAAGCGAAATAAGGCCGAATTTAAGTTGGAAATAAAGCCAAATTATTTTGTTCGATTTATTTGCCATCAGCATCGGTCGCAAAGTTTTGTGCATACCTAAACAGTGAAATATGTATGGGGGGCATGCTGCCCCCTGCAACCCCCCTGCTTGGTCGCTGTTGGAATGGGAGTAGATGCGAGGTTGGATATATGCAAAGTTTTCTTACATATATCGAATACTATTTCTCTATCTTATAATTGGATATAAAATTACTTTGCATATATTCGACCTCTCATCTACTCCCATTCCAATAGCGACCAAGCAGGGGGGTTGCAGGGGGGCAGCATGCCCCCGCATACATATTTCACTGTTTATGCACAATATCTTGCAACCGATCTTACGTGATGAATATCTAATTTTTTTAAAATTCAACCCAAAAAAAAAGGAACACAAAGCCCGTGAAAACGAAATAAGGCCAAATTGGCTTTATTTCGTTTTGAAAAAGGAAATAAAGCCAAATTGCGAAATTTGACTAGTTTGGCTTTATTACCATTTCAAAAACGAAATAATGCCAAATTGTTTGCAATTTGGTCTTATTTCGTTGGGCCTTATTTCACGTCACCGAAATCAACAGCTTATTCTTAAAAAATACTGGAACTTTGTTCTTATGACCTGAGAGAAGCATTTGCTTCCGGGTTCATTGTGGTTAAAGAAACCAAATATGAAAGAAAAGAATGTTTAATTTCCAACTCAATGAATTTTGTACGGTTTTAGTTCCTTTTGATGTATTTTTGTTACTAATATATATAATATATCACGAATAAATTGAAATAAAAAAGTATTGCCTTATGTCTATTAATTCCAAAATTTGAAGTTTGACACAAAATCTTAAATCCACTTAAGGCACTATAATTAAATATTATAGATGTGACAGAAAAACTTATGTGACTTAAGACATTCATAATTTGCAATTCGATTTTTACATAACAACTAAAGTTTAAAAATGCATTTATTTTCACTTTCTTCCGGTAGCATTTCCATGAAATATAGTAAAAAATGTTAAACATACTCTTTATTTTATAATAATGTAATAATAATAATTAAAAATTTTAGTGAAAAATTGAAATACATATCTCGAAAACTCTTTTTTTGACACAAGCTACTCTGTCATACTGCCACAGATTTGCATTTAGTGTAAAATTAATATGTAAAAAACCTAATTTAGCAACAAAAATCCGAAGGCAATCTCATGGCCGCCTTGCCCGTTTAAGCATTTAAAAATTTGTCTCTACGTTGTTGTGAACAATTTATGCTTCTAAATTGCTTTGGAGCAACGGAGAGAAATCATAGTGATATGAATAAAATTATACAAACATATGTATATAGATTATGTAGGTCCAAATAGATTCAGACAGACGAAGATGGTTTTAGTGATAACTAACTCGAGGATCCAAATTACATTCCAGAGGTAATATCACCTGAAGATGACCAACTTATAATGAAATGTATCTTTATGTGAAATGAACTCTGCACAATCAAGTACATATTGGTATATTTACGTGGAAGAGCAATATATGCATTAGGAACAGTCAGAGCTAACAGAAATCCAAACTGTAAGCTTTCTTTGGATAAAGATGTCAAAGAAGGGATCCAATTGAATATGTACATACGTAACGCATATGACCCAAGACATCTCCTCTGTTTTTAAAAAAAAACTTTCGATCAGTGTTAGAATCATTGAAATCGGTTATTGTATATGTAGATTGTTACGAACGATGACGAATCAATGTGTTTCGGTTTTTAAGCACAATTTCGTTTAGGTACTAACTTTAGCAATATTTTCAAAATATTCAGCGATCATTACCGTTAAAGCAGACGAATCAAGCATTTAATTTTTTTAGGTTTGTGTATATTTTGACTTGATGTTATATTTTTGACATAATTTAAAACTGGAAATGCATACGTCTTGGTAAAATAATTCTAACCATATCTCTAGAATCTAAATAATTTCTGGTGAAAAGTTCTTTAAGTATCCAAGAAAATAATTTTTCCCATCACAGTGCACTTTCTAATCCATTTACAGATCGAATCAAGATTCCGAATAGTTTTATTAATTATTAATTTTTATTACTGTCTTATAATACTGTTTTGCGCTTTTTAACTATGATTTTCTTTTTCAATTGCAGTCATTTTTCGGTCGAACTTACAACAACATCTCAGCGATAGCCGGATGCAAAAACAACGGAGATTGTGTGATAAACAAAAAGAATCGTACAGCATGCAAGGCTTGTCGACTACGAAAATGTCTCCTCGTCGGCATGTCCAAAAGTGGTTCACGCTATGGCAGACGATCGAATTGGTTCAAAATCCATTGTTTACTTCAAGAACAGCAATCTCAGCATCAGCAACACGGATCACCTCTAGGCAATAGCACTCAACAAATTAACTCAAATCTAGAACAACTCAATCACATACACCAGCAATTACAAGCACGTCAGACGTACCAAGACAAAACCAACCCCTCCATCAAGACTGTCAATCTATCACCGCCAGCTGCACCTGGCAACCATAATCACCACCACCACCACCAGCTGAATTCAAACAACCATCACCATCCTTTCCTGCCCACAAAGTATCTCAATGGCAGCGGCAGTGGGAGTAGCATATCGCATACAAAATCCGATCCACGCCTTAGCTCACCCAGTGATTCAGGAGCGTCATCGGCTGATCCCGAGGATAGCAGCAGTAATCGCGGTGTACCCGATAGTCCGATCGAGGATCGGCAATTCATGAAGGCATTTCGCAGTTCCTCGGTCGAACCACTAAAAGTATTCTCTCCATCGGCGTTAAGTGCGAAATTGAGCCCTTTCACAGCGTTTCCCACGTGTTACGGTACAAAAACAATTCCACCCCTGATTCTGCCGCCAACAACGACGAGCATAAGTGCATCGATTAGCGTGCAGGACGAACCAATTGATCTGTCAGTGAAATCTCAAATACACTGTCGGACATTATCCCCACCAATGATATCACCTCCATCGAATAACTTAGATCTTCCGAAACCCGCCCCACTTGACCTGACCCTGGTGCGATCGCAACCGATGTCAGGATGAGGCAGATTCAAACAGGAGTTCAAAGTGCCATAATCTAAGGATAAAGATACAATGTGCAGGTGCTTTATATATACATCGCAATTGTAAACAAGGCCAGTTCTTGCCTCGATATAGTTTATTTTGTTACTTTAGGGACATTGTAGCCAGTTAAAATGTGTGTTTTTTTTAATAATATTATTTATTTGTAAAAAAATAAAATTTGTAATCGAAATGCCAGATATACATATGTATTGTAGTAAAATTCTCCATTGGTGCCAGAAATCGTACAAATTTTCTTGAATCTAACTAATCTATCTAATCTTTTCTTGAAGTCTTTACACGCTATAGTCACATTTAAATGCGAATAATATTATGCGCATGAAAGATATTTTTTTAGTAAAATTTAGTGCCGACAGCGCTAAGATCCATGTTTTGAAAAAAAAAAATATAATTCTGTATTCTCGTTTTGTTTAATTTAAAACTAGCAAATTAATTTATTCCTTAGACCTATAGAACTATAAAAATCATTGAACATTATAATATTTATTTTGTGTAAATAGATGGGCCAACGAGCCGTTGTTAATTTTATTTTATTTTTATCTATAAACAATACCAGTGATTCTACGGATTCGTAGAGCAAACAATTAGCCAGAATTTTTTTTATTAATATGTATTATTATTTTTTTTTTAATTAGTTTTTATTATAAATAATTAAAATTAATGGAAAAAAATGTATTTTGTTTGAAATGTGTGTGGAAAAATAGTATTTAATAATATATTTTTGTTTAAATATAAAGTTTTGTGTGTTTTTTTATATCATTCATAAAAAGAGGTCTTTATCATTTTAAAGATTCGCATTTTTTACCAATAACGACAAAAACAACGAAATTACACAAAAATGTCCTTGAGGCAGGAACTATTTGTGCTATTCGCCAAAAATAGCATATCATTTGCATCATTTAGACTAATGGTTCTTAACCGGTGGTCCCTCAAAGCAACCGAAGTGGTCCGCGAAGTCATCCTAAAATTACTACTATAACCAGTGCATAACAGCAGAAATTTGTGAAAAATGTCAGATCAAGTTAGCGCAGAAAATTGCAGCCATATTTTAGTTGTCAAAATGACAACTTCATTGTCGATTATTGTACTTAACTAGATTCGTTCGCGTACCCTCCCAAAACTACGAAAATCTACGAAAACCCGTTCGCGTACCCAAAAATTTTGTAGTTTTTCGTGGTTTTACGTAAAAGAGAGTGCTCACGAGAGAGTAAGAAATTTTCTCATGCTGCGAATTTTACCATAAGGATATTCTTTGAGCAAGTATGTACCTATCTGAAAACGGTCAATTCTGTCAAATCATTTACATTTTTAATTTTTTGTTATTAATGCGTTTGTTTACTTCTCCGTAATTTTCCTATCTTTAGGAGAAATTCACACCCACTTTTTGGAAATGTGACAGAAAACACATATTTGGTGCAAAAAGTACGCGAACGCATTCTGTTTTCCAAATTACTGCTCAAAGCAGTAATCGAACAAAGCTTATCTCATTATATGTATTTTATACCTGGTTTTGGTCCAACAGTGAAATCGCGCTTTCTAAAAATGTCAAATGAAATTAAAGACCAAATTTCGACAAGGTAAAATGTACTCCTTATTTTGCGCAACAATGTGATAAATCTACCGCTGTTTAATAATGTTGTCAATTACTTGTATGCATTTTATTTATCAAGCATTGGCTGCCGAAACGCTCCCGGAATGCCTTGCTATTACCCTAACAGCTATAAAATATATAGTCAACTTTATTAAGAAGTGTGCTCTTAATATTCGCCTGTTCAAAAAATTATGCTCTGATATGAACTCAGAATACGAAAAGCAGCTTTTTTTGCCGAAGTTCGTTGGTTTTCCAAATAAAACATGGTGTCAAGATTGCACGAACTGAGAGAACAAGTGAAAATATTCTTAAGTAATAAGGAGAACAAAGAGTTATAGGTTATCTGTTAAATATATTTTGCTTAAAATCACTGCGTTTATCGCTAAAATCGACCTATGGATCAGCAAAATCGAAAGAGAGAACTTTTCTGAGTGTGCTGAGATTAAAGGAGAAATACAAAAGAACATTTCACCCCATTTGTAAAACTTAAAAAAATCGCTATTTTCCTGACTCCGAGGACAGATGTATTCGGAAACTAATCCGCAATCCTTTCATTTTTAATAGTAGGTATTTAGCAGTTGGTCAACAGTATGCAATCAGAAAAATTACACTAAAATTCGAGATACCTATAATAATGTAAAATTGTCGACAGTAAAAAAAATACTCTTGGTTTCGAATAATTTACTACGTGTTTTATTTATAATGTAGAGCAACTTTATAATAAGTCTGTTCAAAGAGGGTGTTCCGGAAAGAAAAATACAGAAAATTACAAGGTTTTATGTTCAATTAGAAACGTTTCTGACCGAAACTGCTCTGCTTTGTGTTCAGTGAGGTTGTCAGAACAGGAATATACATGAAATTTTGAGAGATTTAAGCCCAAATGGAAGCAATCGAAATCGGTAGTCCGTAGCAAGACAAAAAATTTAGTGAAATGGTCCCTCACTTCTAAAAGGTTAAGAACCAGTTTTTAGAGCAAGTTAAAAGAGATGTCCTTTAATCGTAAGGAACTCTTGCAGTAGCTCAGGACAGAAAAGATTTAAATCTCACAACTTTTTGGATTTCGACATTATTATGGATTCTTAGAGCTAGAAAAGCACTTTTAGTCCACTTTCGAAAAGGGCAAAGGATGTCCAGTTTTCTCATGCATAATTTTTCGTGAAAGTATTGCACACATTTACTTGAAATGTGTACAACGTTAGCAATCTTCTGTATCTTCCACAATATAACCGCTAGTTACCTCAATCGGACAGTCAGGGTGCTGTTCATCGAAGTCGAATGTAAGGCCACTATCAAATTAATTGAATCAACAACTGGCGATAATCATCGAAAGGGTCCTTATAAACTACATAATGACTTCTCTTTGATTTTTTGCATGTATTTCAATCGAGTAGGTAGTAACTACTGTCCAAGCTGCCTAAAGGTGATGATTTTACTTATGTACCATATATGTATATATAATACTTCAGTCTTGGATCCATTCTCCTCTTTCCTCGAGAACAGGGACATCTCTGAATCCAGTACATATTCGGAATGCCTTACTGAAAAGGAAAATAAAAATTGATTGCCTGCACAAATCGAAGTAAAAAATCAATGTGAACTTACATATCAAAAATTCCATTGTTTGACGCTGCCATCTCATATGCGACTTGAAATCTGGTCACCAAATGAGTCGATGATTAAGACGAAGTCATCACATTTCGGGTAATTCGCCAATGAAACATCAGATTCTTCGCTACTGGAACTGCTGTCGTGGGATACTATGAAATGCGAAAACATCTTGAATACCGTAAAATAGCCATACTTTGAACATTTTTTTACGAAAAACGTTTACTGTGCTTTTGTGTGTTGCAAGATGTCTCTTCAGTCTTATATTGTCGGGCGTTGAACTGTGAACATAACTAAGGCTTTAATTAACTGTTTGTACCACTTGGGGAGTTTTAATTGGTAAAAAAAACATCCTGGTCAAAGTTATACTTCCAAATTTTTAACTTTGACCAGTGCATTTTTATTTTTGACCAGTGCAATTTAAAGAAAGTTGAAAAACGTTTCCATCAAGGTTTGCGCATTTTATTACAAATAATAAATAACAAAAAGTTACAGATCTAATATATTTATAAAAAGTATCTAAGTATACTTATTTAGATGCCAGTAAACAACACATTTCTTTCGAAAACATACAGAATAAAAAAAGAGTAGGATAGATAATAATCCACACGAAAGTTAATTTTTAAACTATACAATACGACACTACTTTAAGGGAAGACAAAATTAAATAAAAATAACTTCTAATAAAAGACAAACTAAGTATGAAAAAGAATATTAGCGCAAAATTATAGTCGATTAAAGTGCACTTTAAAATTATTTTAGCACGAAACTAAGCGTTTTCATAATTATAGTCGTCATAAAGCCCACTTTATCGTTAGCGCCTCGTATTAAAGTTAAAATCACCCGAACCTCGTATTAAATATTTAATATGGAGTTAGACTACTACGTTCTTTTTTATCGAAACTGTCACTATTTCTCATAGGAACGTTGCGAAATAGAAATTATTTAGCAGCATACTAAAAAGTGTCTATTATTGAACAAAAATTAAAGTATGCTTTTAAGTTTAAAGTTGCGTATAACTAGTACGGAGTTAAACTGATAAAGTGGGGTTGACTATAAATTTGCGCCATTATTTTCATATACAAATGTGTAATATAAAAAAAAGAAAAATGGAAATAATTAAAAACTTTGCTGCTTAGTAATGAAAAATTAATGGGATGACAAATAAAATTTGTTGTTGTTAAGCACAGAATCTATAAGGTCTTCTAGTTAAGAAGAATGGCTCAAAAGCTCTGCCAATGGTACCTCAGTGACCTTCCACTGACTACGAAAAGTGGAATATTTATATTCCACTTCAATATTTTATATTCCACTTGGTACAGTACGACCTCAACAAAATCAACGACATAATAGAAATTCGGACAGTTGTTTTTATTGAGGTTGTTGCAATAATCGAGTCAAAAAATGTCGGTATCAAATGTGGAACAAAAAATTTAAAACATCAGAATATTAAAGAAAAACATTTCTTACACTGTCTAACAAAGTACAACTGATTATGTTATTCATTTAAAAAAAAAGGGTTTATTTGTTAAGTTTTAATTGTTTTTTTTTTTTAACTGATCTCAGTCTTTTTGGATGCCAGTGAATTTTTTTTTCTTTTCGAGTGAACCTTTCTTCTATACAGAAAAGAGAAAATATGCGGGATAAAAGTTCACCGTGATTTGAAACGGACTACTACTATGTACGAGTATAATGCAAAACGCACACCTGCACAGAAAAGAAGCCTGTTACCTACTGCCTGTTACGGTTACTTCAGAAGCAAATAAACATAAAATAGTGTTGCTAGAGCTCAAAACTCCATGAATTTTGAGATTTAGAAGTAATAAAATTAACTTCAATGAAGAATTTAATTCTAATTTGTGGAGAATATTTTTTTATCTGAATATTCCTTTTGGACGAAAAAATATTCCACTTTTATATGCGCATATTATGCGAAAAAAATATATTCTCTGCAGGTCTAAAATATTCCACTAGTGGAATATTATATTCCACTTGTGGAATATTATATTCCACTATGGTCACACTGTACACGACATGATTTTTGCCGGCAGAAAATCGGTTTTGTCGGCAAAGGGACTGAGGTCTGCGGTAAGAAATGACTGAAAATCTTCTACCGAGTTTGAGCGGTTGAATCATTTAACGAAACGAATGCATACCTCACAACTTTCAAAATATTTAGCTCTGAAAAAATACTACCACAATGAAAAGGGTCTTATGTATACAATTTCTTCTGCGGGTAAAAATGTTTCCATACAAAAATTGTATATGAGATATTGAGATGCGACTTCTTTTGGGTTTGTATTTATATTCTTTGGTTTTATTTTTAAAGATAATATGAAGAATAAATAACGTCGTTTTTAATTCAAACTTTAAAATTCAGCTTGCAATACCGTTTTGAATATTTCGATAGTTTTTTGGTGGCAGATAAGACTACTTCTTTCTTGTGCAATGCTCATTGCAATACAAGATCTATTTCGGTAATTATGTACAAAATGGATAACACCTCGATTTTGGTGAAATGTTTGTATGACGTAGAGAGTATTTTTTCAAGTATCTTTATGCATCATCGATGACAAAGTGGTGTCCACTCTGTACATAATTATCTTTATTTCGTTCGACGAATTGTGTTGTTCTCAAATCAGGAGATGGTAACCCTCCGGGGATTGCTCTCCGATTTGCCGCGATTTGTCATGCAAAATTCATTATTACAAAAAGTATATAAGGAATAACAAAATAGTAATTGAATTCAGTGCAAAAGCCAAAGTCGTACATTTGTTCAATTATTCAATTTAATTATTAATGAGTTAATACTTTGTATGCAGTCCCTTATTATTTATTAATTATTACCATTTTAAGCCTATAAGGCATGCTGTCCACCATGTCCAGATAGCTCCATAAATTCTCAATAGAATTTATATCAGGACTCTGAGTAGGGTTACCAGACATCCCCCTTTATGGGGGACAGTCACCCTTTTTTTATACCAAACTGCTGTTTGTCCCCCTATATAAACCTCTGTCCCCATTATTAAGTAAGATTAAAAAGAGAAAACATTCAATTTAAAACTGTTAAAATGTTTTCATTAAATATTTTTAAAAAGACTCTCTGTGAACACATCCATTTGAAGTTCAAAATCCTTTCAAAGCTGAACCTATCCACTCAATGAACTACATATCTCTTCACGCGCAATAGTTTGCCTGCATCTGTCAGTTTATGATTTCTGCTGCTATCTGTCCTTTGTCAGTTTTTGTTTACAAATTATTTACAAATTATTTTCGTTTGCATTTAATAGTACCTAAAATGTCTGAAAAACCGAATAAAAAAAGAAACTGTGCATGTAATCAGTGCTGGGAAAGGTGTTTCGAGTGGTTAACATAAAGCAAAGAAGGTCCTGAATATGCGACATGTTTAATTTGCTTTAACTTTTTTACTTAACTTTTTTACGCTGGTGTTACATTTTTCAAAAACATATTTTTGTCTCGCGATGTCCCCCTTTTCATTATTTTCAATTTGGTAACCCTAACTCTGAGCTAGAGTTTCGATAACATGAGGGAATAGTACAGAAGCCATGACCTCACATTATAAGCTTTATGCTTATGGTCGTTATCTTGGTAGAAATGCCAACATTCACTTAGACCCAGTTTTTCTTTAGCTTGAGGCAGATTTGCTTTTAAAATGTCTAGGTATACTCTCTGGTCCATTATTCCCTCGATAAAGTGAAGCATTCCAGGTCCAGCTGCGGAGAAAGAGCCCCAAACCATCACAGAACCTCCACCATGTTTCACATTTGGTTTCATATTTTTTGCGAGCAGTCCCTCATTTCTTTTTCTCCACACCTAGGGCCTACCATCCTATCCAAATATGTTAAATTTGCAGAACGAAAAATCTTTGTTGCAGTAGGTTTTAGCAAATTCGAATCCCGCTTTTTGATTCCGTTTGTTTATCAGTGGCTTCCGCCTTGCTCTTCTTCCATTCAAATCGATCTTATGGAGTACATTTCGTATGGTCTGAGGGCCCAGCTTTTTCCCCAACTCATTTTCTGCAATAGCTACTAGTTTTGAAGCACTTAAATATGGATCTGCTTTACTTTTTCGGGTAAGGTATCGCTCATCTGCCTCTGTAAAAACATTATTGTGTACTGTTTTAGGATTATTTTCTACCATTTGATTATTCTTAAACCTTTTTAAAATATATTGAATTGTAGAATATGTTCTGTATACAATTTTGGAGTCAGATGGCGCCAGCAAGGAAATACTGCTTATTAATTGGGACTGTACAACTTTGGCTTTGGCGTTTAATTCATTTACTTTTTTATTATTCCTTTTATATTTTTCATAATAATGAATTTTTGTTTCTATTTGTTGTTATTAATAAGGCATTGAATGTACTATTAAAAGCTATTTGAGGTTTTTTCAAACCCTTTAACAAATGAAACTAAATTCTTCGGATGTACGAGTTTTGCTTGGAATTACTTAGTTGACTCTGTATTAAAAATAAAAATTTTCTGATTTTGGTCAAAGTAATCCCTGGTCAAAACTAGGCAGTTTTACGGTATCCTGCAATCCTGCAATCCTGCAATCCTGCATTCAATCGGTCTGTTCTGTTGCAGAAGTTCTTGTTTGTTGGCCAGCGAAAGTTTTATGTTCAGTTAAGTTCTTCATTTTTGTACATATGTGCGCATTTTAACTTACTTGTATTTCCTCCACATTATCCATTTTAATTAATTATTTCTTTCTTCAAAATTGTCTTCAACAAATTTTCACAAAAAAAAAAAAAAAAAAATTGCAGTGTGTAACAAACACTCTACAATCAATTATTAAGCAATTAGTAACCAGTCAAGTTCTATCTAGGCATTAGACAATCAGAAGTAATGAACTCACTCGGTTACTAAGCAACTATACTCAACAAAATAGTATAAAAGAAGCTCCTTTAAAACAATATATTTTACAATTCAGTTGGCTGCCAGCACGAATATTCAATCTTTTGTCTGGTCCAATCGAATTGGAAAAAATTATAAATAATTTTTGTATTTCTATGAATCAATAAAACGCAATTATAACGTTTAAAGAATTTGCCTTATTAGAAATGGCATATTATATACAAATGTCATTCTACACAATGGTACCAAATTTTTATAGAGAAAATCCTTAACCGCGATAGTCGTTTTTTTTTTTGCTAAGCCTATAAACAAAACACGTCTGTTAATAACTTCAATTCAATGCATTATGACTTTTCTGAATTCAAATGAGCGGACCTCGGAGTACACTGGAGTACACGTTGAGCTTTGTCGTAAGCTTTGAAGTACGAGTACTATAGGCAGGGTTGCCGCTGAAAAATTTGAAAAAGTCGCAAAAAAAGGGTCATAGAGCAAAAAAAGTCGCAACAAAAACAAGTAATAGGTCTGTTCGTTTACTTTCTACTCCAAAAATAGTAAGCTATTAAATTTCATGGAGTTGGGGTAAAATTCTCAGAAGCAAAATTACGAAAAAGTAAAGGGACACGTTTAACCACAAAAGTTGCAACAAACGAAATGTCATATACATATGCGAAATAATCGTAAACAAAGTGATGTTGTACAATTTTTGATTTTACAGCAGAGTCCACTCTTCATGATATCCCAGATTCAATAATATATTGCGAAATGCAAATTTCAACATTCAGAACATTCATCATCTACATAATGTCCCTTTTCTTTCCATTATTTTACTTTTTGCGTTAAAATAAAAAAAAATGCAAATATTTTAAAACAATTGAAACAGCTGAGATTGACTGAACTCTCTCACTTTATACCGGTAGAAATTTGTTGAGTAAAAATTCGTAAGATTTTTTAAAGAGGGGAAATGTTTACTCTCGTTGCTTCTCTTTTTAACTACTTTTTTTGTGTAAAGGAACGCGGTTGGTCTAGAATTCGTACGAATTCGTAACAATTTTTAGGTAAAGAAACACACCTAATGTAAATATGGTAACGACGTCAGACCTCCATATCCATTATTATTATTTTTCATTTAAAAAAAACAGGAACGCCTTAGATTATATAAAAAAGGCGCGAATAGAGTATGTACCAGTTACTCGTGAAATTTGATGTGTAAACATATACTGAGAACGTTGACGTCGCTATTGCTATGCTAATGCTATTGATATTACACTGTGGGAAGGAGAAATGAATAAAGAGAATCATACACAGAAAAGAGAACTAATACTTAGTTTGGTTATGCGTGACGGCGAGAAACTCGTGAGGCCCATACCGAGAGAGAGGGAATTTTACACACAAAAAAAAAATTAAATTAAACTAAATTTGTACAAAAGGAATACATTGGAAAAAATAAATTAGTGAGCAACAAAGGAATTTTTATTGGAAATATATTTTTTGTACGAAAAAGTCTCAAAAAGTCTCCAAAAAATCTGAAAAGGGTCAAAAAGAGGTATTTTTTAAAAAGTCGGGTCATAGTCTCTTTGCTTCAAAAAAGGGTCAAAATGCGACTAAAGTCGCATAGCGGCAACGCTGACTATAGGGTCATCTAAGAAGAGGTTTAATATTAAATTTCGTGCCATTGTAACTGTCAAGATTAAACTATCATTGCGATGACTTCTGATAGGTAAAATCTATGAGGTTATTAAATGCACTCGAAGAACGTGCTGAAATAGTGCAAATTCTCTACAAAAACGGTGAAAATATCGCGGAAACATTTCGAAAAGTTCGAACTGCTTGTTGACATCATCAAGCGTCTTCTCGCTTAGCTATAATGAATTTAATTGATAAATTTGAACGTCTCGGACAAGTTAGTGATATGAAAACTCCAACTCGTGTTCATCCGGCAACTGAAAATGTCGCCGGCGCGCGCAGCTAAAAATGTGACTGAAAACTGAAAGGTGTGTCCATTTCGAGAAGAATTGGGACTATTCGCAACCAATTTGCATAAAGATCTTGGCCGAATCTAAGCTAGAAGACCACGCACAACGCCGTGTTTTTTCTACTGAGTCTAGGAATACAAATATTTTTATTTCAAAGTGGAAAGCTGCGGCAAGGAAGTAGAATTACCGAACTTCTATTTAATTTTAGGATTCGAAAAATGTCTTTTTTGGGTGATTTTCTCATTTTTGTTCGTTATTTATTTATTTACATATCTTAATAATTTACAAATTAATATTTATAAACAATTTTTTTTTATTAAATACGGCAAGGGCAGCATGGCCATTTGAAGTTGTTTTTAGAGTATAAAAGGAAACCAGAAATTATACAAAAAGAAGAAAAAATAATAAGTTAATATGTAATAGAATAATAAATAAATTAGTTTCTCAAAATGTAATAATAAATTATAATTAATATATTTTTTTAAATATCAATAAATCTATGATGAGGTGATGTGGCTCGTTTGATTGATGCAGGGTTGCCTTTATTTATTAACTCCGCAAGTTGCTGTTCGTTGTTTGGAGCATCCCCGTCATCTTTAATTATTTTAGATACTGGACAGGTAATTATATTTTTAGATTATTTTGGCTGCAGCAAGTAAACTCTACGTGCTACCAAATGTACCCTTTTGGACAACAGCTTGCGTTGTTTCATGGATGTTAGGGATCCCACGTTGTTGAACAAAATCAGACCAACTTTAACCGAATTGGGAGTCAATACGCCCGATGAGTTGGCGTATAAATGTCTGGAACTGGCATTAAAATCAGTATTCGACATGCAAATCTATAATAAACTAGCTGACCCACCCGGCTTCACCCGTGCATGCAAAAAGTCGCGTCACTCACGTAGCACCTCTATGTATATATGTACTATAAATTAAAGCTGACCCGGCGCACATTGTTCCGCCTAAAATTGATTAAATTATTAATGTTTCTTTTGAAAGTCGAGCCTCTCTATTAAAAGAAAGAAGCTCTTTTGGAATTAAATTGAATTCAATGCATTTTATTTACACGGAAAATGGATTTGACTCATTTCTGGTCACTGCAATGCTTTGTTATAAGCAACGTTGTGTGTGGAATGGAATGAGACCATGTTATCCATTCATATACGGGCTTGTTCATTGTGTTTGTGATGTGCAAGCTGTTCATCCATTTCATTCGCACGTAGATTAGCCACCCGTCTCATATTTTTATTGCAAGCTCCAATGTTTGATCGTCTTATCGGTGGCATTATTACACCAAACGGTCAATCAATTGCATTAAACACAAATTGGTCGTTGACAAAATACCTTATTGAATATCGTTATCCACAAAATTAATGAATATTCTAAATCATCATACCAATCCGCAGGAAAACAGTGCCGATGTGCTAATAATCTTAGTTTTGGAAATCACAATTTTCTGGAAAAAAGCACAAAATTCAACACCAGTCAAAGAAGATCAGTCCCATGATGGCTCCATTTCAAAATTCGCACCAAACAGTGACACGGTATGAATGCGTTTGTTTATCGACATTCGACAATCACTCGTGGATTTTCTGAACCCCAAATTCGACAATGTTGACGATTAACAAAGACAAGATGGAAATGAGCCTCATCGCTGAAGAGGATTTCGTTTCCCAAACTTTCCTTATTTTTAAAATATTGTTCAACAGTGAGAACGCGTTATTTTTTCATGTAGCACTGAACTGTCAGCTTGTACGCTGTTTCCTTTTTTTTCGTTGGCAACACTTTACCACAAATTACGACAAATTCAAACCTTACGTGAATTTTCGGACAGCCTTTACACAGTATACCCTTCATTATACAAAGTATACTAATGCAATTAGGTAGTACTTAAATGACTTTAGCAACATCTATTGCTACTTCAAAATATTTAACTGAACATCTTTGCGAATACCGTTAAATGAATGTTGACATTATGATATACACTTGCTGGTTTTCAGTTACTATTTTATTCAAATATTGGGTTGGCAAGAAAGTAATTTCGGTTTTTACAAGAAGATGGCGTTATGTTTGTTGATTCTTGGTATTGTCAATGTTATGTTTTCTATCACGCTAAATAACCTTTTCATTTCACACTAAAAAAAACCGAAATTACTTTCTTGGCAGCCCAATAATACATTCTGAAAAGTTTCAGCCTCTGAACATAACGTCTGTTGCTAGAGAACAGCATGGCCCTTGCAATCGCAAGTCAACTCCATTTTGATCATTGATCAACATCTCAGAGCTCCTGAAAAAAAAACAATAAATAGTCCATTACAATTTCGGGTTTTAGCTATATATTGTTTGAAACCTAAAGTGGAGGAAATCAATCAAATTCAAGATCAAACATATGCATCGCTTACTACGTCTGCTGCACTTTTCGTCACCTCAGTATTGGAGTGATCTATTCGAGAAAACGGCGTTTAAAATAGTGGCAACTAAGCTGAACTTATACTCCGTTTTTTTATTTTAATCGGGCCATTAGTTTATTTTTTTATCTTAATTTGAAAAAAAGGAAATTGCATATAGGGCATGATATTTTTTTCAAATTGTTCGGATTTGTATGGTATGTGGTACCTATGTAAATACTGAACGCGATTGTGATTTATGAATGCATATGTGTCATATTTTCATACAAAAGTAAAAGAAAACCCATTTTTTAAAATAGGTATAACTTCTCTCCTCTCTGTTTTTTTGTTACCTTAACTTTTTATAAAAAAAATAAAGGTTAGTTAACATTTCAAAGAAAATAACTTGTAAAAATAAACGCGTTTCGTCATAACGGAGATCTAAAAAAAACAACTTTTTGCAGTTTTTTACATGTACGGAACATACCTCATAATTGTACCTATGTGCCACTTATACACTGAAATCATTTAAAATGCTTGGACCTTCGATACCTTTTGTCCCTTTGAAGCATTTAAACAAGGCTGACCAGACGTACTCTTTTTTAGGACAAAATACTCTTTCCTTCACATAGATATACTAATTCTCTCTTTTCCTAAATTATTGTTAAATATACTCTTTTATTATTTCTCTTTTTGTCTAAAAATTAATAAGATTCTTAAGAAAAATCTCTCTTTGTCTCTTTGTCGGTTGCCCTTTGTCAATAAAAAACTATAGGTAAAATAATTAAAATTGTAGGTATGTATATTGAACAAAAATATTTAGCATAATATTCTTTTTTTTATTCAATTCATCCAATACAAATTTATTCAGTAGACTAAACACTATCATTTTTAAAATGATATTCGGCTAGAATGATGTAAAAATTACAGTGTGTAGCTTGGAATGAAAAATGGGTGAAAGGAAAGGGTGCACATTTTTCGTGGATTTTGCCGGAATGACGGCGAATGAGAATGATGCATTAATGATGTGTAGACAACAAATGTTTAAAAAAAATGTCATTCTTGCAATGATAGTAAATAGAGATGAGAAATGACAGTCTAGGAATGCGGTTCACATATTTGAGACTACTTAGCACTCAAAAATATTGTGAAACAACTCTACAGGATGGCGAAAATTTAACTAAAAAAAACTCTCATATCTACTTAATATTACAAGAAAAATAATCAGTTTGTAACACAGTAACAGTCATCAGAAATAAAAAAAATCAGCTTGAAGATACTGATGCTAAATGTGTTTAGAAATTTAATAAACAAATGTAACGTAAAATGTACAGATACTCTTTTTGTTTCAAAAATATCTGGTCACCCTATTTAAACACTGAAAAATAATCATGCATATGACGCACTATTGAATAGAAATTGTATGTATGTATAGAGCATATCAGCACTGAATTATGTGGTTGCAAATAAAGCATACCTGAGCTCAGTTGTACGTGTAGGTTATTTAAACCATTTAAAAAATTTCCAAAAAAATTCATACAAAAATATGACTTTACCATACAAAGGCTTATGTGGCAGATCAATAAATTTTCAACACTAATATCTTTTGAAATAATAAAGATAGGAGAGATTTTATTACACCAATCGAAAGATCTTGTTTTTATCTCACTTAGAAACCATTCCTAACTCAAAAATGACGAAAATGCATTTATGTCACTCCAATACTGAGGTGACGTTTTATATCAGGCACGTCAAAATACCGAAAGTAAGAGCTGAGTCCTAGCAAGAACTGGAGCTAGGTTTTCGAAAACATTTGTTCTAGCTTATTTTGTTGTCCTCACATATTAAACCACCTACATACTACGTTCTCAATGACTCGGACACTTTTCACAGCTTGCATGGCGCATTCCAAAATACCAACACAAACTTCCACAAATGTCATCATATTTGTACCAGAAAAATCCGTTTGACAATTCAAAAGTACCGCATATTATTTACCCATTACGTATACTGTTATAAATGCAATTCTTGAAAAAGATTGAAGTATGTATAAATCTTTTGTTAATATGTCATTTACGATGAAAATATTATAATTAATCTATAAATCCCCCATTAAGCGAATACCACCAATCGCATAACCCTTCGTCCACAATCCTCTGCTGAGACACAAAACAGCGCATTGAATACTTAAACAATACAAAACATTCTAATAAGACTTATTTTATTGATAGAGTTAAACAATTGAATGTGATTTATGGAATTAATTATTTTAACTTCAAACAATTATCCGTAATTTTCTTCCCAGACAATCTCAATGCATCCTATACAGAAACAAATGTCGGAATGTGGACAAAAAAAAGTGCGCAATATTATTAAACAATACTACATATCTCAGCATCCCATTATTATTGATTGCGGCGTCATAGTTTAGACAAGCGAAACAATGGATCCAAAACTTTGTTTTTATTTGGGGTAGATTGCTAAACTGGTTCTAAGCAAACCTCTGTTTTTCTTATGCAATTTTGATAAGTTTGGCTTTAATTTAAGACGACTTTAAAGTTGTTTCATGTTATTTATAGTGCTATGACTTAAATTTATCTTATATGCATAAATAGATCGGAAGTTTAAAGATTTAACAAGATCCCGACCCGACTGTAGAAAGATTCGAGAGATGAGAGATTGAATTGAAATGAAAAACCCGTTTGGCAGGATAAGTCATTGTGAATGAAAACGAAATAATTTAAAATAAATAAAGATATCGTTAAGCGGTTTTAACCTCATAAATATTATAACAAATTACTAAAAATTAAATTAATTCCCCTTTTTTTTTTGCTTGTCGGAGTTGCCATGTTTTTAATTTTTCATTTCAAGAATAATAATTAAATATTTGCATAAAATATAAAAACAAATCTAAAATATACAAATAAAGTGAAACGTATCGTATTGCTTGTTTCTTTAAAATGCCGTAATAAATCGGAGGCGGCATTATGAAATTTAAATACGACTTAATAGAAACGATTTGAAGGATATTTTATTAAAACAAAAGAGCAGGTCTACATAGACATACAATTGGCAAACTACTCGTATGTGGAAAGTATGAATTTTATTTTTTATGGAACATGGGTGTGATTGTGATTTAACTTGTTTGATTGGTAACGAGGTTAGAACATGTTAAAATCGGTAATTCAAAATGAAGGTGATCTTTAAATTATGGTTTTTAGCACGTGGAATGCATATTGCGAGAATTTTAAACCAAAGGATTCCGCTTCAACTCAAGGAAAGGATTAATCAAGGATTAATCTTTAAAAAGGAAGAACAATAAACGGTGAGCATTTATTACATTATTTTATTGATTGTTAAAAAAAGAAGGTGCTATTTCATCAAAACAATGCACCAGTTCACACATCCGTCATCGCAATGGCCAAAATCAACGAATAAAAGTTCGAATTGCTTTCTCACGTACACTATTCGCCTGATGGGGCTAAATATCTATCTATCTTATATAATTAAATCGCCAGCGCAAGAGCTTGTGATTCCCCCTGAGACTATATTTCCGCACCGATTTCAATGATTCTTACACTGATCGAAAGCTTATCAGTATAAACAATTTCATCAGTATAAACAAATGTTCATCAGTATAAACATAAAAAAATGTTTTAAAAAAATACTTACCAGTCATCCTGGCATTAACGGCTTTCTTTATTTAAAACTTGCCTCTTCAACTTCAACAATGAGAATGTCCTAGTTTTACAAAACAATATGGCCGTTCATTTTCGACTCTTTTCTGTATTTAGCTGCAGAGCTGCAGTGGTCGCCGTGGCCGTGGTGATTAGTTCGTTGGACTACCACGCAATGCTGTCCGGGTTCAACTCCTGGCCGGGTCTAACACCTACAAGAGTTTTTTCACGGTACCACCTTTTTCGAATGCCTGACAAGCAAATGAAAGAGTATCATTTGTCACGATTGAGCTTCTCAACTCGCCGTTCGGAGTCGGCAAAAAACTGTAGGTCCATTCCATTGGTGCAAAAATATAACAGGCACACACAAAATGGTTGCGAGAAGCAGGCCCCGGTTCACCTCGATCTGTAGCGCCAACTAAAAAGAAGAAGAGGGCGCTAGGTAAGTATAGTTTCTTCAAGCTACGTTAGCATTTGGATTACACATTACAAAGTTTTTCATTACATTATTTATATATCAACAAACTAAAACCTAAACTCTTCTTTGACCGGTAGCATATTTCTCGCATGAAAACTCACTTTGAATTAAAAAAGGAGCACAGAGACAGTTATTTTCCAGACTGACAATACGAAATCATACGAACGTAATAATAAAGAGAGTTTATCTTTTCGAGCCGTTGAATTTGACCCCGTCATCGTTTACTACCCTCTAACGCGGTCTAACCGTTAACTAGATAGGTGAGTTATAGTAACGAATGTAAGTAAATTAGATAGGTGGGGTACTGACAACACCCCATCATGATTTGCAGCTTAAGCAGTCTGTCCCGGCTCACTTGGGCAACTAAACTTTTTTAAAACCATCTGAATCTATAGAAAAGAAGACAACAGGAAGCTACATACTTTACCGGCAACGGGTGTTGTCAGTCGCAAAGTATAATATTTTGGGGTGTTGTCAGCACCCTACCTACTCAGTTAAATGCTAATGATAAAAGTGTTGCTGTCATCTTTTCCAGGTTTCATCTTTTTGAATAGTTCATCTTAGCGAGTTTCTGCTGTATGCATATCATTTTTAAATGGTTCGTTCAAGGCACGTTGCTCACTCACTGCAACATTTCATAAATATTTTCTTTCCTTTTGACCTACTATCGAATATTTTAACCTTCTATACATGCTAAATAATACTCGACAACCTACTGCTCCAATTTAAAAGAGATTTTCAAAGAACTCGAGGTCAACACTCCATCGGTCGAAATCATTCACTGCCCTCCTACTCCAGGGTGGCGTGGAAGAGTTCTCACGCACAAGTTATGCCCACACCCACAACAAAAATTGTTGCGCATTAACACATACTTAATCCGTTGATCGGCTTTTCTGAAACACTAGACCAATAAATCATTTTCTTTATCATATCAACTGTCTGCGACCACATAATTCCATTGTGAACTAATTCGAATGCCATGCGGTTACGAATCAATCAATGATGCTGATTATCGCAAGTGAACCTCATTGGGAATTAAAAAAAAACATCATCACTGATCTGAGGTAGGTCTTTCCAATGGGCTTATGTCAAACCATAACCGAATCATTGCTCCATTTAAATGAGCCACTTTCGGACTCGACATTTGTAAAAAGAAAAAAAAAAAACACCGCAGCCAAAGGGATAGGCAAACAGACACGGTCCCCGGACCCCGGCCAGTAACAATCGAGTTATTTACTCGATGACATTGTCATATCAGAACAGAGCCATTATTCATTTTCCATTTCACAGGTAGGGAGATACTTGTACACGGTACACCTCACTCATGTCATAAATACCCCCAACAATTGGAGGCCCATCTATTCCCCTTCAAATCAAATGATAGATGAGAGGCATGTGCTTAGCCGGAGCTTCGAATTCCACTCGCTAGTGGCATCCCAGTCCTCCCATCAACCCATCTATCTTTTCAGCTGTCCATCTATCTATTGAATTCATCCAGTTCGGATGCCTATATAAGGTGGGGGATCCATTATGTTTCGAAACTGTCATTCATCGGTCGGTCGTCGAATGTCCAAAACAGTCATTGCGTGGATATTGGTGGACTGTGTGCGGATTGCGGAGCCACCGCTTACCGGTTGATTGACATTTGGTGATCATTTTGGTACAAGTAATTCTTCATCCGCCAACTTCGTTGTCCAGTTGAAAAGCATACGGTAGGTACTTTGATATGACAAATGGTAATTTATTTGAGGTTATGGTTTATGCGTGTGTCGTTCGCTTATTGTTTGGGGCTTACTTCTCGGTTTTGAATGAACAATGAAGTAAGGTTTTCAGTTATTTATGAGTGTTTCAGTCAATTGAAGAAGAAGTAGCTGAAAGCACAAATGGATTACGAAAATATAATCACCGCAGGTCATGTGATACACTAGATAACGACCCCGAGTTGATGTTTCGTAAGCGACATGGTGATGATTAGAATGGTATCACACTTAGCATAATAATTGCTTTTTTACAAGGACAACACTACCGTGGACGAAATTAAATTTGTCTCATGATTAGATTCTCATTATATTCGGAATGTCATCATTGTCCTTTCTTTGAGTGCCATTCACATTTAATATTTAAGCGTAGAAGAAGTTCTACAGTCGTGCAGTATGATATAAACAAAATCTCGCATCATTGAATATTTTCGTACCGCCTTCTACGTTCGCTTTTCTATTCGATATATTGAGTGCTTAGTTTTCTCCATTTTCTTTTTGTATTTTCAGCTATTGTTACCAGCAGCGCTGTGCAGTATTTCAATTAAATTTCAGGAACTACGGACTATATGACCCCATTCCTAGACTAATATTTCCAGCCAACAGGAAAGGGGATGTAATATCTGTCTTAATGACTGTAGATCTACAGGGGCGGGTATTTTCTCGGGCAAGCTCAACCTGAACTTGTCTTTAAGATTTCCAAGTCACTTTAGTGTCAGATAGGCGGAGGTGATGGTTATTCGTGAAGCCGCTGAGAGGTTATCGATGAAGTCGTTGAACAATCTCGATATTGCTATTTAGACCGATAGCCTATTAAGCTATTAAGGCACTCAAATCACCAATTATAAGATCTGAATTGATAATGCACTGTCGTGTATCTCTAAACGAGATATCGAGCAGATTCTTGCTCACTCTGTGCTGGGTTCCTTGCCAAAGAGATATCCCAGGTAACTGTGAAACAGACGAACTAGTCAGAAAAGGTACAAAAATATGGAATCCAACCACAAAAAGTAAACAACCAGGCACTGCAATAGGCTAATAAATAGAAGAAAGGCTTGGCCTCAGCTAAATTGGTCCAAAACTTACTTACTTTACGCTACAGCTCGGAATGAACTTGGGCCTGCTTCTTGCAACCATTTGTGGGTGCGTGTTTATATTTTTGCACGAATGGAAAGGACAATGGTGAGCACCGCGGTGTAGTGGTAATTGCGTTGGACTACTACGCAATGCTGCCCGGGTTCAATCCCAGCCCAGGTCCAACACCTAGGAGCCCCTATTTGACCCCACGGCTCGTTGAATATTTTAAATATATAGTTTTGTATTTGGCTGATTCACACTGATATCTTCACGTTTTTCGTCCCTCACATTTTGATACCATTTTAATTTCACCTGAAAGCAAAAACAACCCAAAACCGTCATTTGGGGTCATATAGACCCCATGCAACTCTCTATATGTTTTGTATGGGGGGGTTAGCATTTGTTTTTTTGATTTCGCGTACATTATGTGAAAATACATATGTATGTGAACCACATTGAATGCATTCACGACTTTGGTCATTCGATAGAGCGATTTTTCTTCTTTATAATAGATGCTTTGCTGAAGTGCGCCGTTTTTATCGAAAATAAGAACAGATGCGTTAATGGTTTCACATTGTGCGACGAGAATTCTTTATTGTCAGGTAAATAAATAATGTTATCATTTATTTTCCCATTTTTAGTGTAAATTCGTTTTAAATCGTAAATGTGAATATTGAAACATTGAAATAAAAATAAAAAGCGAACATTTTCATTTGTTTACATGTAGTATGAGTGCGATTTCTCAGATTTTAAACTTTTAGAAGGTATTGAGATTTCTGATCTTAAAATGGACAAAGAAGATAATGAAATTGTACTTGATGAAGTGATCAGTGTTGCCGCCAGCTAAAATAAAAAGTCACTAGGCCAGCCTCTAAAAGTCACTAGATTTGCTGAAATTTTGAAGACAAGTTACCAGAAAAAAAAGTAGTAGAAAAAATATAATAAAAAATACATTTTTCTCTTTTTTATTTTCAATTTTATTATAGTTAAGCAAACAAAGAATTTCTTAACAAAAATAAATTATTAATGCTTATATAGAGGGCTGCATGTTCATGGGATTAAAATTTAACAGTCGTGTCCAGCGAGACTGTTCGATTTTAAGCAAGTTGAAAAGAGAAGAAATTCTCCATACAAACTACACTTCTTCTTCCAACTCCAAATAAAATCGACTTGTCTTGCTAGAAAGAACTGTGATTCCGATGAACGTGTGTGTGGCCTTACACAAAGTTAATTAAATTCGTATGTCAGGGAAGTGACAGCACCAGGGCCTTCAAATTAAGAAAAAAATATATTTTTGCATGTCACAAAAATCTAGTGACATGGATTTTTTTTTGTCACTTGAGTGAAAATTCCACTAGATATAGTCCCTAAAACGGCAACATTGGAAGTGATACCCATAGCGGCCGTTACGTGCGTTGCAAATAGCGGGCTCACATGGTCTTCGATGCCATTACCGTCATCGCAAATACGAGCAGCGCAAGTTATCTGCAAAAAGCAATGCATTAGAATATTAGATACTGCTCATACTCTTCAAGAAACATGTTCGCCAATCGATGGTTTCAATGTTATAGTTTTTCCGGTAAGAGTCACCATCATTGCTGGAGAAACCAACCGTAAAGCGAACGCTTATTGTGCTGAGAATCCGGGCAAATCGATTCGACATTGGTTGAATACAAACGAGAAATACAGACGAGTGCTGATATTCGCAGGAGCATGTAAATCGTGGGATGAACTACTGACGGATTTATTAGACAAGCTAATCCGAGCCATATTTCGAGCCACGATGAATCAAGTTCGATTTGAGCAGTTGCTTCGAATCATGTGATTCAACAATTTCCAAATTCGATCGGATCGATGCGCACATATAAATTGGGTTTAATTCGAGACATTTGGAACATTTCGCTCGACCAGCTTTATTTTTCAACATCCGGCATGCGGCATTGGATCTGTATGCTTGTATGGATAAACGTCGTATATTCTTTCAAAGACTTGGTTCAGTCGCAAATCGTGGAAAGGATTGGTCGAGATAAATGCGTATACGGAGCTACCGCTCAGGCAATAAAAAACTTGGGATACTAATTTTTGGAAGTCCAGGTGCCGAGAGACAGAAAACTGTAACGCATGCGTAGTTTGCCAACGATAAAAGGATAATAAGATCAGCATAATTGTTGCCTCATGCAACAAGTACACGTGCAAGAAACATTTAAAAAAGATATGTAGTGTATGTGTTACTGCCAATGAAGAAGGTAACGATTCGGAGGAGAAAAGGCGTATTTAATAAAAAAAAAAGGTTTCGCCGCTTTTTTTTTTAGTTTTCAATAAAATATTCAACAATTTTCTCTGAAATTTTTCGTTTTTATGCCTCTCCCTGCAAAATGTATGGAATAGTGTGTGGGGTCTATATGACCCCAACTTACGGTTTTAAGGTGTAAAAAAGATTGGCAGTCAGAAGGTTAAAGAAAAAACTGACGCAGGTGGGTTAGCAATATCTTCCGTTCCCGCTACCGCTGGTGCATCGACGGTGGCAATGGTCTCCACTGATCGTTGTCGCGAAAGCATACAAAACAATATTTCTTTATGTTATTACTATTCTCACAGAAAATGTACAAAGACGATATGCATATACAGTAGAATCCGCTTAAGACGCTCTTCAAGGGACAGACAGAAAATAGCGTCCTAAGCGGGATAGCATATTAAGCGGGAAAAACTAAAAAAATACATCCAGTTAAAAATATGTACTAACCATTGTATGCAATCAAATTCTAATGCACTGACACCACCTGTATGTACGTAAGGCGCACACAAGAAATGAAACAAAACTGACAAAAGTAACGGCCACAAAAACGACACGCTTTATATGGTTTGTTTGCGAAAAACAAACAAAATCCCTATATCCCCGGTGGCCGCCGGCGCCACCATATATATTTTTATAAAAATGAAGGGACCGCAGAAAAAGAGCGTTAAAAGCGGGATATCGTCTTAAATGTGAGCGTCTTAAGCGGATTCTACTGTATATATTAATTTTTTTGATCCATTTTATAGATTTAATCCAACCAGAATCGATTGCAAAAAACCGCAGTCAAATCCGTTAAGTATTTTTTTTGTTTTTGCGGCACATTCATACATACTTTTTTTAGACTTCCTTTTATAGAAGTAGTGAAGTGATGATAAGCAAAAACAATTGAACAAACAACATAAGTTTTGCTTAGTTCATAAAAAAAAAACCAAACTGGAGTGCAAATTGATTCATTCATTCATTCATTCAGCTGCACAATCAATTAAGAAAACTAAAACATAAACAGCATTTTTTGGTTGGACAACTTTTTGGTAGGTACCTACAGTGTCGTAGCTAAGGTCATGAGCGCCCCTGGCAAGATTTGAATTTTGCGCCCCCCCAAGACTTATTTTATAGGAAGAGAAACAACACAATAACTTTGAAAGTGTAATTTAAGGGGGTACATATTATGAACGTCCAGAATTTTAAAAAAATCGCTACTTTTTTTTTTACAGATTATTATTCTCTAAAGTTTTAGGCGTATGTATGTGAAAGCCGATTGAAAACATTCCCCATAGATCCAAAGTTATCATAGAAAATGTGACGGCCCCACGAGAATCCGAATCGGGCAGATGGCCTTTGTTTGAGGCAGGTTTTTTCGGAGTCCTTCAGCTTGTCAGTTCTTTTGATATCCTTAAGAATGTATAGGGACATTTATAAAGCATGAGGAGAATATATTTAGGTTTCTGAAATGAAGGTTAGTTGTATTTGATCGTTCAAACTGAGCTGCGCGTGACCTCGAGCGAAAACTACATTTTTCCGGCACGGTCGGCATGATAACTCATACAGTTTTTAATATTTTTTAATGAATTTTTTTTTAAATATTTGAAATTGCTTTCTCTATAGTCTGTCAGGCCGGATTTTTGATATTTTGATTAAAAAAAATTATAAATATAATTAAAGTGACATTTTTAACACAAAATGCACACTTTTTTTTTAAACTTCCGTAAATTCCCAAATTTTTCGAATTTCAAAAATCCGGCACGACAGACTATAACTACAACTTCACTTAATAAGAATTTTTTTACATTTTGCAAATTCATCAATATTTCAACGAGAAATGATATCGACCATGGAGCAACTTTATTTTCATAGTGCCTTGCAAAACGTTATTTTTTATACATATTTAAATTTTTGTAAAAAAAAAATTGAAATACATTTTTTTATAAAGTTTAAATACTAATAAACAGTGTTTAAAAGTTATTTTTATTAATTTCCATTGGTATCCTTTCTAAAAACAGTTTTTCTTTTAACGCATTTTTGGCGCTGCTGGAAGTATGTACCCCCTTAAATTATGTTAAGCATAAAATGAGTTCCAAGTTACTACTATGTAGTTCGTTCACTAAGGCATTATAAAATCTCGTAAAGCTTACTTTTCAGCCTTTTTCTAAGGCCAATTTGTCAATAATATGGTTTTCAATCTCTAAACACAACTATGTAGTTGACATTGTATTTTGTATTTATATGCTAGACCAGCAGTAGAGGTTTCGTGTAACGAAAGTCCTGTTAGGAAACCAAAATCAACAGTTACGGCAGCTACACTTTGAAATCTCCGCCCCATTTGCTGAACAAGTGTGTCTAGTGCAGAGTTAAACTGAATTTTAAACTTTTGAAGTGGTGTCATTATGGCCGCTTACGCTTTTCAAAAAATTACAGTTCTATCGACCGCTCGTTTACTAGATTTTTAGCTGAATCACACAGCTCTCTTTGATTTTCTCTAAAATCATTCAAATAATCCAAAAACTAATCTAACGAACTTAGAACAATGAAATTCTACCAAAATCAGTCAAATCCTGTTCCCGTACGAAGATTTTTCGTAGTTTGTCACAGAAGAGAGACCTAACAAGAGAGTAAAAAACTTCCACATGCTGCAAATTTAAGCCCAAGAAATTTTCCAATTTTTTGTTGTTCAATGCGTTTCTGTACTTTTTCACACTTTTACCTCTCTCTGAGAGATTTATCACCCACTCCATGAAATTTGAGAATGTGTGAATTTTGGGGCAGATATTATGGGAAAACACCCACGCCACGGTGTGCCGGAAAGTGGAAAAACGACACAATTTTGGTTTGTGTATAAAGTTTTTTTTTTATCTTTTATTAAGTTATTAAGTGTTCAGTACAAATTGTATGTGTTAAGTAAGGGGCGCCGGTCTTAATCTGTGGGGGCGCCTATCGTAATCAAGTTCAATTTTTTTTTAAGTGAGTTAGCCTAGCAGAATATTTTTAATTTTTGTGCTAGTGGCTCTGAGAAGTGCGCCCCCCTGAGGGTTGCGCCCCTGGCAGCTGCCCCGTTGGCCAGCCCCTAGCTACGACGCTGGGTACCTATACCTACTCATTATGATAACTCATTAAGCTCATAACAATTTTGGGGTTGTACAGGACTTTGTCTACCTCGGCTCTGCTGTAACATCAGAAAATTACATCTCATCGGAAATCAAGTGAAGAACTACACTCTTGCCAATCACTGTTTCTTTGGGCTAAGAAGGCAATGAAGTTGTTGCTGCTTAAATTTATATACATATAATTTCAATGTTTATTTTAAATTAAATTCGTTATTGAAACACCGCTGGAAGGAGGACAATCGATAACGACACCTACTGTTAGAAAAAAGTATTCCAAGTCCTCACTCCACAGATGACCACGAAAGGAATAGGAAGTAAGTTTTTTGTTAATACAGTGTCACAATTTTAAAAGCATTTTTTTCCAGATAATAAACGCCTCATATGGAATTTAAAAATCGGAAGCGTTCGTTATCTATTCAGCCAAAAATATTTAAGTCCACGCTGCCATCCACATCTTTATTATTTCGTCAAAATTTTTATGTCGACGCCGTCACCAATAGAAGTAGTAAAGCCCTCTCCCTATCAACTAAGGAGACTCTGTCTATATAAGACACCTATCACCCCAGTCATGCTCTATGAAGCTGAAGCATAGACCTTATCCATGCACTCCTGACGGGTTTTTTAAGAGAAGATTCAACCACGAGCTGTACAGCGTAGTAGACCTGGTCAATAAACTGCGCATTGGACGGTTAAGATGGATAAAATATGTAGATTAAATCGACATCAACAATGCAATCATTTTTTTTACTGGCCATCCCTGTATATTATGTACATTTATGTATGTATGTATCTTCTGTGTAAAAGAGTAGCCAGTATTTCTCGGGGTGAGGAGTTGATGTAATTTAATTGACAACTACAATATAAAAGTAGGTAGGTATACGGACACTGAGTGAAACAATAATTTTAATATTTTGTCTATAGCAAGGTTCTTTATGGGTACATAAGGTACAATTATTTTATCTGCAAGACGAAACAAAAAGGAAGAACAAACATTAATTGTACGAATCAAGTGCGTACAGTAAAACCGACAATATACAGTGATGTGAGAGTTACAGGATTTTGTAATTTTTCTTGATATCAAAAGTCACATTCTACATTCCCCTTAACTTTGTTCTTTTTCTTGTTTTTGTTTTAATTGCTCTTTATTATACTTCTCAGCGCGGCTCTCTTTGGTAAATAAATCAATTTTATATTAGATAAATAATGCACTTGAAACTGGTATTCTTACCACAAAGTGTATACACCATTTCAACAATTAATTCATGGTTAATAGATGACAAATTAATTATTCCTTTTTCCTTTTTCTTTTGTTTAATAAAAAATTAATTAATTTAAACTAAACTTTTAATTAAAATGAAATATATAATTTATTATTTTAAAATGAAATATATAAAATATTATCTTAGAATAGGGAGAAAGAACAGTGGTTATAAAACTTTATAGATATTGTTATTTAATATTGTAAGCTAAAATGAAATGAAAATAAATAAATACTAAATACTACTACTAAATACATTAATCTTATGTAAAACGCAGCCACTTATGAAGAGATGAAAACAATTTTAACCACTTAACCAATGGTCACCCTTAAGTTGACTTTGTATCTTCCATAGATTGGAATGTTTTTCATTTATTTCAAACCAGTACGGTCCGGTAAAGTTATTCTAGAACATGTCTCACATCATCATCGTCAACCCGAATGAACGCGGCCATCGCTTAACAACCAACACAATGAAATTCTTTGAACGATATGCCACTACATATATACTATTGAATCCCTATGCACACGATACACTACCGGTGGTGGTTGCCCATTGCCTTCAATTCTATGGCTGCTTTCGTGTAAGTTTTCCCATTTTCCGATTATTTATATGCGCAAAGTTAAAAAATGACAAGCAATAGGAAAACAGTAAAGAACAGAGGCGCCGCCGCCGTCAGCCGACTCCACCGATTAAACGTATACACAAACACGCACACATACGACTGGGTACAAATGTTAGACAAGTGAGGAATCTGCATTGATAAATGGTGTTGCAATTCATGAAATCTATCTCTGCTACACGGTTACAGTTTCAGTTTGCGAATTTACAATGGGATCTATAAGTTCGGACTGGCATAGAGGCGATTTGCTGCTGTTTGTTATTTTCCTTTAAGCTGGTTAATGCATTATTTATATACTCGTATATTAAGGAGGGGAGCACCGAGTTTGTTTTCATACACGCCCCTTGGGATTAGGTTGCAAAGTGTTAGATACATGTTCCGATAGAAACAAATGGAATCATTTAATGTTTACACTCGTGTCTTGAAAACGATCATTGTTATGGCTTGAACGGCATGCCAAGCTAAATTGTGTTAATTGTTGTTATTTTCTTTCAATTTAATTGTTTTTCTATTTTTTGTGTTTGTACTTTTGTATAGTGAATTAATTATTGTTAAATAAAATATATTTGAATAAAAAAAATAATTAACAATTATGGCATGCAGTGAGAAGTGAATACATTACTTTTTATTTTTTTTATCTACATATAAGCGATTTTTCCGAATTTTTCAATTTTCCCTTAAAATTTTCCAATTTTCGGCTCTGTTGTGTGTTTATTTGGTTTAATACAAATGCCAGTTTTGTATTGTATTATATCTTGTATCTTATTCTATCAGAGATCAAATCAACACCTGCTCTCATGTGTAAGTCTAATGTGGAGTGATGCCAAGGTAAATTCAACATCATTTTCAGTAATTTGTTTTGGGAGATTGGCAGCTTTTTAATATAACAGTCAGCGCAATCACCCCAAACTTGGCATCCATATAGCAAAATCGACTGAAAAATAACTTTATGAATAATAATTTTATTTTCATTATAAACGGATAAAGCATTTTAATAGCGCTATTTATTTTACTAAGTGTTCGCCTGTTATGTTCTCTAAATATCAGTTTTTGGCCAAGGAAAATACCCAAATATCTCACAAAGGCTCCCATGTTATTTGATATCCATTAATTGTTAGAGGGTTTGCCGGAAGAAAGCAAGATTTTCGTTCGCGCGTGAAAAAGATAGCTTGCATTTTTTCAGCATTTAGTTTTATTTTCCATTTGTTGTAATAATTATATAATATTGTGGCTGCATTTTTAAGATTCGTCTCAATGTTGAGACTGAACTCATGCGCCGACAATATTGCGGTGTCATCGGCGTATATTGCCGCTACACAATGTGGTAACGTTGGGAAATCAGACGTATATACATTATACAAAACTGGTCCAAGGACTGAGCCTTGGGGTACGCCAGCGTGAAATTCAATTATACTAGAAGCACTATCATTAACATGCACTCTAAAACAACGACAGGACAAAAAACTTTGAACAATTCGACAGAGAAATGGGGGGAAATTTAAGTTTAGCATCTTATACACGAGGCCATTGTGCCATACTGAATCAAATGCTTTCTCAATGTCAAGCAGCAACATACCAGTTGACTTTCCTATTGCACGGCTTCTTTTAATGCTATTAGATATTCTAAGCACCTGATGAGAAGTGCTGTGACTACGTCTGAAGCCAAACTGTTCATCAGGATATATTCTAAGATCATCTATGATCTTAAGCATTTTCTCTTTTAAAACTTTTTCATAAATTTTACTAAGACTACTTAGAAGGCTTATTGGTCTATAGCTTTCTGTTCTATCGAGAGGTTTACATGCTTTTGGTATTGGTACTACCTTTGCTACTTTCCAGGAGTCTGGAAAGTATTGGACCTTAAGGCAAGCATTAATTATATATGTTAAAAATTTTACTATTATTCTAGGCAGTTGTTTAAGATATATGTTTTTGATACAGTCCAGTTCACCTGTTTTTCTAATATTTAAGTTGTCCAAAAAAATTGTGTGTCTATTTCGGATACATATACATTGCTAGGCGTTTCAAAACAGACCGCATTAAAGGCCTGTACTGCTTGGTTTACAAGAATGTTTGTACCAGTATCCCCTAAATTTTGGGATACAACATGATTCCGCGAAAAATTTAAGGCAAGTGCCTTGGCCTTGTCAGTGTCTGTGAAATAGGTGTTTAAATTGAAATTGTTTTTAAGGCAGGGCATTTGCTTATTTTTATTTTTAACAATTTTAACTATGTTCCAGAAGCGCTTGGAAGCTTTATCCAGAGCATTAAGTTTTTTGTTCCATATCTCATTTCGTTGAGCCTGAATACATTTATTTATTAATTTGTTAATGTGGTTTACCTGATATCGGAAAAATGAAAAACGGTATCTCTGCCAATTCCTCCTGTACATATTCCTCATTTTGATCAGCTTTAAGACATAATCTGGCAATTTTACACAAAAGTCCTTTTTTGCTACCTTAGGAATACTAATGTTAGCAGACCTCATGACCTCATCTGTAAATTTTTGAATAATGGCATCAACGTCTTCTTTAGTTGAAATAGTTACAAGGGTAGTGGGAATATTTCGAAGTTTTCTCTTAATTTCCGAGCGAAAAACTGTCCAATTGGCGTTTTTCAGGTCTTGAAAATATTGCACTTTTTCCTCACCCGACCAAAGAAGTTGACAAATAACTGGGTTATGGTCAGAATTTAATTTATTAAGAGAAATTGGCTGAGATAAGAGACTAGTAACGTTTGTTATAAATAAGTCAATGACAGAAGGACTTCCACGAGAACTGGCTGGGACATAAGTAGGACTGGGTGGAAACAAAACAGAAAAAGGAAGTATAGCTGAAAGTTCAGACAGTATATTACCGCAGGAACTCGCTCTGATGCATGCCCAATCCCCCCATTAGAAAGACTCTTTTTACTAAGTCATGCTGTGTCGAACTTTAACTACGAATTCCAAAATGGTTAATGATGGAAGAGATTTGGATATTTAAGCTATGAAACTTCATAAGAATTTTGACCTTAAGATTAACGAAACATAAATTTTTTTTAATTTTAAAAAAATAAGTCGTTTTGACGAATGCTCTCCAGTCTGGGCCACATTTGGCATCTTTAGGGGCACTTTCGGCAAAAGAGTTTTCAGTCGAAAATAATAGGCTCAAAATTGTTTAACTTGAATTTTTTTAAATGTTAACTTGTTAATCTATTGAATTAAGGATATTCATATGTACATACATAGAAATAGTCTAAGGCGTTGGAATTTATTGTATACACATATACACATATACATACATATCTTATTAACTATTTAATAAGGTTCCTCTCCTTGGTTCTTAAAAAAATTTACCGCAAAGTACATAATATGTATGTATATATGGATTGAAAACCACCCCCAAGAAGATGGTGCTTTTTCAGGTGACGAATGTGCCCCCTTTTCAGAAGCAGAATGTGCCCCGATCTCTCAAATTGTCTTTGACTTCACATTTTTCATAAACTTTAAAAATCTACATGGATTCTAGTTTCCTACCTTAAAACTAGATATCAATACATGCTAAAAATAAAAATCTATCAACAATCCATATAAAATTGGCCATGCTAAATGCTTACATATCCGTATTGAAAAATAACATCGAAGCACACAAAAATACAAAACAATTTTTTTTTTTTTTTTTGTGGCTAACTAAAGCTTTCATACTAAAATGGATCCCATTTCAGCGTTAAAGGGCATATTTAACCAGAAGGGCGTTAGTCTATAAAGCCTGGTTCACACTAAAAACGGGCTTGACGAATGTGCCCTGATGACGAATGTACCCCAGTACATAGTTCATGTTTTATAATTCATATTATGTTACCAAAGAATTAGAGATTTGTTTACAAAATTTAAAAATAAAACTCTTAAATATTGTGTTTAGCAGTTAAAATTCATATGTATAAATAAGATGCCATTTTAGTTCCACAGATGACCATTGTTGTATAGGAACGACATTATGTATCTAGTTATCCTTTCGTCCTTTGGAATTTTTTTTCTTGTTTTGGAATAATTGGCTCCAAATAAGCCAGGTATTACCCGAAAAATATTTTTTTTGGACCTACAATGAGGTGCTGCCTGAAAGGGCTAATTAGATAAGGCTGTTCCTTCGTGTACCACTCCAAAACAAAAAATCTCAACGTTTATACAGCAGTAGTACCATATCAAAATTATTTTTCCTTCCAATTAGATCACCAATTGACTACTGCAAGTAGCCATAGTATTTACCTAAATATAAATTAATTTTAACAATTATTTAATGATCAAAGTTAATGTTATAATACACCTACGCTTACTACCACAAACTTTAAATACAGTTTCATTCCCGCGAATGTCAAAGAAAACATGAAAAATCTTCTTGCTAA
Source organism: Brachyopa scutellaris (assembly GCA_949775065.1). Taxonomy (NCBI): domain Eukaryota; kingdom Metazoa; phylum Arthropoda; class Insecta; order Diptera; family Syrphidae; genus Brachyopa; species Brachyopa scutellaris. The sequence continues at coordinate 26,787,905 of OX459114.1, read as the reverse complement.
ATCCGCTCGCCGTGGTCGTGGTGGTTAGTGCGATGGACTACTACGCAATGCTTTCCGGGTTCAATCCCAGCACGGGTCTAACACCTAAAGAGTTTTTTCACGGTGCCACCTCTTTCGAATGTCTGACAAGCATCAAAGAGAATAATTTTTTACGATTTAGCTTTTCAACTCGTCGTTTGGAGTCGGCAAAAAACTGTCCTTTCTATTCGTGCAAAAATATAACACGCACACATAAATGGTTGCAAGAAGCAGGCCCAGGTTCACCTCGAGCTGTAGAGCCAACTAAGTTAGTAAGTAAATCCAAAAAAGGATTCTGTTTTCTTGTGAATCAATGACAAGATTGAGAAAACCCACTGCCAATGACGTGGAAATACTCAAAACACCGGTCGAGTACCTTCCAAGACGGATTGGAGCAATTTGCGATTAATAAGCACTCTCGATCCAATATATGTGGAGTTTTCTTCCTGCTGGCGGTGCGTGGCTGGAGAAAAAGACCGATTTGATGTCGTTAGTTAAATTTACTAATAAAAACTACGTAGCAAACATTTCTACCATCTCTGCTTGTAACCAATCCACTACCACCACTTTAAAATGATCTACAACTCTTTTCATATACAGGATACCCTACTTAAACTTATTTTAATACATACTCTATTACTCCTCGTACACCTCCTAAATGCGAGTTCTTTTGACAAATGTCAGACAATCACAAGAAACCTTTTTGTACCGTTTGCATGTATAAATTATTCAATTCCACCAATTTGTCAAATATGGTCAAAAGAAACAAATCCCGTTTTCTTAGATACAAATTCACAATATATTCGTACTCGTACCTACAATGTACAGTGTCACAAGAAATCAACATGCGTGTATAGTACGAGTACTATCTACGACAGTATTGCCTCAACCGATGGTGTACGATTTACAATTCGACTAACAATAAAAATGTCCAACTTAAAATACATGTTTGAGAAATTGTCCATTCAATTGCATCTCAATAGGCCAATAGATGGCAGCTAGACAGATTGAATTTGAAGTCGCAGCAGCAGCAGAATAAGAAAAAAAGCGGTCCTCTCACTTGTTTTATGGTAATGCCGCTAACAAATTGCACGTCTGCATTGGTCCAGTCTTAAGCGAGTCACTTAAAATTCATGACGTTCGATTGGACGCGTTCTTGCTTACCAGTCTCTGGTGCGTGCTTCGTTTTTTTGTGCATTTTTTCTCTGCCAGATTTTGGACTGTTTGTGTTTAATTTATTTACACAAATGTATTTCCATTTTACAATGTTTTAGGTACGAGTGTATGTACTAACAATTTAGCAACAAATGTACTAACTTAACTTATTTTATTTTTAAAGAGGTGTAGCTAACAAAAAACAAATATGTACCTACTGGCAACACCTTAACGGGTTAAACCAATGCGGTCAGTTACGTAAACATTATGCCAAAACTTCTTTTGACATCTGCGGTGCTAATAAGTGTATCCCTCCCTGATGCATCTTACATACAAATAGAAATAGCCGCCTCGAAGTCCCGTTGATGACAATGTTAAGAAGGCGCGTCAGAAAAATTCGTAAAAAAAATCTGTACAAAGTGGTCGGTTATTGACACAGAAAATAGTACCTAACAGCACGCGTCACTAAATAAAAAGTCAGACATTTTTATCTATGTATGTATGTATCTATGTATGAGAAATAGACCGTAATACTTTTAAATGTTACATATCGACATGGGCACCGTAGCGCAAGTGGTTAGTGCGTCGGACTACTGAGCCAGCGGTCTTGGGTTCGAATCCCGTCGCAAACACCTAAAACGTTTTTCACAGTGCCCACCTCTTCCGAATGCCTGACAAGCATTCAAGAGTATCATTTGTCATGCAAAGCTTCCCACTCGCACTTTTACTGAAGCAATTCGTAAATTTAATGACGAATATGTGGACACATTGCATCTATAAATAATGATAGCTAACCTTTTATCCTTAAGAGGCTGTATTTGCTTAGAAAATAGGTATGTACCTAAAGTTAGTTCGGGAGAGTAAATAAAATATTCTGATTTTGGCGGGCAGAATTGAAAATTGAAACTTCTTTCACTACATCTGCTACTGTGCTACTACCACTAGCGCATATAGCTATTTGTGCAGCATACAGTAACTCTAATGAAGACCTCGATTCTACAAGGTCACGAACTTTGGCACGCTTTGATTATTCGCCACAACTAGTTCGTGCACGAATTTTAGATCAGAATTGTGATATATTCTGCATTAATAGCTCACTTGACGCAGAAATGTTTTTTAGGAAGGTATTAAAAATACTTGATAGTGGTCAAAATTTACTTTTTTTTGAAAACTAGCTCATTTACCCGCTTCGCAGCGTGTATTTGTAATAAATTGTCTCAGGAGACTTCCAGCTAAATACCACACTTGTCCTTGCATCTTAAAAAATGGCATAAATCTTGCTCCACAATTTGCTTAGCACCAAATGAAGTCATTTGAAAAGAATTATTATATGATCGTATTGATAGACTGGATGAATTGCTTGGATAAAGGATTTTCCATAGATATTAAAGAAAAAAATGGCTCAGGTGGGTAAGCAATTTCTTACAATCTAAGTTTTCCGCTTTCTTAAATATACAGCACGTTCTTACCGCCAAAACGTCAAAACATAATATATAGATCGAGCCGAAAGCCCTCGCAGCTAGAGCTCTCTCGATTTTAGATGTATTTATTTTGTAATTTACTTACACATAAATAAAGTTATAATAATAATAATAATAATATATAGATATAGATTCCAAGCCCTACATTTACATATCATAAAAAAAAATTGCAACCAAATTTATCCAGTTATTGAATTAGAGATGACTGAACAATTACAATACATGCATATATGTTGGCACGCAGCATAATCCCAATCACGTATACTAAACGCATACACGCATACCCGCTGATGCATTGACGGTGGCAATGGTCTCCACTGATCGTTGTGGCGAGAGCAAAGAAACAATATTTCTTTATGTTATTACTTTTCTCACAGAAAATGTACAAAGAAGATATATATATCAAAATCTCTGTTGAATCTAAACAAATATGTAAATTTTATTTTAACACGTTTTTTAAGGAACTAAGATAGAGCGAGATAAGTGCCTAGAAATCGAAAATAAACTTTTCTTTTTCTCATTTAGAAGTTTTTTATTGGAAAATATTAATTTTTTTTAATCCATTTTATAGATTTAACCCAACCAGATTCGATTGCAAAAAACTGCATCCAAATCTGTTCGGTAGTTTTTTTTTGTTTTTGCGGCACATACATACATACTTCTTTTTAGACTTCATTTTACAAAAGTAGTGATTATGTTGAAAAAGTACCCAGGTACTATTATGTTATTGTTGTACTCTACCGTATGTGATGGGTAGATTTGAGTTAAACTGTTTATTCAGCTTTTGGACCAACTGCAACCAAAACGTTGGTTTATTTGATTTGTTTTTGTAGCCACATTTCAAAAATTCCAGACATGATCTGTTGTATGCACTTTTTCAATTAAAAAAACCACAAGGACTTCTTCTCACACTAATTTTACAATTTTTTTTTAACAGAAAAATAGTTAACCGCACTGAAATATTCTTTGAAAACTTAGACAATTATATTGTTAATTTTATAATAATATGTATATAGCGGCCCTTACACGTTCAATAATAATGTCAATACACCCAAGTATTGACATTAATATTGATCGTGCAAGGTGGATAGTATTGTCATTACTTGGAATGATGGGCAGTAATGACGAAAATCCGGATTTTCTGATTTCAAAGTATCAATACTGCCACTATTGTCATTAATATTGGTTAGTGTAATGTGTTTTCATCATTATAATATTCGGCGTCAGCAGTCCTATACAGAGCCAAGCCTAGCTTCTCGCAACCATTTGTGTGTGCGTGTTACTTTATACGAATGGAAAGGACCTACAATTTTTTGCCGACTCCGAACGGCGAGTTGAGAAGCTTCTCTTGGCAAATGATACTCTTTGATTACTTGTCAGACATTCGAAAGAGGTGGCAACCGTGAAAAACTTTCTTAGGTGTTAGACCCGCGCGGGAATTGAACCCGAACAGCATGCGTAGTAGTCCAACGCACTAACCACCACAGCCACGGCCGTGGAATCGCCGCAAAGTTATTGTGTCGAAGAAAGTGATGTCCTGCGTACGTTCATTGAAACTTTCGAAGACCAAATATATAGGTATATTTTTCTACACATGATATTCAAAAACGAAAAAATACTAACCTTTATATATTCCTAAAGTACCTACATATTAACTTATTGTTTTTTTATGATTCACACACGCTTAATATTATTATGAATACCCTTAAAATGCTTTGCACAGCGCGGGCCGTAGTGAAAAGTTTATGAGGATGACAGACGAGATACCGATGCGCATTGGTATTGAATGTTTGTAATTCGTAAGGATAGGGAAAAATCGTTTTTGGTGAAGCATTCGACAGTCGAGTTGAGCGGTTAAAGAAAGGATCTCTATATTTTACTCTATGTCCGAAGTTGGGCTGGACGTGTGTGGATTGTGTTTGATTAAAATTAGTCGGTGATTCAATTATTAAAAGAGGCAGTCAACTTTTTTCAATATACTCCACTTTATTATAAGCTTACACACTAATCCAATAATTTTATGCGTAATGCGTGATCAACAGAAAAAGAGGGAGTATTCGGTCCTGTTGATCGCTTATACACTCCCATGCACTTGAATTGGGACAAGATTTTTTTCTTTAACTTTTGCGGTTTGCCAATAAAAGGGTAAGACACATGTACAGGAATATATTTTTAGAATACTAGGGATTCAATTTTTTATCAAAGGAAAAAAAAATTAGGCTTAAAACTCTTTCCGTTATTTTTATACAAATGGTTTTGTTAACGTAGTTAAAAAAATGTGCATTTTTCTTGCAGCACTTGAATAGGGACTAGGACAATTTCTTTCGTGTGGCTTAAGCCATTGACGCTAAAAGTGTTTTTTTGGTATGCCCGTAAAGTTTAAACGTTTTTAAAGCAAATGGGTAGGGGTACATTTTTTACAGAAGAAGAGAAAGGCAAAATACTTGCTTATAAAGAGGGCTACCTCACCAGTCACAAATAGAAATATTGCCGAATAAATAGGAAAAAATTGGAAAAAATTAAGTCGGTGGTATGCAACTTTCTTAAAAATAAGTAGAACTATGGGAGCAACATAAAATAGCGGACCATAAAAGCAAATACATCTACTGAATGCAGACGAATTGTGAGAGAAGCCTCGAATTCTGATTGCTCTGTCTCACAAATCTGTCAAATTTGGGAATTTTTTCGAGTGTTGACATGGTAAAACGATTAATACGAAGAGCTAAACATCTGAAAAGATTAAAATTTAAACAAAACTCCCTCTTACTACGGTTTGTAAGGAGACTCGTCAGCTTTTTGCTGGAAATTGCATGACATGGAATAGCGAGTGGCATCATATCGTTTTTTTGGACGAAATCCGATTTAATTTATATGGCCCTGGTGGTTACAATTACTGGTAAGGTTCAAAAATAATGATGGATGACAATACTGGTATTGACATTATTATTGACGGTGTAAGCGCTGCTCATGAAAAAAAAACACAAAAATAAATAAATAAAAAATTGTGAAATTGTGCATAACGTTAGAAATGTATCTAGAGACAATTGTCTAACAACTTTTATAACAATTACTTGGTGTCGTTAAGGCAAATGTAATATTTAAATTTGGGAAATAAAAAAAAAAATATTATTTTGCTACAAGTTCTTCTTTACTATAATATAATAAACTATGGAAATTTATCCAATTCTGCAAATAGTTTCAAGAGTACCGATAAGAATCGGTTCATGCAGCAACACAGTGGACCTTCTTTGGTCTAAGTGAATCCTACCGAAAACGGTGATAGCCACCTAACCTAACCCACAAGTGCTATTGATCGTTTTCGTGCAAAAATGTTTCTGTCCCTTTTATCCGCGGTTGACATTAACATACTTTTCAATGCATTGAAAATTAGAAAAAAGTGTTGTGTCATATACGGGATTTAGTAATGAAATTGGAAGTTATACATTTTACACAAAGTCAAAGTTGTATGTGTGGATGGTAACGGGTTGATAAAGCACTAGCTTCAGAAAGACTAAAGGAAATGTCTCAGTTAGAGGTTTAAAAAAACGATTATCTTCTTACCTACAGGAGTCACTTTAATGTACTCTCTATGTTCATTCGTTTCGCTTTGGATTGATACCGCTGGCTTCGGCTTTCACACGCCAAATGATAAACTGTTCATTTGTCAATTTCTTCTTTCTTTTTTTGACAGCTTCTAGTATTGGAGTTTCCAAAAAGGCGAAAGCAATGTGTACGCCGAGTGTTTGCAACATGTACCGATGTGCTGTAGTTATTCCAACCATCCGTTTCGAGAGATTTTCCTTATGGCATTAGGGGTCAAACACTGCAGTCCATTTGTTTGGCTTTATTACCTACTACCTACCACCGTGCGCAATTAGCCGTGGCATGTGTGTGCAAAATCTTCATATCACTCAATAAGGATTGTTCACACTTTCTGCAAAAGGAAGTGGCTACCGCGGAACGCACAGAATACACAAAACCATGAGAAGAAGCTATATAAAAAAAAATAATGAAAGAACAAAAAATCCAACTTTACTGACCTAATTCCCGAAAATGGAAAATTAATTCACTGAACCCGTCCATCCAGCTGACCAGAACTATAGAGCCCAGGCGCATTTAACAAAGCGAATCTGTCAAAGCGTAATTATAGACCTCAAATCGACGTAAAATTTATTACATTGCATCACTCTATGGCATCTTAAGACGCAGCGCGGAGCGCGCTCTCTTCGTGTGGCACCAACGCAACACGACGGGTTTTTTTGGGCCGCGCACCAGATAATGATGACCTGAGGTGGGTATTCCACGGAAGGGGGAAGCTTCCCCCTCTGATGTTGATTATTATCGGCCTTCATGGCCACACACCTTCTATTTGATATCATACACGGATGATAATGATCGAAATTGATTATTATCGGCGATTCATGTCGGAGCGGAGGCAGCAGCAGTTTTTAAGGAAAATGCTTCGTTTAAATGAAAAGCGATCACCTACATTCGAGGAGGTACGAGTATCTTTGGTGGGGAATTTCATTTAATATAATCAGAGAGAGGTGAAATAATTACAGATGGCTTGCAGCGACGACGACGGTTCCCGGGTTGGACTGTAAGGGCCCTATTTACGGCCGAAGAGAATAATTTTTTGACGGTTTCTTGTTAAGGTTCGGTTTTTCTTGGACTATTTTTAGTTGCACGTGAGCTCTGCACCTCGTATATCACTAGGAGTTCACATAGTAACATGCAATTATTTTTAAATTGATTTTATTATTTATTGTGTTTATTTTTATTTAATTGGATTGAATTCTGTGGTTTAAATTAAATTTGGCATGTAAATATCTGTATAATTGAGAAACTTAGATGTTTTATTTGAAATAAGTTTGGGAACAGATCCGAAGTGAACAACTCGCATTTGAAATTCTCCACAGGCTCTCAGAAATGTATAAAACGAACTTCACTTACATATGTACATATGTATGTCAAAAACAAGGTTTGATTCCGTAAAACGTCGTGTCCTTCTGCCATTATTTTGTAGTGGAAAGGGGGAGAGCATTAGAATACTCAAGTAGTAAGGGCGTAGCACTTGTTGAGCTTTGAATCGGCTCACTGTTGGAGATTAAATTTAATATAAAAAGTAATCCTATTTTTAAGGATTATTGTATCAAATTGCGAATTTTATGTTCTATATACGAGTATTTGCAGGATCCGGAGTCCCTCAACGGAGTCACCTATTTCTATCTTTCCTTATTCTTGCTATCAGTGATGTTCCATCAATCATAAGACATAGAAACGTCCTCACATTTTCCGACGGTATGTATATGAAGATCAGTAAAGCAGTTACAACCATAAATGACTGTAGACTTCTGCAATCAGATATTGATAACTTAACCCTTACCCTGTTAATATAAAATTATATAAAAAAGTTATATAAAAAAGTTAAAATATTGCCCAGACGCATGTTGAAACTTAAAAAACTCGCGCAATTTCTATAATATGTATCTGAAACTTCCTTACAATTATTTTTTTGGTCAAAATAAGCGTTATGCATAAAAAAATTGTTTCGGACCCATCCAGGGAAGGCCATAGAGAAAAAGAAACGAATCCTGTATTTTGGGCAAATTTTGCCCAGTGCAATTGTTATATGGAAAATTATCGTTAGAGAAACTTGAACAACATAGATGGCCGTTACTTTTTGTATTATTTTCTTTTTGTAATCACCACGGAAATCTAAAATTAGTAGAAAATCTCAAAACTGAAGGTAATCTGGATTTGCTTTCACTTTATTGATTCGCGTCATCTTTCTACGTTTGTTGCAGTAGACCGCACATACGCTGCGTGCTTCTCTTCAGATTAGTTTTATTGCTAAAATATTAGTAACAAATTTGATGTTTAGTGTGTTTAAAAAAAAAAAAAAAAAAATATGTTTCAAAGGTAAGTTAAATAAAGATAAAACTGTATTAGTTGAAATAATACTGAGTTATAGGCGCGAGGAATAGGTACATCAAGTTGAAATAGAACAATTTATCAATGAATCTGACTATGAAGATGTCATAGATGACGCAAGTTCTAATGAAGATTCCGAACTTTTATCCGATAATCTATCCGAAATAGATGTCAACGTCAACGAGGGGAAAGCGTTAGCTCTGAAGGGGAAACAGCTACAGCTAACAGGGATGAAGAAGAAGAAATTTCATGGTATCTTCCAAAAGATTCAAAATTGTATTGGTACGAGAAACCCGATTGTTCATACTTGGGCAGAAAAAGCGAAGAAAATGTTTTGTCTACTACCCCTGGTCCAACTCATTACGGTGTTGCACGAGTTACTAACATAGAGTCTTCCTTCGAGCTGTTTAACACTCCAGAGATGCAAAAGTTAATTCTGCCTATGACTAACCTTGAAGGTTGGTATTCATTACGTTACATAGTATAATAAATACAGGATTTCTATTTCTTTCCTGCGAATATGTATTTTTTGTGGGACAAATGGGCTAAAAGCTTAAAGAAATTATACAACACAGATGAATTCGTAACTATAGATGAACAGCTGGTAGCTTTCCGCAGAAGATGCCCATTCCAACTATATATTCCATCAAAAACAGCTAAATACGGAATTAAAATTTGGGCCCTCTGTGACTCTGCCACAACTATGAATGGGCTCCGAGACAGAAGGGACCGAAATTGCAAAGCTAAAAAAAATCAAGTTATGCGTGTTGTTTTGGATTTAGCAGTTGTTCTGAAATATAGAAATGTAACCTGTGTAACATCGTATGATCTTGGTGTTCAGCTTTTAAAAAGAAAAATGACAATGGTTGGAACCGTCCGTAAAAATAAAACATTTTTACCACAACAAATATTGGATATGAAACGAAAACCTCCACTGTTTTCTAAGTTTCTTTTCGAGTACGAAAATAAAACAACTTTAGTTGCGTATATGCCAAAAAAATATCGTACCTTTTGAGTACTTTGCACCATGCCACAAAAATTGTAGAAAGTAGGCACGTAGTCACATGTGCCCAAACTTATCAAATAGCACCAAATATGCTACAAAATGTAACAAATGTAAATCATTTGCCTGTAAGAATCATTTATTTACGGAAATAGTTTGTGAAAAGCGCAAATAATGCATTAAAATTGTACTGGGCAAAATTTGCCCAAACGACAGCATGTTTAATTTTTTTTCTTTACAGGATAAGGGTTAAATGTCTGCTGCAGTAAAAATGGTTTAGTCCTCAACCCACTCAAGTGTCAGTCCGTAACATTCTCTAGGAAACGGGTACTGACTATTTTCAATTATTTTACATCGAATCACTCTCTCTCTCTCTCTGTCTGTGGGGTTTATAGTTTTAAGAACCTCGGTGTTTGTTTTAGCCCTAAGCTTGATTTCAAAGAGCATATAAACCATATTGTGAATAAATCAAACTTAATGTAAGATTTTGGTTAAAGATGGTGTAAATAATTTAAAATCCTTATGTCACTCTCTCATTATTTAACCATCTTGTCCGTCCTCACTTCGAATATGCTTCGCAAGTATGGGAATCTTATCAAAAAATCTCAATACTCGTATTGAAGCCGTCCAGCGAAGCTTCATTCGTTTCGCATTGAAAGGTCTTCCCTGGAGCGAACCTTTGGCTCAAAGAAGGGTCAATAATAATATCATTCATATGCATCATCTGATCTCAGGTCTGATTGATGCACCTGACTTATTATCCTGTTTAGGATTAAACATTTTGGGGGGGGGATCGCATTACCTGCGTAGTATAGAGTTACTGCATGTTCCTCATCATAGAACAAATTACGGGATGCATGAGCCAATTAACCGGATGAGTAAACTCTATAATTTAAACGTAAACTTAATTGACTTTAATCTTAACCAGGTTACACTAAGAAATGTATTGCATAGCATGATTCCTCGCACATAAATACTAATTTTTTTCTTATTATTTGTTTGTTTAATGCTTGTGTAGTGGTGTAATGTAGTCCAGAAGGGAATTATCACATTACTCCAGTCGCCAGTGGTTCTTTCTGGCTTTACTACTCTAATATTCGCTTCCTTTTGGAATTACTTCAGGCCTTATTTTAACAATGGGATGTCATAGGGAGTAAGTGCTTGACATCTCGCTTCCTTTTGCAGGCCTTCTTTCAAGGGTTACCAGGAAGTTGTAATAGCAGGCCTTCCTATAACCCCTCTAAGGAAGCACTTATCGGTAAGGACTAAAAGTAGGCCTTCCTATACCGCTTCCAGTGAAGCACTTATTGCATTGGTTACCAGAAAGAAGCAAAAGTAGGGATTTCCATTCGAAAAAAAATACACGAAAAAGGGAAATATAGGAAGCAAAGAGGTAATGGAGTTTATTATGTTGAAACAGATATGCCAGTCAAATCTGTTACCAAATCGCTACCTACGCAATGCCTAAACACATGCCTGAAAACGGTCGTTCACTTAGAAGCGAAGTGGTAATACAAAATGCTCAAGTTTTAAAACTGATTGGAATTTTAAAACAGATTCCATAACTAACTCGCTTCATTCGCAATATTGCAATACCTAAACACAGGCCTGAAAAATGTTATTACCTGGGAAGCGAAGTGGTAACACAATTGATGCTCAGGTTTGAAAAGTGGTGGAAATTTTAAAACAAGAGCCATTACCAACTCGCTTCCTAGGCATGATTTTGGGAAGGCCTTGCTATTTTTTAAGATTTTCATTGATGAAGAAGTGGTGATTTGTGCAAGGATTCCCTACTGGGAGCGTAGCCTAACCATAAACCCAGCACTAAATGATGCATATTTTGCGCTGGCAAATCTCTGATTGTGTTTGTTGCTTGCATTGTGTTTTAAAAAAAAAATAGCGTCCCTTAATAAATGCCCTGAATACAAATGCAGTAGAACTCGGTTAAATTGGACTCCAGGGGACCGTTAATATATATTAATCCAAAAAAATCGAACGTCAACTTTCCCAAACGAAAAACAAAGGAGAAAAAGGAACGGTATTGATCCATAATACAAATAATATGTATTAGAAATTGGAGCAATACAAATATGAAAACTAATTTTACAAAAAACTGCACGACTTGTCGACTTCCTTGCTGCAAAATTTGAGATCCTCCACTTGCCCTTCCTCATACTCCTCTTTTTCCTCATAGCTGCTAGAACGAAATTCCACAATAGGTAATCTTAATTTGTTAATTTCTGGATAGATATCAACATTGATATAATCAATGAATTGGCTAATACACACAAGCTTTGTAATAGCTTTCGATTCGATTAGTGTAATTTTATCATCCGGATTCTGGATCTCGCATTCCAAAAAAAATTAGATACATTTTGCAGACATCGTCATATGGCCATGGCGTCCAACACTGTAAAGGCCTTAACATAACTGGCTTCTTGCATTGTGATGATTCTCAGCAGCAGCTCTTTTCTGTAAACTTGCCGTAATCCATCGGTTGCAGCATGGCAGTTGTTTTTAAAAGAACGGGGCAAGCTTAACGAAATTGATGGATAAACTGGGTGCTCTGGGCAGCAGTGGCGGACTAAAGGGGGGGGCGGAGGGGGCGGTTCGCCCCGGGTGGTAGACTAATAGGGGGAGCCATCAGTAGCAGCAAAATAACTACATATTTTCACATTACACAAAACAAATAAAAAATAAAATAAAAAATAAAAAAAAATAAAAATAAAATAAAAAAATAAAATAAAAAAATAAAACTGTTTCCAAAATACCTACTTACATATGTATGTACGCATGAATTTCCTTTCTGACTTATTCCCTTAAGATAGGTAATATGGCAATAAGAAAACCGTTATCGCCCAAGAGCAATAACCAAGCATTCAAGCAAGCCGCACAGTCCTGAGTCCCTTTTGGGGAAAGAAGTGAGGACAAAAATTGTGAAAGACATCCACTAGGCGAAGTACTTTGGCATTATATTCGACAGCAACCCGATGAATCACATATCGACGACCAAATGAGCGAGGTCATTAGATACGTTCACATCCAGGACGGGAAAGTTAAGGTGAGGTAATCCTTTCTTTTTCCCTACATCTGGAAAGACTGCTTAAGAACTTACCGACGATATCTTGAAGCAATTTAATGAAGATAGTCTTCACATTAACCTTTGCCGGGCTTAGGGATATGATCAGACCTGTAAAGTAATGAAGTATTTTGGGACTTAAGTACAACTTAAGTACAATTACCTTGTACTTATTTTTTTTAAGTACAAGTACAATTCCTTGGTACTTGTACTTAAAAATTTCAAATACCAGTACCGGGACTTGTACTTGTACTTGCAATTCCTTCAAAGTACTTGAAAATATGATCTTAAGTACTTTATTACTTAAAAATTGTACTTAAGTCTTTTTCAATTCCTTTCAATTCCTTTTAAGTACTTTTAATTACTTTCAATTCCTCAATTCCTTTTTAAGTACTTTAATTCCTTTTAATTCCTTTTAAGTACTTTAATTCCTTTTGTACATTACATACATAATTTCAGTTTAAACATTCCCTCTCTGTAACTACTTACTTACTTAGGTGGCGCTACAGTCCGGGGTGGACCAAGGCCTCAACCAACAACCTCTTCCAGTTAGCCCGGTCCTTAGCTAACCGCTTCCAGTTGCGCACTCCAAGTTGGTTGAGGTCTTGTTCTACTTGGTTGCGCCACCTTAGGCGAGGTCGTCCTCTGCTGCGCTGACGATAATAGTTACACAGAAAGTTACATAGAAGCAGGGATTACCAAAATCTTTTTTTTTTTTTGAAAGGTTATTGCCGAAAATATGTTCAAAAATACCATCCCCCCATCATCGAAACTGTTTAACTCCAAAGATATAAAAAAAAAACAAGGTTTGCAGATGTTGAACGATAACTACAGCGATAGTCATAAGTTGTATAGTTTCTGATAAATTCACATCCATAAATTAAATTTTGCGACTGATAAATTCAGATAAAATTTGATTTACTGTTCTTTTTATTGTTCATGCCTCCTTATATTTGATATTGTCATTAAAATCTCTGTGGCAGCTCTATCAAAACTGACAAGCTTGGCCAGCAAAAGCGGCCTGGGGCACAAACCCGCAAAAACGAAGCTTGAGATATTCACTAAGAAGCACATCCCTCAAGTCACCCCTCAAAAATTAAGTGATAATCAACTCAGCTTTTCGGATTACGCCAAATATCTAGGTTGGGACCTTCTAGACAGAAAATTAAGTTGGAAATTGAATGCACTCGAACATGTAAAAAAATTCCGCTACCGCATTGTATTCGTGCAACAAAGCCTTAGGCTGTAAATGGGGAATGCGCTCTCAGATTATGAACTGGCTCTATAATTATAAATATTTTTGTACAGAATTGTTGTCTGGTGGCCAGCACTGGACTGGGCAAACTCAGCTACGTCAATATATCATACATACGAAAATGCAAATAACGGCTTCCATCTGCATTACTGGAGCTATATGAACCACCCCCACCGCGGCTCTTGAAACAATTTTGGACTTGCTTTTGTTGGACATTTACGGTAGGGATATCACAGCGAAAACGACGAAGATTTCTAACTTAATAGAATACTTTCAATTACGGTATTTTTGAACATATTTTCGGCAATAACCTTTCAAAAAAAAAAAAGATTTTGGTAATCCCTGCTTCTAGCTTTCTGTGTAACTATTATCGTCAATATAATTTATATTATTTTATGCATTTTAGAATTTTCACAATATTTGCCTATAAAATGTATAATTTTATAATAATAGTTACAGAGAGGGAATGTTTAAACTGAAATTATGTATGTAATGTACAAAAGGAATTAAAGTACTTAAAAGGAATTAAAAGGAATTAAAGTACTTTAAAAGGAATTGAGGAATTGAAAGTAATTAAAAGTACTTAAAAGGAATTGAAAGGAATTGAAAAAGACTTAAGTACAATTTTTAAGTAATAAAGTACTTAAGATCATTTTTTCAAGTACTTTGAAGGAATTGCAAGTACAAGTACAAGTCCCGGTACTGGTATTTGAAATTTTTAAGTACAAGTACCAAGGAATTGTACTTGTACTTAAAAAAAATAAGTACAAGGTAATTGTACTTGTACTTGTACTTGTACTTGAATTTTACAGGTTTGGATATGATAATGCTGCGACTGGCGGGTATTCATGGAGGAGTTCAAAAATTGATTCGGCAAATTAATCCAAAAGCCTTGTTTACGCCATGTGCAAACCATTCTTTAAACCTTTGTGGAGTTCACTCTGTGGGAAGTACTCCTTCAAGTGCAACATTTTTTGGGACAATGGAAAGACTTTACACATTTTTCTCAGCATCTACGCATCGTTGGGATATTCACATAAACAATGTAGGCGTGTCAGTCAAGAGACTTGTAGACACTAGATTAGGCACTCATTATGCGGCTGTTAAGCCATTGAAGGAAAATTTCGTGACGATAGTTTCAACCATTGAACTCCTTTGTGATCCTCCAAAGGAAAATTTGGATACAATTTGGATTCTGGTGCGATATTTTGGAAGAAGTTGACGCAGCACAGAAATACTTGCAAAAATTCGGGCTCACTCTAGAAAAAAGTGTAATAAAACTTAAGGCACTCGCGAGTTCTCTTCATGAACATCGTGATGAAACCGTGAAAAAGGCCATAATATATCCAAGAGAACAATGTACTGACCTACAAATTTCAATTGAAAGGCGCGGAAGAACAAAAAAGAAGTAAATTATGCCTGGCGAAAAGGCTCAAAATGCTGGTTTGAAGTTGGAAAAGGAAACACGAAGATCCATGTTAGAATGTCAGGATACATTTTACACTGAACCTATTCACCGGCCTAAGGCCATGGAAGACATTACGTAAGTTTTCTCAGCTCTTCAACCGAAAATATTTCTGTACGGAATGGAAGAAGAATTGCGTGCTGTTGTTCCAATGCTTACCTCGACACCAGTCTGTGTAATTAAAGTACATTTAATATTTTTTTTGCAACAACCACATGAATTTTGTCCGTATCACCCGATTCGATCCAACGAAAATCGCTTATCATCTCTTTCGCTGATTACAATTACTGCCTCGCCTTTTTGATTTCGGCAGACGTATAGCTAGACGTAACAAATATTTAAGCTCTAAAGTAAAAAATCTAGTCTAATCTAATCTAATCTATAGCTAGACGTATTACGTACCATACAAAATAAAAGTTTTTTTTTTTTTTGATGCAAAATAGCTCTTGAAACTTTTTCCGATTGACACGAAGCAATTCGGCCAAAAATGCATTTGGTCATCGAAAGTACGCCAAAGTTGAAATCCAACTTATGAGCTTAGTTCCCAAATCGGTTGGATCTTATTTGAATTATCTTATTGAAAGACCCAAATTCGTCTAGTTAAAGTCGCGGAAATGCCGATTTCCTATAAACGATGAAAAAGTCCGTTCTCACATATACATTAGTAGCAACTCGATCAGCAACTGAACTGGTTTCCTCAAATTTGGCGATCATTTATTGGTTGACGGTTTGGCGAGCAGAACATGTATTTTTATAATAAATGTTCACAATTACAACACGTTGTTTAAGCTTACAGTTCTCGAAATGAAGAAGCATCAGGCTCAGTTTCAAGTGAGATATGAAGTTGAAGATGGTGACGTTCTTTACAATAATCGTTACCTTTGTCTAAGTCTTACAGAACTAAATTGCTGAATTTTGTGCTAAACATGCTCTGCCGGTTTAATTGCAGGCGTTTTACAGTTTTACACTGAATGCTTAGTCCTAGTACAGAGGCAAGTTCCATTTACAAGTCTTAAAGCCTGGGGTAAAATTTTACCCCACGAATAAAAAAACGTAAGTAAACGGTAAATGAAGGCTAGATGTGGCAAGATTATTCACATAAAATTAATCGTGATTCTTTTATAGTCCAAACAAGTATAATTTATCACGAAATGGACTGCTTTCAAGAAGCAGTTGTCGGAAACATTGGCATAAAAAACAATGCCTTGGGCGATAAAAATAAAATAAATAAATGAAAATAGCTTGAAAATAACTCGCAGACTTTTAAAAAAAAAATATGGAAAAATATATGGAGTGCTCCCAGATCGTTGGAAACGTTAAAAATGGACTCAGGACAAAATTTGTAGTAATAGCACAAAAATCCAGGTTTCAGAACTTGGCAGAAAAAAAATTGTCCGATTTCAAAATAGCGTTGGGGTAACATTTTACCCCAGTCCATGTACTAGGGTTAAAATTAAAGTTACAGCCTTTCATCCTCATGCCTGATCGATCACGGAAACATTGCTAACAGTAGTTTGCCGAGACCAGTTTCCTAGACTTGACAACTGTTAACACTTCACCAGTAAAAACAAAACTGACAGCATCATGCTGCTTTACAGTATCATTGCCCAAAAAGTAAGAAGTTGCGAACCCAATTGATTCACATAACCTACGACCACAGATAATATAGTAACTATGTTATCTGTGCTACGACTCTTGTGTAACAAAGGAAAATTTGCAGGAATTAGCACTGACATCACGTAACATGTAACGATCTCAGGCCAACAAATTAATTTTTAACGGAAAAGGCGATTAACACGAGATTTAATAAATCTAAATTTAAATTTGCAACATTCCAACTGCCATTATATTTAGATAAGCGCCATCAGTTGGGAAAAGTTAATTTAATTTCAAAGCACATTGTAGCAGCGCCACCTATTACCACCAGCGACAATAGAAAGCATTTTAATTTTTACTTAGCTAAGATGTAAACCAAACATACCACCTTACCGACAATGTATGTGAACTATGCTAAACATGTACACAGATCAGTTTGTTAGTTTTGAGTTTCACATTGAGATGCCTCTGATCGCCCGTTCTAAAAGTCAATTTAGCAAGCATATAACGAATCCATCTAATAAGAAAACAAATAGGTACCTCTTGCAAGTAGCAATTAACAATTCAATGAAGAATGAAATCTGATGCACATGCATCTTGTATTCCTTATGTGTTTTGTGTGGGTGTATGATTATTCTTTTTATTATACTGACTCAACTCAACCGTCGACTTAGTCGGTTGTTGTTAAAATCAACCCGTGTGTGGCGTTGGGAAATTTTATATGTAAATACATACAGGCCAATCGTGAACAGAGTTTCCCGGGATTCAGCAATCTGATTTACATTGCTGACAAGGGAAATATTTCCATCGGAATTTATTCGCGATAACCCTAATTAAAAAAAAAAATTAATGGTATAATCCAGAGCTAATATGGACTTAGAACAATTGAGTAATGGCTTAATAATACTTAGGAAAACTTAAATATACATAGGTGGCACTCTTTGCAGTGTAAAATTGTCTTCGAGCTGGTTCATGTCTCCGGAAAGGAAATTTTCTAGTAAAAAAATAATAATACTTTTACAAAATGTTTAGGTGCGTTTTCGCACTTTTTTGGTTGCAAACATCTAAACGCGCATTCACGCTTTTGTGATTCGACCCAGGGCTAGAAAAATCCAATACATTATCCAGAATTCAGTTTAATTCGGTTTAAAAAAGTGCAAAAACAAAACTGATCGAGTGTGAACTTGCATTTCGCTGAAATCGTGGATTTCGGGTCGGTGTTAATGCATACTATAAAGTGAGAAGACACAAAAACGACAATTGTCGTTTAAGATAAACGTCTTACGGAATAAGAGTGATTGTTATTTAAAAAAAATATTGCCATAATGAAAACTTGTAGTTATTGCCATAACTTATGTCGGCAGCAGGATTTTTCGCCCTCGCAGTTAATGATATTGATGATTTGAGTTATGAAGTTGAGTTACGGAATATGGCTGCCAAAAAAAAAAATGAAGTGCAAGATTTCGAAGAGATCTTGAATAGTAATGAACAAATTGTGATATTGAGTCCTTGCCAATTGTGTTTTTGAACGATGATGACATATCTACAGCACCACAAAGGCCGCCACCAGCTGAATAACTTAAAGCCATTAAAGCCCACTTACTTTCTTAGGTGGCGCTACAGCTCGGGGTAACCTGGGCCTGCTCCTCGCAACCATTTGTGTGTGCGTGTTATATTTTTGCAGGAATGGAAGGACCTTCAATTTTTTGCCGACTCCGAATGGTGAGTTGGGAAGCACATTGTGACAAATGATACTCTTCTAATGCCAGCTCAAATAGGTTGCCTAACTGTATGCTTCCAGATGATAAATACTGGAAGAGCCAAGAGCGTGTTGCTTCCTATGAATGGGTTAATAGTACCTAACCTATTGATGGACGTCGATTACACCACTCCCTTTTTCGTACGTTTCGCCTTTCGTCTTTTTGATAGAAATGGTGAGGGGCGTAGAAACGAAAGGGGAATGATGAAACGAAAGAAGGAATGTAAATTCTAAGATTTTTTCCGGTTGATCTTTGACATTTCTCATTTGACAACCAAAACAAAGCAGGAAATTTAAGTGTTGAATTTTAAAGTTGATTTTTGAGCTAAATTTAGGGACATTTTACATTTGCTAGTAAACACGCAATTATTCACCACTATCATTAAATCCGGCGGATCTGAGATTTCCTTCACTCATTCGGTTCACATTCACTTAGGCCCCTATTGCGAGTGTCGATCAACGATCGATAAGCGACAACTATCGATCGTCGAGTGCTGATTTTGGTACTGTATATTGTGATTGTGATCGATATTTGTCGATTTGACAGTCGCCTATAGTCAATCACAAGTTTCTAGTCGATGCTTTTTTTTAGAAATGTGAAAGAGTTTTGTGCGAATCAATCGACGCAATCGACAATTGTCGTGACGATATGGGCCTTATCGTCGTGATCATTAAATCCGCCGGATACACTACTTTATCTACATCGCTTTTTATATTTTCGAAATAAGCTGTTTTCTGATTAGTCACTTGACAAAGGCGATTATGGTGTGAAAACAAAAATCTAAGGAATAATAAATAATAAATAAATACTTTTTTGGTTTTACTTCAAGCTTTGCAATATTTTGCATTCCAATATCATGTTTCATTTATTTTATTGATAAAGTTCAACGTTTCTTGTATTTACATTTATTTCCATTAAAATTTCTTTGTTTTGGTCGCATGTTTTGTGTAATGATCTGTGTATTCTACGTATGCCTGAAGTTAGTTCATAATTTGTTTGTTTCTGCACTTTCAACGTTCAAAGTTTTTGGCAGCAAAACAAAATGCTAGCCAACCCCACAGCAAAAGCACCAGATCCGCAACAATTTTCTCGCGGATCTGTATCATCAAAATTTGTATGGAGAGATCCGATCTGATCGTTTTCAATGATTAAGTGAAAAGACATTCACATTACCGGCAAGTGGATGATTCCCTTCGTACGGATTCAATGATGCCGAATTTCGAATTTTCGTAAGTTACACCCACCCCCCCCGCCCCGCGGACTTAATAATAGGGGTGATTATCCTCCATAATAAGAAAATTTTGTTTGATTCCACCTGAAATTTTAGTATTCCCCTCCAAAAAATGTGAATTTCAATAATTGTCAGAATCACGTATGGACGTATTCACATTTTATAAGGAACCGTACATACCTGTCAAAAAGACGAAAGACGAAACGTACGAAAAAAAGAGTCGTGTAATCTTCGTCATGATATGGATGTTACCGTAGTCGCCTGGAAGGAATCGAAGACTACTACTGAAAAAAAGACTGAAAGATATTTCATAATTGGAAATAAGAAGAAATATGCGGAGTTTCTTAAACTGTATACGAATTCTGATTACTTTTGAGAGGGACCGTACATCGTATCGATACTCAGCTATTTACACCTATGATTCCGCTTCATCCAATAAGTGGCAACAAAAACACTGACCAGTTGCACTCAAAAAAAAAAAGTTCTGAAAGTGTTAAATTGCCAAACTAAAAAGAGTAAACATTTTTTTTCTTGTGTTTTTTTTTTATTATTTATTTACAATATTATTATAGAAAATATACCCTTAAACTAGAAGCAAAACAAACAAACCGGAAGACAATGATCCTTACACGCTATACCTTAAAACTAAATGGAAGACAATGATACTATACGTAGAGCTTACACTATTAGAAATTTACAGTTTCTTTTTAAAATTTACTTTTGTTGCTATCACAGTTTAGTTAACACAATTAAATTATTTTTTAAAGCTTTTCCGTTGACAAGCGCTTGAGTGGAAACGCAGTCGCGGTTAAGGGTGTTTTTCAACGAATTCACTTGCACTTAATCGAAAATAAATACCTAACGCCACATTTGTGTTTTGTCCGACGCCATGTCCTTCGATCAAAATAAGCAGCAGCTTCCTCCGTTGTGGTTGCATTCTTACTACGAACCGTAGGCAAGTGCAGCCAGGCAAGTCTTGGCCTCTTCAGTCTTCAGTGGGCATTGAATTGTTCCTCGAAGCCGAATTAGCAGCCATTCGGGTGAAAGGTCTTCTCAGCGTCAACATCAGGAAGGGTCGTTCCATGTTGAGATGCGAACTCTAAGGAAAATCAATCAGTTTCTCCGAGCGGCTACATCCCTTTTCGGCCTCTGAATCACTAGGATGGTGTCTCCAATGCTCTTCTCCGGTTTGGTGTAGGATATCTGCGCCAACACTACTTGACAAACTTATGTCAGTGTGCAGATGCCAGCGTAAGTATTCCGCACAGTAGAACCGACCGGGTCCTAGGACCAGGTTGTTCTTCGGATGAACGATGCACTTTAAGTGTATGACTCTCTAAAATGTTGCACACTATTTATACTGTATCGCAGGACACCCCCACCACTGTGCACACTGTGGCAAGGACCTTTTCTATCCCTACTTTCACAATAATGCTTATTGTTCGCAGCAAGATCCTTATCGGATAGTTTTCCTTTCTTCCACTTTGCGTGAGCCGATCAGGCATTTCAATGGAAATTTTGTGAAAAGGGACATGGATGCTGAGTGTACGAGTATGTGTGTGGAATGCTAATAGGGAGAAAGAGAAAGGTCAAAACTGTTGCACGATAGGTGGTAGCTAAGGCAGGTATACCTGTTTTTTGAAAATTCACTCTTGGGGCACACTATTGCCTGTAAATGAGTGATATTTATTGATTATGGATTGGAGATTTATCGTGTTTAATTAACGGAGCCGGGTAAGTGGTACGTGCTCGTAGATTCAAACACTTTCGATAAAAATCTTTATCACATAAACATTGAAGACACTTGACACTTGAGGCGATTGTATGAATAGCTTCAGAATTTTATATGAACCTAGCGATATTGAATACAACAAATGGGCTTAGCTGGTTTCTGTTTTATTATTTTTGAGGACTAACTGACGTAGTTATTTTTTATTGTATCGTCGCGCCAACATTGGGTTGCCGTAAGCGCCATTTTGATGTTTTTGGGAAATCGCATTTAAAGTTTTGACATCTTATTGCATAAAAACAAACCGCTGGGATTTTGTCATTTTTTAACACGATATCTTTCAAAAAATCTAAGAAGTTATTCTAAAACACTTTTAGTTTTTAAGTTATTTAAAATTTATTACAAAATGAGTTTGCCCTATACGCCACTAAAATGAATATTTTCTGTTACTCATACACGTACGTCAAAAATTCCAGATTTTCGCAAACGTTTTCTAAGGTAGGCTGAGTTCCAAAATGCATCAGAGATCAGATGCGTTGTAGATACAAAGTCATAAGTTCCGAAACTGAAACAAGAAAATTATGACAAAGTCGCAAGTTTCTAAACGCATCCTAAACGTTTTTGATGCGCATAAACTAAGCAAACTGCGCATCGATATTTTTTTCGATGCTTTTATTTGAATTTCAATAAATTTCATGTTGCTACCAACAACAGCATGAACATTTTTTTATAAATATTAGGTACTTGGAATGCATCTCGTACCATCCTGAAATTACTATCATTTGGGATATCTTTCAATAGTTTTAAAAAATATTCATAGATTTAGGCATCTTACTTCGGAATTCCTTAGACTTAAATGGATAATGCTGCATCACGTCTGTTTCTGACAGTTTTAAAGAATGTTCTTATACGTCAACATTTTCAAACCACTGATTTAAAATTCTTTTAAATATAACGTTATTAGACATGTGAAAATTCCAATCGGCTCTGTACAAAATGCGTTCCGAAACGTTAAACTTTTACAAAGTAAAATTTATGCAATTTACCGTATCGAAACATTTTTTTTACATTTTGGAACTCAGCCGTACTGTTTCCACATTTCAGAAGTCTTTTGTCTTTTTCGGGGAGAATGCACATACGTCAAAACCAAAAAAAATATTTTTCTTTCTACTGACGTACGTGCATACGATTAATTAGTTTTACCTGGCATTTTGTCAAAACAATTCTTAAACTAAAATTTGATTAAATTGTATGGAAAATTTGACGTAAATGCCAAATTTTGGCGTTTACGTCAAAACAATACGTATGTAAACTTGATAAATTGGGTCAAAACCATTCTATATATCTTTGCAATGGAAAGAGATAGAGCAAAACGGATAAAAGATTTGGAAAGGTCTACCCCGAAAACATAAGACTGCATACCAAACTCAAAAAGTGAATTTTGGCGTTTACGGTAACCCAATATTAGGGCGACGGTATGTTATGACTTATGTGTAACTGAGTTGAGCTTAAGAACATGCCTTTAAAATGCTTTGGCCTTTGGATGTTTCGCATTTGTTTCTCTGTTTGAAACATGATAGGCTGAAGTCTTTGAAAAAGTATCTAAAGTAACTAGAAAAAGAACTTATTACATTACTAAACACTTAAACAGCAAGGCATATCAAATTCTGTAGTGCTTTTATCACTACGAACCGTAGGAAAGTGAGAACAGAGAACTGAACTGCTTAGGACTTTAATTGACCAGAGCCTTACGGCCGATTTCTTAACAGAGTACTAGGCCTAATACTGGGGTTTAGACCAAATGCTAGTACTGAAATCGGTACTAAGTCATTTCTTCACCAGGTACTAACTGGCTAGCTCCCTGAATTTGGTACCGAGTACTAGCTAATTCTCGGTACCAGCTGGATCCTCAAAATTGCCGGACTAGTAGCGTTAATACCCTGAATACAATTTGCTATTATTTTATTGTATTTCGTGTACATTGATAAAATGGATTTAATTTTTGGCGGTAAAAATTTATTTCGCGATTTTGATTACTTCGAATTGAAGTTCGTGGATTTAGCCGCCGCATCACCATGCTACAACGGAGTATAGTAAATATTTGGGACGATGAGAATTTTTTTCCGGCGTTTTCGGTTGTCGAAAACTACATTTCACTTCGTTCTCCAATTGATAGTGGACAAATTGCAGCACCCACAGCCACGGCAAAAAATGGAATTCTATGTGTTTGGAAACGTCGATTTCCATTTTTGGCATATGGTATGCGTATGAAGACCAGCACAGCGCTGAAAATAATAACAGCATGCGAGATTCTGCACAATATATGTACGCATCGATACCAAGGAATCACAGCCACCAGAAAACGCAGAAGAGGAAAATCGTTTGCGCCGCATCATATCAAATGGACAAATGTGTTAAGTATCGATGAAATAACAGATGCATCCAATGGAAAAAGGGAAAAGCGTACATCAAGAGAGCAAATTCTTTTGCAGCTACGATAGTAAAAAACAACTTATTTTAACTCGACTCCTCAGGTGAGAATGTTTCTCATTCCACCGAATCCAAAACCTCTACATGTGTTATATCGAATGCGTTTTCATTCGATACTGCATCTAATGTAATCGCATTCGACACTGCATCTGATGGGTTTGTATTCGATGGCATACTGTCGCAGTCATACGATGCCAAGTCGGAAAGAAGATGGCCATAATATGGACAGAGCTCAAACATAGCGCCGGATATTTCCATTTTTGGCACAGACGACGAACCACCACCTTTTTGTCTGGATTGCTTCTCTCGAGAGCAAAACGATTTCGAGACAAAATAATAAAAAAAATTAAAGAAAACTGCTGAATTTATAAAAAAATCTAATTTCACCAGTCAATGTAGTGTCAACATCGATTTTATACCAGTTTAGACGTATTAGGTTGCTAATACGGCTGCGTGAACCTAGTACCGGTATTAGCAATGTGAAGAAATGCAAAAGTACTAGCTTCTCGTTGATACCGAGTACTAGAGATAGCTCCAGAGCTAGCTGGTTCGGGTATTAGACAGACTTAATACTAATGTGAAGAAATCGGCCGTGTTTTATATATTTTTTTTTTTTTTTGTTTATTCTATGCTATTAAAAATAATAAAATATTATTTATAAAATGTTTTGCTTTCAAACAAAACGCTTAAATGATCATTGAATATGTTATTTTCATTGATTTATTAGACCTGGTCGACCACTAGAACTTCTATGGCCGACCACTAGCGCAATATGGCTTTTTTCGTCATTTTGGTCATTTCTAGAAAACAGTGAGGGTTCAATTAAAAATTTTCTTTTTTATCTATGTATTAATATTTGTTTCGACATTCAATGAAATTTTGTTTTTACGTTTTTCATTAAATACTTAAGTAACTGGAGAAGAGCAAAGTGAAAAAAAAGTTAGGTGGCCGACGACTAGAAGAGCCGTTAGCCTATTTGTTTCTAATT
The DNA here is from genome assembly GCA_949775065.1 of Brachyopa scutellaris. Taxonomy (NCBI): domain Eukaryota; kingdom Metazoa; phylum Arthropoda; class Insecta; order Diptera; family Syrphidae; genus Brachyopa; species Brachyopa scutellaris. The sequence goes on along the minus strand of OX459114.1, from coordinate 26,762,721 downwards.
AGTTCCCACCACGGTATATAATTTGCAATTTACGTCGTTTTCGTTCTTTAAATTTGAATTTGTTTTTTTTATTTACAGTCGCGTTTTTAAAAGTTGGGAAACTTATACGGAAGCAAAAAAAACTAATTTATTATCGTGCAATAACTAAATCAGATCCAAATTTATATAATTTTGTCAATACGTGATAGAGAATTCCAAAAAAAGAATATCATCATGCTAATGTTGTAGACTGTAGAGGATAGCTACTATTACAGACATAATTGCTTCAAATTACTTTAAATTTTCACCTTAATCCTAGATTACTAACTCGTCATTACTTACCAAATTTTTAAAATTTAATAATTATGAAAAAACCTCAAAATGAAGAAGAAAGTAGATCTCATTAGGCTACGTATCTACATTATATTGATGCGTTCCTCGAAAATAAGCGTGTCGAAAATCTCCAAGGAATACGACGCGACGGTGCCCGGGCACATGTTTTATGAAATTTATTTCTCGAGATCGTATACCAACTGTTTTCTTAAATATAAAAAAAAGGAATGGGCAGCGTAACCCACGCATAAAGTATTCATATTTCCACAACTGCAAAGGATAAGAAATAAAACCATCCCCATCATTGCGATTCGTTATGCACGTCGTAGAAATCCACTAACGATGCATCCTTTATGTCATTTATTCTATTCAAAAGGCGATCGAACTGCACATGCAGTCATCCATTCAACCGATAATAACTTTTCCTGTCCTTTTTTTTCTCTTTAATCCTGAATCCTGAATGGTAGTGAATTTGTTACGCTTTTCATGTTTTCAGTCGTTCTGTCGATTTATTGTATTGAACCGCACCACGTCCTTTTCTACTTTTCTCTGTAAAAATGCTCGCCACCATTATGATCTATTTAAGGATCATCCGGTGACACGCTTTTTGGATTTCTTATATGAATTTTGGGAAAAAATTGATTCGTTCCGAATCGTTGCGATTGTATGACGATGTTAGTTTTCCAGGTGTTAAGGCAAGAAATTCGAATTTCTACGCTAAATTTTATCCGGCTGATTATGTTTGAAGTATTCTCTTGTGTTAATCAAAATATTGTTTTAAATATCTCGTACTTAACCGATTAAGGCAATTAGAATTGGGTTACAGGGTTAGTTAAAGAAAAAATAGGCAGCAAAGAAATAAACAACTTATAAATCATGTTTGTGTGCAACTTTGATAATAATCCAACTCCAATAGCCGAACAAAGTAGATGACTTTCTTACCAAAAGAGCTCTTGTTTGCTGTGAAACATACATATGTATAGGGACCCATATCTTTAAAAAATACAACAACTGCAGTGTCTTTGATACCGCCTTAATCAGGTCAATGCTAGTGAAAACCTACCCGCTATTCCTTAACGAGATATCAAGTACTACATCATAGATGTAGTGAAGGTTGTCCCAAAATTGACACAAGATTTGAATTTTTCGCCATTTGTGTGGTAAAGTATTGCAAACCAGAAAAAAGACAGCGTGAACGTTGACATTTCAGGGTTATTCAAAATAGAGCGCGTTTTCATTGGTAAGCAATATTTTAAAAATAATGAAGGTTTGGTAACTATTTACTTTTCAAACAAAATTATCTTCAGCGATTGGCTCACTTTTATCTTGATGGCTTTTATAATCGTCCAAATCGTTCAATTTGGAGTGAAGTAAATGCATCCACAATTTGTCACTATTTGGAGCGGATTTTTGGCTGGATATAACTTACAGAGAATTCAAATAGCATATTCAAATTGTGTCCATATCATTAAATCATTCGCTTGTATATGTATGTATGTTATGTATGTATATGTATTTATTTTAACAAACTAAAACATTTGCTAGGAATAAACAAGAAACATTTTAAAAATTGCTAAGGTAGGTAGTAGGTTCAGCATCATCGTCAGCTGAATCAAAGCGTTCTTCATCATAAAAAGACAATTTTAGTGGACCATAACCCTAAGGTCCGGTTCCAGCTTTCGACTTAAATAGCTTCGTTATATCACGATTACAGTCACATACATATGTATGACCTGATCGACGAATATGTATGCCAGCTACGCGCCAGGTCGTGATATTTTATATACTTATACTTACTTACTAAGTTGGCGCTACAGTCCCGGGTGGACCAATGCTTCAACCAACAACCTCTTCCAGCTAGCCCGGTCCTTAACTAACCGCCTCCAGTTGCGCACTTCAAGTTGGTTGAGTTCCAAGGATATCTTCATCCACTTTCGATAAAGTCTATGCCTCAGCTCCATATAGCAAGACTTGGATAATAAGGGTTTTATATAGAGTCTCCTTAGTCGATCGAGAAAGGACTTTACTACTCAATTGCCTTCTTAGCCCAACGAAACAGCGGTTGGCAAGAGTAATCCTTCGTTTGATTTCCGACGAGATGTCATTTTTTGAAGTTATGGCAGAGCCGAGGTAGACAAAGTCCTTTACTTCCTCGAAGTTAAAGCTGTCTTTTGTGACGTTCTGTCCAATTCGTCGATGTTGGGTGTCCCTTTTTATTGACAACATATATTTTCTTTTGCCCTCGTTTTAGGCGCTTCCATTTCTATACTCACGAACGCACCGATGACAGCGACTTTTAAACCGAGTTATTACTTCATTTGTAATGCTTTATTTGGACGACAACCGATACTTAGGCCGACCACATTTATACCAAAAACGTATCGTCTGTTCAGAGCTATGACATACAGTCTCATACATAATTCAGTGGCGAGCATATAAATAGGAAAATTCAGTCAACATATTTCAAATCACCATATACCAGCACTTAAGGCAATAGCTTGGCTAAAATGCGAAGTTTATCCTCAAAACAGATTTTTAAGAACTAACTGTAACATGCATAACATATTTCGGTCTACATTTCACGGTACAGATACAAAATACCGTGCCAAGTGTTGGTACGAGCACATAAATAGGGAAATTATATTGTTTTTAGTTTGTACTCAATTTCTGTGTGAAAATGTTTAATTTTCAGTGTGTAATGTTTACATAAATATTGCTTTGTTATTGTCTAGTCATAATAACCCGATTTGTGATGTTATAGGAATGGGACGGGGTAAACACATAACGGCTGAACAGCGGCGAGAAATTTGTCGTTTAAGACGTGATGATATTACGCTCTCTGCAATATAGACAAATTTAAATATATCAATTAATGTTTGTCATCGAGGTTTGGAACAGGTCAAACGCTATGGTAGCAGTTTTAACAAAGCTCGCGCTTTCAGACCACGAAAAACTACATCGCGTGTTGATTCAATTTTTCCTGTAACTGATGTTATGAGATACCTTATAATATTACACCTAAAATGTATACTGCTTAAAAAAATAAAATTGATAGTTTTCCAGTTGTTTACAGTTTTAGCAAAACACACAGAAATTACTGTCTTTGGTTGTTTTTCCCTATTTATATGCTCGCCACTGTATGTATACTTTATAACTAAGATGTTTAACATATCGGGCCTTTAAAATTACTAGTAATTGGTTAGAGTCTTTATGTCGCGAATATCTTACAGACGTCAGGGACCATTCATTAAGTTTACCTATATACATATATACATATGCATGTACGTACCTTCATACCTATCCCAATAAGTGATGATACTTTTGAATGTCAATAAAAGTCATTTCCAAGAATGAGATCCTGAGAAACCTTTGTCTCACAAGTTAATCCGAAATTTAGTTTCCGTTCATTCGAATGTGTAACTGAAATCCAAAAGCTCAGTCATTCAACCGATTTCAATGATGTTTTGCTTAAGACAAAAATGCATATTTATTCAATCATAATGGAAGTATGCGTTAGACCGCTGTCCAATTTTAAAACCATCTGTTAAAATAAGACAACATTCAAGACCAGATTTTATTTCTGTCAGTCGTATCGTAGTTGTGGAGTCATTGCTCTGGAGGCCATGCAAGTAAGCCAATTTATGGCACTTTTCACTTTTATCAAATAAAGGATCTTTCATTGAGAGTGATGTAATTTTAATTTTAAATAAAAGGACATGTAAATTTCCTTCACTTAATTTTGGAACATATGTATATGTGGCTGTATGCTTCATCTGAGAAGATGATTTTTTGGCCAAAATCAGAATCATCTCCCAAGTGCTCAATGGCCCAATCAGAACCAATCAGAAAACTCCCGACGCAATCTGCGATCGTTTAGCTTCAGCTCTTGAATCAATACGAAAAATGTAGGCCCAAACCTTTCACAAAATGCTCCAAGTTGACGTCTGGCAAAGCCCCAATTGTTGCAATCGTCATGAAATCGATATTTTAGGCTCATAGATAATATTAACCGCGCATCTGTGATATTATCCTCACTTCACGCTTTTCGTTATGTTGTTGGTGGCTAATTGTCCTGTAAAGTGAACTCACGATCAAACGCAATACTGAGCACCCACAACTGCGTTCGAACTTTGGTAATATTTTTTAATGAGCATACCAACGATGAGGCATCTAACTTGAGGATTTTCAAAACCGCTTAAATTGGTAGTCATAGGTTGCATCTCCTGAGCTATATATACCTAAATTGTTAAAATTAGTATATGTAAATACATACGTACCCATTGTTATTATAAAACAAATTTAAATTTGGTTCTAATCAGTTTTTATATAAATACAATATATGTACAAGTATACAAATGTGCGTACAGAGTTTTATGTTTATAATACAGATTCGTGCTATATATTTACTAATTGCAAAGAGGTTCATATTGATTGCAGAAGTTGAGTCTTCTTATAGTTGATGCCCATATCATGCCGTACCTACATCCGTTTTAGATACGCTTGTCAAATATAACTTACATAAGCATGCATGTGTATCAACCTCAAGAACATAATAACGCTTTTATCTTCTTGTTGGCAAATTTTCAAAAAGATTTCAATTTTCCAATAGGATATCAGTGTACGAAGTGACAATTTGAAAAAAAAAATTCGATACGCAAGATTAGGTTTCGTCCTTTTTAGGTTTCCCAAAAAAGGCCAAACACAAAGCAACTGATCTTGAAAAGGATCCCTACTGACCGTTGAAAATTGCTGTACATGATGCATATGTATCTATTCTGTATTTAATGTAAAAAGAGGAACAAAATCTAAGCCAATTCGTAACGCTCAGATATCGTGTTCGTGTCCTTTTTTCCATTAGATGTTTCCTGCCATGAATGTTTTGTTGCCGTCGTCCTTTTTTGTGATTTCAATTCTTTCAATACTATTGACAGATCGGTTAATATTTGCCGGTTGCATTCAGAATAAACCAACTTTTACCAAATCGATTGGTTCCAAGTCGTTGATATTCAATTAGAAGCAATTTTTTCCAGGTGTTAGGAGCAAGAAATCTCGATTTGGATGCTAGATTCGCCGCGCTTTTCAACCGTAAAAATCACCAGTTCTTCGAAATAAATGACGTCTTTGTTTGTATTTTGAAATTATTTTCACCTTGAAGTTTGTTTGCCTTCGATAGCACAAGGTGTGGAAATTGCAAATTAAAGTCATGTTAGACGAAACGAATCGAGCTTTGGTACTTTTCTGTACCAAATCATCCTTTAAATAGATAATTATAAGGGTAATTTGGAAGCAATTATTGCAATTTTATTAGTCTTACGAGTAGATACAATGTTCTACTGTAGTCCACGTATTAAAACATTTTGTAGATCCGCAATCTTTATGCTATCATCGGCAAAACTTAGAACTTGGGAGCTTTCATGAAGGACAATAAGGTCAGTAAAAGTATGCATCGTTGAAGTACTCCAGCATTTACAGCAAAAGTTTCGAAACTGAATTCGTCTACCACGATGGTAAGACAATTTTGTCAGGTCCAACCCTTAGACTGAATAAGTACATCTGCAACTAACTAAAAAGTGTAGAATCGCCCCTGGCGTTTTCAACTTCGATTAAAACCGAAAGTATTAAATTGTTTAGCAAACGTGTCATAATATGTTTCGTAGAACAATCGATGCTCTTCAAGATGGAATACACAGTTTCTTTTAAAATTGAATGATTTTACTAAAACACGTTGGGGTCGAATGTAGTCTAAAGCGTGGTACACACTATCGATCAAAACTGAGAACCAAAATTGATATCATTTTTGAATGAAGACACTCAAATCATCTTTATGTTGCTTTTAGACCCTCTCTACCTGTTTGCTTTTTTAAATAAGGAAATTTGTGTACACACAATCGAGTAAAAACAAAGATGGCCGCTGATCGTCAGTCAGTAGCAAAAATGTTTGTTCATCGTCAGTTTTGATCGACACACTTTCAATTTTGAGGGATATCAAACAAAACTGTCAGTTTTGATAGATCTTGTGTACTACGCTCAAGGGTTAAGCAGGCGCCGATCACACGATGTCGAAACTCTATTTGTCCCATGTAGTGTTTTAGTTGGCTTTAAAATATGGTTGCAAAAAGATCAAGTCATTGAAGTAAAACTTCTTATTGCACGTTAGACAAAATTTGGTGTAACATTAGCGGTAAATCGCGAAGAATCCGATTCATCACGTGATACCTACAGTAGACGGGGGAAACGACGCACATAGGGGTATTTGCATCGAAAAACCGCTTATAAATCAATATTTCTAAATGCAGAGTTGAGAAGTAATTTTTTTTTCTAGCTGTAGTTAAATACCCATGGCATAATGTACCGTAGTTTTTTTTTCATTTTCATGCACACACTTCGCCACAGCATCAGTTCAAAGTCATCGATCGTAAACTTGAATTGTGAATCTGCTGATTTGTGCGAAAAATCGCACTGTTAAATATAATTAAATTTTTGTTATTTTTTTATGTTGTGTACCAAATTTTTTGTTATGGAGGAATTAGCTGCAGGTGTGTACTTTATTTAGAAGCTATTTTCGCGTTTATTGGAGCCTTAATTTGGTAGATATTGGATTTATTTGAAATGTATGCAAGTGAGCATTTTTTTTTTTTATTTATTTTTTGTTAATAGACATTTTGTTATATAATCAAGGAAGCAATAACAAAAAAAAAAATGCTGCCCATAACTACCCCCCTAGATTTTCTCATCCCTGATATGTGTCTAGTTTAATAAAAAAATCAAAAACTTTTTATGATAAAGTAAATTATTTTGCTTGAAGGATCGGTTGGGTTGTGCATTATATCTAGAAGACAATTATATGATGTTATGAATGAGTGTAGGGGAACCTGGGGACACCTGATCCCCCCTTTTTAATTTGTCAAATATCTTAAAAAGTAAAACATTAATTGCCTATTTATTTTAACGATATTATAAACAATTTAATTGTTTATCATATTGTACAGTTAAATTAAGAAAGTATGTAAGATAAAATATATTTTTCGCCGTTTTTCTAAAACTATCCAAAATAACCAAGTGTCCCCCATTCTTGGAGACTTGATCCGGACTTAGGGCAGACTTAATTATGGGAGGATACAGCATACGGCCCTGCAAATTTTTATGTAGGAAGATCATAAAGTTGGAAGATAGTTCCCCATTGCGTTTAGGTATAGCACAGCATGCAGTTTCCAGTTCACCGCGCTCACCTGACGTCATTTTGTTTACTTGTTTTTTCCCCTTGGTAGCAACCACTCTTTGGTTTATGGACTGCAGTTAGCCTAGTCTCGTCAATGTTCCATATAGATTCTGCCCGCAAATTTAAACTTTTTCATCATAAATAAATGAAATAAATAAATTTTAAAATTTAATTTTCGAAAAACTGCTTATTGAAGCACATATCTTGGGAACAAATCTCCCCTACATTATAGGGATCAAATCTACCCTGGGGTCATAATTTTCTTTTGAAAATTTTTCTAATACGTATCGATATTTTTTTTAAAAACAAACATTCGAAGGCCTATCTAAATGAACCCGTTTTCGATTATTTTCAGAGATAACTCGTATTAATTATCAACACCTATGTTAAAAAAAATAGTAAAAATACTTATAAAAAAACAATTGGACAACTAAAAAAGAAAAACACGTCACCACAATACTGCTATCTGCGTGCGAGTTGTAAATTAATATTTATCGCTTCTAACCAACGGTAAATAGTGTGTTGCCAGTGAGCAGTAAAGACAAAAACATTCCCACATCGATATAATAGCCAGTGATCAAGTTTCCCAAGGGATCAAGTGTCCCCAGGTTCCCCTAAAGGAAATGATTTTGAAGCTAAACTGGCTCATTTTCAGAGCTATTTGCTCAATAAACCGTCTTGCACGTAGGAAAAATTAAGAGATTTTAAGCTTAAAATTTAATTATACCTTAAAGTGACTGAAATAAGCTTAATCATACTTTTAAAGTTGTTTCAGACAATTATCACTTCATTAGGACCAAAAAATATTTTTGATCGGTTTTTCGAGGCAAATACCACTATGTGCGACGTACTTCTCGCAGCAATACAGCCGTTGCCGGACCCGGTTTCTCCCTGCCGTTCGGTTTGGTTAAAGTAGGATTCACAAGGGGGGGAAAAAAAAACATATCTGCGGCCTGTGTAGGAGATTTAGTGTTTATAATTTCCCTTCACACTTTTCGTATATTTTTAATATTGCTTCATTTCCTATTTCGTGTCAGTCAAATAAATTGGTTCACTAAATAGTACTGCAAATGTGTTGAGAGTGGACAAACAATAATTGGAGTTGCCATTTACACCTTTTGAAATAAATTAAGCGCTTTATTTGATTCTAAAAAATGGAGCAACGAATGTAGAATCTATACGTTGAATCTTCATACCATGAAATTTTACACGGATGGCTCAAGAACTGAGGAAGGAACTGTGGCAGGAGTGTTGGGCCTCAAATTAAACTATTTGTACCAATTGACAGCTAGGTAGGTAGGTAGAAGTGGTGGTTTCGATGCTGAGTCTACGGATTTCACTGGTCCTACAATGTTAAACCGTCTATGGTCAGCCCTTCTTGTAATCATATCCTTTACCTTTGATTTAATGCAGCAAAGTGGTGGAGCCATTTCCACAGCCTCGGTCAGTGGTATAACCCCCCGCCCGCTTTCCTTGCCCATCGGCATACTCGTTACCTTCTATCCCGGTGTGACCAGGTAAGGATCCCAACATAGTCTTACCGGGTTCTGCGTGCATAATGCCCTGCGCATTGTGCGGCAGCTCCTGACGAATGCTTATTTAACAGTGCATGATTCTAGCGCCTTGGGCGCAGTTTTCTGGTGAAGAGAACTACCTCCATCAATTCGCTTATTGTATTAAGGAATTTGCCATTAAATATTATAGCTACGTTATCTGCATAAGCAGTTAATACCCTTGGAGCGTAGCTCAGAAAGAATGTCATTTATGACTAGAACCTATAGCAGTGGGGAGATAACACCTCTCTGCGGAGTTTCTCTGGTGACTGATTTCCTTATCGACTTATATATGTCCAACGGTTGAGTTTATGTTTCTGGTAACTAGCATATTGCATATCCACTTGGATATTGCTAGTTCTAATTCCATCTTATCTAGAGCGCATTTAATTGCGCTACCTGTGACATTATTGAATCTATATCAGGGGGCCTATTCCTTATGATATAAACTTACTCCTATTTGCCCCACTACTTCGTGAAGAGCGGTTTCTACACACTTGCCCTTGAGATATGCGTGCTGAGCAGCGCATTCGTGGGTGTAAGACATGGCAAACAATATTAGGTCGGAAATTTTACTTCTGTCTCGCGTATTTTATACACACGATTTATACTTTCAGTGTTGTAGTTATTGATTCATCCTCTTTTACCAAAATTAGATAGATGGATTGGTTTGGGTTGGGCTTATCCCTTTTGCTATTGACGTAAAAGTATGCCGGCCAACAAACAAAATACTTCTTAGTGGCCCTACCACCGGGTTTTCTTTGGTACGGAGTCGATCATTATATTACAAATATGGTATGTCAGGGCTAAGTCCAAAACTTTGCTTTTTTTTAAGCACTTAAAAAATATCTAACAACGAAAAATGGAGTCCAGCTGCTGTCGGTATCTCCACGCCATATTTAGGTTAAATACTCGTGAGCCTGCAAATATAACTCTTATTTAAGAAATTTCCACTCGAATCATGCAAACCACGCAGATGTCATTTTCCAGCAAATTTAAACACAAAAAAAAGGGATTCCAGTATTTGGCGGTTAATTTATTTTCACATGTGACTCTGTAAAAGTCAAACAGTCCGAAGAATTCATCTGTGCATATGTCAATAGCGTCAAAGTACGCATGTTATTATTAATATTCTACATGGGTGTGCGTCTGTGTTTGCATACAAAATACTTTCATGCTCTTTTCAAGCTACCGGTTTTAAGAGGCTAATGTACTTAATTCTCTCCTTAAATCCTTAATAAGTTTTCTTGATGTGAGTTTGATGGTTCCGCATTTTGCATTTTTTTTAAATAAATAAACCCGAATAAATAGTAAACAAGAAATTGTAAATATGTGTCCTGCTAATGAAAACCAAATGGATATATCAGAATCACGATGAAAAGATATGAGTAAGAAGAGACCGCAAATTTTAAGTCAATACTCAAAGTAAACACAAATAACGTTTTCCATTAGAAATTCTGGTAATAGTGTTAATTTTCTAACGTTTATTTTTCGTGTCCTTTGAAGTCTCTGTAAGTAAATAATAACTAAAATAGTTAAGAATAGGGCCAAATATTTGCTGGCCGGAATTAGAAAACGGATTTGTAGGTAGGCGTCCTGATGGACTTGAATATCCTTTGGTTGGAATAACACAAAGTGAAGAAAATAAAAGTAGGCATCAAAGGGAAGGTCTTCAATATTTAAAAAAAAAACCATATCTGTGTCGTGGTATGCCAAGCAAAAAAATGCAAACGCTCTCATCAACGGCGATTATCGTTGCTTATCTCTTGAAACGCTAACCAATCTGTTTTTCCTTTTGGGATATTTGTTCCCATTATGTAGACATTTGGTTTTAAGCACCATTATTTAATTGCTCTTCTAATGTGTTTGTACATTTACATTAAGTTATTAAATTAGAAATTTAGAATCAATTATCGACTGGATGCAAAAAGAGCAACTACCGCCGATTTTAGCAACGGAAAACTCACGCAGGATGGTGCTTTGGAGTTTTGGTGCTGCAACATCAAGAATCTTGCGTATTTTGTCGCGATATCGGGAACAAGCGGATAACAATCCCATAGTTGGTAGTTGGCGTTCTCGCAAAACAACTCCGTGACAAGATCATGAAATCACAAATCACAAATCAAAGACTACCGTGGAAGCTACCTATCACGTCAATGAACATTTGGTCGTTAACGTAGGAGTACATATAGTTAGGCGACGATTACGGGGTCGGTATGCAAGATGATCAGCTAAAAAACCATTCATCAGTTTCATCAATACAAAGAAGCGGTTGAATTTTGCGAAACGCCACATGCATTGGACGAGGGAGCAATGAGCTAAAGTTTTATGGAGCGATGAGGGCAAGTTCAAATTGTTCTTGTCAGATGGCAATGACATTCCCTGTGTGTGAAGACTGTTAAGGCTTCCGGGATAATAATACAACCCAGATATTAAGTTCCGACAATTAAACACGGGAGGGGATTAGTAATGGTGTTGGGAAAGGAATCGAAAATATTCATCAAATCGAATTTCTAATCAGGCTTTTTAAGGTTCATTCTCTAGTCAAAGAGTGGGTCAATTGTTTCAAATAAGCGGTCGGATGAATGCCCAAATGTATCAGGAAATACTGAAAAACCATATGCTTCCACATTTGCGGTCGAAGAGACCTTATTCCAGTATGATAATAGCCCAAAACACACCAGTCGATTGGTAAGAAGCTTCTTGGAAGAGGGGATTGTTGACGTTCTGGAGCGGCTGCGGCCAGCACAATCTCCGGACCTCAATCCTTTAGAAAATTTATGGGAAATTGTAGATTGGGAGATAAGGAAGCGATTGCCATTGAATTGCACTGAGCTGGTGGAATGAATAATGTCCGAATGGGACCAAAAATTGGTGTCCCTGGTTGACCCAATGCCCAATAGATTGCGCGCTGTTGTGGCTAATAAAGGGTATGCAACAAAGTACTAAGCTTTTTTACTTATTTACTCCAATATTCCGTTAAAAAAATTAGCAAACCCGTTAATTTTGCAGTTTTTTAAAGTATTTGAATTTTTTTGTTCACCTTCAAATACACATTTGACAAACATTTTTAATACTATAATTCGCTTGTAGTTAGATTTGATAAAAATCGGCACTGCACAAGGAAAGCAAAACAGTTTTAAAAGTTTGTACAAAATTTCAAAGTATTACCATAAAAAATGGCAGAGTTCTTATCTAAAACAAAACTATAAAAGACGACTGTATGGCGAGCGATATCCTCCATTCCATAAATTGCTTGCCAAAAGATTAAGTCGGCCCCATGTTCAAAAGCAGCGCACATCCAAAAACGAATGGAATTTGCACGAGAAAGACAACAAAATTCGTAATTACTTACAATCCAAAACCGAGATTCTTTTTTCAAAGGAACCAAGGCTTTTCTTTAAAAAAAATTTTGATGGTGGATCACTAAAGGTGTGGGGGTGGGATGGCTTTGCTGCACTAGGAAGTGTGTCGTTAGGGTTTCCCTCCATGCGGATGAATAGTGAGGAATACCAGAATGTACTTCTGGAACATTTAATTTCATAAATAGAGAGCCATCCTGATATTGAACTTAATTTTTTAGCAGGACTATTCGGGGATACACACTAATTTAATTTAATTTTTTTATTCGGGGATACACACTAATCGCAGGACTAGAGCATGGTTTTCCACCAATAATATAACCGTTTTAGACTGGCTAGCATATTCCCCGGACTTAAATCCAATGGAGAATCAATGAGACCTTGACTCGAGCGATTTATAAAGATAATCGCCAGTTTCGAACGGCCGTTGAGCTAAAAGAGGCCCTGTTAGAGGCATACAAATCTGGAAAATCGCCTTCTTGAGCTTATTCTGAAAAAAGGAAAACAAATAAATTACTAATACCCGATAAGGGTATTTTTTTGCATATTTTCGCACTGACCTTATAATTTCGAAACGCTGCAATAATCAAAAATACAATAATTGTCGTCCTTTCACGTGGAGCAATTGACACAAAATCATGCGACAACAACATGTTTGTCTGCATTGGTACCGTTGTCAATTTCAAACTCAGTTTTGTCAAAAATAAATGCAAACAGTTGTAAAATAATGCAATTTTGGGAATGACCTTATAATTTTGAAATGCACTGTATTTTTTTTGTTTTACGTTTAATGTAATACGTTTTTATTTATTTATTTACATACATATATGTGTGTATATTTATTTATTTTTCAAATTATTTATTTATCTGTTTATTTATTTATTTATTGTAATGAAATTGCATTTGTATTTATTTATTTTTCTTTTTTTTTTTTGTTAATTTATTTATATGATAATCTAGTTATTTGTTACGTTATTTATATGTTGATTTATTCGTTTTTTTTTTTGTTTTTTAATGTGTTAACTAATGATTTTTTAATTATTTACTTTTATTTTTGTGTAGGTAGATATGTATGTACAGTACATTCTCGATTTTTGCAACTAATGCAAACAAACATTGTTGCAAATATCGAAAAGGTGCACAAATCGAACAGAAAATTAAAACACTTTAAAAAAGCCTACACGCTATTCTCTGAGTTATCAAAATAAAATTGCCTGTACATTTAATAGTTTTATTTTTAATCAAAACAAAAATTATGCATTTAAACAGATTTTCAAAAAAAAAAAATAAAAAATTCATTTATACGAAACTTAAATGCAGGTAAATTAATAAGTGTGTACAAATATATTTATATTACAGCTTAAGTTTTTTAAAAAAAAGTAGAAATTATGGTTTGCACTTGTTTTGCAGAAGATCAATTCGCAACAGTATATTTAGCATTTTCTGGAGTTGCATAATTTCTTCAATTTTGAATTAATTAATGTTCTGGCTACTGCAAGCATGTGGTAGAGCATTTTATTGCATCTTCTAACTTTATTTTGGATTGTGTATCAATAATATCCATTTCCGCAATTTCAACAGAAACTTCTTCATTTTCTCGAACTTCTACGTTTTGCAGATTCTCGGAGATCCATTCAGAGATGTCATCGCTGCCTTTCTGACAAAATTCTATCTCGAATTAGAAGTACAGAAACACAGTCTACTTCCTACCAATGATCAGGAGTTCTTATAATTTTTTTTCCAACATTTAGCAATTGTATTCGCTTTTAACTCTTTCCAAGCACTTGCCAAAAAAAGATGGCATATTTTAAATTCAAGCTTTTCATTGCTTCTTCATAATTGCAAGAAGAAACTGCATGGCTCAAAAAAATTTTTTTGTAGTAGAGACTTTGATCTATGAAGGATTTGCTGTATTTAAAACGCAAAAAAAATCTAGACGTGTTGTTATTACTACATTGCGTGAAGACGATTTATGATGTCGGCAGAGGTTTCCTCTTGCTTGCAACATTGCATAGTAAAACTTACACACACAAATTTTGTATGTTGCGAAAATCAAATCTCAGAGTTGCGAAAATCGAATTTTTCCTTTGGATTTGTCGCAAAAAGCGAGAAAAGGAAATCCATTTATGTCGGTTGCAAATACTGAGGGTTGCAGAAATCGAGAGTGTACTGTATTTCTAAAATTATTTAGTTAATTATTTAATTTTATATTTCTGTGGCCACAAGGAAAAACGACATAAGTCGACTTATGTCGAAATTGAGTTGTTTACACCAACGGATGCGCAATATTTGATTCTATTTGCCATATTTTGTTCTTATTTTTATCTCTAGAGGTTGCTGAGTTATAGACCACCAAAAAACAACACGAGTACTGTTCCCGCAAATTTTCTTATGGAAAAACAGCATAAGTAAAGATTTTCCGGAAGCTTTTGACATATGTTCTTATGCTTGAACAGCTTACGAAACTAACGCAACCATAAGTAATTGTATAAAATTCTTTTTTTCTCATCTTTATTTCTGTATCAACAACTTTCTTAAACGATGCATAGTTTTCTGTAAGATAACGTCAAACCTTTCAACTGCTCTCCTGAAAAGTTGTAAAAATCGACTTATGCTGTTTTTCCTTGTTGCCACAGATTTATTTACATATGGTCATACATGTATGAACTGTACATATGTATGTATGTAGATGTACATTTGTTTGTATGTATTTTTATGTCTTCTATTTATGTATTAATTTTTTTTTTTTTTTTTTTTCAAAGGTTGTTCACAAGCTGATTCTTAAAATGTATTTTTAGTTTGATATCTCGAGTGAAAAATAAAGTTCCTAGTGCATCTTAAGGTGGTATCGTGGCATAGTGGTTAGTGCGTTGGACTACTACACATGCTGCCTGGGTTCAATGTCATCAAACAAACAAAAGTTTTTCTCGCCGTGCCATCTCTTTCAAATGTCTGACAAGACAAGCATTTAAGAGTATTTTCTATCACGATGAGATAGTTAATAAGGCTTGCAGTTACCTGAAAATACCTTGTGTATTTCGATCTATACCCGGCACAACTGGATTACGTTTCTCAGGATTTCAAAAGCGGCTCCAAGCAATGTGGTTCATATTTACGAGACTAAAACTAGGACATGCCTTTTTATTAAATTTGGTACATACCGATTAGTATGGTGCAGAATGCATTAGGATAGAATGCAGTAAGGAGTATTGAGTATTGAAATCACTCTCGCAGGAATAAATTGCTTTTTTAAAAATGCTGTTTTACTAAGGTTATCTTACATCGGAGAGGTTAAGTTAGGCCTTTTATTTCAGAGAAAACCTGTATTGGCGGAATGAGTTTCGGAGCAAAACATATTCCTGTAACGATATCTTTCCTGCGGGTGTAGTACTGCCAAATTCCTCTAGAATTCCCTTTCTTTCTTTACATTATAATTTTATTTGGATGGGTGGTCTTTTTCGGCATTCTCTAAAGGATACCGCAGAGCCTTTTCGTTTTCAAATTGCGAACAACCAAATGACGGAAGTTTCACTCCACCAACCATCACTAACAATAAAAATTCGTGTTGAGAACAATTTCTCGTCAGCGTAATTGGAGGTCTGACATTCTACTCAACTTTTGTGCAGGACACGAATTTCATTGCCATCCCGTTGATTTGAACAAAGCATCAAAGTATGAAACTAAACACCTCCGTATCTGGCGAGATAAAGGAACATTGGTGTCAAACGTCCCTCTCACCTGGTGTTTAACTGTACCAAAAGGAAATTTGCAGAACAGCGAAAGATCAAGGAAAACAAAAGAGGCGCTCGTTACGGCACCATCAAAGCGGAAAATTTCATTGCTATGGTGGTCCGTTCCACCTATTGATTGTTGCGACACACACATGTACCAATCGGTGTTAGTTTTCGTCCTTTTTATCGGTACGATCTTATGCCATCATTTATTTTGTATAATAACACCAATGATGGCTTTTGATGCCATCCGCCGCAGTCGATTGTGTGTGAAAGACGATGAATCCAGAAATAAGGTGTATTTAGGATTTTCCTACGTACACGTTGACGGTGGTGCGGATAGATACTCATTAGCACGTGTGGTGTTAGAATTATTGTAGAACGAACAGCCGACATCTGATATTGGTGTTGTCGGCAAGGATCTAATGATGGAAGGAAATATGTGTCGAAGAGAGTACATCCTGGGGATCCTGTGGCTATTTAATAAATTAGTGGCGTTATTAGCGATCGCTATTTGAAGGCGTTTTTTTTCCGTTTGATGCATGGCGCCGCGTATAAATATTTGAGAAAGCGATACCAAGTTGATTCATCTTCACGCGAAGGCGTTTCTTTGATTTCTTTGAAACAACACAGCTGACGTTACTTTGTGAAAGGGTAGCGTGTACTCACTAATGGAGGTTTAAATTACGAGCTTGATGTTTGTATCTGCCTAAAAAAAATGATTTCAGTAATGTCGGGTAGAAATATTATTATTTCCTGTTTTATTGAAAAGAAAGTCCTGTTTTACCAAAGAACATTTTTTAATACGTAGAACACAAATATGCAGTTTCTTTCTTTTGAATGAGTATCCTTGTGTGGATTTTATGGTGTCCAATTTGATTTCTCTTCTCTTCATCTGTCTATATAAGCCAATAATATATTCAAGAAACACTTTAAATACTTGAACTCATATCAAATGTCAGGAGGCCGCGCTGGATTTTTTAGAAATACATATACTTCAGCACTTTTTCAGAGGTAAATTCTAAGTGCTTTCTGTATAAACACTTTCACTTTTGTATTCAAAAAAGGGTGTATAGATTTGAAACTTTAGCAAAATTAAAGCTAAACTGCACTGAGCTTTGAATTTTGTCACTTTTGTGAACAGACAAATGGCGGACAAAAGGCCAATTGATGTTCCCAAATCTCGAAATCAAGCGACCGAATTATTTCACCAGCTCACAGTGTTCCATTTCACACCAATAAGTGGAAAAAATTCCAAAAATTCATGATAAAATTGAGAGTACTTGCTAACGCAATTCTTATAACGGATAACTGAAAGATAAGTAAACAACATTTTCTCTTTATTTTAGAGCGTGGAAATGTTTTAGAGCAAGTCAAAGTGGAGTGAGTAATGTGTGTTACATGACAGGTCAAGTGCACAATTAGTGATCAATTTGTATTTTTTTAATTTTTTTGTGTGAAAAATCAGAACAAATTAGTATGGATTCCGTTAAGTCTTCTACTTAATAACTTTTATATTTTTTCTTTACATTTCAAACTTATAATTAATATAAGTTAAATAATTGAATTTCCATCTCTTTATATTATCTTTGTTATTCTTTTATTGATCTAGTACAACTAATCTAACACATCTCCATTGACAATAATTCTTAAAAGTTATATACCAATGTACAATATCCTAACTGTTAATATGAATTGAATCGAGAATAAAAATCATTCTTTGTTAAGCCACCATCGAGTGCAAAAGCAAGTTTTTTAATTTTCCACAATCGACATCACTTTCAGTCAAGCCAGATTTATTTCTTCGAAGTAATTTTGAGAAAGCCTTATTTCAAAATTAACAGATTCAATTAACCAGAAAGAATAAATAATTCTGATAAATTTTGAAAGTCAATTAAACTGTTTTTTTTAAGGATTTTTTTTTAATCATAAGATGTAAGGTTTTTTTGAGGCACATTTTTTCTTACATTGACTTTTGAATATGAGCCCCACCTTGCTACGGGTCAATTTTTATTTTGATACAAAGCTCGATTTCTTAGTTCAGAGTGCAACGCAAAAAGAACGCGCGCAAAAAAAGGAATGCTTTTTTTTGTAGGCCATCCTTATAGCGTAAGTAATGGCTTTGTTAGTCGGCCCTGCTGTTCCATCATTACCTCAGCAACGGAATATTGATCCGCGGAACTGTGTGGAATGTTGTGCCGTCCGTGCAGATGATACTGCTGTACAGCAAAACCAGGAAGCAATCGAAAATGTGCAACGGATAGCCAAATAATTGCAAAGGACTGAATGGAACAAAAAAATGTTAGATAAAATTTTCATTTAAGTCATTTCATGTAATCTTTACAAATAAAATAAAAGTACAATACATATGTACCTACATACACACATATACTATTTCTGAACATAAAAGTCAAATTGCGCTGGAAGGCCAATGAATGACATGAAAAACATGATGAATTAAATATATACATACATACATATATATTTTTTTTTTCAATTTTATTATTCAAATATTCAATTACAAATTTATAACATATTATGAGCAATACAAGTATTAACATCTCTAACTCTCACAATATGCAAAACGAAAGAAAACGATATAGGTACTATAAGATAAAGAGATTAAAATTTAAATATTTTCTAATAAATATTGAATAATTTTTAATATAAAATAATTAATAAATAATAATAATAAATAATTAACCCATTTTAGCCTAACGTTACATAAATGTAACACTGGGTCACCTTATTTGTTTAAAACAATTACTATTTGTTTTTGATCGACTTCTGAGTTAAAAGTTTATGCAATGTAAAGTGTAAAGGATTCTAAAGAGAATAACACGAAAATACTGCATTTTGGTTGTGATTTTTTTGACAATAGAAGATTTTTTACATATTTGAATTTGAGTTGATAGCAAAATGGGGATGAGCGGAAGGTAGGCATTTGTTTGTTAATTATTTCAGTGAACTTACTGTATATTGTAAGAAAAAATATGAATGTTGTGTTATTGTATCATATGTATAGAAGCAAATACCTGAAACAAAAATATTTATTGGAAATCCGTTTGCCTGATCGCTCAGGTATTTGGATGCTGTTACATATATGTAACGTTAGTCCACATATAACATAACATAATTTGTGACGGAAAATACATTTATGTAACATTAGTCCGTATGCAGCAGGCTTTGTTTCTGATTACTTTTTGTATTATTCGTCTTGGTAGGATAAAACAAAGAGATTACAACGGAACCGGACCTACCCGGAAAAATTGCATTCCGGCTTCATGTCATTTAATCGCAATGCAAATCGTGGTACAATTGAATTGTAATTCTGCTGGAATGGGTTGATGGGTTCCATTGTGAGTGTTGCGTCTATACTTTTTGGAAAAAATCCAGTTACAAAAGTGTCCACATATTTCCGGAAAGAGCATAAGCTATGGATCTTCCACGACCCTATGCAATCCCATGGTACCTATAATGCAAACATGGGTGGCACGAACCGTATGGACCGAAATATAAACAACTACCGAATAGGTGTTAGAGGGAAGAAATGGTGGTCGTCCATTTTAACTTGGCTTTGACTGATAGATGTTTCAAATCAAAACGCTTGGTTACTCCACAAAAAAGCTGGCTCCAATTTACCCGGATTTCAGTTCAAGCATTCGATAGCACGGTTTTATTGGCGGACTCTTGGTGACCCGAAACCTCCTAATGGTTTTCGTAGACATAAAATGGAAACCGAAAATGCTAATGCTCGCTACGATCGATTGGACCATTTGATTATTAAGATCCCCAATAAAAAAAGATGACGATGTGCAGGTTCGCTATGCAGATCACACTGTACTACAATGTGTTCTAAGTGCGATGTAGGCTTATGTGTAGCTTGCTTCCAGAAAAATCATTACATATCTTTAAATTTATGAAATAAATAAAAATAATACTGAAATAAAATGCACCGTGGTGTAGTGGTAAGTGCGCTGGACTACTACGCAATGCTGCCCGGGCCCAACACCTAAAAGATTTTTTTCACGGTACCGCCTCTTTCGAATATCTGACAAGCATTCAAAGAGTATCATTTGTCATGGTGAGCTTCTCAACTCGCCGTTCGGAGTCGGCAGAAAACTGTAGGTCCCTTCCATTCGTGCAAAAATATAATACGCACACACAAATGGTTGCGAGAAGCAGGCCCAGGCTCACCCCGAGCTGTAGCGCCACCTAAAGTAAAGTAATACTGAAATAAAATACATGATTTGCTTACAAGTAGTGTTATTATTTATACGATGTCTGTGGTATCAGGACTAACGTTACATATATGTAACGGCCTAGTGTGACCAAACCTTATTAAAAAAAAAAATTTAAAAAATCTGATCTAGGTTTCTGCACACAATACAAGCCGCGCCTTAAAATTTCAGGCTTGTATCGAACATTTTGGACTCTCGTCACTAATGGGTTAATAATTAAATTCTGAAGTTTTATAAATAAAACTTGTGTCGAATGCATCAACAACCAAAATAAATAATGCAAACTAAGAAAAGGTGTTAAGGATCGTTACGCATTGCAACAGAACAAAATTTATACATTCATCAAACAAATCAACAGCAAACTCATGGACTAGAACAGAATTAGACTATAATACTGATTAACATATTTATCTCATTGAAATCGAATGTTAAAAGCCATATTTTTAGAGCTTCGTTAAAAAGGATATATTAGTTTAGTTTATTTAGTTTATTTTGCGGAAAGTACAAATAAGACATAGTCTTTTATAGTACATTAATAACAGAAATACAAATCAATGGAATTAATATTAAATTTAATCAAAGTTTGACTTAATTTTAATATTAAATATACAAATATAAATATTGAAATAATGTACAGAAAAAATAAATAATTAACCTTTTGACGCATGAGGGACACATGTGTCCCCTAGGTTAAAATCATCATACTTAGCTCCTATGAGCATGATTTTGAAAAATAAATTTTTTTTGGATTTTTAAATACATCGGTTTTAATTTGATTCTTATGGCAACACTGTAAACCAAAAGTAAAGAAACACAATCTCCATTTGAGTTTTTGATTTTTAACGAGACAGAAGTTGCAATTTAAAGATAAATAGAAGACCACTTTCATTTATTTTTTTGGACCATTCAATAATTGAACAGTATTGACTGGTAAGTTTACTTTATGTTTTGACTTTGTTTTGTCAAATTCCATCGACGTCGCGACGGGGACAAACTTACGAGCGGAAAACACGATGGGACACCGGTGTCTTTGTATGCGTCAACGGTACCTAATGTTTTACACATTTTTTATAACTCGTCTCACATACAAGACGTTGTTATTTTACAATAAAGTTGTTCTAATTGTGTATTATGTTATATTGCCAAATAAGAGGTATTTACTCGAATATTTACTTCACTATAATACAATTCTACCCATTTCCTATATTGCAATACAATTTGATGGAAAGAAATATAAAAGCATGTAGGACTGTTCGAACCAACACAAAAAATGTTCCTAAAAAAATACCCGCTGACAAGGATGTGAAAAGAGGAGACTTTTTTTCCACCAGCTACAACGGAATATCTTTCATAAAATGGATGGATAACAAGACTGTGCAGTGTGCACATGCTCACTAATTTCTTATCTCCAATTCCAACGTCAACTGCCACTAGGAGACAATCAGGAAGTGCTGAGAGAATCACTGTCACATGTCCCGATGTTATCAAACATTATAATAAGTACATGGGGGTGTTGATCTTATGCACCAAAGGAAAGTGTGTTATGAGGTAGACAGGAAATCAAAAATCAAATACAACCTTCGATTGTTCTTTGATATCCTTGATATAGCTATCAACAATGCTTACATTGTGTACACCAAACTGGATGAAGAGAAGCGAGTGGAAGGACCTCTCCTAACAAATTTAGAATTTCGCCAGAGTTATGTACGAATACGTATTACGTACCCTATTTTATAAGTTCATGTATCTAAACATAACAAACACAACATGCATACCACATTTATTTAAGCACATATAAATCACAGCAACATATCCATAGTTTTCTAAAAAGCTTTTACACAAATAAAAGAGTCAGCATTGAGACTTAGTACAAAAGTCAAGCTTAGCCTAAACGAATTACTGTACTTACCTATGTATATTAAAACTCTCTTTTTCTCGTAAAATTATGTACAAACTAGGGAGATAAGAAAAAGCTTAAATAAAGTTTAGTTCAGTTTTGGCGGTCAACAGAAATTGGACTAATAATTTGAATAATAAAAAAAAAAACTTATTAAGAAAAAATAAAAGTTTTGTTATTTTTCTTAATGGTTAAGCGGTAAACATAACTGGCGCAGTAGAAACTTTGCTTAATCCGGAGGTCACGTATTCATATTACATACATAAATAGTACATAAGTGTAATATTAATAATATTACATTAATAATAAACATTATTACAAAAAAAAAAAATTATATTAAAAAACCAAAAGTATATTGGTATCATAAAGAGTGCAAGTGCATATTGCATTAAACTATAATTAGACTTACATACATACTAAATAACGTGGAGGATTTTTATTCTTCGGCCCAGGACGAACCTACATCAAAAATTCCAGCAGAACTTCGTATGTCGTTAATTGCTATTACAAACTCTATCTCTCATTCCTTAATCCCTATCCCCAATAAATTGTGTGAATATATATATGCCTAACAGATATCAAACGAGAAAATCGGTATCACATAGATTTAGATATCGAAAAAATACTGCATTCTTATATAAACCATATTGTGCGCAAGAGGAGGAATTACGGGTTTGCTCGAAAGATAGTATAGATCTTAATAACAGTAATATGGCAAATACAAATGCTAACGGTGTTTCTGGCATAGGTTTAGAAAATGTTTATCTAAATACCATAGGGATTAACGGTCCCGAGCCAAATGCTGCTTTAAATACTAATAGTTTAGGTAATAATTTTTTGAATAATAGCTTAGGTCATACTAGTAATGAAACTGATGAAAACATACCAACAATTACGACAAATAACGTGAACTTAGATGCAATAAATGTTATTCTTAACAGTCTTAAGATCCCAGACGCTATTAAAGATCTTCCGCAGTTTGATGGTAACCGTCGTTTGTTATACGAGTTCCTAAATAATGTTGAGGAAATACTTGCAGTTATGAGTACTATCAATAATACACCTTATGCTCGAATAATTATGAGAGCCATACGAAATAAAATAACGGGTCAAGCTAACGAGGTCTTAAATATGTTTGGGACACCTTTAGATTGGGGTCAAATCAAAGCCAATCTAATTCTACATTATTCAGATAAAAGAAGTGAAACCTCTCTTATAAGAGATCTTCACACTCTTAAACAATCGAATGACACATTAGAACGGTTTTATTCCAAGGTAATCGAAATATTATCAATTCTGAACAACCATGTTCATATCCATGAAAGGGACCCTAAGGTAGTTTAAGCCAAAAGTGGGCTTTATACAGAAATGTGTTTAAATACATTCCTTATCGGTTTAATGGAACCGCTTGGATCAACTGTTAGGGCCATGAGACCGACCACATTGCAGGAAGCATTCAGCTTCTGTATAAAAGAGCAAAACTCTTATTATGTGAGGTACAAGAACCAAAATGTTGCTAGACCATTGAGACCCTACTATTCGTACCAAACTAATCAGAGCCATTTACCCATAAATCAGCTCAATAACCCTTATAATTATGGACCAAGTGTATCTCCTCGGAAAGTATTTTTGCAAACAACATTTCCGAATAACAATGCACTTGTTCCAGGGCCCTACAATCAACGGCAAAATCAACATATTCCTATCCCAAGTGGAAGTCATTTTACCCCAACCCAAAACCAACAACAAATCAAAGTACATCATCAACAACATCGATTCAATTCGACCCAACCCCGTCCTATCCCAATGAATGTATCTAGTGGCAATTCTCATGTAAGAACTAGCAGTCTAATTTTAGAGGTCCATCCACGTGTTATGCATACGCATGTGCCGGATGTGCTGGTGCAAGGTCAACACTCGCAACAATCCATTTGATCGTTTTACATGCCTTGCAATTTCACATAGTTGCGTGCTGGAAGCAAACAAAATGATCAAATTACGGAGCGACGACCGAATTCTGAATTTGCACATCAGCATATCCGGGCGGCACTATGCATGACAGTGACCCCAACCGATAGACGTTAAGACTTTTTGTGGTAATAAAATATAAATAATTCTGATAGTGACTTTTGCAGAGATAAGTGTGTTTTAATTATTTTTGGATTATTAAACGTTCTCATTTTGGTGCATAACAAAATTGGTGGCAGCGGTGGGATTCTTTTATGAAAAACCGAGAATACATTCTTAATTCTCTGAACGTATTCAAGTAATTCGGGTAACGAAAGAAAAAAAAAAAAAAAACGAATCAAGTTAACAAAAAGTGAAACGCGCATAAAAAGCCGAGAGTTAATCCTTATTTAAAATACTCATAGTTATTCGGTGTATTTAGCGAGTGAACGTTAGTTAACAAACAAAAAAAAAAAAAAGCACAAAAGCCGAGAGTTTATTCTGATATGAAAAACTCATAGTTATTCGGTAGTGAGACGATAATAAAATACGTACGAAAAGCCGAGAGTTTATTCTGATTTGAAACACTCATAGTTATTCGGTTGATTTTACGCAAAAATAACGCACAAAACACCATAGAAGCAGCAAAGTAAAAGTATCAGAAAACAGAAGTACGCAGCCGAAAGAAACGTCAGCAAGCGGTAACGAACGCAGCGGGAAAGAGCATCAGCAAGCAGAATCGAAAGTAACAACAACAAATGAAAGCAAACCTGTAAGCCTATATTAATTATCATCTAAGTATTTATTAGTGTTATAAATTTATCAAAAATATTTAATAACAAATAAAGGAAAATGGCTTCCATAGACAAAATCGAATTTACGGACGAACAATTAGTAGAAAAATTTAGATGTATAGGCAGTAAAACCGGAAACATAGTCCAAATGAGTTTAGCAGATATAGTAAATAATTTAAAAATAATTATAGGAGATAACGGTGAGGAAGATTATCTAATATTTTATGAAGACACAACTTGGTCAAGAAAGCTATTCATGGTAACAATAGAAGAAAGAAATAAAGTCAATGTAGAAAATTCCCCACTAGTTAAAGATGCTATAAAAAAAATAAAGGAAATGTGTATGCAAAGTACAAGTACTAATGCAAATTCAAACAATAACAAAATGATTCCTGAATTTAAATCCATTGACGAAAGTCATGTATCAAATCCATTTCCAATACAAATTCAAAGTGTAGGTAATGTCTTTAGTGAATCAGTAAATTTGAATGACTTAATAAAGCTGATACCCCAATTTAATAGTGACCCTTCAAAGGCACACAATTTTATACAAAATTGCGAAAACGCAATGAAGTTGGCCTCTATATCACAAAAATCATTTCTATTGACGCTAATTAAAAGTAGAATTTCAGGCAATGCAGAGATCATTTTAATGAACAAAAACATTAAGATATGGCAAGAGCTAAAATACGAATTAAACAGAGTATTTAGGGATACACATTCAAGTTTACAATTACATTTGGAGATGACCAGAATTAAACAGGGCCAGAATGAAACTGTAGTTCAGTTTACTCAAAGATGCGAAACTCTCGCTCGTAGAAGAATTCAGTCTCTTTATATAGAAGATGATTCTGATGACTTAACATATTACGGTCAGAAAATTTCGATTGAAAAAGACATGCTTAACGCATTCATTTCGGGATTGCAGAATGCGATAGGAACTTTTGTGAACACACAGCGTCCTAAAACTTTAGCAGAAGCAAGTCAGTTAGCAATGGAAGAGGAGATTCGTTTAGGTTATTTCAAAAGAAGAGATCAGAATGCTATTCCATGCGAATATACTGCGAGAAATCTAGTGAAAATTAACCATATCAAAAACATTAAATGTTACTCATGCGGTCGAACGGGTCACATTTCAAAGAACTGCTTTAGAAACCAGGGAAATAGACAATCAGGAGCTAACTTAAATACATTAAATAAACAAAAAGATAATTTTAATTCTCGTAATTTCGATAAAACTAAGACTACATATGAAAATAATAACAAAAACCAATCAGTGAATAACCCTTTTCGCAAAGACGAATAGTTAGAGAGGCAACTATTTCGTCCATTTTAGCGGGAAGTCCTCACGTTAGTATGACTTATAAAAATAAGAGTTTTAAAATGTTGATAGATACAGGTTCAGAGGTATCTTTACTGAAACAAAAATGTATTTTTGAAAATGATTTGAATAGGAGTGACACCCTTATTTTAAAAGGAATCGGCAGAACAAATAGAATCTGTCTAGGAAGTGCTGAACTGGAAATTGAATTAAGTGCGAATTTCGCGAAAAAATTTAGATTTTTTATAATAACTGAGGATGTATTAAGTAATTATGATGGTATTATAGGCAACGACTTTTTGAACTACTTCGAGGTATTAATAGATTGCAAAAACAATGTTTTAAGAGTTGAAAACGGTATTGAAACAGTAAGACTAAACTGCGATAAGTCACAGTCGAATGTGCTTACAACGTCACTAGCTACTGAGGAAAAAAAGATTGAAATTCAGGAAAATCAAGTCATTAAGGACAAAGGCAAGTTTGATAATGGGCAAACGGATGAACGATTCCTGAAAGTCTTGGAAAATATAAGAATAGATCACTTAAGATCAGAAGAGGTAGTTACCCTGAAAGAATTAATTGAAGAATTTAGCGACACATTTAGTCTGGATGATGAAAATCTTACAGAAACTTCCATAGCAAAGCATCATATAAGAACTATTCATAATTCTCCAATCAATACAAAGACATACAGATACCCAAGAGTACATGAAGAGGAAGTAAACCTTCAAATTCAAAAACTCTTAAAGGAAAATATCATTCGACATAGTAAATCACCATGGTCAAGTCCTCTTTGGGTGGTGCCAAAGAAATTAGATGCAAGTGGGAAAACCAAATGGAGAATGGTTATAGATTTCAGAAAGCTTAATGAAATCACGATAAGCGACAATTATCCAATCCCCAATATCCAAGAAATTCTTGATAGACTTGGTTGTGCCAAATTCTTCACGACTCTTGACTTAACGTCTGGGTTCCACCAAATTCCACTTACAGAGGAAAGCATAGAGAAAACAGCATTTTCAACACCTTACGGTCACTTCGAGTTCCTTCGAATGCCATTCGGTCTTAAAAATGCGCCAGCGTGCTTTTAACGCATGATGAACACGGTTCTCGATGGGCTTCAAGGAAAACACTGCTTCGTCTACCTTGATGATATCGTTATATTTGGTGAATCCCTGGAGCAGCACAATTTAAGATTACGACTAGTACTACAACGTCTGAGGAATGCAAACTTAAAAGTTCAGCTAAATAAATCCGAATTTATTAAAAAGGAAGTAGAGTACTTGGGACATCTGATAACTAGCGAGGGATTGTCACCTAATTTTAAGAAAGTAGAAGCCATAGATAGATTTCAAGAACCAACTAGTCAAAAGGGTATTAAGAGCTTTCTGGGCATGATCGGTTACTATAGGAAATTTATACCGAACTTTAGCACAATAGCAGCACCACTACATGCACTATTGAAAAAAAATGTAAGCTTCAAATGGGGAAAGGAACAAAGCCTTAGTTTTGAAGAACTCAAGCGAAAGCTCAAGGACTTCACAATATTGCGTTACCCCGACTATAGCAAAGAGTTTGTAATCACAACAGACGCGAGTTGTAAAGGTATAGGAGCCGTCCTGTCACAGGAATACAATGGAAAGGATCTACCAATTCACTTCATCAGTAGGAGCTTAAATAAAGCTGAAACAAATTACAGTACGACAGAAAAAGAATGTCTCGCCGTTGTATGGGCAATAGGCCAGTTTCGACCTTATGTTTACGGGAAACATTTTAGAATCAAGACCGACCATAGGCCATTAACTTGGTTGTTCAGAGTTAAGGATCCGGGAAGTAGGTTAGTAAGGTGGCGACTTAAATTAGAAGAGTATGATTATTCTATTGAATATAAAAAGGGAGTCGACAACGTTGTTGCCGACCAATTAAGTAGGAACTTAACTTCAAATAGTGCCGCAGTGAATAAGTTAGAGGAAAATTGTGCATATCCTGTTGAAGCAGAAAAAGTTGTAAGTGATGAGGCGTTAAAAGACATAGTAGATATTTTTGGAAGAGATTTCATAGAAGAAGATGACGACACAGCGCTTAGAAAGATTTTTAAAGAAATAAATGATAACATTCCCAGTTCAAGTACAGGTAAAGCGAATTTAGATAGGCATATTCCGAGGAAATCACCCCCATCGAGTGTAAACAAAAACGTAAATAAAGGAAATGTTAGTACTAAGGAAGTAATCCAGAATGAAAATGATGCAGTTAGCGAGAGCGATAGTGACACTACATCCGAATTAGATGTTGAAGTCGTAAACGATAGTAAAATGCAGAAAGATATTATAAAAGAAAATCATGAAAATCTAATAGGAGGACATGGTGGACAAAAAGCCACAATTTCGAGAATAAGAGAAAAATTTTACTGGAAAGGTCTTAATAGTGATGTGATAGAATATATAAGTAAATGTGCTCAATGCCAAAAGCAAAAAATTAATAGGCACCCTAGTAGAAATCCAATGAAAATAGTAACCAGCGCAAACCAAAGTTTAGAAAAGGTATCTTTAGACCTCAGTGGACCGTACAAAGAAGGTAATAATAATATATTATACAGCCTCACAGTACAAGATGATTTAAGCAAATATATAAAGTACATCCCAATAAGAGACAAGAAAAGCGAAACGGTTGCCAGAGCATTTACCGAAGAATGGATTTTAAATTTTGGAATCCCAAAATATATTCTCACCGACAACGGAGGAGAATTTGTAAATCAATTGATGTCAGAATTATGTAAATTATTTCAAATGAAGCATATAAGAACAAGTAATGTTTATCCACAGTCTAATGGATCAACGGAGAGATCGCATGCTAGATTAGGTGAATACCTAAGGTTGATGATAAAAGATAAGACTAAACCTGAATACGAAAAACTTTTTCGATATGCAGCCTTTTGCCATAATACCACAAAACACTGTAGTACAGGATTTACCCCTCATGAAATGATGTTTGGAAGGAAAGCCAATACACCTAACGAAACGAAATGCTTAAAATTAAAAACTACCACAGACTATGTGCAAGAACTTCAGCTAAAACTTATCCGGCTAGAATCTGAAGTTAAACGAAACTTGCAGAATATGAGAGAGAAAGCAAAAGTAATATACGATAAAAGATTAGGTTCAAAAATTAAAGATTATAGCGTAAATGATAAGATTTTGATAGAGAATGATAGAAGAGATAAAAGTAGCGAGAAATATGTAGGTCCATATAAAATAGTGCAGGTTCATAAGGATTATGTTGTAGTGAGAAGAAATAATAAGCTAATGAAGTATAACAAAAGCAAAATAAAATCCTTTAGGGCACCAGGTTAAACCTAAATGAGATAGTAAAATTATTATTCACGAAAAAAATATAATGTAGTAAAATAAAAATATATTAATATTGGATTAAACAACTTCTAGGTTAATATTCTGTGTATTGCTACACACAACTTTAGCAAACAAAATAGAGAGAGTAAGTTCAAATGGAATATATTTTAAACGAGAAGGAGTTATAAAAGAAGTAAAAGGATGCATAGCAGTGATAAATTCTTTGGATATGGAAGAAATAGAACTGAGTGTCGACAAAATTATCAGACAATCACAAGGTCTTGGTGCAATATGCAGTACTCACAAACTGGAATGTGACGAAATTCAAGAGGAAGTTCAAAGACATACATCTCGCATAGATAGAAGGGTAAAAGACATATACGCTCTCTTAGGCATTAGGATAGGCAGAAACAAAAGGGGACTAGCCAATTTCATTGGGACCGGATTAAAAGGATTATTTGGAACTATGGATCATGAAGACAGTGAGTACTACGAAAATTCTATTAGAACACTGCAGAGTAATAACGAAAAAAATTCAAAGTAGCCAGAAAACTCAGATAGTTTTAATGAAATCTTTAAACGAACAGAATAAAGCTTTACATAACAGTTACTATGCACATGAAAGCAAAATTAATGATTTAGTTGATAAAATAAACAATTTAGTTCAAACAGAAAACAACCTTACCCAGGAATTAATGATAAATAAATATTTTGAAAAAGTACATAGGCAGATCTTAGATAAAACATTAGCTTTAGATTTGGAAACCGATATTATAGAACAGGCAATCTTTCTATTGAAAACAAATATAGTTCATCCAATAATTTTGAGACCTACGAAGTTGATAGAAATCCTACAAGGGAATTCAAAGAGGAAAGACTTAATTTTTGACCCAACGATCGAAAACTATAGCTATATAATTGAGGAATCAACAATTAAATCCTACGTAGCAAAGAAAACTCTAAACATTATAGTTGAAATACCTTTACTAAAATAAGAAAATATTGAATTATTCGAACCAATAAATTTACCTATCATTAAAGGAAATAATATTTACATTTTGGATATTGTATTGGAAAATTTTGTGGTAACAGAAAACAAAGAGGAATATAATAATAATCTTGATCTTAGCAAATGTAAGAAAGTAAAAGGATACCATATTTGTAAAGACATAATTATGCATAGTACAATAAAACACGATGATTGCATCTTAAATGTATTTATGAGTAGATCAATCGAATACTGTAATATTAAGCAAATATTAAATAATATAGAAATATTCCATTCTCTAGGTTTAAATAAATACCTTTTTGCAGTAAGAGATGATACAAAATATCAATGTAACTGTGAAAATATTAAGAATGATGATATTATACAAGGAACAGGAATATTGTATTTGGATTCAAATTGTGAATTTACAACATTGGAAACAAAAATAAATACCGATAATGTAACCTATAGTTATGTAAATAGTGATAAGTATTATTTTGGACTGGACGATTGTTTAAATACTAAATTGAGTTCTATAAAACCATTAGATGTGTCAGTAACAAAACTTAAAACTAACCTTAAAGATGTAAAAGACTTAAGTATTGAATTACAAAATGAAGAAAGCTTTGTAAACAACTTTTTAAAACCCATACCAAAGAGAGTCAAAAATGGAATTTTCACCGTATCAACTATGTTTTTAACAGTTCTGATTGTGTACTATGCTTTGAAACTTATAAGAGGTAGTAAAATAACGTTTTTTAAAAACTGTTTTAATAGAAGAAACCGGAATCCCGTTGTTGAAAAAGAAAAGATTGTCCATTATTATAACAGAAGTCCAGAAATAGTTAAGAAACATAATACGTTAAGGGTCTTGAAGTTCGAAAAACCAGAAGAACAGAAATAAAATACAAAAAAAAAAGAATTATAGTAGAATAAGATTGAATTAAAAATGTAAAGTTTGAATACGTTCGTTACGTTATTATTAAATTTTAAAATGCATGTATAAACGTTTGATTTAATTTTTTTTTTAACAATAATCGTCAATAAGAGAATATTGTTTGTTTTAAGGGAGGGAGATGTTATGCATACGCATGTGCCGGATGTGCTGGTGCAAGGTCAACACTCGCAACAATCCATTTGATCGTTTTACATGCCTTGCAATTTCACATAGTTGCGTGCTGGAAGCAAACAAAATGATCAAATTACGGAGCGACGACCGAATTCTGAATTTGCACATCAGCATATCCGGGCGGCACTATGCATGACAGTGACCCCAACCGATAGACGTTAAGACTTTTTGTGGTAATAAAATATAAATAATTCTGATAGTGACTTTTGCAGAGATAAGTGTGTTTTAATTATTTTTGGATTATTAAACGTTCTCATTTTGGTGCATAACACACGTACAGTAGACAGAGTAACAGTACATATAATGACAATCATACAGCACGTAACCATAACTATAATATCAGAGAAGTACATAGCATTCAACAATATCCAACTTATTATCAACCCCCACCAATTGAAGTTAACCCTATGAATTCAGAACCCCACATTTACTCTGAACTAGATCAGTATCAGTTTACAGAAAATCAGGGTGTACAAGAAGAAGCTTATAACTTTCAGGACACTTATCATGAAATCGACGATACAAATTGTCTGCCTGCCTCGAACAGCCAATCGGATTTTTGGACGTAAACAAACATAGTTCAAGTATTCTTCCATACATTAATATACTGTCTAGTTCAGGACGAAAATTGAAGTTTCTGATTGACACAGGTGCTTCAGCAAACTTCATCAATCCTGAACATACAGATCCAAGAACCCATGAAATTATAGAACCGATTTGCATAACCACAGTTCTAAACAAACATGAACTAAATGTGCAATTTACTCTCCCCGCATTTAAAGAATTTAATACGGATGAGAAATTCAATTCTTTGTTATTCAGATTTCATTCCTATTTTGACGATCTAATAGGTTTAGAGATGATGAAACACCTAGATGCTAGAGTAAATCTAAAAGACAAACTTTTAGAAACTAGAAATTCAACTATTCCAATTCACTTTAAGCCTAACTATATTTCAAAAAGATACAACGTTCCTCCGAACTCCAAAATCATTGCTAGACTACCAGTTGATTGATGAGAGTACGGAGATATTTATGTGAAGCCTACAATGATAAATAAATACCTTAATATACCTGAGGGCATTTATAAAGCTGAAGAATGGTATAGCCATCTAGAAGTTACCAACCTATCAGATGAGGAACAAAAACTGTTCTTAGAACAACCACTTAAAGTAGAACCATTTACAACTTTTCACGAAGTACACAATATTGGAATAACATACCACTCCGAAGAAGAAAACAGTCTCAATAATTGCGTACCAAATCTTATTAGAGCAGATCATTTAAATGAAGAGGAAAAAAATGCGCTTTTTAAAACTATTAGAGAATTTGATGACGTATTCTTTAGAGAAGCTGAAAAACTGTCATTCACAAATTTAATAAAACACCGTATTAAAACGACAGATGACATACCAATTTACACCAAGTCATACAGATACCCGGAAGTCCACAAAGCTGAAATAAAAAATCAAATACAAAAGCTCCTCGAGCAGGGTATCATTCGACCTAGTTTTTCTCCATGGAGCAGTCCAATTTGGATTGTCCCAAAGAAAATGGATGCCTCTAATAAACAAAAATGGCGAATGGTAGTGGACTACCGAGGTTTAAATCTTAAAACAATCAGTGATAGATATCCCATTCCAAACATTGTCGACATTTTGGATCAGTTAGGAAGATCCGTGTATTTTACCACCTTAGATCTCGCGTCAGGATTTCATCAAATTGAAATTGACTTCCGAGATATCGAAAAAACAGCATTCTCAGTAAATAGTGGACATTACGAATTCCTTCGAATGCCATTCGGCCTTAAAAATGCTCCGTCCACATTTCAACAAGTAATGGACCATATTTTGGGGGATTTGCAAGGAAAATTATGTCTTGTCTATATGGACGACATAATTGTGTTCTCTTCTTCTCTTCAGCAACACATGGAAAATCTTAACAAAATACTTTCTAGATTAAGACAATTTAATCTTAAAGTCCAACTGGACAAATCAGAGTTTTTGCGGAAAGAAGTAGCCTTCCTTGGTCATATTAGCCGTGTTTTATTATCCCCGTGATCTGATCCGGATCAGATCAACAAATAAGTTTGTGTGCATTACAACAACAATCCGAGATCTTGCTTCTTGTCAAGATCAATTTTCGTGATCCAAAAATTAGTTCAACTATTTCTCACTATGGTACACTTTCGTTTGTGAATGTTGCTGTATTATCGACAATTGCCAAGGGTAAATGTTGCCAGATTAGAATATAAAAATATTATTGGCAATCCAAATATCATTAATGTTATTTTGTTCGAATAAATTAATTTTTCTGCTCATAATGATATTTAAGCGATGTGAAACTGAAATTATAGCTGCAAAATATTATTCTCATTCGGTATCTGTTAATCAAAATTAACAATTTCCTCCTAAAAAATAAAACAAGCGCATTCAATTTTCATTTAAAAGAAAATATTCATTTGCATGGCAACTTCGCACTAAATGTCAAAATACACTTAGCTTGTACAATCACCACAACACAGAACTTTGATCTGGTTTGTTTTATTATTCTGATCTGACCCGGATCAGATCACGGGGATAATAAAACACGGCTATTGTTACCTCCCAAGGTGTAAAACCAAACCCTGATAAGATCGAGGTAATAAAAAAATTTCCTATCCCTCGTACTGCGAGACAAATCAAATCATTTCTGGGCTTATTAGGGTATTATAGGAAATTCATTTAAGACTTTGCTAAGATAACAAAACCACTGACTGAATGCCTAAAAAAAGGAAAACAGATTAAATTAGATGAAAGATATGTCAGTTGTTTTGAACATTGTAAGGACATCCTAAGCAACGATCCACTGTTGCAATATCCTGATTTCTCTAAATCATTTAATTTGACCACCGATGCGAGCAATTTTGCGATAGGCGCAATTCTGAGTCAGGGTCCTATTGGAAATGACAGGCCTATATCGTTTGCTTCACGTACTCTATCGGAAACGGAAACAAAATACAGCACGATAGAAAAAGAGTTGCTTGCTATCGTCTGGGCAACCAAACATTTTCGCCCTTATCTGTATGGACATAAATTTCTGATAATAACTGATCATAAGCCGCTGACTTGGCTCTTTTCACTAAAAGATGCCAACTCCAAACTGATAAGGTGGCGCTTAAGATTAGAAGAATTCGAATATGAGATTCATTATAAAAAGGGTACAGCAAATACAAATGCTGACGCATTAAGTCGGGTAGAACTAAACATCAACGAGTCTCTTCCTAATAATGTCTCTGATTTGGAAGAATGTGCGAACCTATCAACTATCCACTCCGCTGAAGAAAATTTAAATGATGGCATACCAATTTCCGAACGGCCCCTTAACGAGTTTACTGAACAATTAGTCCTTGCTAAAACAAACCGAGTAATGAATCCCTCAATGATACATAAAAAACTTTTTGAAACTAAATGTCGTTGAGTTTTCCGTCAACCAAATATACGCGATGAGCAGGTAGTTACATCGATACTTAAAAACTACCTAAAGCCAAAAAAACTTACAGCCGTGTACACTGACAATGACACATTTAAGATAGTGCAAATAGTTTATTCAAAATTCTTCGCCAATAGTAAAATATTTAAATTAATCCGTTGCATGGATAAGCTAACCGATTTAGTTAATAACGACGATCAAGACGAAGTGATTAATAACTACCATCTAAAGTCTAATCATAGGGGGATTAATGAAACGCTGCAACATCTGCGCAGAACTTATTATTTCCCAAACATTAAAATCAAAATAACAACAATTATTAATAACTGTGAAACTTGTCAAATTCTTAAATATGATAGGCAACCTCCAAAAGTGCAATATGAAATACTGAAAACACCATGTTTGCCTTTGGATATTCTTCACATAGATGTGTATGCCATTCAAAATTAGCAAATCTTAACCGTAATTGATAGATTTTCGAAGTTCGCATCAGCATATATTCTGACTGCTCGAAACAGTATTAGTATAATTCAGTCATTAAGAGAATTTTTCGCACATCATGGAATTCCGAAAAAGATAGTTTGCGATTCAGGGTCAGAATTTAATTCAATTTTATTTAAGGAGTTCTGTGACAGATACAACATAAATTTACATATTACAACACCTCAAAATTCGACAGGAAATTCACTAGTAGAGAGATTTCACTCTAGTCTTACCGAAATTTACAGAATTATATATGACAAGGACAAAAAACAAATATGCCAAAATGTATTAAACGCAGCCCTTACCACGTATAATACGAGTATACATTCGGTAACTAATATAACACCTATAGAACTACTTTCAGGTAGGACACCAAAATTCAGAGAATCGATAAACTATGAATCGGAGCATGACTATCTTAATAAATTAAAACAATTTCAGAATGGACTATACGAACAAATGAGAAATAAAATAGGAAGTCATAACAAAATAACAATTGACAAACTAAATATAAATAGAGAAACACCACCAGCATTCCACGAGGACGATACAATTTATGAATTTAACAACAGACGAAATAAGCTAGCACCTAGAGCAAAAAAGCTGAAGGTCAAGGCAGATAGAAAAGTGACTGTTATAACAACAAATAACGATAGGAAATCTCATAAAAATAAAATAAAAAGAAAAAGAAAATTTAAAACTCCCAACAACAATAAACATGGTGAATAAAACAAAAACAAAAAAACAAAAAAAATCTTCGAACAATCAATACATAACTATCAGTAAAAAGACACAGGTTTAAACGATTTTACCTAAACTATTAGTTACTCATCTTGGATTAGAATGGACATCTCTATGACTATTTCAGAAAATCCTTTTGGAAAATAATGAAGTTCAAATCTTGAACTTTTGAGTAAGCAGATGGTTTCTCCTCAATTCCACTAGGCACAAGATGGTTAATAAATAAAATATTATAGTAATTTCAAATTCATATTATAAATGAAAACCTAGGTTATATATTTAGGTAGGTATTGTATATCCACACAATTTGTTGTGACAACATTCCCATACATTTTTCCATTACCCTTATGAGTCACTGTAATACAATTTCTCGATCAAATAACTTTGGATGGATGTTACCTTGAGCTGTAGTACATAAGCAAACACGTACTATTGAAAAGTGCCCAGAAAATGTACCCACGAACACACGTTACACTTCCATCTCAGCACCAACTTGTCATATCAACACCGTTCCAGCTACATTAGTTTTCACCCAGTTCAACCATGCAGCCTACACTTCGATCTGAGGGCGGAGGAGTTATGTTCGAATACGTATTACGTACCCTATTTTATAAGTTCATGTATCTAAACATAACAAACACAACATGCATACCACATTTATTTAAGCACATGTAAATCACAGCAACATATCCATAGTTTTCTAAAAAGCTTTTACACAAATAATAGAGTCAGCATTGAGACTTAGTACAAAAGTCAAGCTTAGCCTAAACCAATTACTGTACTTACCTATGTATATTAAAACTCTCTTTTTCTCGTAAAATTATGTACAAACTAGGGAGATAAGAAAAAGCTTAAATATAGTTTAGTTCAGTTTTGGCGGTCAACAGAAATTGGACCAATAATTTGAATAATAAAAAAAAACTTATTAAGAAAAAATAAAAGTTTTGTTGTTTTTCTTAATGGTTAAGCGGTAAACATAACTCCAGCAAATCGCAAGATCCCTGATAGCTGGATATTCCTCGAGAAAAAGATCCATTCGATCTACTGTCTGTACAACAAAGAGGCTGTTCAACTCTTCAAGTGCTCTGTATGCAAGTTACCATACCATGATCAAAAAAGATCAGAGGAAAAGATGTGTACAATGCGCAAAGTTCAAAGTAGAAAACAGAACTAACAATGCTGATCGTTATTGTGATATTGGTACACTTGTGCTACATAAATTATCGTAACTGTTTCGCTGATTTCACAATCGTCAGTGAGAGGTTAGGTCCAGCAGCACAGTAGTATGTACTTATGTAGAAACTGTTACTTAGGACGAATAAGTTTAGTACAGCTTTCGTTTCCCCTATACATATAGTCGTTCGGGGCAATAGTGCGCATTTTGGACTTCGGGCTTAAATTCTGAAAAACTTACAACATATAAAAAACAAAAGAGCCTATTATTTGGTAGGTCTATGTTTTAGGATCAAAATTATACAAAAAAATACTTTATATGTTTTTTAATGTTTCATATGTTTGGATCAAAAAACAGAAGTAAGTCAAGTTGCGCTCCCTTGCCCCGAAGTCATGGAAAGAGTGCGCAGAGGTATGGGTAAGAGTGCGAAATGGTTCTAAACTACGCTTTTGCTCAAATCAAGTTCTTCGGCAGCGTTTCATTGGCTGCTTCCATTTTAAATCATCTCCCTAGCCTCGCAGATTTTCTTTTGGGTTATCAATTTCCTTTCCGTTTGTGTTTGGTAGATACGAGGCATTTTTCTGGAAAAACAAAAACAGAGAAATAGTTCAGCTACGAGCTACCACCTAACGCCTACGACTGTGACGTGCTCGTTGCATCTTTCGATAGAAGGTAATAGCTTAAAAATTGTTATTATTATAAAAAGTTAAATACTGGGTAAGAAAGCACTGCGCACTCTTACTCACAGAACGACTGCGCACTCTTTCCCTAGACGCTACTTTTTTTTCATTGTATTGAAAATCTAAGAAGGAATAATATTATCCACTAAAATTATATTCTAAATCAAACACACATATACACTGGTTATGCCTACATACTTCTTATGGGGTATCGAGTTGCCACGCTTTCCTGACACACTTTTAAATATTAACTTTTTTTTTTAACAAAATCCGGCTTTTTTTTCTTTGTTGATGTTCTTTATACTGTTAGTTGGAAAATGTTCGTAGAAGTTGTTCATCATTGGCGTTTAGTGAAGCACACATTTTCTCATTTAGCGATTGCTGTTAATTCTTTCACAGATGAAGAAAATGGCACTGCGTACTCTTACCCCAAACGACTCTACTCATATAGGGTCTCAAAAGTATATTTTTATATTTTATACCTGAAATAACGTTTAATTGATTATTTTTGAAGCATCTTGTCTATATTTTTTATCTAAAACTAATTTTCATTTACTTAGATATCAGCATGCTAAATTTAGGTATTTCAGGATAAAAAATTACCATTTTTGCATACAGGGACACATATGTCCCCAAGCGGAAAACCCATTTCCATCGAAAAATTATCGGTTTTTCTTGGCAAAATGTTTTATTAGACTGCAAATGAGTAAAAAAAAACATGGGTTAATCAAAAATCTCTCCGCTCATTTTCTTCTGTGCATCAAAGGGTTAAAAATGAAAAGGTCGTGATGAGGAGAGCGAGGAAGGGGTAAGGATATTAGGGTGATTAATGTAGTTGCTGTTAAGAGAAATGTTGAAAAATAGCAGATTCAAATTTTGTGATCCCAATTATTTGCTTTATCGAGTTAGCTCAAATTCCTCGAAATGTGGGAAAAGTAACACTAAAAATCGCATTTTAGGTATTCCAATTGATCAAATTGAACACAATACCTAGACCTTCTAGCCATTTTTGCCTGATGATGCTTCTCAGGAAGAATCTTCAGGTGGCCAAAAAATTAGAGGTTCTTGCTTCATATTATGTTATCAGCAAAAAAAAAATAATTGAAAAGATCAACACGAAAGAGTTGCATACAGTGAAGGAAGCCTAAGTGCGTAGTTTGACAATGACGAAGTTCGAAACTACTAATCTATAAATGTAATATATACAATGTACTGTACATAGTACCTTACCTATGCATGTTCATATAGGTACTGAAATGTAATAAACAACAAATTGGTTTCTTTCGTTCACAAATTTGAAGATGTAGCTTGCAAATACCACCCAACTGAAACTGTATGTGCAACATACTCATATGTAAGAACATCGGTATATACATATGTGCATATATATCTATATGTTTATATATATACATACAAACTCGTTGACATGTACATATGTATGTATGTATGTATGTAGCTATGTTTTCCTAAAAAAAAAGTAGAACTATAGGACAAATTCAGAATTTTTTCATTCAAAAGTTAAAATATTAACCTGGGTTAATAAGGTACGTTTGCTACAATTTGACGAAAAATCAGTCGAAAAACTGTCAAAATTTATTTTTTTCTATATTTTTCGAAAAATATCAAATATTTAGTCATTGAGTCTGAATGAAAAGACATTTAGTTCAAAAGTATCCAAGATATGATATAATGTAAGTGCCCATATTAACCCCGGTTAATAAAGAACGTGTGAGGGTTAATACAAGCAACAGCCATAAGCAGAAATTTGCCAGGGCAAAATATGCATCAACAGGCTCATCATTTAGTGCTGGTGTTAGTGGTTAGTGTTGAATTGAATTGTTAAATTACATAACATGGATTGCTTGTACCCACTTATACATACTAAAATAGACTAAACGCATACAGTAAATGTAAAATATAAATACTAACACAAACATATATTCCTTATGTACAAATCTTTACTTAGCCTAATAAAATGTTCAGTTCAGTTGTTACAGTTGGCGCGTTTGGTTCTTTTTCTTGGCATAACTTAACAGGTTATGGGCCCAGACCGTTTTTGAACAATTCGCTTTATTTCTATTTGACCGCAAGTAAATTTCGTGAGAATTTAAACTAAATATTTTAATTTCGGATTCACAATCTGGTGTCAAGTTAGTAACAGAAATATGGAGAGTGAGTTAGTTAAGGTTGAAAAATTGCTTTGTGCCGAACAGTGGGCAACATGGAAATTCCAGGTTAAAATCCCATTAAATGCAGCTGAAATATTTGGAGTAGTTTCAGGAAGTGATCCCAGGCCGGGGGTTGATGACAAGAAAATTAAGGAATGGTTCCAAAGAGACATTAAGGCGCAAAAAATAATTGCAACTACAGTAGGGGGTCAAGCGCTCATTCACATTATTAACTGTATAACTGCCCAAGAAATGTGGTCCAAGCTCCTGTCAGTGTACGAACACACAACTGCTACCAGCATCAATATGTTACAGCAACGCTTCTACAGCTATGTAAAAGATCCGCACGATGACGTAGCAACACACATAAGTAAGCTAGAATGTCTGGCGCAACGATTGAGAGAGGCGGGAGAGACAGTTTCCGATTCTATGCTGACTACTAAGATTTTGATGACACTACCAAAGCAGTTCGCGCACTTTTTTAGCGCATAGGAGTCAACAGCAGAGAAACAGCAGACAATGGGAAATCTCACCTCAAGATTAATAATGGAAGAAACACGCCTCA
This sequence comes from Brachyopa scutellaris, assembly GCA_949775065.1. Lineage (NCBI taxonomy): Eukaryota > Metazoa > Arthropoda > Insecta > Diptera > Syrphidae > Brachyopa > Brachyopa scutellaris. The sequence continues at coordinate 26,721,599 of OX459114.1, read as the reverse complement.
AGACTCTACAACCATCCTCTTCTGACTTATTGGAGAGCAGTGCGCTATTTAGTCAAAAACAAAAAAAATATTTTGGGAAGAAGAACCAACACAATCAAAACCAAAGGCAAAAGAAGCCTGGAAAATGTTTCCAATGCAACCAATATGGACATTGGAAGAAGGACTGTCATAATAAACCAAAAACAAAAATGTATTTCGCGAATGAAAGTGAGGAAAATTGTGACGCTCTGGTATGTAAAAGTGCTTTTGCAGGAAAGTCCTGTGATGATGACTGGTTCCTAGACTCAGGTGCGAGTGAGCACATGACGTCTCGTAGAGATTGGTTCAGCGAGTACTCAGATTTGGAAGTTCCAATGCCTATCACTATTGGAAATGGCCAGCACATCATGGCGTATGGCAAAGGAACTATATTTATTCTGGCATTCGATAAAGTAAATTGGAACAAGAAACGCTTAATAAATGTATATATTGTTCCAGATATTAAGGTGAACTTGTTTTCGTGTGGAAGTTCATTCGACAAAAAATACCGGTTGTTTTCTGACAAAAGTTCTTGTGAAATCTCAAGAAATGGAACTGTCATTGCAGTTGGTACACGTTTTAATAGACTGTACAAAATGAATTTCAAGGTTATTTTACCGAGTGGATCCGCGCATCTGTCAACAATACCTGAAAGTGTAGAAACATGGCATCAGCGTCTTGGCCATTTGTGCATCAAGCAAACGAGAACTGTTCTACACAAACAACAAATAAAATTCGCTGATAACCAAGATTTCTTTTGTGATGCCTGCGCATTAGGAAAAATGCATCGCCTATCGTTCGTCAACAGCAGTACGAAAACAGAACGAGTGGCCGAACTAGTTCACACCGATGTATGCGGCCCTATGCAAGAGAGTTCAATTGGTGGTTCGAGGTACTTTTTGTTGTTTAAAGATGATTTCTCCCATTTCAGGACTGTATATTTCATCAAGCAGAAGTCCGAAGTCCCTGACTTGATTGAGAAGTTCTTCAGAAAAGTCAATAATGAAACCAGTTGCGCCATTAGGACTCTCAGATCAGACAACGGTCGCGAGTACATAAACCAACAAGTGGAATCATTGCTCGAAGCCAACGGGGTCCGTCACCAAACAACAGTTCCTTATACCCCAGAACAAAATGGGAGGGCAGAGAGGGATATGCGATATATAACAGAAATCGCTCGAACTTTGATTCACTCGAAAAACCTACCGATCAAACTTTGGGCAGAAGCAATAAATACTGCAGTGTATGTTATAAATCGCTTTGGTCCAAGTCCTATAAGCGGTAAAAGTCCCTTTGAATTGTGGCAACAAGAAAAACCATCAGTAGATAACCTGAAAGTGTTCGGAAGTCTATGTCCACATACCCAAAGAAAAGCGTCAGAAGTGGGACAAAAAATCTAGACCAGGTTTTTTCGTGGGATATGGAGAAAACACCAAAGGTTTTCGTATATGGTTCAAAGAGTCAAACAAGATAGAAGTGTTCAGAGATGTCGTGTTCAAAGAAGAATCGGTTCTCCACTTTAACGGCCTGGCGCCTACTCTAGTTGAGGGAGAGGGACAGCAAAGAGAAGATGGGAATGAAATGTTTAGAGAGGAAAAGGAAGATGATCCAAATGCAGAAGACAATACGACACCACAAACTGACACTCAGCCAATGAAGTTCCATATGAAACTCCGCAGTCAGCCAGTAGCCCCAAGTGCGAGCTCGAATCTGCTTGCCAATGCCATGCAAGGTTACGCTTTCATTACCTGTACTGACGAGCCAAAAACCTACGACGAAGCTCTAAGGTCTAAGAATTCAGAAAAATGGTTCGCAGCAATGGAAGAAGAAATCCAATCACACCAGAAAAACAGAACATGGGATCTAGTTGAGTTACCACCATAAAAGTAGGTAATTGGATGCAAATGGGTGTTTAAGACTAAGCTTTCTCCACAGAATAAAATTGAACATTTCAAAGCCCGCCTGGTAGCCAAAGGGTTTAACCAACAGTATGGTTTGGACTATGAGGAGACTTTTAGCCCAGTTGCAAAGTTCACTTCTATTCGTGGAATTTTAGCTGTAGCTTGCACAGGAAAATTTGAAGCTTAAACAATTTGACGTGAAAACTGCATTTCTCAATGGTAACCTGCAAGAAGAGATTTATATGGCTCAACCCCCTGGCTACGATGATAGCTCTCCTCGCGTTTGTAGATTACGAAAGAGCTTGTACGGGTTGAAGCAAGCTTCAAGATGCTGGAATTCCAAATTCACGGAAGTTCTACTCGGTCTGAAGTTTAAGGTGTGCAAAGCCGATCCATGCGTCTTTTGTTTGCATCAGAACTCACGAAAAATTCTTCTGGGACTTTATATTGACGATGGACTTATCGCCGCCACCGATATGGACGAAGCAATTAAAATGATAAGTCAATTGCAGAAACATTTCGAAGTTAAAATTAGTGATGCCGATATGTACCTGGGGCTCCAGATTTACCGAAACTTAGATGGATCAATATACATAAGTCAGTCGAGCTATGTTAAACGACTGCTTATAAAATTTTCGATGTACGATTGCTGTCCTGTGTCAACACCCTGCGATGTAAACTCTAAACTCACCATTGCAGACAAGAATTCGTCAGCAAATACCAGTTTTCCTTATCGTGAGGCAGTTGGAAGTGTCATGTACCTGATGCTGGCAACTAGGCCGGACATAGCTTACGCTGTTGGAGTTGTATGCAGACACTTAGAGAACCCAACAGATCAACACATCAAAGCAGTCAAACGTATCTTTAGATACTTGAAGGGCACCACAAATTTCGGTATATTTCTCAAACGCAATAATATTTTTTCTTTATCTTGCTACAGTGATGCCTACTATGCTGGCGATTTCGAAACGCGGAGATCAACAAGCGGTTATGTAATCCTTCTTGGTGGAAATCCTGTATCATGGTCTTCAAGACGACAGTTATGCACCGCGCTATCAACCACAGAGGCTGAATATGTGGCGGCATCAGAGACAGTCAAGGAGCTTGTGTGGTTTACTCTATTTCTCCAAGACTTGGTACCAAACGTTCGTCTACAACCAGTGCTATATATAGATAACCAAGGGGCTATCAAGTTAGCAAAAAATCCAGAGTACCACGCGAGGACCAAACATATAGATGTTCGTGTTCATTACATCCGGGAGAAGTACAACGACGGCTGCTTTGAAATCGAATATGCTCCAACAAATCAACAAATAGCAGATATTTTTACAAAGCCACTTCCTAGGGAAAAATTTATTGACTTTCGTAATAAACTAAATATTGTTAATGACAAATGAATTAATATGTAATAATGAATTATTATATCAGTCAAGAATTTTATGAATTAATCCTTTTGTAATTTTTCCAATTAGTCGGAGTGTTGAATTGAATTGTTAAATTACATTACATGGATTGCTTGTACCCACTTATACATACTAAAATAGACTTAACGCATACAGTAAATGTAAAATATAAATACTAACACAAACATATATTCCTTATGTACAAATCTTTACTTAGCCTAATAAAATGTTCAGTTCAGTTGTTACAGTTGGCGCGTTTGGTTCTTTTTCTTGGCATAACTTAACAGTTAGGCTACGCTACATTTCAACACTACCACTAGCAATAAATAAACAAATATAAGAACAAATATACATAATTAGAATTTATGTTCGAAGAACTACATTACGCAATACATTTTTTAGTGTAATCTTGTTAAGATTAAAGTCTAGAAAGTTTACATTTAAGTTATAGATTTTACTCATGCGCTTAATAGGCTCATGCATCCCGTAATTTGTTCTGTGATGAGGAACATGCAGTAACTCTATACTACGCAGGTAATGCGATCCCATAGAAAGTTTAACCCTAAACAGGATAATAAGTCAGGTACTTCAATCAGAACTGAGGAATTTACCCCCAAATATATATTTAGTTTATTTTCTGGCATTAGCTATTTCCATTTTACTTTCTGGTGCTTTTTCCACACTTGTCTGACAAAATTTACGAAATTTCTAGTATATTTTCCAAGCAAAGTTCTGGCTTTTTTTCTATATCTTTTTATCTATATTCTGGGGTTATTTTCGCGAGAAATGACTTGTTTTCTATAAAAAATCTCATATATACAAGAATCAAACTAATATTTTCCTATTAACAAAGAAAGGAAATGTGTCCACTCCATAGTCTAGGTCAAAACATACCTTTTGACAAAATCAACTTCAAAGTAGACAGTGAACTTTCATTTCATATAACCCGAAACCAAAAATGAACTGGACTAAACTAGGTATGGAAGTCAGTACGTCGTATTTCACTGTAGTGTACTCTCACGTCTCGTTTGCTATAAATTTACAAAGCCTGAGCGTGTTCGGTACCTAATTCGAGGTCTTGATGGTGATTTTCATTATGATCTGCAACCAGCGTAAATACCCACACTTCAAGAACACCAATTCAATATAACTTTCACTTATAAAAAGATACAATAATATTTTCCACACAATTAGTTTCAATTCCCTCTTAAATTAACACCGAACGCATGTCCTTAAAGAAAATTCAAAATTAGTTTCCATTCATCTCTGAATAGTTAACGCTTCGAATTGGTTAGTCACAATGAAATCCAATTTCAATATATTTTAAAATAAATCTCATTCTTTTTCCTTTTTTTGTGAAAATGTTCGCTTCAAAAGGACAATTCATTCTGTTAAAACGAATACGAATAAAATTTACGCATTTTTGGAACAAACAAATCGATTCGAAAATGTGTCAAGGATATCAAAGCCAAAAAATCCATTGAAGCGTTTTCAGCGAACAACAGAACGGGGAAAGAATGCCACTTAAAAGAGTGTACTCCCTATCCATTGCCACCATGATAATTAAATTCGTCCTGCTGATCCTTTCAGAAAATTAAATAAAATAAAATACGTTTTCTTTTTTTTTTTTGTAAATGTCCTTTTTGTACACTCGAAAATCATTTAACAGCAAATCACCTTTAAAAGTGGCCATAAAGAGCAATTTAATGTCAGCCTTGTTCGGTGGGCATGCCAATGAATGGGATTCCTTTGACTTTTCAATTGCACTCAGAAAGGATGTGTGCTACAAGCACAAAGACATGCTATACGGTGCGGGTGTATTATATGTCATAAAGGACTTCACTTAATAGCTGAAGAATGGTAGTCTATTGAGTTTGAAATTGATTTTTGATTATTGTTCAGTTGGAGTATTATTCTTTGAAATTGATGTCCTTTTGAGTTCGTAGTCAATGTAGACTGAATAATATTTTTTTGTGTCATTTGCGATGACTAAACACCCACTTGTATGGACGGCTGTTAAGTCGTTGTGTTTTTTTTACTTATATATCTATGGGAATCATTTACTGACCGTTTTGTTAATAAAAAAGACATAAAGGAGGTTCGAGGATTGTTACGGATTAAATGTTAACCTTTACACTGAAATTGTTTGAAATTCCAGAAACGTTTTCACGGCGAATAAAAGACACGCAAAATTGTTACCAAATTGCTTGTTGAATGGAAAGGCCATCTGCCACTTATTCCCAATTATTGATGAGTTTTTGGTGAACAATACGTTTTTTGAAGGGCACATCGATTTTGTCACGATTTTTTGTTAATACGATTTTTTTTGTTAAAGAAAATACAAAATAAAGAACGCAGCACATGCCTAGTGATAGATGAGAGGATTGCTCCGAAATCAATTCAATGGGATCAATCATCATTTTAGAAGCTATGTATGTATTATTATTTTTTGTACGAGTGTTACAAGTAAAAATTAACTGTCATTAAGTTTTAATAACGCCGCACACTGACGTATTTAGGCAAAAGTGCTTGCATAATTCAATTTTCGGGTGTGGGTCTATAATGCAACATATTTAAATTCACTGGATTGATAACTGTTTGGAGCTCTGGTAATCAAAAGTCAAAGTTGAATATTTCTTGAATACCACCTAAAAATTCATTTTATTTTAAATTTTTTAGGTTTGAGTGTAAAAACTACGCAAAGGGATTCAAAAAATCATTTCTTTTTCGTTTTGTGCGATATATGCACATACATAAGCCTGTTCATTTGTAAGCTCAAGTACAGCGCTGTGCAAAATTAACTCAAACCCGAATTTGTATTTTTTTTTTTGCAATGATTAATTAACAGGGAACGGATTTTGTTGACTTTGCCTTTTTTTGCCTTTTTTTTTTACTCATATTGCCTTTTTGCCTTTTTTAATCCATACTACATTTGTTTGCCTTTTTGGTGCTATATTTGTCAAAGTAGCTGTGCACTTTCTTTTATCTATACGATTTATCCTTGCTCACACGAAAGAAATTTCAGTGTCCACACGTATGAGCGCAGGTTTTTCTGCGGTATGAACATGCATATAACTGCACGCATTGTTTACACTAGCGCGCATAAAAAAGAATATCCCTACACACCAATACAACCCTAAATACATTTGTATCAACTCAACATATATTCTTCTGCCGTACGTAGGTGGGTCTCGCTTAACACGTACTTCTTATAGCACGGCCTCGTTTTAACACGGTTCACTTTTTGCGACATATTTTCGTTTAACACGGTTCAAAGCCTTGTTTTACACGGTTTTTGAAACGATAAGTTTTTTCTCGATAAGTTGTTTCAACTATGCACATTGCACATGCGCATTCACGTAGAACATACAAGTTTTGTTAATATGTACATACATATACATATACACATTATGTCTTGCTGTGTTTCTAAGAATACCATATGTACATACTGAAATAGGGGGTTCCCCATATTAACTGTGTCAACGCGATGATAGATGATTGAGGATAAATTTGCTCAGTTAACTTTATAATGCCCAGTTTCACAGTGAGAGTTTAAACTCTCGTTTTGGTTTAAACTACCGTTTACATTTTTTTCGGTTTCACACTACTCGTTTAAACTCAAAGTAGAGTTTCATTCGTCGTTTAAGTTAAACGCCAGTACTCTGCCGTTTAAACTTTCCTATGACCTATATTAGGTAGGCACTTCACACATTCTCGCATTTAAGTTCACACAGTCACATACTGAGGTTCACGCATTCACAAATTGAGAGTAGGCATTTTCATTGGTTGAAGCATAGAGAAAATGTAGAGAAACTGTCATCGCCGTTGACAATCGTTTCTTCAGAACAATAACGTCCAATTTTTGTCTAACATAGCTTCCAAAACTGCGTTTAGTTAACTGGAAGATTAATTCAGACTGTGAAACCGAACGAGTTAAACGAAAAGTTTAAACTCTCGTTTACGTTTAGTTGATCTACAGTTTAAACTCTCACTGTGAAACTGGGCATAAGACTTTTTTGGTTTGTTTCTTGTAAACTTTTGTGGGACTTACATACATATTGCACAAAGAGCAGGTACATACCAATATGGTTTTGTTTATTTTCTTATGTATGAATTAATAAAAGTTTTAAATAAAAATAATCTAAAAAGTAAAAAAAAAAATATTTTTGGTTTTTTTTTGAGACTTATGGAACGTAACTCCTCTTTTGCACTGGTTTCTTGTTTCGTTTAGCACGATTTTGCTTAACACGATATTTTTCAGGATCGTAACCCCCGTGTTAAGTGAGGCCCACCTGTACAATTTCAGGCATTCGTCGCAGTTTTATTTACCAGTTTTCATCTGACAAAAACCGTTAGACATCTGGGAAGTATTTTTTTCGTAACTGTGTACCTTTTCATCTAGATTCATATTCTGTGAGTCTGTGACATACATACTGGTCATACTTAGTGCTAGTCTATTGAAAGTGTTGTCATTGAAAGTGAAAATCACCCAATTGCAAAAATTGTGGTGAAATTGAAAATATAATTTTAGTCCACTCAAAAGAGCACATATTTAAGAGTTTATAAATAACAGGTAACTCCAAGTAGTTGAATGTATTTTAATTTCAGCATTTGGGTTTTTGCAATGCGTAATATTTAGGAAGGCCTATTTAAGAGGTGTTAAAGACTTTGAACGGGATCGAGGAGAAATTACAACAAGCCAAAGGGCCAGTAGCTGAAGATGTGATGAAATTGTACGCGTTTTTTCAGCAAATGACGCTGCAAACCTGGGTTGCAAAAGTCGATAAATTGTACTGTTTTCGATATAATTGACCTTGCTTCAGTACACAAAAACATTTTTATAAAATTCGATACTGCTGCTAATTTAGTAGGTATTTTCTTCAACAAAATATGTTTTAAAAAATCAAAACATTACATGGTTTGCTTTTGCTACTAAAAATCGAATTTGTTGTCAGTTGTTCACAATCAATGTTTTTTACCCAACTACGCAGAGAAAGTGTTATGATTTTAACAGGCTGTGTTTGTTTGTATGTAAGGATATTATCTCGTACAGCCTAAACTATGGAATCGATTTCAACAAATGAGGTGTCGTTGGAGTTATCTTGATGCGAAGAGTGTCCTAGGCTATGTGACGTCACAGGAAAATTTAATATGGCGGGCGCACTAAGCGAGATGGCGTGTTTTTCGTGTTTCAATGTTTTTTACCCAACTACGCAGAGAAAGTGTTATGATTTTAACAGGCTGTGTTTGTTTGTATGTAAGGTTATTATCTCGTACAGCCTAAACTATGGAATCGATTTCAACAAATGAGGTGTCGTTGGAGTTATCTTGATGCGAAGAGTGTCCTAGGCTATGTGACGTCACAG